>CM071626.1:43006283-44206283 GCA_036419045.1 Scirpophaga incertulas | reverse complement strand
ACAGAATTATAGAATATATACAATTTTAACACCAACCAACCAACACAACCAACAATTACAACCAACTTTAGCTTTAATTTAAAATTTTCCAAAAATTATTCGATACAAGTAACTATCGATATATTACATCCGATACTGAGTAAGTATAGGTGCTTTATAATCGATACTGTATCGAATAAAAGTATCGTTAACTCAGCGACATCGTTACATCTCTAGAACGCGCCGCGCGTTCATTTCATACATGTCTGAACTTGTTTTTCGCGCCGTGCCGCGTAACTTCCTTGACATTAACGGAAATCAAAGTAACCGTTTAAATTGGTAACTTCGTTAATTAACGATTAACACATTGACGAATTAATGCCCAGCTTTGATTGTTACTACATTTTTTTTATTTGTTTCGTGACGCGCATTATCGCTGTTATTAATTATATTTTTCATTTCTAACAACTTTATCTCATATGTAGCTGAATGTATCTGGCTACGGCAACAACTTACCTATAAGGCCCTAGCTGGGAATCGACGCTGCAGCTAGCTGGGGCATTATGTCGAGCTACTAGCCCATTGACGTACGTCTGTATATGTATTTAATTTATAATTTCCGTTTTCTTCTTTTTACTGCATAAATTTGACGACCTCTATAGTCGAGCGATCGGTACGGTAACCAATACCGTCTTTACCGTAAGGAAGGGCACACGGGGCCCGTGCCCAGGGCCAGTGGCGGCGCAAGACCTAAACTTAATGTGGGCATGGTACATTTTGCGAGGCCCTCTGTTGGTGCAAGAAGGGAATATAAAATAAGATTTTCCATACTTTTTCAAATATATTTTCGGCTGTGAGGCGGGAGGCCTTACGCCGCCTCTGCCCAGGGCCCTCATTCTCAGGGGGCCCGAATTACCTACACATTGTCTCACACATTTAAACATTACTGTTTTTCGCTAATTAGTTACTTTATAAGAAGCTATTTACGTGGCATATACTACGCCATTATATCAACGAAGACGGACGGTCCAAGAGGGTTCGTTTGTATCTGGAAGCCGAGGCCGAGAGACGGCTATGGATTTGTAGTTCGCGATTCCAACAACTAAATATTTACGAAAAATTTTGCTATATAATCATCAGATTACTAGCATTTGCCAAAAAGTGACTGGAATCTTAAGAATTCTTTACCGCCTAAAAAATTTTCTATCGCCAGACATAAAAAAAAAGCTTGTACAGACTTCAATCTTCCCAATCCTAGACTATGGTGATGTGTGCTACTTCGATCTGAATGCAGATCTTCTTAATAAGCTGGACAGACTTTTAAATAACTGCATTCGGTTTGTATTTAAACTTAAAGAAATTTGATCATTTATCTGCATTCCGATTACGTTTAAAGTGGTTACCTATACGGCAGCGTTGGATATGAGAGCCTTATTGACGCTTTACTCCATACTTAATAATCCTTATACCCCTGGTTACCTCAGTACCCACTTTGAATACCTTTATTCCTCGCATAATAAAAATCTTCGTTCTGCCTCAAATGGCCTTCTAAAATGTCCTTCTCACCACTCTGATATAATTCATTCCTCCTTTTTCGTCAAATGTATTCTTTTATGGAATTCACTCCCTCAAGAAGTGAGAAACTGTCCGAGCAAACTTAGTTTTAAGAATAAGTTGCGTAAGCTTTTCTTCCAGGAAAGTTTTGGGTAATGAAACTTAGGTTATTTAGAAAGTAGGCTGTGCATATCTTCGTTATAATTTTCGCAAATAAGATTTAGGCTATTATATATTAGTGTATTATAATAATATGTTTTTATTTATGTATTAGGATTATAAATCTATTATTTTATTAGTATCAATATTGACTCGTTTTCTATCTTTTTGGCACATCTACCACATTGTATCTCTGCATCACCCGAAGGTTGACTGGCAGAAAATGCCTCGGGCATTAAGTCCGCCTTTGTACACTTTTTTTAATTGTACATGAAGTATAAATAAATAAATAAATAATCAGTAACATTATTTTAGTGCAGTATTCCAATCTAGCGATGGCGCGAGAATTTTTTAAAAATGTTAGAATAATTCGCGTTTTCTATTTTCCAAAAGGGCCTCCAATTCTTGCGTGCCCCAGCTTAGTTTGAGACGGCGATGACGGTAACGGTCGACCGGTAGTTAGTGTTGCCCAAATTCAGTCTTGGTCTTGCAGTCTTGGTCTTGTTCTTGCGTTTTTGCAAGACCAAGACCAAGAACAAGACCGCGTATTTTTAGCAACACCAAGACCAAGACTGACCGTACAAGACTTGAGCAAGAACAAGACATAGCCTGCAAGACTCTTGCGTCTTGCAGCTAGGACTTAGCGCTATTTCACTGAGTAGTTAGGTGTAACAACAGTTCGGTGTATAGGTAGGTACGCTTAGGAATTCTGAGACGCAAAAAAACTGTATCAAAGAATATGAAAAACTGGACCTATGCGCATTACGACTAGGAGGAAACCAAGAACTGCCAGCTCGGAAGACATTTTAGGTTGGTGGAGGACGCATGAGACAGAGTATCCGATTTTATCGAAAATGGCCCGTGATTTTCTCTCAATACCTGCAACTTCAGTACCTGCTGAGAGGTTATTTTTCTAAAGCATCATTAGTAATTAGAAAACATAGAAATAGGTTAAGTGATGAGTCAGCCATATGGTTACTTTGTATTAATTCATGGTCAAAAAAAATTATATAAAGTATCATAACCTAATGATAAAGCTGTTGATTTGTGTTGTATTTTATTTTTTATTCAAATAAATGATAAATCGTAAAACTCTTTATTAAATTTCTTATAAGTTGAGGGTTCAATCTCTTTCTAGACAGATAAGTATTGTTCTTTAAAATACAGTCAAGTTATTGTAATTTATTTGTTTTTTTACATGTTTTAGCAAATGTAAGCTTATAAATCATAAATGTTTATTAAGAAACAGTTACTTCCATGGAAAACGACATATAGGTCAGTTGATTTTTCGAATTTCTTATCAAATCTTCAGTTATTTATTAATCTGCTTGATCTTTACTATGGCTATGTTAATTCAAGCTCACATGTTCCAATTCTAATACGTTTTACTAAGATTTAAAGTAAACTTTAATAAATAGTAATAGACTAATAGATAATTGCAAGACTTGCAAGACTCTTGCTGCAAGACCAAGACCAAGACCAAGACTGGGAGCGCAAGACCAAGACCAAGACCAAGACCAGGTGTATTGGCGCAAGACCAAGACCAAGACTGGCTAAGTCTCGTCTTGTTCTTGCATTTGGCAACACTACCGGTAGTGATCTCCGAGGTCCCGGTGGGTGCAAATGTTTGTGTGGTGCCTTTGTACCTTAGTCATGGATGTTGCATATTTATTTCTATAAAACATTTATATATGTATAATATATGTATGTCTATCATATAAGCCTTCCTTAAGAATCACTCTTATCTAGTAAAAAACCTATTTAAAGATCTAAGCATACATAGGGACAGACGGCGGATAACGACTTTTGTTTTATATTATGTAGTGTTTGTATTTTAGTTTCAATGACTACGCGATTCGATATCTATGCTATAGATAAACTGATCAGAGATACATACATACATACACTCACGCCTTTTTCTCATGGGGTAGGCAGAGATTACGTCTTTCCACTTGCTACGGTCTTTACATATCTCTTTCGCTTCATCTACTTTCATAACATTCCTCATACATGCTCGACGATTGCGGGTACTTCTGACCTGGCATTTTTTGAGGACACTTTCGATTTGTTCGAAATATGTTCGCCTAGGTCTTCCTCGTCCCGTATCTCCACTCACTCCAGCTTCATAAATCATTTTGGTCAGTCTACTTTCATCCATCCGCTCCACATGCCCAAACCACCCAAGCATCCCTTTCTCTATTCTTGTCACGATATCCTCTTTCAAACCACATTTCTTTCTAATCACTTCATTATACAATCTGTCACTCAGTTTTACTCCTGCCATACTCCGCAAAGCTCTCATTTCTGCTGCATTTATTCTGCTTTCATGTCGTTTCTCCATACCCAACTTTCACTTCCGTACATTAATGTTGGGACCAGCACGCCCTGCACTGCAGATCAGAGATAATAATGAAAAAACTTGTGTATTTTTATAATAGGATTATACTTGTTAATTCTGTGTAATACTAACTACATTGTTCTATTTAAACTTTATGTACATATATTGGTGTACAATGGCGGACTAAATGCCTTAGGCATTTACTACCAGTCAACCTTCAGGTGATGCAGATATACAAAGAGGTAGATGTACAAAGGACATTAAAATCAGATGTATACAGAAAAAAAAACGGATTAAAATAGTCTATTTTACACAATAGCGTAATATCCCATTTTATAGCCTAAGACACCCCTCGTATAAAAGTCTGCGCAATTTAGTTCTAAGGCTAAACCTGCTTGAGGGTGTTTCTCACTTCTTGAGGGGAGTGCATTCCATAACAGAATGGACCGAAACAATCATGCGATTGTCTAGTCACAGTTGGTCATCGTACTAAATTGTAGATTTCGGCCCGACTATTAAGAATTATGCTTTAGATGCATAACATTTTTAAATTCTTCATAATCCAAGTTCGTTTTAATAAGTGTAATCTAAAAACTATGATATTTTCACGGACAAATTATGAGAATTTGTCCGTGAAAATATCATAGTTTTTGACAGTTAATCTATCATTATGACACCTGTCAAATCAATACAAATATTATAAAGAGGAGATTTTATTGTTTTTTAGTTTGCATTGAATAAGCTCCGAAACCAATTGGCCGTTTTGAAAATTCTTTCACTGTTGGGAAGCTTCACTGTCTCCGGTGAACATAGGCTATATTAAATCTTAGGTTGGAGGGCTGTGGCCTCCTTCTGTGAAGCAGTGATGCTCCAGAAGGAGGCCGCCGAGCGGGGTCGGGAGATGGCCGATCCCGCTCGAAGAAGGCGGCGCCGGGCTCGGTAGCACAGCTGCGGCGCCGCCGCGGGTCGCCGGCGGCGCGAGGAAGTCGCAACCGCTACGGCGACCCGGGATGGACCACGCCCCTTCCGTGGCCGGGGGGCGTCGTCGGTGGAGGAGACCGGGGGAGGTAGTATAGCCTCCCCCGAGGAGGGCTCCCCTCTAGGCAGGGGAGCAGAGGCTGGGGGTTCCCAGAAGTTACTTGATGTTCCCGGTGGCTCCCTACATGCCTGAGGAAGGCCATCCCTGAGGTTTTTAGTGGGTAGGCCTCCCCCTTCTGGGGAGGAGAGCCCCACATAACCGCCGGCTCGCCACAGCCGGGGTATGCAATTTAATGCATTTTCCTCAAGGGAACAAAAAAAAAAAAGGCTATATTAAATCTTTCAACTTGAAACTTTTTATTTTACAATAATTGATGAAACACCATTCAATTTTGGAATATAATCCTAAATTATTTGAGAGCATCAGGCGGAACCGTACTGTATGTATGCTTGGTTTAATCTGCAACATACACGTAAGTTTTCTTGTTTTCTCGGACCGTGTTTATATATAATAAAGTCAACATTTTCTTGAATATCTATCATCGATCTATTTTTGAAGCCAAGCGTGCTATCATTCAATGGCTTAGTAGCCTTAATTATACTGATAATAATACTGAAACCTTCTTGGAGCAAGCCTTTCTTTAATCGATAGTATATTTAAATGAAATACATTCAAATTTACCGTTATGTCATATTATACTTGTTCCACAGTGGTCGCTATATTTAT
This sequence comes from Scirpophaga incertulas, assembly GCA_036419045.1. Classification (NCBI taxonomy): domain Eukaryota; kingdom Metazoa; phylum Arthropoda; class Insecta; order Lepidoptera; family Crambidae; genus Scirpophaga; species Scirpophaga incertulas. The sequence goes on along the minus strand of CM071626.1, from coordinate 44,200,548 downwards.
ATTCTGTAAGTTTGTATTTCTTAATCCTACAATTTCACTTTTTTATTTTTTATTATTATCTTGTAATTTGTGGTTGTTGCATGCTTACTGTAATTTGTTTAATATAATAAAATACATTAATGTCTAGAGGTGAGGGAGCCTAGCTATCTTAGAGCAGGTTCATCCTTTTTCAGACTCCAGACTCTCACATTAAGGTTTAGTTGTTAAAAATTATTATTATATAGCCTCCTTTTTTTTAAATTCAATACCTTATGTGTCCGTAAATAAAGATAATTATTATTATACAAATATTATAAAGAGGAAAGATTTGATTGATTTTTTATTATTGCACTGAATAGGCTCCGAAACTATTTGACAGATTTGAAAAAATTCCTTCACTGTTGGGGAGGTACACTACAGTCGGGTCAATTTAATAGGCCACATTTGACATTTGTTCATAGTGAGGTGACCTGCTTAAACACTCCGATTATGGTGAAAAAATCGATATTACTTCAAACATATGTGAATCGAATACAGTTATTATGGAAAAGTACTTTTTTTATAAGATCCCTATCTTATAAAAAAAGTACTTTTCCACAATAACTGTAATAGGCAAACGAGCAAATGTATTACTTGATGGTAAGTGATTATCGCTGCCCGCAACAACAGATGTGTTGCCGGCCTTTTAAATGGGAATACGCTCTTTTTTATAGGTACTGTATTAATATATTTTACGAGTTTAATTGCCTTAAAAATTTTTAATATCAATTATTTCTCTGTTTATTAAGTTATTATTGTTTTTTATTATGAAACAAAAGAATAACATGTTTTATTTTAATAAAAATTTGTCTATTAATTCATGGTGAATAATCCCTTCACAAATAATCATTGCATTCATTCGATTTTTTGAGGGACATCACTTACGTATAGACTTCACTAAACGCAACATTGTAACAACGGCCATTTGTGCATTTCCAAACTAAAAAAATATTGAATATTTTATGTCCGCCATTACAAGGTTAGTTGAGGAATTTTAATGAAATGTCAAATGTGGCCTATTAAATTGACCCGACTGTAGGTGAACATAAGCTATATAAAATTGTCAAAAAACCCAAGGTTTGAAAAAAAATACAAAAAAACTTTCTTGTATCGTGCGCACCGCGAAACTATTAATTACAGAACAAAATAATGTACTACGTGTTTGCAGAACATATAGATATATACAAAAAATATCGCAACAGCATATGTCTAATGTCAATAAAAGTGTATTTTCATTTTAAAAAATATATGTAAATACCACCGCAATAAAAGTTCTTTTTAAATATATGTAAATGTCACCGCAATAAGAGCTCTTTTTAAATATATGCAAATGTCACCGCTTTAAAATCTCTTTTTAAATAAAAGACATACATTGGAATCAATCCTTATCAAAATAAATGACTACATATTTTAGTCTGTTCCAATACTATTATATAACTTTTGATTTGATAATGATGAAATGTATATATATAATAATATATAATATTAAAAACTGCATTACTACTACTAGTCGCTTGTTTATAAAAATAGAATGTCATTATTTCTTTAAATTACATTTCATGTCATTATATTTTATACAAGAATTATAAATACAGATCATACTAAGTAATTATAATATCATTCATTTATAATTATTACACAATTATTCATTTAAATTATAGAGCGTATTATCTATGAGCCATTTTACGATTAACAATCATAGAATTGAATATAATAACAAATATTCGGCATGAACTGACGTTTTTGTTTATTTAATTGTTAATGTAATGGTTATATCTAAGTATCTAATAAATTAGAATCAGAAATAATAATAAAACAATTATTTATTTATTCTAAAGCACTCTAGACACATTCCAATAATAAACAAATATTGTTCAAACTGGAATGAAAGAACAGCGTTAAAATTAAATATTAAAAATAAAATAGGACAAATCTTAAGGGTGTAATAAATTAAAAAGGGTACAAAGACGTTAAAAAATCTGACTACAGTTTCTATCTAGTTGACATCGTGACGTTCCATATTTGAATTACTTTAATCCCTAGGGCTTATATTCTGCTTTATACGGAGCTTATATGATATATAATATATGTACTTGTACGTGCTTGGTGTGTAGGTGGTGAATAAAATACATTTATATTTTTTTATTATTTCTACAACTATTATTAATCACTATTTCTAAACGTATATTTCATTGATTTATTATGAACTTTTATTATTAATTTAGTAAAATTTTCATACTGAGATATCCGTCGAGGGGGAAAATACAAAATCACAGCACATCAATGGTAATAAAATAACCAGGATCACATTCAAAAACTTTATTTCACAAAAAAGAAACATACTTAAAACGTATATATCACAGACAGCAAACTTAACATAATCATATATAAAAATTAATTATTATTAATGTCCTGAAAAAGATAAAAGATTATTAAAAAATATTTTCAATTAAGAACAAGAGCGTTCGCTTGCTTCCATTTCGAGCTACAATCGAGAACATATTTAAAAAAAAAATGTATACGAATATGTTCTCAAATATTATTATGATGAATTAAACAGGTTAAATAATAAAATATATACAATGAAAACAGTGACAAATGCAACGAGGTTATAACAGGCAAGTTCGTATTTATGCAATAATTATTAATTTATATACAAAACATTAACTAAATGCGAAGGTAACTCCGCCGAACTTTCACGGCAAAACTACTAACTTGAAACGATGATTATTCAATGAAATTAAATTCAATACAAAAATAGTACAAAGCCTGAAAAAGGATATAGAAAGGATAAGAAATACGAAAGAAGGAATATACGGAATAGAAATATATAATCAAAGCTTTGCTAGAATTATCATAAAAGCTTTAATAGAAATAAGTTAACACGACATTCAAAGTTTGTAAAAATCTTACCCTACAAAAAAAGGGTAGGTAGGTGATTTTTAATTTGAATAGGCTTAGAAACCACTGATACTATCTTTATAAAGATTGAGATTTTTTGGGAAAATCCGATGAAAATAGCTCGCCGAGTTTGATGTAATTATTATAGAGACTGGACTGGACCCGGCGAAGAACACGAGGTAATTTTTACCTCGGGGAATTCTATCTAAATTTGGTATACATAAAAAAAAAACAAAACCGGAGCGGTAAGTTAGCACCGCATATTTTCAAGGTAGCAAGTAATCAATCAAATTCCCCGAAATCATCAATCAGTGTTCATAATTTACTAATAACATATTTAATTTACTAAAAAGCCCTACCTAATTCTTGATTCACATATAAATCGATTTGAAAATGGCCGCCAAGTTGTAATACCGCGTTATCAAAATTTAAAAAATCACGCATCATAGGATGCAACTTAATTGAGCATATATCTTGCCACGTGAAAAGTTCGAAATATCAAGTTGATGCGATATTAAAATTAGTGATGTGCCGAATCGTCAAAAATCTACATCCGCGGATACAGTTCTGAATACGGATATTTGTTGTCAAGATCCACTGATACGGATACGGATCTTAACTTTCTTACGTGTCGGTGAGCGCGATCTTGAGTTGAAACATGTTTCGACTTGCTTTGCGCGGCGAGTCTTTTTTGTTAAACGGTTTTATTTAGCTCAGCCCGGTTCATTCATTCTTGGGTCAAATTTATCAAATTTCACCCTCTTCCTGTCAACCGATTAATCTGAAATTTTGTATACACTTTGGATTTTGGTGACAATACAATTATATTTATTCATTAATCATTATAAATTCAACATGGCCGCCGCTACAAAATGGCGGACAATTTAGGTTTTATTAATCCCATCAATATGGGTATCAAATGAAAGGGCTCAACAAGCAGAATACAATATACTATAAAAAAATTAAATCCAAGATGGCGGCCGCTACAAAATGGCGGATAACGTTAGGTTTTATCAATCCCATCAATATGGGTATCAAATGAAAGTGCTCAACTAGTAGAATATAATGTACTATATAACATTAAAATCCAAAATGGCGGTCTCTACAAAATGGCGGATAACTTAGGTTTTAAAAGAGAATAATGCGAAATAAAAACTAAAAACTAGAAAATAAAAATAGGTAAAAAACTTTTTAATTTAAACGGTTTTATGTTAAACATACATTGCAATGTTTAAGATAAATGTACTAAAAATGTACTAAAAACCAAAAAATAATAAAATAGATACAGTCGTGGGAATTATAAACATATGCATAGACTAGACTAAAATAAAATCGTGGGGCACATCAATTGTCTACAATCGTTGTGTTGTTTCAATGTGCCCCACGGTTTTATTTTAGTCTAGTCTATGCATATGTTTATAATTCCACGACTGTATCTATTTTATTATTTTTGGTTTTTAGTACATTTTTAGTACATTTATCTTAAACATTGCAATGTATGTTTAACATAAAACCGTTTAAATTAAAAAGTTTTTTACCTATTTTTATTTTGTTTTACATTAATGTGACACTGGGCAGCATAGATAACGCTTGTGCTTAGTATTAGTACATGATTTAAAAAAAAAAATCTACAAAGAAGTTTGGTAGTGTAATATGGAATTATTTTGTGATAATAAATGATGAATATGCAAAGTTGTGATGGAAAGTATTCTCGTAAGGATAAAAGGCTCAACTTCCTCAAAAAATCATTTACAAAGAAAACATCCTAAGGATATGAATTATTCTTTAAAGAAGAATCTGCTAAATAGATCCGTAAAAGATCCGCCAAAAAGTAACGGATACGGACACGGATACGAATCCTTCTTCTGCCTCGGATATCCGCGGATACGGATATCCGGCACATCATTAATTAAAATATAAGCAGTGACATGTCCCATATTTTTATTGTTATGTCATCTAATGGCATTTAGGGCATCCTATTGTTAAATCTAAAATAACATCATTCCAAAACTCAACTAAAGTCTATGTTGATAAGTCAATATCGAGCATCAAATTTGATTTTTCTCTAGTTATACAAAATCGTTAATCTAGTTAAAGATAAAACACTAAATCTACAAAATAGTACTTAAATATGTTAAGCAACAATATAGTTAAATGTAACGTCTAAATAAAGGTATCCCGAATAGATTTCTCCAAGGGGATAATGCATCCAATATGTCTGCCATCATTAATTTTCGAAGTTATACAAATATTCATGATCGCGTGACAGTCATGGAAACGAAGTTAAAAGATAGTTAATCAATTGAGTATACAAGATTTGAATCCTCACACTATCCTAAAACTACACGTATAAGTTGAATTTTTCTCACCGATGCATAGGTATAAAAAATTCGTCATTTTCAATTTTATAATAGCGCCAATCTTATATATAAAAATGAATCGCAAAATGTGTTGGTAAGCTCATAACTCAACAACGCCTGGACCAATTTGGCCAATTCTTTTTGTTAATGTTCGTTGAAGTTCAAGGAGGGTTTTTACAATGAGGAAAATTCGAATAATTATCGGAAATACCCTAAAAACAGCCCTTTTATTTTCCCATGCAAACGTTTTCTAACTAAAACGTACAGTCGTTTATTGTTTATTGTTATTGTATAAAGTTCATATTGCAAGCACTCACTGTTGTCTAAGCAATGAAGGTGTGTTCCTAACATCAAAGAGTCAATTTGCGCCTTATTAACGCTACATATAGTTGAAATTCAATCATATCTATCAAAACAGTGTGCGTGCGTGCGTTGGAACACAGAATACATCGTTGGAGGATTTAATGTCACGTTCTAAAATTGAATAGCCACAAAATGTAATAGGTCATTTAGACTTTTTTTGCGATTTGGTTGGCTATGCGACATTATCTATAAAATAATTAGGAACAAAAAACTGCCACTGTACAAATCTTTTTGACAGGACGAAGTCTGTCGGGTCCGCTAGTAAAATATATAATTGAATCATATCAATGTTATGTTATCTCAAAATAAGATCGTATATATCGCCGTAAAACCGTGACATACGCATTAAAAGTAATAAATACAGAAATATATATATATATATATATAAATACATACAAGGGTAAGATAACATTACATTATTTAATACATAACAGTAACAAATACTCAAAGGGAATCATTTGTCGATGCGACCATTGGCCTATAAAAAAGCCGTGCGCTATGAAGAATTGCACAAGGTTTATCAAAAATAACTAATGTTATTCTATTGTTTAAATTGAATTTAAAATTTTGTTTTGCCCACGCTGACTTCCTTGATGTGCGAGAAACCCATTTAACATTGAAGATATTTATTTAATTTAAAGGGCAAGTAAATTTGATTACACAAAGTTGCAGAGTTACGAAAAATTTGTGTCAATTTCAACGATTCTTTTTTTAATTCAAACAGACAATACAACTGGATCTCTAGTTATCAAAACGTACGCTATATTGTCGAAATGTTAAGTTTGCAATATAAAATTTATAATGAAATGTAATTATATAAAATTAATTAATACGTCAGTAAAACACACACCGAATTTGATATATTTGCTTCACTGCATATAACCAATTACACTGTAATCTTGCGTTGTTATTTTTACTTATTATAAAGAAACGCTACAGAAGTAAAACTGTTATTACACAGCCGTGGTTGATAACGGAAATTTGAAGGTCAATTCTATATAAAGGTCAATATTCACTGTTGGGAAAGTACACTATCTCCGGTGAACATAGGCTATGTTAAATCTATACTAATATTAAAAAGAGGAAAGATTTGATTGTTTTTTTTTTTGTCTGCTTGCACTGAATAGGCTCTAAAACTATTTACCGATTCGAAAAATAATTTCACTATTGGGATTCTACACTATCTCCGGTGAACATAGGCTATATTACATTTTCAAAAAGTTATGGATCCATACTAAAACACCCAATAATGTAACCCAAGGTGTGAAAAAATTACCAAAAAACTTTAGAACATCGCGTGCGCTGCGGAAACTATTGACTATAGAACAAAATAATGTACTACGTCTTTGCAAAACATATAACTTCTTTCCTTTTACTCATTTTTTATAATCGACGCAAAAACGAGAAATTCTGTGTGTGCGTAAAAAATTATAACTTTAGAAATGTTTGTTTAATGGCTGCTAGTTTTGCAATATTAAATGTAAATACAATATCAAACAGTGAATCGTAAGTTATGCAGTCAAGAAACACACCCGGTCGCAGTACATTAACTCTGGCCTACAAAGTATAACAGCGCAAATCGTACTATTATCAAGGCCCCGAGAATACCAGACGCAAGTGCCGAAGGAGCTACAATCTAATTACACATATTGTTAATTATATAATGAAATTATAACGCATTTGGCACTTTTTCGTATACATTATCGATCAAATCATACATCATCAAAGTAGAATAGACCGCTTACTCCATACAATCATTTTGGGTTCGTAAAGCTTACTGTTATCACTTGCACCCTTTAGTTCTATTTATTATTTCTAAATGGCGTTATCGTATTAACAGATTTATTGCGACATAGCGCCATCTATCGATGTTAATGTGTGCGTATGTTAATGCGCTAACACGCGGAATAAGCGCAGAATAAATGAACAGGTTACTTAATGCAAAATATAACAACAGTATTGGAGTTCCATTATTAAAAAGAAAAGACAATGAGTTGAATTTAAAAATTAATTGTGATACCTATTATATTCCCTTCCATCTAGGGTCTTAGCGCCCTCATGGTCAAGCTCCAGCCTGAATTTAGTCGGTAGATCATTCGCCCCCATCGGTTTGGAGTCCGACATAATCACCATGAGGATGCTTAACTTCTCCTCTCCAGAGGGAAAAACATTATTTCAGATAAATATTATTTCAACGGTACAAGTAACGCCATCTACCACAAATTTTAAAACCATAGACAATTGTGCAAGGAGATAGCAATCTATCATTTCTTCATTATTCTGTTTGTTCAAAATTAACAGAAACTTAACAATAAACATGCTACATTATTGTAATCGTGTCGTTGGACATACATACATATATACATACATACATATATGTCATGCCTTGTTCCCAATGGGGTAGGCAGAGACCACCTCGGACGTTGGACGTTCGTTAAATTCAACTGATTGAAACTTTTTCAAGTACGTTCTCAAACTCCAGTGGCCGTACCCTCGCTTAGTCTACATTTTCTTTGTATACAATCCATAGACAACACGCTCGCACCGTCATAAGTCTATTAAAGAATGTAAACAGGTAAAAAAGATTAAATATAAAAATTTCAGTCTCAAACTCTACTTTAAGCACCGAAGTTAGCCATTTATAAAGTTGTCAACGCAAATAATACAAGAGCTCCAACTACGTTTTGTCGGATTGACAATGAGATCTCAAGAACTCGTCACTAGACCATAGACAAATTTCGGAAAGAGAGTCTTCCAAAATTCAAATTGAGCGCAATTAAAGTATTAATTAAAATGTCACTGAGACGTTCCATCTGTGGCTTATTGCCTAAGTTGACATTGTGTATAGCACTTTCTATAACCTGGTTATATTTTATGAGAAATATGTAACAAACATTAAGGACGCTGTTGAAAAATGTCACACTTATAATACACCCGTTCCATGCCGGCGACGTCATCTTGCATTTTATGAACCAAATCACCCGCATTTAATGAGTTATTCAATGCCGCCGAGGCTTATCAGGTCCGCATTCTAAGGCCGCGGCAATAAACAATTGGATGCCGTAAAATCCCTCTAATTGTATCCAATTATAAATATCGACAGCAAATTACACAATAAGTACTTTGTAACCTAACCGCTATGATATTCTGTAAGGACAAACTCGTCTCACCCGAGCCTGTAGCGACATTAGGAGTGATTCCGTTATTTTGGAATCATTCCCGTACAATGACGGAGATGAAACGAACTGTCAAATTTTATATGATTTTCTGTTCTATTCATCTATCATCTCTTCTCTCTATCTATATCTCTCTCTATCATCTATTATATATTTACTGTGTAGTCCTTCCGTGTATTTTGTAATAGATATAATAATAGTCCTAAATTACAATAAATAAATAAGTAAGCTTCATACACAGGCTACGCTCTCATTCTACAAATTAAAATCAGTGTTTATAATTTGTGTACAAAACACAACGGATTTCAGAGAAATGGGTATACGAATAAAGGGAGGAACAAATAAAAATGACCTTGAGAGTTCACTTGCCTATTTTTCTCAAGGCTAACCCAATTTCCGAACAGTTGTAAATAAATTTTCATTTTCTTCCCATAATATATTCATTATATTCGTTAATAGAACAATAAAGGTTATTTTTAATTTCATCAAATTGATTTGAATTTAAGTGTCGACGCGGATTCAGATGAGAAAATAGAGTGTCCTTACAGAATAGCACTTCTAATCAAGAATTGGCGAACATAGTTAATAGACATATACCCATTTCCATTGTACGCTACGAATATAATATAATTAACTACTGAAAATAGACATAAATCCAACATTGAATCGATCAATTGTAGACTAAGCTTACCACTATTCATTGACAGAAAATTGACCTTAACGCCTATACGAGTACGTCTCATAATAGCAAAGCCACTAACGCCCGTTCAAAACTGAATTTTAAACTGTCCAAATGCACAGAGAACACAGTGCGTGTACTAAACTGTGAACAGTCACTACTTTAAATGCACCGAGCCACGACTTAAACACCGTAATAGTCCAAACAATTTTTGTAGTTTAACCAACGCAAGCACGTTCCGCAACCACGACAGCTCCTCGCGAACCACGGAACGTAGGCAGTTTCTTCCGCGTCCGTTCTGGCTCGCTGTCTCTGTACACAACTGCGCTGAAAGGATCATATGCAGAGAAAGAAAAATATACACTCCAAGGTGTAGTGGCCGCACCTTGAATCTCCGCAATCGGAGTACTCGTCCGGCGTACGCGAGTTATCCGTTTCTATGTCCGACAAATGCGGGTAGATGGTCGACGGCTGTTGTGTCACTACCCCCGTCAACTGCTCCCTCTTATTATTGACTTTTATCCTCTTGACGTCGTCCAGAACGGATAATACTATTGGTGAGTCCTGGGAATCTGTAACAGAAGAATTACATTATGATTACAAACAATATAACATTTACGTACAACAAATTGCCACAAGTACTAACAGAACTAAACACCATTAAGTTCGAACAATAATTGAAACGGTTTGTTGTGGAGAATCCTGTGTACCCATCACCAATTGCTGTCTAATTGTTTAATTTAATGTATAATTATTCTAATTCTTATTAGTAATGTATAACTGTAAAAATATAGTAATGATAAAATTGTATCTACTGACTAGCTTATAGTGATACAAACGTTACCAAAGGTGAATAAATAAATAAATATATATAGGTACATATTTTTTTATTACGACTAATTTGGCAATCAAACTGATAACTTGATAGTAACATGCGCAGCATATTAAACTATCCAAGTCTTCATCAACCGATGTCTTAGCAGCATTCTGGCCAGGAAAAAATCCCAAGCACCTTTGGGAACGTAGTGATGAAGTGAAGATCAACCAGCAAATCAAACGCCGTAAATTGAGTTGGATAGACCACACTCCGCATATCGAGTCAAGCCCTAGACTGGAAGCCCCAAAGAAAGCGCAGACGTGGTCGCCCAAAACAGGCCTGGCGGCGACAATGACAGTCTCATTGGTGAGGCGAAAGCCATTGGAAAAACCTGGAGCGAAATCAAACGCGAAGCTCAAGACTGAAGATGGAGACTCATTGTGAATGCCCTCTGCCCCATCTAACGGACAAAGGACCTTAATGATAATGACGAATCGAACATTCGTTAAAGAATGAATATTGAAAATAATATCCCGAGCGACTATATAGTCGCTATAAAAAATATTTTTTTATTTGCAATTCAATTCAAGAGCCGTAGTAGTTAACCAATATATGACAACCAACGATGTAAAAACAAAAGCTACCTCCAGATACGACTACACATACGACTCCGATGAAATTTATCAAGCGTCATGCCGACATAAAAATTTCACAAGACCCGAAAATTTTGCATACGCGATTTCTACGAGAGCGGATGTGACTCACGGCACGGAGACAAATAAACTGGACCTTGATACTAAAGGAATAAAATTTCAATTTGGTAAAATCTTAATAGAAATCTACATATGAGGAAATTCGAACCTTATGCAGATCTGTGCACGATATGGATAAACCGAAGCGCCGATGACTAAGATCATATCAACGTAATGGTCACAAGACCATGCTGGAGGAAAAATCTTTGCATAATACGCAGGTACGCAAAAATTTTAATTCTCAAGGATAAAAATGTACGCCCACTCAGTAGTGCTGAGCGCATTGATAGTGAAGTAATAAACTTGCCGTTGCAACATACGAGCTTCTAAAGAACCTAAGGTTCGTTGTTCACGGGGAATCGTGTAACTTTCCTTGTCACTCTTCCAGAAAGTGTTTCCTGCTTTGCCTTTTAATAAATTTAAGGCACTTGTTAAAAACACTCTCATAAAAATAGATTATTAAAATTATTTAATTTATATGATATACTAACTCCGTTCAAAAATGATTGTCTCATTTGAAACATTTTGCCAACTTAACAATATAAGCTGTAAATTTGACATTTGTGTATGAACCGTACGCAGAGTTAAATCATAGAATAATTTTTGATAAGTAAAAATTCAGTTTATAATAATTTCACCAATAACCATCAGTGTCTGAAATTGGTAATTTTTGACGCTATACAAAAATAGGCCGCTGCTATATTCTACGCGGTACAAATAGCCTTAAATTATAGAAATCCAACATTCTGGAGTAAAGTCAAAAAATTTAAGTAACGAGAAGAGAAATGCAATTTTGCAAACACTTCTAGTGCGATCTAACAATAACTACCAACTAGCACATATTGGGAAAGAAGCATTGCGCAGAAAGAATTAACTTCCAGAAACATTAACATGTAATTTGGAAGCAGTTGAAACTGCTCGCAATGTATTACGAGATATTTAAAATAATATAAGAACACAGTTTGTAATAAAATATTTATTTCATAAATAAAAAAGTTGTCTAGGCGAAATTGAAACTAACGAGACAATCATTTTTGAACAAAAATTTTCACCAAAACGGACAATCTTTTTTGAACGGAGGTAGTATAATTTAATTGTCCCTGTATTAAATAAACAATTGTTTTTACTGGACATATTTATAGATGTAGTGTGTTATTTTATGATTTGGAAAGAGGAGGTAAGAAACTAGACCTCCAGAGTTCCTCGCCTATTATTTGAGGGAAGTCTTAGATTAAAAACTTTATTCAAAAATTCAAGATAACCATCTGCAGTTCAAAATTAGCGGTTATGCCTCCGACATGAAGGTGGCACAAAGTTCCGAGCAGATAGTCTGATACGCTTTATTGATACTTAAGTAGTAGTAAAAGTTATTTTTTGCTTTTTATAGGGTTTAGCATTTTTAACCATTTGTTATAATAATTGCGTACATTTTTTGGGTCGGAGGTTATATTAATTATTTTTTTTATTTTATTCTTTTTGTAGGAGCTCCTTAATAATTCAATCTTTCATTTAATTTATTTTATGTTTTGTAGAAATATTTATATCTTTTGGTTCCAAAAATATATTATGTACTAAGAATAATTACCGTGCGATTTTCCTACGTTGCGATACCGCAAGAGTCTGAGACTTTATCCGTTTTATTCGACCAATCCAAGTTTTCATCTGCCACATCCCATTTCCAGCAACAGATCTTCGTCAATTAGAAACATGAAGAGAACCAGTCACGACAAATTCAACAAGCCTAAACTCGATAGGTTTACTAAAAGGCAGTCCAGGGTTATGTCTCCAATCTTCGAGCCCAAACAGCAGACCAGCTCAGTGGTTCCAGAAGACATTACTGTTCCTAATGTCAGATCACACATATGCTTGCAAGCCAACGGTGCGTGTAACATTCCTATCACACCTAACAAACGACCTGATGACCTTGAAGACCTGAACCGATTTCCACCAAACATAGCTAAGAACGCTCTTGACGGATATACCTTTCAAACAAAAAAACCGCAAAAATGTAATATTAGGCAATTATGTAGTATGTTTTATTTATATATTAGGATTGTTTATAAATTTTATGTATAAGTATCTTCTGTGTGTGTGCTAACAAGTGACAAGTGATTATAAATATCCTATTTGATTGATGAATAAATTTTTGATTTTGACACAACGGCAATTCAACACAAAAAGAAAAAAACGAAAAGCAAAAAGAAAATGTATACCCACTTCGTCTTTTTACAGGCTGCGAAACTTTATCTTTGTCAGCGTGGTCCTCAATAGTTATTTTGGGCACGTTGGCTATTATCTCTGGTTTTTTGGTGCTGATTGTCATACTGATTGAGGTTCCCATGAGAGGCACCTTCTCTGAGGGGTCGCTGTCGGTGTCACTCTGGTCATCGTCCGACACGGCGCGTGCCTCCTCTACTTTCTCCTCTTTAGGCTGTGGATCGGAGATGTAGAATTAAAAATAATATTTAACTAGAAGATATGAACATTGTACATATTTTGTTTACGACGAAACTGAGAATTGCGCGAAGGAAACAAGAATTAAAGAACCCATTCGATCAAAAGTATGTCGGGTACTAAAAAGATTATCATAATTAAGTTAGACCTTATTTTAATTCATCACTTTTGCCACGAATCTCAAGACTCAATCTTTAAGAAAGTTGTGCTTTATTATTATTATTAGAAGTATGTATGTATACATAGACACCAATAATACACGTTAGAGAAATTCACAACAAACTCCTTGTCTTCTCCTGATCATAGTCAGTAGAAAATTATGATCTCTGTCTATCTACATGTGAAAGATGCGTGCATGTATGTATGAATGTATTAATTCACTAAAAGTATTGTATTGTTCAAATTATTACATATCCTAATAATTTTATCACGTATATTTAATCACGAGGCTAAAGTCCCAATCTTTAATATACGAGTATAACAAGAAAAAGTAAATCTTCGCATTGGTTCATGCATATTTATATATATTTTACAATGCTTTATCACGATGCTATAGACCCAATCTTTAATGACTCATGTGTTATTATTATAACAAGAGAGGTATATGTAAATATTTGAAATGGTAACGCACATTTATATGTATTTTACAACGCTTTATCGCGATGCTAAAGACGCAATCTTTGATAACTCGTGTGTTACTATTATAACAAGAGAGATACATGCAAATATTCGCAATGGTAACTATTCACGCATATTTCTATGTATTTTATGACGAGGCTAAAGACCCAATCTTTAATAACTCGTATGTTACTATTATAACAAGAGAGATACATGCAAATATTCGCAATGGTAACTTTTCACGCATATTTAACATAAACATAACCCTTTATTGTATTCATAAAATATTCACACACAAAAAAAAGAAAAATAACAAATGTACAAAAGGCGCCTTATTGCTAAACAGCAGTCTCTTCCAGACAACCTAGGACAAGGGAAATATTAAAAGGAGATTTAAATATAGGATGGTACAGTATTGGACAGGACAATAGGCTATAACTAGTTTAAGTTAAGGAATCTTTGACAGGAAGTGAACACGGACTTGATTCTTAAAGGACTCCAGCGTTCGCGCTCCCCTAATACCCTCAGGGAGAGAGTTCCACAACCGGACGGCATAAGCCGAAAAAGAATATGAAAAATAGTCGGTACTTCGGGCGGTTATATCCAGAGTCAGATTAAAATTAGAACGCAAGGCACGACAAGACGAATGGGATCGAAAAGAAAACAAAGATTTAAGTAGGATGGAGATGTTGGAAGATACAAAATATTGTAAAGTAGGGATAAAACATGTAAGTCTCTGCGCTGGCGAATAGGTAACCATGAGTTGAAAGCGTCAATTAGAAACATGGTCAAACCTACGCAGATAAAAATGAACCTGATGGCTACATTTTGCAGCCGCTCCAAACTGTCAAGTAGTTCCTCAGATAAATTAATCCACGCAGCGTCAGCGTAGTCAATCAAGGAAAGCAAGAGAGACTGAGCTAACACTGTCTTTGTAGCTATAGGGAGAAAGCCTCTTAATCTATTTAGAGTACTATATGCAGCAAATAACTTCTTCCGGACAGCCTCAACCTCCGGCCGCCATGTCATGCACTGGTCAAATACAATTCCTAAGTTTTTAACCACTTTGGTGAATGAATAATTGTTCCTCCAAAGATTACTGCAGGTAACAAACTATGGTCAAGACCTTTAAATAATTGCCAATAACAATTGCTTGGGATTTATTCGGATTTACAACAACACCATATGCTTTACTCCAGTCGTGGATTTCATTGAGATTGCTATTAGTCAAATACTATAGCCTGAGAAAATTCAGATAGCGGGGCGTGTGTGTAAATCTGCAAGTCATCGGCGTACAAGTGATAGTGACATGAAAGTGATTGCGTAATAGAATTATAAAAATTGAAAAGAGAAGTGGAGATAATACGCAAACTTGTGGGACACCGGCAACGATATGACACCACTCAGATAATGTGTCCTCAAGGCGCACCCGCTGTCGACGTCCCAACAGATAACTATGAAACCAGTCAATTACAATGTGATATGCAAGAGAACGTAAGACACCAGTGAGTAGATCGAAATCACCGAATTAAATGCGTTGCTGAAATCTAATAGAGTTAGTAATGTAAGTTGACGGTTATCCATAGCTTCATAAATATCATGTGTGATTT
The DNA here is from genome assembly GCA_036419045.1 of Scirpophaga incertulas. Lineage (NCBI taxonomy): Eukaryota > Metazoa > Arthropoda > Insecta > Lepidoptera > Crambidae > Scirpophaga > Scirpophaga incertulas. Next base: position 44,184,800 of record CM071626.1, on the reverse strand, counting down.
TGATTAAAGCAGTATTCGTACTATGTCCCGTGCGGAAGCCAGATTGTAAAGTATTTAGGAGATTATTGTGATTAAGGAATCTAGTAAGCTGACGGTGGGCCAATTTTTCAAGGACCTTACATAGAAATGGTAGGATGGAAATTGCATATTTCTATGTATTGCATATTTCTATGTATTTTATGACGAGGCTAAAGACCCAATCTTTAATAACTCGTATGTTACTATTATAACAAGAGAGATACATGCAAATATTCGCAATGGTAACTTTTCACGCATATTTCTATGTATTTTATGACGAGGCTAAAGACCCAATCTTTAATAACTCGTATGTTACTATATAACAAGAGAGATACATGCAAATATTCGCAATGGTAACTTTTCTTGACACAAAAAGTATCTTAGTAAAACTTCCCGTTCACTGTTACGGTACGCAATGTATTTAGCATATATGCAACGTTTTTTCTTCCAATTAAGGTTAATCGTACACTTACCGACAACACAATAACAAACTGGTAATAATTGGTAAACATTGTCCGAAACGAACGTTGTTATAACAAATTAACACGACAAACGCAAACGATAACAGTATTTGGGCAACGTCTAACAAACTATTCGTCTAACAAATTGCACACACATTACAGAAAAAACTAGGTAGTATTGTGCAAGCTTATGCGCCATAGGGTGCTGTCTGTCCAGAGATATATATATATATATATATATATATATATATATATATATATATATATATATATATATATATATATATATATATATATCTATATATAAATATAGTTCCATCATGCTTTACATATATCTGTACATGCAGCGTCATGACCAGAACAGCTCGCATATGGTACAATTTGCTTTTATTATTAGATAGAGAATATTTTTACATATTATATTGAACTTTCAAAAATAGTATTCAATTTTTAAGCTTATTATTGTAATAATAAGTTGTAAACATAAAATTTTACAATAAAAGCGTAAAGAAACGAATAGCAAATAAAAACAGAAAACAATGGATTATGTCTGAAATATCTGAACATGATTTTTTTCCTTCTACTGACTCCTATAAACCTACAAATAAACAATAAGTGTAATTTTCATAATTACATAAAACTAGCGACCCGCCCCGGCTTCGCACGGGTGCAGTGAAAAAATGGTTATGGTGGGTTATCCCTAAGATAGACATATACCATCGCGGACTTTTTGTGGATTTTTGTAAGTTGTACAATACTGTAGTACATTATTTTGGTCTATCTCGTAGGGTTCAGCCAGCGTTTGCAATATAAGCGCAAAAAACGTGCTTATTTACGACATCACATTAGAAACCTTTAAATTTATCAGTGTTTCTCTACTATATTATGCATTTATTATACATACAAACCTTCCCTAAGAATCACTCTATCTATTAAAAAAAACCGCGTCAAAATCCGTTGCGTAGTTTTAAAGATCTCAGCATACATACGGACATACAGCGAAAGCGACTTTGTTTTATACTATGTATTAATTGATGACATAAGTTCCATTGCATTGCATTATTTAAAGTCCCGAAAATCACGCTGATTTTAGGTTTACGCTTACATTGACTTTCTTTCCGCAAGTGCATAAAATTAAACTACCTATTCCGAGCACTAGTTATATCTCATAAAAAAATACCAATGGAATAAGATTTAAGATGTTATCTAGCCTAGAGAGCTAAATGACCGGCTTTGTATTTTTAAAGATGTCAACCCTAGCGCGCTGGAATTACATCTAAATAAAACTACCGAGTGAAAACGTCTCCCAGAAATAGCTTGAAATAGGGTGGACAAATAGAAACGTCTCTGTAAGTTTTACCGCTAATTTGTTTGGTGCCGATTAAACTTTGTTCGAGTCGGACACGTTTCATCTTTCTGCGGTTTCAGACAACACTTTGCCGGGCTCTGACGAATGATATGAGAGTGTAAAGAACAAACGTAACAGAATTTTTAATTATCGCTTTTTTAATTTTGATTATAAAACTAAAAAAATTATGAATGTACATATACATACTTACATTATGTACGTATGCGACACATCTTTCAGATTAATCGGCTTTCAGACTGAGAGACAGATAAATGTAACATTTTATTTAGGTCGCTCTTTCAAACGGACCTCTAAATGTGGGACTTCCTACCAAGAACACAAATTCGGTTGCGAACCAATTATAACCTAATTAAACTTTAATAACGAATTTACTATTTAAACCAGCTTTTAAATAAACAAATATACTTTTTTAATTATTGCTGCGGTGACGGATAGATCAATTTATTTGTCACAATATTTCAATTATATGTATTCACTTCTTGATTTCGACAAACGTGCAATAGAACCAATTACGATTAAGGTTCTATTGCGATACAGACTAAGACAAGTGCCTGAAATATTCACGGAATTTATGTATAAATGTAGATTAAGTAAGATACAGGCTTTCATGTAAAAATAAAGTTATTGCGATATCTTTGCACGCCTTCTTTTAATTCCAAAATGGTACTTACTTAAAAAACGTGCCTCGTATAAGCAAGGCTGATGCAATATACTTCATTATATGCGATACCGCCATACAAAGTATGTTAGCAGTGAAGGAAGACTCTAACAAAAATAATAATTACTAGCTGACCCGTGCCTACTTCGTTGGGCATAATATTAATAATCCCCGAAGCGAGCACGAACGCGAACCGAATTAAACCCGAAGCCATCCGCTGCTTTGGCCTTCACACTTAAGACGATGAGTTTATTTACTTTCATACAAAATTCATAATTTTCGGTAATATATGACTAATAAATATGAATGATTTAAATTATTTTATTAATATTAAAAATTAAATTATCTACACTAATATTAAAAAAAGTACTTTTTGTAACTTAAATAATAAAAGTTAGACACATGCTGTCGTTGACTTTTTGTAGGCATTTTCAATCTCCACATCTTTTCTCTAGAACTCAAAAATATATCATTCATAGTTAAGGCAGCGTTCGTAAGAAACGCTTTCATTCGAGATAGTATAATATAAGTAATATATCTATTTAGGCACTATCTGTAGTGTATGTTGAGATCCACTAGGGGGCGTTCAAGTATTACGTAACGCAATTTTTTTGGGTTGTCTCGGTAAAATGTTACGATGCGTTATAGGGACAGGAGCGGGTCTTTCTTACAACACCGTATGCAACATTGTTTCTTTTTTTATAACAAATTGGCAACCCTTTTCGTTTACGTTTTACGGGGAATCCCTCGATTGTATTAGTATGGTCGTCATTTTAATTTTTTCACACAAGTTGTTTAACATTACGGTGCGTTACAAGGGGGGGGGGGGGGTTTGATAACAAATGACATATGATGCATCTTTATGCATCGGCCTCGTGGTTCGCCTACCCTGACCTATGCCTTAGATCGCATAACACCACGAGGTTCGTTCACGTGGAATCGTGTAACTTTCTACAATACACTACCAGAAAGTGCTTTGCCTTGTAATAATTTAACGAGCTTTTAAAAATACTCTAATGAAGAAAGGGTAACACAAGCAATCATTATTATTAAACGATAAAAGCTATTAATTTTTAATGACATTAGTCATTCAATGATTCTATATTAAATGAATAATTCAAATCAAAAATCAAAATAATATTTATTTAACATAGACCTTTACAGGCACTTATTGACGTCAACAAACAAAACAAAAAAAAAACTTAAATAAAAAAAAAAAAAACAAAAACCTTGTCCGTACGTACGAATAAGGAAAAAAAAAGAAAAAATATATTGACTCGACACCTGTTCGGAAATTGGGAGAGCCTTCTCGAGAAGAACAGGCAAGAAACTCTGAAGGTCTATTTTTTATCTCCTCTTTTCAATGTTAACAATCACAATAATACAATACAAAAATACAATATAGTACAAGATACAATCACACCTAACACGATTACAGTCGTATGTATGTTTACATACACATATAAAATAATACAATATTATAAATAATGTTGTTACCAAACATGGCTCTATGAATAGTGTCCCTATTCCCAAACAGTGTGATCATTAAGATAGTCACTTACTTCATAATAACCTTTACTCATGAGTGTCTTTTTGATATGGTTTTTAAATTTATATAAAGGCAAATCAATGACACCTTGCGGAAGTTTGTTAAACATAGATATACATTTCCCCAAGAACGAACAGCTAGTTTTATGGAGTCTGAACATTGGAACGGCAAGTTTATTTTTGTTTCTAGTATTCACATTATGTAGATCACTGTTTTTATTGCATTTATTATAGTTTCTATATACAAAAACTAAATTATCATATATATATTGACTAGCTAAAGTTAAAATATTAATTTCTTTGAACAATTCTTAATTGTTGTTACCGGACATATTTGTATAAATAAATACAGTCTGATAGGTTTATTGTGCTGATATGTCATACAGTTTCTTGCCTGTTCTTCTCTGGAAGGCTCTCCCAATTTTCGAACATGGGTATGTAACTGATTTTTTTGTCAACTCTCAAATTTTGTGTCCTTCATTTTTATATTAGTTTAATATCAATAGTAAAGGTCTACGTTGAATAATAAATAAATTCAGTCGGAAGCGTGTCAAGGCAAGCAGTTGGACTACGAAGATTTTATTACGTAGGGAATAGAGGCTATTTCGAGGTCGACGTGCATAATCTAACTAAATATCTACTTTAAAAAAGCCAGTTTGGAGAGTAATTCTAAAACAAGTCCGTTCCAAAGCGCATTGGTATAAGCCATTTCGGCAACATTGTTCGATTAACATTACTTGAATGACCGAAACCAAACTTTAAGCGCTAAATGATCGATTTATCCGAGCCATGAGAAACACGACAGTCATTTCGTATCTCATTTAAAGATTCACTTAGTCTGGATGTCGTCATTAGTATGGTTATACTGTATAAATATTTTAATTACATTTACTCGACTAAATTGTTATACACAGTTGTTGCCATGCCTATTGAGGGTCTGTTACATCTGTATATATATAATAATAAATAAGGGAATTTGCCTGCTGGTGGGGCATCTAATTGCCCCGTAAATGCTATAAATGCCAATTTACAGTCGGTCTCCCTCAGGGTAGCTTGTGGCGAGCTGTCGGTGAGTTGCGTCTAAGGGTTCCGATATGTTGGCGTATGCCACCCACCTCTGTCTTGCCTTAGCCAGTCGGACAGAGTCGCAAGAGTAAATGCTCGAAGGGTGGAAGTATAATAATATCATAACGCCGACGGCGTCTCGATCGTTGTCGCAGACACACCTCTCTACACCCTTAGCCGTTCACACCAATGTTGCTCTCTTCGCACCAATATTGGTCTGCTTTATGGGGGACCCATTTAGTGGGGCGAGTCACCACCTGCCATATTTAAATCAATTAGGAGGCTTTGAGAAGGCAGGCGACCGGACTCTCATCCATAGCCCGGTTACCACCAAAATCAAAATGCAATAGTCCACAAACGTTTTGACCCGTATGACAATATGTCCTGCGGTTGTATTTTTTTTTTTAGTTGTGATAATTTATACGGGTACCTGCTTTTGGTAATTTGTATCCTTTTGTGGCTTAAGGGTAGTCATACTCTCATCAAAACCTCTTCGGCAGTGTCGTGTGAGGCGGGTCGTTACGTTCCCTAAACATGGTTGAGCGAAGCGATGGCTGGTTCATGCGTCATGCTCGTGAACGGGTGCTGCCAGCGGAGATGAGTCTGCTCTTTGCTATACTGGGTACTACTCGTATTTATTATAATTTTAATTTAACTTTAATATATTCTTTTAAAACTGTATGATACGGCATCCCTAATATAGGCATGTTTTCAAATTATATTTTTATTAATTATATTATGTAATGGAAAGTGACTTCATGAATTATCAATATTGAAGTCATTTTCCAAATTGACGACTCTGTATCTATTTAATACAGGGAAAAAAAACAGCCCTGGCTGAGTTTCTTGCTGGTTTTTCTCAGTACAAGGTCTCCCGCCGTAGATTTGCGAACCGACGATGGCGTAGCTTTTCGACATTCACAAGTGCTTGTAACAGCCCAGACTGAATAAATGATTTTGAATTTGAATAGTTTCTGTGCATCTAACTGGGTATAGTCTTTAGCTGCATTTTCCATGGTGCAGATAAAGATTAGTATCACACTTTTATTAAATTTCGCTTAAATTATCTCTACGCGTAGGATCTCTGTATCCCCGCACACGCCTTATAAAGGACCATGTCTTACAAAGACACGCGATGTAAGCGACAATAATAATAGTAATGTATTCGAGGGAGTTAGCTTACAATCTTCTGAAACTTCTACACATGCAACAAATTAGATTAATAAATTAGTTAAACCTAATAGCAGCCTACCTTGTTATACCTTGTTGAATAGCTAATGAAACTATTTAGATAGATAGATATTTTTAAAGGTGTCTGCAGCTTACGTGTCATAGATTTTTTTTTACTATTGCTGGTTGAAGTTTGATTTGTACTGATTTTTGTTTGATGCTATAACTATCAATCTTCTATCTACAACCTATTTAGTTGAGGTAACTCTATTTTTATTTTGCATTATGATTAACAAACTAATCTGCTACCACAAAAATAGTATAAAACTAAATATTTCAATTATAATAAACAAAAAAAAATGGGCCAATAGACAAAAATCGGACATTTTTTCAAAAAAGTCTTTAAAGCCTTATAACTTGAAAAGGGTTAAGTTGGGGGGCGGGGTTCCAAGGGGAAATCTGTCAGAAATGGTGGGAACCACGACCCCCTAACGGGGTTCGCACGACTTACCAGGTAACCCTGTATAAGGATCCCGATTTTTGAATTAAAATTAAAAGTCCCACGCGGGACTGGCTCAGTCCCCGTTTTCGGGAGTAACTCGACCGTGCATGCAACGTACTATTAAAATACATTTTCTATGGAAACATTTGCGATTGTCACGTAAAAGTAACTGAAGCTGACATAAAAAATAAATATTTAATGATTTATATAAGATTTTTTACTATGTTCCGCTTTCAACGAAAGAACCCCGTTGTTTGCTCTCAATAACTTAAAAACTCCAGACTTAAAAAAAGATTTGGCAACGGTCATAGGAATGGTTGCCCACATTAATTCTCAGTTTCGCATAACTGTGAACATGACTATTAGATAACCCAATTACCTTATAATTGAAACGGTTCTGAAGCATCTCCATCTCTCTCTCCCTCTCCTGTTTGAACTTGTTGGCTATTGTTGCCTCGCTTATCGTCTGCTCTTTGTTCAACAAGGCCGCCAGTTTGTCCTTTATGCCGCCGCCGAGAGAGCTCTGGCTGACGGCGTCATCGTCCACTTTATCCTTGGAATTGGACCTGGTGGTCGCCACAGAGGGGCCGTTCGACTTCGTGGGGGTGGTCTTGGCGCTGGTGTGCGCTCTCGCCGGCTTGTTATCGACTGAAAGTTACAAGACAAAGTTAAACGTAGTCGAGTGTCGAATCTAAAACGAATACAAACAAGCATCGACTGCGAAAATTGCACATTGACAACAACGAATAATTTTGGTTTTATAGCCGTGTTTGTGGTTTTAGTACATCGATTACAAGGCGTCGCAATCTCTGACGTTCGAATCTCGGTTGGGCCAGATGTTGGTGTGAGCATTTGTGATTTAGTCATGGTTTTTCTTAAACACTAGCCACTTATCGACATATTTGGACAATTCACACACTGTCTTAATAATTTATTATATATCAGCCACATTACTGTAAAGTTTCATTGGAATAGAATAGAATAGAAAACTATATTGACCACAAGCACATATACAAAACGGACACAATAATTTAATAAATGGCCAATCAGGACCCGACCTCAGCACAGACCGATCTGCGGCAGCGCTGGTGTCGAGCCTAAGTGGATAATACAAAAGACACGATATAATTAGATTTACAACAAAAATTATTATATATGTATATATTATAAATGAAAATTTAAGCTATAATTACATTTGACGACCTCCATAGTCTAGTGGATAGTACACCGGTATCAAGGTGTCGCCATATCTGAGGTCCCGGGTTCGAATCCCGGTGGGGGCAGATGTTTGTGTGATTTATGCGAGCATTTGTACCTTAGTCATGGTTGTTGATATATATTTCTATAAAAAATATTTATATATGTATAATATATGTACGTCTATCCGTTAACCTAGATATCATAACACAAGCCTCACAGAGCTTACTTTGAGCTAGACTAACTGATTGAGTGTATAAAAATATATATAACTAGCTTTCTGCCCGCGGCTTCGCCCGCGTGGATTTCGGGATTGGGTGTATAGAGGGTTAAGGGTCATAGCTTTTGCCCACGGCTACATATACGCGGAAGTCGGTTTATGGTGCGAAGATTTTATCGCGCTTCCCGTGGGACTATCCGTTTTTCCGAGATAAAAATGCCGCAAAACTCCTCAAGAATCACTCTATCTATTGATGAAAACCGCATAAAAATCTGTGCAGTAGTTTTTGAGCGAAGCCTTTATTGCGCATCCCGTGGGATCTGTCGATTTTTCCGGGATAAAAAGTAGCCTATGTTACTCGGGGAGAATGTAGCTTTCCAAAGGTGAAAGAATTTTTGAAATCGGTCCAGTAGTTTAAGCGTGAAGAGGTAACAAACAAACAAACAAACAACAAATAAACAAACAAACAAACAAACACACTTTCGCATTTATAATATTATTATATTAGTTGGGATTAGTTGGGATATCGCCAGCAAATTGCCGATGCGATTAATGTTTAACTGTATCTTCGGTCGCAGCACAAATTGCGTTATAATGCAGCGATATGAAGAGCGTATTTGTTGTCATCTTTTGTACATTAGCGTCGCCTGATATCGTTGATAACGGCAGATGAAAACGAGCACTTGTTCAACGAGAATCTGAGGCTGTCGTTAGATGCGACAGTTCTATTAGATCCGCCGTCAAACACGTCAGTGCCTGCGGCAATGACGCAAGCTACAAATCGAGTACTATGATAAAGCTATAGTAACACATATAATAAAATAGATACACTGATAAAAAACACAGAAGTAAACACAAATTAAAAGACAGTTGAAGTTCCTCAGCGCGAATATTTGCACAAGTGCGAAGATCGCTGATTTTCAGCTATAGCCCTGGGGTGTCACTCAGCTTCGATACTCAGTTGCCGCGCTTCGCAGACACACATACATACATATATATTTAATTTAGGATATAATGTGTGACTGCTTATCTAAGTTTTTAAACTTTCGCGTTGCATTGTACATATCCATACTAATATTATAAATGCGGAAGTAACTCTGACTGTCTGTCTGTCTGTTCCGCTTTCACGCCAAAACTACTGAACCGATTTAAATGAAATTTGGTACACAGATAGTCTAGAGCCCGAGAAAGGACATAGGCTACTTTTTCATTCAAAAAAGGTTGTAAAGGGTTGTAAAAGGTTGAAAGGAGGGATATAAGGTTGTATGAAATATTGTTTTAAAACCACTGAACCGATTTAATTGGAAATTTGGTACACAGATAGTCTAGAGGCTGAGAAAGGACAGAGGCTACCTTTTAAAGCAGAAAAGGGTTGTAAAAGGTTGAAAGAGGGGTGAAAGGTTGTATGGCAGTATTGTTAAAACATATCCTTCCTGTGGGAAATTCGAATAACGCGGGCGAAGCCGCGGGCGGAAAGCTAGTAAGTTATATTCTCGGGACGTAACGCGACGTATATTTGTAGTACGTAAGAACTACTTACTGCTCGACGTTTCGGATAGGTTGTACTAGCCGTGCTGACTGGCGCGCGCGTCTATAGTAAGTCAAAGCGGCGTCTAAATAGTACTTACATACTTACGTCCGAGAATATAACTTATATGCCTATCTAAGTGGTGATGACACACTAAATCAACCCAACACTATTACTGTATATATATATATATATATATACACAATTAATATACGAGTTAAATACATCAATTCCACATCTCAGACTACTCATAAATTGAAACCAAACGTGGTTTTCCGTAATGTTATTTTAATTGAACGAGCGTCGACTAAAGGACGCATTAATATAAACTCACTAACAATTTCATAGCTACGAACCGGGTCAGATATGTGTACACCTGGGCTTCATCTACCGATAGCCTAGATCGTATATTTGCTCTGAGTTGGCGTCATACCACAAATTGGCACCACGCTCTGTACGGAATGATTCTGAAACACTGTGTAACAGGAACGCTATCCAACCTTAATATTTTCGGCCTATTTCTTTATTAAAGTCGGGTCAATTTAATAGGCCACATTTGACATTTCATTAAAATTCCTCAACTAACCTTGTAATGGCGGACATAAAATATTCAATATTTTTTTAGTTTGAAATGCACAAATGACCGTTGTTACAATGTTGCGTTCAGTGAAGTCTATACGTAAGTGATGTCCCTCAAAAAAATCGAATGAATGCAATGATTACTTGTGAAGGCATTATTCACCATGAATTAATAGTCAGTCAGTTAGTTTATTGTATTATTTTTGTATGTAAACATACATACGACTGTAATCGTATTAGGTATGATTGTATCTTATACTATATTGTATTATATTATTGTAATTATTAACATTGTAAAGAGGAGATAAAAAATAGACCTTCAGAGTTCTTGCCTGTTCTTCTCGAGAAGGCTCTCCCAATTTCCGAACAGGGTCGAGTCAATTTTTTTATTTTTTTTTCCTTATTCGTACGTACGGACAAGGTTTTGTTTTCTTTTTTAAAGCTTTGTTTTTTTGTTTTATCTGTTGACGTCAATAAGTGCCTGTAAAGGTCTATGTTGAATAAAGATTATATTGATTTTGATTTTGATTTTTTTTGAGTCAAATTTTTATAAAAATAAAACATGTTATTCTTTTGTTTTATAATAAAAAAACAATAATAACTTCTTTAACAGAGAAATAATTGGTATTAAAAAATTTTAAGGCAATTAAACTCGTAATATATATTAATACAGTACCTATAAAAAAGAGCGTATTCACATTTAAAAAGCCGCAACACGTCTGTTGTTGCGGGCAGCGATAATCACTTACCATCAAGTAATCCATTTGCTCGTTTGCCTATTACAGTTATTGTGGAAAAGTACTTTTTTTATAAGACAGGGATCTTATAAAAAAAGTACTTTTCCATAATAACTGTATTCGATTCGCATATGTTTGAAGTAAATATCGATTTTTTCACCATAATCGGAGTGTTTAAACAGGTCACCTCACTATGAACAAATGTCAAATGTGGCCTATTAAATTGACCCGACTGTAGTAATAATTATTACTCCATGACTCAAATCAAAGAATTACTTGTCACGCTTTGACAGAGTTCCTGGAAATTCATCATTGTCGACTATCGAGAATTATAATATACAAATACTATTTGGGAAAATATCTTAAATAATGAATGGCTAAATTGTATAAAATTACGAATACGAGAACAACTTTTGGAATGATATTATGATCTTGTGAAGGTGGACTATAAACAATAGTATATACCTACACCCCTTCCACTGGGGGTCGAGAATCCGGAGCTGGCCGGAGGTCACCCTGGACTCTACGGTGACAACTGTACCAAAAATACTCGTATAACCGCTCAATAAAGGCCGGCAACTGTGCCTCCTCTGGTGTTGCGGGTGTCCATGGGCAACGGTTATCGCTTACCATCAGGTGATCCGTTTGCTCGTTTGCTGGCCTATCCTATAATCTGTTCATCCATTCGCCAAACGGGTAAATTGTAACAGTATATTTAATATCCACTGTATAGTGAGCAATTTGTTATTATATATATACTAGCGACCCGCCCCGGCTTCGCACGGGTGCAGTGAAAAAATGGTTATGGTGGGTTATCCCTAAGAGATAGACATATACCATCGCGGACTTTTTTGTGGATTTTTGTAAGTTGTACAATACTGTAGTACATTATTTTGGTCTATCTCGTAAGGTTCAGCCAGCGTTTGCAATATAAGCGCAAAAAAACGTGCTTATTTACGACATCACATTAGAAACCTTTAAATTTATCAGTGTTTCTCTACTATATTATGCATTTATTATACATACAAACCTTCCTTAAGAATCACTCTATCTATTAAAAAAAACCGCGTCAAAATCAGTTGCGTAGTTTTAAAGATCTAAGCATACATACGGACATACAGCGAAAGCGACTTTGTTTTATACTATGTATTGATATATATATTTAAAATATTTCGCTAAATTATTTTATTACATACAAAAAAGATCCGAAGCTTTATAGATATATTTAATTGTATATTGTTTTTAGATTCCCTACAAAGTAATAAATACTATTAACATATCAATAAAATAATGTTGGTATATTTTTTCCTATTTTTGTTGATAATCTCTGTTGTTAGGGATTGCATTTTACCTGGGGTCATACTGTATTTATTATAGCTCTAAATTGTTTAATAAAAAACAAGATAAGAAAGGTGAGATAAGAAACAAGAAGTAATAAAGTAACTCGATTTAAATAAATAGTAGCATTGTATACTAATAGAACGGTGTCTGAAGAGACATCAACTAAGCCAAAAAAAAATTATAAATATATACTGTCAGCTTATAACTAGTGATGTGTCGGATATCCGTATCCGTATCCGCGGATATCCGAGGCAGAAGAACGATTTGTATCCGTATCCGTTACTTTTTGGCGGATCTTTTACGGATCTATTTAGCTGTCTTCTTTAAATAATAATACATATTCTTAACGATGTTTTCTTTGTAACTTATTTTTAAGGAAGGCCCTTACGGTTACGAAAATACTTTCCATCACAAGTTTTACACTTCGCACATTCATTATTTATTATCAGAAAATAATTCCATATTACACTACTAATCTTTGTAGACAATTTTTTCAAACACAAGGGTTATCTATGCTGCCCAGTGTCACATTAAAGTAAAACAAAAAAAAAAACCCGCCGCGCGATGCAAGTCGAAACATGTTTCAACTCGAGCAAGATCGCGGGCACCGATACCGATTGTGTAAGAAAGTTAAGGTCCGTTTCCGTTTCCGTATCCGTATCTGCGAATATTGACACCAAATATCCGTATTCAGATCTGTATCCGCGGAGTTAGATTTTTGACGGTCCGGCACATCACTACTTATAACATGTGTAACTTATGTAACGTTAATATATATAGTTTACACATATTACTGTTTGCAGCAATAAAAATACGCGTATCATCCAACTTCAACTGGATCAAATTGAAATGAGACTAAAACTAATGATAAAATCGTGGGGCACATCAATTGTCTACAATCGTTGTGTTGTTTCAATGTGCCCCACGGTTTTATTTTAGTCTAGTCTATGCATATGTTTATAATTCCCACGACTGTATCTATTTTATTATTTTTTGGTTTTTAGTACATTTATCTTAAACATTGCAATGTATGTTTAACATAAAACCGTTTAAATTAAAAAGTTTTTTACCTATTTTTATTTTCGAACATACACATTCGTAAAAATGTCACAACTGAAAGTCGATAACTTGCAAACTGATTGAAGGTGTTGTCTCAATTTCGGTAGTTTTGGCAATCGCCAAACAAGCAATGTATTGCGTTGTTTTATTTTGTCAGATGACAGTCGCCAGATAGTTATTGTTGTGTTTTTAGCTTTAACTAACTTTAGCTTTACTCGAGTAAGCATAGCTACAAAAGGAAGTCAGTTTAGAAGTGGTTTTTTACGTATGAAATACATTTATCAAGTTCAACAGCTATGGCGAAATGAATAACCTTAGCATTTGAGACAAATTTGAAGCCTGTGTTCTACCACGTTCCATAGACTTACCCGCGGGGAACACTAAAGAACGTCGTTTATCGACAAGAGCCATGCACATTAAAATATCTTCGAGAATCCATCGTCCGTTCATGTGTGGATTTCGATTCGATTTCGATTTCGATTTCGAACACCTACAGTGATATCTTTAAGTTCGACAAATGATGTCACAACTCCGGTCTTTTTTTTATAGGGTAGGGCAGAGCAAACAGTCAAACGGATCACCTGATGGAAAGCGATAACCGTTGCCCATGGACACCTGCAACAGCAGAGGAGTCACAGATGCGTTGCCGACCTTTTAAAAGGGAATAAGGGGGAGGGGGGTTGGGCCTCCGGTACCCTCACTCACTCGGCGAAACACAGCGCAAGCGCTAATTTACGACAGTTTTCTGTGAGGCCGTGGTATCACTCCGGTCGAGCTGGCCCAATTCGTGCCGAAGCATGGGTCTCCAACGCTTTGCAAGTTCCCGTCAATTAGTTTGCAAGTTATTGTCTTTTTTGACACAGTGGATATATTTCCTTGAATCTTCTGTATACACTCGTTTACATAAGGGCATTTTTACGTCTCGTCACGAACAACAAATTAACACGGGCACGGAGAAAATGAAGAAATCAAAGCGCTCGTTCAAGACTAAATCAAAACATTCAATCGAACTAACGGTGCGCTCTCTTCTGAGAGGAAAATGTTTTGGTTTACATTTTCCGTTCGAAGCAGCAGACGTTTTAATGGAACTGCAAATACGCTCTTTGATAAAATAGTTTAGTAGCGGTCTTTCAGGCGGCTCTTAGTTATATTAAGAGTCGTTACCTAATGTTTCCGTTATATAATGACTATTTATTAGCGTTACTAAGACTTCTTGCGTGTATAATTTATCTCAATTTCATTTAATACTAGCTATGCCCGCAACTATGCCCGCGTGTAATATACTTTTAATTGGTGGTATGCTACAGGAATATCAGGTCAAGAGAGACTAAAAAACCGACCAAGTGCGAGTCGGACTCGCGCGGTGACACGGCACTATATCCCAACTAATATTATAAATGCGAAAGTGTGTTTGTTTGTTTGTTTGTTTATTTGTTTGTTTGTTTGTTTGTTTGTTACCTCTTCACGCTTAAACTACTGGACCGATTTCAAAAATTCTTTCACCTTTGGAAAGCTACATTCTCCCCGAGTAACATAGGCTACTTTTTATCCCGGAAAAATCGACAGATCCCACGGGATGCGCAATAAAGGCTTCGCTCAAAAACTACTGCACAGATTTTTATGCGGTTTTCATCAATAGATAGAGTGATTCTTGAGGAGTTTTGCGGCATTTTTTATCTCGGAAAAACGGATAGTCCCACGGGAAGCGCGATAAAATCTTCGCACCAAACCGACTTCCGCGTATATGTAGCCGTGGGCAAAAGCTATGACCCTTAACCCTCTATACACCCAATCCCGAAATCCACGCGGGCGAAGCCGCGGCAGAAAGCTAGTATGTAAATAAATGTTTTTCTTAATTCTTTATTATATTTGAGTTGATTGAATGAAAGGTAAAGTGCGGTATACGATTTATCACGTATTAAAAAAACCTAATTATTAGATCTCGTTCCAAACAATTTTCGGTGGAAGTTTGCATAGTAATGTGCATCATGCATTATTTTTAACATAGATATTTAGAAGTTACGGGACACACACACATTTTTTCACTTTGGAAGCGTCTCTAGAGCAAACTATTCAGTTTAGAAAAAAAGTTATATTAGAAACCTCAATATCATTTCTGAAGACCTATCCATAGATACGCCACACATATGGATTTGATGTAAAAAAAAAATAATTCAGTTCTAAGTACATGGAAAGAGTAAAAGTTATTGATGTTTTTCTATTTTTGTATGAAAATCTCAATACGGTTCACCGAATACATCCACTTAGCAAGTTTCCACAGTATAGCTTTTATAGTTACGGAAAAAAGTGACTGTGACATACGGACGGACAGAAATGACGAATCCATAAGGGTTCCTTTTTTTGCTATTCAGCTACGGAACCCTAAATACTAGGGAAGTGTTTGAATCGTACCAACTAGAAGATCGTAGCATTTATTAGTAGGTGGCGCTGCGATCTCGGCACTGGTCCACGAATCGTATAATTCGCGGGGCTCAGTGTCGATCCTGGTTCGTACTAATGTGGTTTCCAGTGATAGAAAAAAATGATAGATAGGTCGCCGGCGGGCGCGGGGATGTCGCGCCATCCCTGAGGTTTTTAGTGGGTAGGCCTCCCCCTTCTGGGGAGGAGAGCCCCACACAACCGCCGAATCGGCACAGCCGGGGTATGCAATTTAATGCACTTTCCTCAGGGGAACAAAAAAAAGGCTAGCTTAATGCTAGAGTCCAACATAACCCCTCGCCGTAGACCGGGAGCGGGTGGTATCCAGGGTAAGGCCGTCCGAGCACCAAGGGATTATTAGACGACTATGAAAGTAGCGCAACCCTTATGAGGATTCACTACCATCCCCCGTGAGAAAAAAGGGTATGCTTGTGTTCCTCGGTGGGGATGTACAGTTTTTTTAGTTTTATTTATTTCATTTTCACAATTACATAATTAACTTCAATTTTAAAATGCATTGGAGAAAAATTATCATCAAATGTACAATTTAATTATTCTTATAATATTGAGTAATATAGTTAAAACAATGTCTATATAAAATAAAATTGGTAATAATTTAAATAATGTTAAAATAACTGTTATAGTAGAATTCGTCGGATTGTCTATATAATAAAATTTAAATGGTAATAATAAAATATGATTACTTAGTATAAAGTCAAATTCATAAAATAAATAATTTAAATAATTATTTATAAATGTCAAGAAAAACAAAATAATAATATTATTATATCAATTCATGAATTCTTTGGTCGAATACAATTCCATATCTAACAACAAAAAAAAATTAAGTTTGCAAGCAAACATGTTTTATCGTTGGTTTCATTTTTTTAATTCCGACGTGTACATGATGCGTTATGACGTGGTATCTATACTAATATATAAAGCTGAAGAGTTTGTTTGTTTGTTTGAACGCGCTAATCTCCGAAACTACTGGTGCGATTTGAATAATTCTTTTTTTGTTGGATAGTCCATTTATCGAGGAAGGCTATAGGCTAAATAACATTACGCTATGACCAATAGGAGCAAAGACAGAGCGGTAAATGTGTAAAAAACGGGGAAAATTATTCATTTTTGAAGGCTTTCTTTGCGTGCGCTGCGAAAACGGTTCAAGATACACAAAAAATATGTATGAAAGAATTATCCTCTATACATGATCTAAAAAAAGTCCGCGACGGCATATGTCTATCTTTTAAGGTTTAGTCACAATGACCGTTTTTATGGTACCAAATTTGGATATGTCGCGTTGTCAAGATCGGGTAACAGCTGAGGTGCGCAAAATAACTATTCCACGCGGACGAAGTCGCGGGCACAGCTAGTGTTGAATAAAGGTTCTAATATTAGTCCAGATCTTTGTTTAAATTTGAGTTGATAATATGATCGACATATTTCATGTTAGTTTACTTGAGTTTAATAACTTACAATGACGAAAACCAATTGAAAAAAATCGTTTTTTATTACGTGACGTAACTTGAATCACTCTAAGATGGCAATTGTTGGACAAAATAGTTTGCAACATTTTAAAATAGCTATTTAATATAAATAGGGCATCAATCCTGCCGTATCCTGTCTTTTCGTTTACCGATTTTCTTATGTAAATCGGTCTGAATACAGCTGCTGAAACTAATATATTGCATAATGTGGACAGCGTTGTTAACAAATGGCTGATCGCGTTAACACAGGCTTCATACGCTCAATGAGAGTGAATACGAGCTTTTTTGATAAACAGATGTTTGATCGTCGCATTGCACAGCGAGCGAGCAAACGGCAAAATGTTAATGGCGCATATGATTAACATTTCAGAACAAAGCAGAAGGATATAAATATAATTTATAACGCACGCGCGAGCGCATGCATTTGAGTTTTATAAGATAATGATGTAATCGACTCTTCACTAATATTAAAAATACAAAAGTAATATTGAAACCTCTAGTAAAGATACTTATACTTTAAAATGGCAAAAATATGTTGTCAGGGTTGAACGGTTGTATGGAAGTAAAAGAAAGTAAAAAAGGAACATATTTTTCAGTCTGTGATTAGAACATTAATAATAACAATCCATTCTTTCGTTTCTGTACATCTAGCTGGGTATAGTCTTCAGCTTCATGGCTCACGGTGCACATAGAGATTAGACCCAGTTGGTCCACTTTCGTCAAATTCCCTTAAATAGTCTACGCGTTCGATTTACAGAACCCCGCGCACTCCTCAAGAAGGACCGTGTCTTATGAGGGCGCGTGATAAAAAGCGACAATCTGTTTAATTGTCAGCGGGTCAGTGACGCTGTGGTTTCAACACTGACCTAATCGGAAAGTGCATTGTATGACGCTCCAACAAAGGAAACATGCAAGAACCTGTTAAAAGTTGAAACCAACTAAGAGTACTAGGCCAGAATCGTTGACTATGGCCTAAGCCCTAACTTAGAATAAAAAATAATTAATTAAATATCTCTGCAACTCGCACAAATTAGCCTAGCTCAGAGTAAGCTCTGTAAGGCTCGTGTATGGACATACATATGTTATACACACATAATTATATGTTTGCTGGAAATATATATTAAGAACTAGGACTACGGTACAAATACTCGCATTCACGACGCAATCATCTGCCCCCACCGGGATTTGAACCTGGGATCACCTGCGGAGATCGTCATAACTTGTTTTAAGGTAGTCACGTAAATATTCTGTTGCGACGTATAAATTACCATAATCATATAACCATAACATATAGAAGTACGGATAGTCACAAAAATACTATTGGATTATTGGAGCAGTAGGCAGATATGTTACTGCTAGATTCAAGCAAAACCAAATGCTTACTACGCGCTACAAAAGGACGATGTAGCATTTATAAAGGGGTTGGAGGTAAATAGCGTTCACAAAGGCAACACAATAGAATACAAATCGGCATTATATATCCATTGCGACGGATCTACGATTGCAAGCAGGTGAATATGATGAGTGGCTGGGGAAATGGGAGACAATGAGATAAAGGTGGTCAAAGCAGGTTCAGGTCCGATGTAACCAAAACAGCAAAGTCCTATGATATTAGAAAAATTGATATTGACATTTAATTTCGAACTAAAACAGCATCAAAAATCCAATAATTTAAAAAAGGAATTGATTTGTAAAAAAAATTTTTGGTTAAAAATTTTCTAACTAATAATGAATCAAAAATCCAATAATTTGGTATAAAAGTTCGAATTAAAACAGTATCAGAAATCCGATGAACATTGAAAAATTATTTTTGACTATAAATTTTAAACGAAGGCAAGCATCAAATATCCAATAACAAAACAAAAAAACTAATACAAAAAAAAAATATTTTGATGTAAAATTTCAAAGTAAAACAGCATCAGAAATTCGATGAATTTAGAAAAATTATTTTGACTAAAATTCAAACTAACAGCATTAAAAATTCTATAATTAAAAAAAAAATGAATTTTATATAAAAAATTAGAAATAAAACAGCACCAGAAATCCGATGAATTCTAAAAACATTTTGAACCAAAAATTTCAAAAAGCAACAAAAACGAATGATTTTTAAATAATTGATTATGACAAAAAAAATACACAACCTGTAAGATGCAGGTTGTGTATTTTTTTTTTTACAATTTACAGTGTCAATAAAATAATGATATAAGACAAAATTGAGAATATAGTTCGTTAAAAAATGTATACTGTCCAGATTTTAAAAAGTCATATCAGAAAATGATGTGTACATTTTGTCGTTTTAGTAAAACTGTCTCAGATCATACGAACCGACTATTGGACAGACGACCGAAAATAAACAAAACTGCACTGCTAAATTTAATTGCCAACATATAGATACACAATCGAAACACTCGCAAATGTTACAGTAAAAAAAATCGCATGAGCTATGATTCTCTTAACGAACACAGAATACAACCCTTTCCTTCAATACAAATGAACAATAGGGGAACACTCACTTGCCAAAACGGAGTCGGCCGACCGCACGACACTGTCCACTAGAAACTTTTACAACAAAGCACTCAGAGAAGTGTCCTCAGCAAAAAGCCAATCACGCACAAGTCACGAGCAATATATTTCGAGGAAAAAAATGTTCGTTGCGTGAAGATCGAACACGCGGCGTGCTTCCTCCGCGCTCGTCGGCATAGCAATAATCACAGACAGACAAACGTAGCTCCAATCCAACGCCACTCCGAGACCTCTCAATCGAGCCGATCGCTTCCGAGTCCCACGCCTATACAGGCAGATATTGTCAACCTTTCGTTGACACGCGCCAACGGCTTTTGCACAATGGTTGATTGGCATTCGACAGGAACACATAAAAACCAATTCAACCACAAGAAAACTACATAAATTCATGTTTCAATTTATAGTGCTTTTGTTGTCCAGACATGATCAGTATAGGTAAAAATTTATCTACGTTCTTGGATATTGGGAGAGTCGAAGGCCGTTGGGGCCATGTTTCAATGACACAATTACTGATTGCCGATTGGTGCGTACACGTGTACATTGCGCGTCACTCAAGGTTGCCAACATCTGACCTGTTCACCTTGGCAACCATATTTTTTGATGTCACTAAATGGACAGCATTTAGAGATGACATTATGTTAAAGAGATTGCTTTCAATAACAATAATTTATTGCATAATACTTAGTAGGATTAGCTGTTTTAAAAAACAAAAATTATTAAATATTCATCATACAGATATTGATTAAATATATAACAAAAAAGTCGCCATTTTAGGTCTCCAGGTAACGTGAACTACCTGTGACACCTATTTCCTTAAAAATGAAGGGCAAAATTTATAAATTAGTAATAAGACCTGTCGTCGTATATGGCTCGGAATGATGACCCGTTTTTTTCTATTTCGTGTGTAAGTGTCGGGGCTGATATGCATCACTGCGACCTATTAAGACTCTATTGTGAGCAGCCTCCTATGTAGGTTCTATGTAGGCTGTGCCGGTCATGAGAACGTGCACGTATTGAGACTAAACATTCCTTGAGATAATCATCTCAAGGGTGCTGAGTAAGCTAGAAATACGCACGTACCATATTAGTATATAAGCCTTAGTTTTAGTTAAATAGTGAGTTATTATAATGGAGACCATAATAGACGATATCAGACTATAACTTGAGTCTCATTATGTCCATTGCCTAAACACTGGCAAATAGGCCCTACAGGAGCTCCCTTAACTGGGCACTGACCAAGAAAGATAGGATGTTCCCAGTTCGGATTGTTTTTATTTCATCTGGGTCAAGGATGTGTTTCCCCAGGTGTCTGTTTCTTTTGTGAATCAGCGGTTCACAGTAGCACAAGAGGTGTATTGGTGTTTCACGCTCTTGTTCGCAGACTCTGCATGTGTCAGTGTCCTTAAGTTTCATGACCCGTTAAAACAGTGAGAAACAGAATGAGGAATGAAAGTAGCCCCTGTTGGTGAAAATTTGAGAGGTAAAGTCGGGTCAATTTAATAGGCCACATTTGACATTTCATTAAAATTCCTCAACTAACCTTGTAATGGCGGACATAAAAATATTCAATATTTTTTTAGTTTGGAAATGCACAAATGACCGTTGTTACAATGTTGCGTTCAGTGAAGTCTAAACGTAAGTGATGTCCCTCAATAAATCGGATGAATGCAATGATTACTTGTGAATTATTCACCATGAATTAATAGTCAGTCAGTTAGTTTATTGTATTATTTTGTATGTACATACATACGACTGTAATCGTATTAGGTATGATTGTATCTTATACTATATTGTATTATATTATTGTAATTATTAACATTGTAAAGAGGAGATAAAAAATAGACCTTCAGTTTCTTGCCTGTTCTTCTCGAGAAGGCTCTCCCAATTTCCGAACAGGTGTCGAGTCAATTTTTTTATTTTTTCTTTTTTTTTCCTTATTCGTACGTACGGACAAGGTTTTTGTTTTCTTTTTTTAAGCTTTGTTTTTTTGTTTTGTCTGTTGACGTCAATAAGTGCCTGTAAAGGTCTATGTTGAATAAAGATTATTTTGATTTTGATTTTTTTTTGAGTCAAATTTTTATTAAAATAAAACATGTTATTCTTTTGTTTTATAATAAAAACAATAATAACTTCATTAACAGAGAAATAATTGGTATTAAAAATTTTAAGGCAATTAAACTCGTAAAATATATTAATACAGTACCTATAAAAAAGAGCGTATTCCCATTTAAAAGGCCGGCAAACATCTGTTGTTGCGGGCAGCGATAATCACTTACCATCAAGTAATCCATTTGCTCGTTTGCCTATTACAGTGTGGAAAAGTACTTTTTTTATAAGATAGGGATCTTATAAAAAAAGTACTTTTCCATAATAACTGTATTCGATTCACATATGTTTGAAGTAAATATCGATTTTTTCACCATAATCGGAGTGTTTAAGCAGGTCACCTCACTATGAACAAATGTCAAATGTGGCCTATTAAATTGACCCGACTTTAGGAGACTTTCCTGGTATGATCACGTATTAAGAGGGAATGATCATGATGAGGGAAGTTATGGACGTGTGAGGAGAGGAAGACTGAAGAAACGATGGATGGACTGTGTGAATGTTGATAAGTTGAAGAAGGGAGTGAGTCTCGAAACGACGAGTAATAGAGAAGAGAGGAAGAGGAAGACGTGTCGCCCCGACCCTAATTAAAATAATACAGTGAAAGAGAAATCAGATTGATTGATTAAAATATAAATTCGTTTCGTGTTCGACGTCAAATAAACTAAAAGATTGTGTGCATAAATTATATTTGCAATTTACATCAAATCCTTAATTACATATACATTTAAAATCACATTAATTTAAAAAAATATTATCGTTAAATGAATTAATATATAATCATATATCCACTAACAATTTATGCAGATTTCTTTTATGTACAAGTAGTAGGAGACTTTTTGAATGATTCCAACAGTTTGCTATGAAACAGGCTCGAAGACAAAGAACCACATATTAAATATCGCTAAAGATGAGTACGCAAACACGACATATGTAGTACGAATGCTATTCCCATAATCTTAAAATAATATTAAAACAAAATTAAATCGTTTTAATTTAAATGACTAAAAAGTGGCTTATAGATAAATGTTTTTATAGTACACAGTTTTTTATACCTTATTCAAAGTATACTTTAATTCATTAATGTAATTCTTTCAATTATCAGATTTGTGTATACGTCTGAAATGGAAAAATATAGAAATACGGTATTCCAGAGGCATATATTTGTAATGTAAAATCAATATGACGATACCATGACAAACACCAATTAAAAATCGACGCAAATAATCGATTAGATAATTAAATTATTATTGAAATTGGCGGGTCCTTTAAGCAGTTCTTGTCTACTTGACAAGGAGGTTTTTATACACAAAATGTAGTCATGAAATGAGCAAATTTTTTAATCGGTTTCCGTCTTGATATCGAATATACAGCTTAATATAAATAAATAAAATTGGAAAATCGTATGTCTGTCTTTTTGTTCCGGTTAATCTCTGAAATGGCTGCACCGATTTTGACGGGACTTATATTGGCAGGTAGCTGATATAATAAGGAGTAACTTAGAGTACTTTCATTTTTATGGTTACACGGCCTTCCGAGGCGCCGGGAACCACCCAGCTGCCGGATCCGGGTGGGTGACGCGGTGGTCCCGGTGGGGCCATACATCAAGTACCTGGGCCTCACCCTGAACCGCCGCTGGAGCTTCGAGGAGCATTTCGTGCGGTTGGTTCCCAGAGCCAAAAGGGTGGCGGGCGCATTGCATCGCCTGCTGCCCAATCTCGGGGGACCGAGGGATGGAGTTCGCCGCCTGTACGAGGGCGTCGTGCGATCCGTGGCCATGCATGGGGCTCTCGTGCGGTCGCAAGACTGCGCGAGGTTCCCCCACTGCAGAGCTCTGCTACGGAGCCTGCAGCGGATAATGGCCATACGGATCGTACGAGGCTACCGTACCATCTCGTACGAGGCGGCGACGGTTCTGGGACGCTCCACCTCCATTCGACATCTTGGCCAACATGTACGCGGCGACGTATGCGTCGCGGCGTGTCGAGCGATGGGGGGAGCGCCCTGGAACCCGTGCACGAAGTGCCTAAGCGTGACTGGCGCCGACAGATTGTGACGGCCTGGCGTGCGCAGCTCGAATTACGGATCTGCGCGCGCCAGCGATCCGTCGGTGCCGTACTCCCGCACCTCGACGCTTGGCTCCACGGGAAGGAGATCACTTACCGATTGACTCAGATACTCACCGGGCACGGCTGCTTCGGTGAGTATCTGTGTCGAATAGGACGGGAGGGATCGACACATTGCCACCACTGCGCATCCGACCTCGACTCGGCCCAGCACACGCTGGCGGAGTGCCCCGCGTGGGCCTCCGAGCGCCGAGTCTTGGGCGCAGAGATCGGGCGAGATCTGTCTCCGCCGGCATTGATTGCGGCAATGCTGGCAGACAAGGGAGGTTGGAGGGCTGTGGCCTCCTTCTGTGAAGCAGTGATGATATCGCGCCCGCGGATACGGCGACCCGATCCGGCGTATCGATCGGGGGAGGTATTGTAGCCTCCCCCGAGGAGGGCTCCCGGAAGTAGCTTGGCGTTCCCGGGGGCTCCTTACATGTCTGAGAAAGGCCATCCCTGAGGTTTTTAGTGGGTAGGCCTCCCCTTCTGGGAGGAGAGCCCCATATAACCGCCGGCTCGCGGCTCGCCACAGTCGGGGTATGCAACTTAATACATTTTCCTCAGGGAGAACAAAAAAAAAAGGGTACTTTCATTTAATAAAACAACAGTAAATTACAAAACATTTTCTAGTAGTTACATTTGACGACGTCTGCACATATTAATTTCCCTTTGCAGTAACAGTTCACATACAAAGTTAAATCGGACCACTCTGACAACCGAACTCATTTTAGTCAGAGCGTATGTACTCTCCAGAGGCTGCGCTATGCACCGCCCACCGATCTGAAGGGCGGGCGTTTGCTAAAATCCAACATAAGACGCCGTAGACCGGGCGCGGATGGTATCCGGTGTTAAGGCCGTCCGAGCACCAAGGGGTTATTAAGACGACTACAATAGCACCCCTTATGAGAGTTAACTACCATCCCCGTGGGAATAAAAACAGTAACAGTTCACTAGAACGATAATGAATACAGGTGCAGTTTAAGAACCAGTAGTTTGGCAGGTGAAACGACTGCATTAAAGCAGCGGTGGAAACGCATTGCGGGTCCCACGGACCACTTGCTTTCATTGAAATAATAACTGCATTCAACGTTAATTTGTCGTTGTATTAACGACACCTGCCCTGCGTTTCACGATTAGTTCATTTTTAGTTTAATAATGTCACATTTTTTGCTACGTCTGCTTTATATTATTCTTACCAATCGACAGGTGAGATCTAATTGAATGACGGACTCTGTGGTCTAGTCGTTGGTATCGGTTTCAAGAAGTCGCCATCTTTAAGGTCCCGGGTTCCGAGGCCAGGTATTGTATGTATGATGAATGCGAGCATTTTTACCATATTATATGTTTATTTGTAACAAAAATATTTATATCATTATTATTGTACGGCTTTTATTTTTAATCTGACCGTTACTCTAGATGAAAAATAAAAGCCATACCGAGCTTACTTTACTTATCTACACTAATATATAAAGAGGAAAGATTTGTATTTTTGTATGTGACGAATAAACTCAAAAAGTACTGGACCGATTTTAATAATTCTTTTTCATTAGAAAGCTACATTATCACTGAGTAACATAGGCTATATTTAGTGCTAGATTACTATAGAAATCTTTAGAAATTCTTATTAAAACCAACCAAAAGTGTAAAAAAATTTGACATAAAATGTCTTTCTTCGCATACGCTGCGAAGAGTAATAATGTCTACTCGTGCGAAGCCGAGACGGGCCGCTGATTTGCTATATAGCCTTATAACCTTAAAAGCTAAGTTTACTTTGGGCTAGACTACTGTTGTTCCGATTTTTTATTTTTCTGCGTGAAACGGAATCTAATTAGGAATTAGTTTTTAACGACAACACTGAATTCGAGTGCTTCAAAAATCTATGAAATTGTAAGCAGTAGAAAATAATTTCGCGCCCAATTTGTATTCGTAACCGAATTCCAAATTCACATCTGATGATTCAGAAATACGTCTCCTGGTCCGTGGACATTTGGACCAACAACAGCATATCTATTATAATTATCCACGCCGTGTTCACAGAATATACACAAAACAAACAATTTTCTGCCACCACTTTCACCGGCCATCAGATCGGCGTCAGTCGAGTGTTACCAAGTGCCACTGATTCGTTCCGTCGGACCGACTAGCGCTGTAGTTTAGAAAGTGCATTAGGTAACGTAAATCTATTTACGGGACACTGAAACCAATATTTCGACAGCACAAGCTTTTTAAGGTTCGACCGTTGTGCATGAAGCTTTCTTGCTTTCTTTGTAGCTTGCACTGTGCATTCAAATCGGAAACTTTCTAAATAGCAGAGTCAAAAAACCCTCACTTAAGGTTTACATAAGTCTTTAGCGTTCAAAGTTATATAGATTCTACGATCTCCGTAGTCGAGTCGTATTCTACGAGTATATTCTTTTTAATTTATATGGTGTCTTATACAATTTGTACATTTATTCACCTTTACTATATTACCTTTCTACGTGAGGGCAGATATTTGTATGATGAACAGACAGGATGAAATTTGTACCTAACGTAACCTGAACGGATCTATTGAGATACTCCGAACACATACGGATCTATTGAGATCTCCCTTTGGGTGACTTCCATCCTCCTTATAATGCCTGGCATCAATTCCATTTGTCACGATTCAAATACTTCCGTCTTGTGGAATCAATTGCAATATTTTAGTTAGATTCACGAATACATTTTTCAGCTGCTGTAGTTTCGTTGTAGATCAGAGGGGCAATCGCACTAACAAATCGCAGCTGAAACGAAACCAAATCGTTCCACTCAACCAATCCGAGAGCTAGAATATCACGTCATCGAACAGATGACGTGATATTGTGGCGTTCGGATTGGTTAAGCCAAACGGTTCGGTTGCGTTTCGCTTGCGATTTATTAGTGCGATAGCCCCACAACGTGGTATATGAAGGGTTGCGTTTTTATAAAGTATTATATTTAAAGATTTTAATCAAAGCAACAGCGAATATACATACACGTGCCCACAACATGCGCAGGAGTGAAAATAATATGGAACATTTAACTGTGTAATACAGTAGACTGCGCTTATCCGTCACTCCAGTAATCCGGCGCTCTCAGATGGCCGTAATGAGGAAATCATGTCGAGACATGATACGTACTTGTGTTTGATTTGATCGGTCAAGAAGCAAAAGAAAATTGTCAGTTTCTTTACTCCAACAGAATAGTCCACCAGAATTGTAAGGGGCCATCCATAAATTACGTCACACGGTTAGGGTGAGGGAGGGGGTTGACGAAGTGTGACATTGTGTGACAAGGGGGTGGGAGGGATCTTAAATTTCGTGACTTCACATTACAAAATCTATTAAATCAAATAAGCTAACTGTTTAAAACACAAACTTTAATTATTACTATTAGTATGAAAAGTGCTGTAAATATTAACTTTTATTGTAAAGTCTGTATACTCTCATTTTTTTTTTATTGCTAAAGTTGACAAACAAGCAGGCTGGTCACCTGATGGTAAGTGTAACAGTCGCCTATAGTACATGTGGTTCCCACGAGATTCGCAGCAAATCTGCAAACCTCATAAGAACCACAGTGTACGTTGCCAACTTGTGACATAAGATGTAAAGTCACAGTACCCAGTAATTTCACTGCCTATCTTACCCTTCACGCCGGAACACAGCAAAGCGAACCCTGCTGTTTGGCGCGGAATAGGTAAGACGGAGGTACGCATGCAGACGACCCTGGTACAGAGTCTACCTCCTAGAAATAAAGAAAGGAATAGTATCTTCTTCTATTTTTAATAGGGGTACTCCCGAAACGTACTATTTTTCTAATTGATTATAGTAGGTGATTTTGAAAAATATAATAAGAAAATCGTGAAATGACCATATACTTATTTAAATATAAGTAATCGTTTTTTTTGTGTTAATTGATTTGATGTTAATTTTATTAAAATGAAAATAAAACTAATTTCGAAACCGCTTTTATCATTCAATAAATTCTATAATTTCAATATTTGTGACGTCACACTAGGGGGGGGGGGCGGGCGACTCACAAATATGACTAGCTGTGACAAGGACGGGGGAGGGGCAAAAAATCACGAAATTCGTGTGACGTAATTTATGGATGACCCCTAAGTCTTGGCATGCTTATGTTTCCGTTTACAATAGGCCTAAGACTATTGTGTATTTAAACTTTTTTGTCTGTAATTCAATACATCTGTACTGCGCTGCGCTGAAAAGTGCCGTTTTCTAAGTAGGTATATTTTTCGACTTGTAGAGTAAAATTTAAATAAAAATTCGACTAAGTTTTATCTATACAAATAAATAAAATTGGAGTGTCTGTGTGTAATATTAAAATAACCGCTTTCTACTACATGCATATGAATATATGCCAAAATACATATTTCTCAAATTTTTGTCTGTCTGTCTGTTTGTTCCGGCTAATCTCTGGAACGGCTTATGTAATAAGGAGTAACTTAAGCTACTAAAAAAAAAAAAACAAAACAATTTTTTTATTACATTCCACGCGGACGAAGTCGCGGCCACAGCTAGTGGTACATATAATTTATTAAACAAATCTGTACTACGAATAATCTGTTATCTTCTCTTGATGTAGGCTATTTGCAAATTTTTTATCGATTATTTTCTCAAGTACAAATAATGAACTGAATATGTGATCCTCGTTAAAGTCAATAGCCAAATAATCTGCTTTTTGAAATTCGAGTTTGTTGTTGTTTGAGTTACAAAGTCTAATTATAAATAATTCGAGATACCGCGTATTTAGGTGTTCAGCGGAAGGGAAACGTGTCTTTTTTCGATTTACCGAGGATTTCCACTTAACAAGGTTCGAGTTATAGAGATTCCACTGTATATGTCAATATTAAATAAAAAAGGTTCAATTAATACGCAAGTCGAAAAACAATATACTATTAAGATTGTAGGAAAAGTTCGAAAAATTAGGTACAAAAATGTTTTGTATTGATTTTCTTTATGAAGTTTAGTTTTAATTAACAATATAATCGCCGTCAGAACTAATGACAGGGCCCTCCATCTATTAGGAAGGCCGCTGATACCTCTGACCCAAAACGCTGGAAGTTTAGAATCGCAAAACATTGTCACTGATTTAAATGCTTGATACTTGATAATCTGACGGTGCCAAGTCGGGTGAATAAGGGGGATATGGTACGGTTTCCCAATCGAGATCCTCTAATTTTATTTGAGCCTTTTTGGCGATGTGTGGTCGTGCGTTGTCTTGGAGGATTGATCGATTCTCCATAACTACGGAAAAAACGCACTGGGCGCAACATATATAGGCCTCGTATGAAAGCACCGAGAGAGTTCTAGAATGTTACTTTAATTTTGGAATTTCGATATGTTCCAGGAAATACAAGAATCTTCGAATTTTTTTTCGACGACTTTTTCTTAATATAATGTAACAAAGTGTGTTCTATTTTTAAAAGATTAAGACCTAATTTCACCAAACTTAAACTAATCGTCTGTTGTGTAATGGCTTGTTAAAATTAACAGAGTTGTAAAGTTATTCTAGATCCTACATTGTAAAATTAACAAGCCATTACTAAATCAACCGTTAACTGAATGAATTGCGAAACGTTCATTCAATTTGTAATACAACCAAATAATAGTGTCGTCGTGCATCACTCTTACTATACGGAAATGCGTCTAATTTCTACTGGTCGTATAATGTGTCAAGTAGCAATACAATGTGAACAAATTAAATTGTCGTTCTCTCTATAAGTTTCTAAAGTAAGCGCATAATATTTGGTTTTGCCAGGTTATTTCTCTATTGTTTGTGTAGGTCATGGAATTATAAAAAAAATATTATTATTATTATTATTTATTAAATAATTCCATGGTGTAGGTATTTGATTGACGTTTCGTGGTGTTTTCGTTCGTGGTAGGTATTTTCTTTGATTTGTAAAATACCTAGGTAGTGGTTTTACTTAGCTTTTTATCTTTCTTTTTAAAATAAAAAAATGTCGAAGTAAACGAGAGGTCCAAATTTTTCAAACAATGAGAAGGAATCTTAATACATTCATAGCAGTTTCTTTAGACAAACGAAACCTTGTACAGAAATCGACATCGTCGTATTCGTCGAAATAGTCACGCCGTTCTTTAAAAATCCTCGGACGTCGTACTATGCTGTCTAAAGTATCTAAATTTGTTAAAAAATCTTCGTCATCCATAATAAAATTGTACGCCGCGTCCATCTTGACAGTAAAATAATAGTCTGTTACAGATTAACGAACCACTAGAGCAGTCATTAAATTTAACAGTCCATCAAGCTAACTAATCTCTTGTTTGCACATGGTGGGACACTTGCTAACTCTAACAAGCTGTTAACGGTTTAACAAGACGTTATTTTAACAAACAGAGTATGGTGAAATTAGGTCTAAGGCTGAATAAATATATGTGCCAATGATCCGCGAGTCAAATATCTCATTGTCAGTGGAAACTTAGCGTCTTCAGCAGAGTCTCGAACTCGAGCACAAAACCAGGACAATAAGCGTCAAAGACCCGTTATTAGTCATGTGGACAAAACCGAGTGTTGAAAGTAACACAAATGGACGAGCAAAGTATAATATTTTGTCACCGCGACTTGTTTGGTCCGAAAACACGCGCCAACAGTATCGGCGATCCTTACCTACACGTTGAGACCGTCCGCTCGGCTCTGTTTGTATTTTGACGATCACCTTAGAATTTAGTGAACATCATATTTGGAATATGTTTTGGAGACGATCAATTTCGACAGTGTGACGTCATAGACATAGGTACATGAAGATATTCTTTTGAATTTTTTTTTATAAGAGAAATACAGTAGAAACAGAACAGTTGTTTCCTATGAACCCATAATTGTCGCGGATCGCTCAAAAACGCTCCAGACTAAATACACTACATTAAAAGTAAATAATAATAATAAATACACTCATACCATAATTGGTTAATACCTAGCCCAAAGAGTGCTCTGTAAGGCTTGTGTTATGGGATCTCATTCGACCACTGCGCCAAACGTGTCGTCATATATACACTTACAATAGTACTTGCTTTTGTTAGAAAAATTTGGGAATTTTTATTTTCTCATACAGCTACGAGATCAAAATAACTTAAATTTTGCAACTATAAAATAAAAATATTAAATACCCAAATATATAGAAAAAGTAATAATACTTTTGAATCCAAAAAAAGATTATGGAGTCAAAGGAATATAATAAAATAAGTAAAAAAACAATTAGTGACTTAATTTAAATTTACTAAATGATTTCCACCAGAACAAAGCACTATGGAGACATGGATTAACGTTCCTTGAAATGATAATAAATAAATAAATATTCGTTACACTTACACCAATTAGCCTAGCCCAAACTAAGCTCTGTAAGGCTTGTACATATATTATACATATATAAATAATTTTTATAGAAATATATATCAACAACCATGGCTAAGGTACAAATGCTCGCATTCATCACACAAACATCTGCCCCCACAGGGATTCGAACCCGGGACCTCTAGAGATGGCGACACCTTGAAACCGGTGTACTATCCACTCGAGGTAATGTTGGTATGCCTGCAACAAGCCGAACTGGCTGGTTCAGTGATTGAAGAGACTTTTGTTATCCCAACTAATATTATAAATGCGAAAGTGTGTTTGTTTGTTTGTTTGTTTATTTGTTTGTTTGTTTGTTTGTTTGTTACCTCTTCACGCTTAAACTACTGGACCGATTTCAAAAATTCTTTCACCTTTGGAAAGCTACATTCTCCCCGAGTAACATAGGCTACTTTTTATCCCGGAAAAATCGACAGATCCCACGGGATGCGCAATAAAGGCTTCGCTCAAAAACTACTGCACAGATTTTTATGCGGTTTTCATCAATAGATAGAGTGATTCTTGAGGAGTTTTGCGGCATTTTTTATCTCGGAAAAACGGATAGTCCCACGGGAAGCGCGATAAAATCTTCGCACCATAAACCGACTTCCGCGTATATGTAGCCGTGGGCAAAAGCTATGACCCTTAACCCTCTATACACCCAATCCCGAAATCCACGCGGGCGAAGCCGCGGGCAGAAAGCTAGTTTCAATATAAATTGAAATGTTTCACCGACTTATTTTCACGCCTCAATCGAAAACCGCAGAACATTCTCATGACGGCCACATGGCTATCTAAAACTGGTACGTCAGCGTATATGTTCGTATGTTACGGATCCTACCTAATTAAGTTACGACGCGATTTCGCAATAACATGCCACGAGATCTGTGTCAATCCAATAACAATTCACATACCTACATGCCAAAACTACAATTCGGCGAAGTATGTAACACGATACGACCGCAGCGGCACACAAAGGAAACATAGAAACGGCACGTATTAGAAGACAAATAAGTTTATTGAGCAATCCGCCAGACGGATTTGTCCGAGTCAAAGTTAGATCAGAGCCAGCATTCTGCTCCACAAGGTTCCCTTCAATATGCTAATATCCCTTCCCTTATATTATCCCTTATATAATCCCTTCAAAAGCTATGTATGTTTAATTGTACCTATCATAAAGCTAAAATACTTCTTCAAGAAGCACTTCAAGTTATGTCGTATGACGATACAGAGAAACTATTACTAGTTACCAAATAATTTGTATTTTTATTTATATTTTTATCTTCTTATTCTTTCTTACTTTGTTTAAATTTAGTTATTAATCAAATATAATATACATTTTGCATTTGATTTATGTGTCCATATTTTTATATTGTAATTACAAGCCTGAGATACAGGTTAATCCTAGTTCTGGTATGTTCACAGTTATTATAATACGTGTATACATATAATTTAAGCTAAAAAATGTAATATTGACTATAGAAGTGTTTATTAAATAAATATTATTATTATTATTACTATCCCGGGAGGGACCTCACCCCCGGATGGTCAGCGGGTGACGTTATTGTCGCTGAGAAAACCCAAAAAGTGGATAAGCGTTTAAGAAGAGGAAGAAAAGATGGATATACTTTGTGAATGATAATGTTGAAGAAGGGAGTGTCGAAGAGGCAAGTGCTGAAGGAGAGTTGAAGAGGAAGTGATGCTGCAGTGAACATGGCAGGAGAAAGAGAACGACACATCTGCTGTTCGCTGACAGAACCCTTGTAGTATTTTTCATATTACATCGCAGCAAGATGCGTCGACAGACAGTAAAAAATTCGCTACAATAATAATCCAATAAATTGACTCGATTTGCCGTTACGACCTCATGCATAATTAATGTGTCTGTCTGAATGTTGGTCACAAAAAAACAGCACAAGCGCGAATACGACTGGGGTTCAATTATACACATTTCTCACTAACTGTACTTGCGACATCGTCTTTGTGGAGTTTACCAAAAAAAATATCTTTTTGATATTTGCATTTTTACCGATGTCCCCGATTTGATAAAAATCTCATAAAGGAACCAAATGATAAGCAACTGTAGCCACTTATTGCATCATACCTACAAACTTTTACTACTTGTAATTTTCCGAAGGTTTTTTGCACTTTCCTAAATATTTCGATACCGTAAATTTAGATCTACCACCCGTTTTCACAAATCAGCTTTAGTTTCTAGTAATCGGCTTTTTTTCAGGTGAAGCGCATATTTACAAGTTAAGTGTTGTATTGTTAACAGTTAAGTTATATTTAACGCCATGTGTACGCCAAAGAGAAGTTGTTTGAAGAATCCAGAGTGTTTTTGTTTTATCTGTGGTGAAAATGTTACGAAAAAATTAAAAAAGTCGAATACAGACTTTGTGAAAACTGCCTATTTTGACTCAGGACTCAGAAAGACTGGCTGCCTATTAGAGAAAATTAGAGAAACCTACCTCAAGCTTCTCGTTCAAGAAAATCATCAAAAATATTATTTTTAACCGCTTTAAGATTAAATTTAAGTTTGTGGTGAATTTTTCTTATTTTTTATAATAAATTGCACATAACATCATATGACAAAAACCAAAGTTGATAGAAAAAAAAAACAGTATTCATTTTCAGAATTAGGGAGTAAAATATCAATAGAAAAGCCATTAAGTTAACTGAAAAAAAAAAACTTGTAGGTATGTGTTATCAGGTAGGAGAAGGCGGGCACACACAAGAGCAATTTACACAGCCTTAAGTGACTAAGGTTGTCCACGCCAAATATTTTTTTTCACAACCCTAATACAACCCCTATTAGTTTAATAGTAATTTTGAAATAATTATTTCTAGGGAAATTACTAAACTGCCACATAAATATGGCGATAAACTTAAGTCAAGGAGACGCCTATGCTCTGTTTGGGTAATTGAAAATTAACCAGTTGAAGAAGAAAATAAGAACCGTCCTAGATGATACTGGAAGACCAACAGAACTCCAACTAGCAACAGATGTGGAGTTATAAGCGCAGTTGGACTTACAACTCTACGCCTTGGACACACAATACACAATAGATTGACGTAATATCTAGGATTAACTTTATACTAACGAACTCTTGCTGTCGTGACTTGTACGAAGCAACATTCTAAGCGCGACCTTTTTGAATCAATGTCGAATGCTATTAATAAAAACATTAATCGGAAGCGTATATAATTACAAAACTAAGAGAGCTTTTATACACGGTGCATCATCGTAATAAGATTTGCCGACTTACAAATATAAACACTAAACAATACCACATAGAGTAGAAATTGCAAAAAACACACGTGATTTGATAAAAACTATAAATTACAGATATACTATTGCCAAAAGAATAAATTGACAAAAGGTGTTATTTTTTATTTGTTTATTGTGATTAGGAAATTGTTATAGTAATACATATTTATACTTTTATTTATTATAAATATAATATATCTATACTTATAATAAACTAGCTTTCTGCCCGCGGCTTCGCCCGCGTGGGTCTATAGGGAGTTAAGGGCCATAGCTTTTGCCCACGGCTACATATGCGCGGAAGTCGGTTTATCGCGCTTCCCGTGGGACTATCCGTTTTTCCGAGATAAAAAATACCGCAATACCTTGCTCAAGAATGACTCTATCTACTGATGAAAACCGCATGAAAATCTGTGCAGTAGTTTTTGAGCGAAGCCTTTATTGCGCATCCCGTGGGATCTGTCGATTTTTCCGGGATAAAAAGTAGCCTATGTTACTCGGGGATAATGTAGCTTTCCAAAGGTTAAAGAATTTTTGAAATCGGTCCAGTAGTTTCGGAGCCTATTCATTACAAACAAACAAACAAACAAATCTTTCCTCTTTATAATATTAGTATAGATATGTAGAGAGGTCAATTCTGTACATGAAATATATTTCCAAAATAACTATCAGGGGGCAATTAGGGATCGACACGATGCCAATGACACTCTCGCAATAATTACAAATCTAAGGACAGCCCTCAAGCAAAAATGCATCTGGTATATTCTGGCTCCAGAGCCTAACATTCGAATTCAGCAGCTAAATATCGTAATTTCGTCACTGTCATACAGGGAGCGGCAAAATGATCTGACGGTTTTAAAATGTAAATAACTCAATAGTTTTAAGAGATACAAAGGGTTTTACCTATTGCATATTACAGATTGCTATTTATGAACATTTATAAAAATAACCAAAGAAATGTTAACTTGCCATTGGAAACATTGTGTTACAGGCCCATACTTTTTTGAAGAAAACGGTCGAACTGTAACCGTCAACTCACAACGATACCTGACTATGTTGAAAAAATTCCTTATCCCCGAACTACGCAGAAAACGCTTAAACCACAGCAGAATTTGGTTCCAGCAGGATGGGGCAACTGCCCACACAGCCGATGAGGTAATGAACTTCTTAAGAAGCAAGTTTCATGGCCGAGTCATCTCGCGTTTCGGGGACATTGCGTGGCCAGCTCGCTCCCCGGATCTCGGCATTTGTGACTTTTTCTTGTGGGGACTGCTGAAATCAAGAGTGTACACAAACAAACCCCGCACATTGGATGACCTGAAGGAAGCCATACGTTTAGAAATAGCCAACCTTTCTCCTGCAATGTTAGGGAAAGTGTTTGACAATTTCAGTGCAAGATTGGAAGAATGCATGGCCCAAGATGGTCATCATTTAAAAGATGTCATCTTCAAATCTTAAACGGATAACATAAACATTTCTTTGGTTATTTTTATAAATGTTCATAAATAGCAATCTGTAATATGCAATAAAACCCTTTGTATCTCTTAAAACTATTGAGTTATTTACATTTTAAAACCGTCAGATCATTTTGCCACTCCCTGTAGTTCATACAACCTACCTAAAATCGAACAAGCCGCACAGACTGCAGAACGCGCCGAACTATACATACATACATATTCTCGCCAAATATATTCTGGCCCAGGGAAAAGCTTCCTCGCGAAAGTTCGTAAAAGCTCCGCCTTAATTAGAGACGTATTCGACATTTAGCGAGGGAGCATCCTTCAGAGACTATTATATTTTGGAATGTTAAGTCTACAGAATAGAAGAATGATGTTGAACGTGGTTTTCTTGCATAAATTAATTAATGGATGTCTAACTTGTGATAACTTAACATCAAGCGTGTCGTTGTCAGTGCCTTACAAGTACCCCAGAGGTCGCATACATAAATTGTTCTGTGTTCCGATGGCCACGACCAATCTCGGCTTACAGTCGCCTTTGGTGAGAATTTATTCTGATTACAATTCAATATCTCAAAAAATTCCCGATCTTGATGTCTTTGGTGACGGAATTTCGGGTTTTTGTAAAAAAAATATATGAATATTTTGCCGGTGTTATGATAGGATGGCTGTTAGTGAGAGGTACAGTTATTCGTTTGTAAATTTTAGTTAGTTATTGCGAAAGTTATGTACGCTTTTATTGTGATGCATATCAGAACATTTTGTATATATGTAAGTTACTTTTTTGTAATTTTAATATGTGTCATGTAGCAGTACTGTAAATAAATAAATAAATAACATAGCAGTGCATTCAGGAGGCCAGGAGCACTGAAAAGCGCTCGTAACGTTGCCTCGGAATAAATCATTTTTCAGGTCCATTTTTAGTAAGAATCTACATTATGTTTATTGATAGCTTGGAATGTCTAAATATTAAAACTAGTTGTATATTTTAAAAATGTATGTCACAGATCAAAGCAATAAGATCCTGTGAACAGTTTAAAATGAAACTCATTACGTTTTAAAAGCTTATTCTTATTAAGAAACAATTCATCATATCGAATAATAATAATAAGTTAAGCATACTAGGTTTAAGTTTTTTATAGTATTTATGTTTATTTTATATAACTTAAAGGAGATATTTTTTTCTTGTATGGAGAATAGGCCCACTACAAAATGTAACGTTTATTAATGAGACATACGTTAAATAATTTCTTATTAACCCTAGATATTATAAGGAACATTAGCTTGTTTTTATCTAACGGGAATATTGAGAAATCAATTAAAACATGAAGATTAAATAACCTAAAAATTCTTAGTAGTTAGTAGCTTTATTTTGATTTGTATTCAAATTGTTTTTTACGTAAATGCTATTTAACTCTTTTTTATTCTTGAAAAATACAATCATCTTTGGCCACTACCAAACGCCCGAAATAGTATTATTTTTTTGCATTCTAAATACTGGATAGTGGGAAGAAAAAGAAATCAAGCCGTTGGAAACGTAAACACAGAATTCGGTTGAAAACAAACCGACGTCAATTGGATGTCAGTGTAGGGACCATTCTGTCGCTGTCAAAAATGATGACGCGTTCCGTTTCACGACGATACTGGACTGACGAACTAATAGTTAAAATAATCTACAATAGTATTAAAATAATTATTGAGAGTTCAATACTTTTAAATAAAA
Organism: Scirpophaga incertulas; assembly: GCA_036419045.1. Classification (NCBI taxonomy): domain Eukaryota; kingdom Metazoa; phylum Arthropoda; class Insecta; order Lepidoptera; family Crambidae; genus Scirpophaga; species Scirpophaga incertulas. The sequence goes on along the minus strand of CM071626.1, from coordinate 44,146,866 downwards.
TAAAAAAGAAATAATACACTATCCTTTATCTATTATTATATTTATATATTATTTGTATATATATGAAACCATCTTTCATTTTGACTTAAAAAACGTTAGTTCCTTTGCCTCAAATGTCAAAAGTCATTACTAAGTTTAATTAATTGATTTTATTATTCCCGTTTCATTTTTACTCATAATATCGTGCAATTGCTTTTAATAATAAATTGATATTTTGGAGTTCAGTAATATCAATAAACGTTGCCGTTTTCTAGTGAGCCTAAAAAAAATTATCTCCTTTAAGATTATTAATTAAATATATGAATATTAATAATAATCTTTATTTACTCACACTGGATATTAAAACAAGGAGGCTGTATAATAATAATTTTTACAACTAAACCTTAATGTGAGAGTCTGGAGTCTGAAAAAGGATAAACCTGCTTTACAGATCTCCAGGCTCCCTCACCTCCAGACATTTATGTATTTTATTACAAAATTACAGTAAGCAAACAACAACTACAACTTACAAGATAACAATAAAAAATAACAAAAGTAAAATTGCAGGGTTAATAACAAACAAACTTTACTAAATAGAAATATAACAACCACTGTGGGATACGTATAACGTCACATACTCGTAACAGTACATTTGAATGTATTTCATTCAAATATACTAGCGATTAAAGGCTTGCTCCAAGGATTCAGATTCATTATAATTAAGGCTTTATTATAATTAATGCTGCATAAGAATATGGCAAATGCATCGTAAGGACTTCGCATTACAATGAAGTTTGTAAATAGAAGATAAAAATCGTGTGGGGCTGTGCCGGGGCACACGGCCGTTGGTTTTAACGTGAAACGTCTATGTTAGGAAATCGCTTTAAATAAAAAGAAGATTGACGGTGTATTAAGAATTTTAATAAAAAACTCAATGTCACAACAGCGAGCTGACTATATAAGTGAAATATTCACACCATATTTTTGTTTCTAAGACTTATAGTTTTTTAATTATTAAGGTACGATGATATAGACCTTTTCGTTACGGTCCACTTTTTAAACCTGGTACCCGTATGTTTCGGCGCGATTTTAAAGACGTTTCACGTCAAAAAATAGACTTTCCAAGTTTCTTGCCTATTTTTTTCGTTGTTTTGCTCGTACAAGTTTATTATTTGTTAATTTGGAATTTGTTTTTGACGTCAATAAGATCTATGTTGAATGAAGATTATTTCTATTTGATTCGATTGATCAATCAGTCAGCTTACAGATAAGATAATGTATACGTGCAAATAAACCTTTATAAACATACTCGATTTCGATAAAATGGTAAAACTCTTCATAAACAGTTTACACTTGACAATTTTTAATTAAATATTTAATGTTATACTTTTACCAGCTGTGCCCACGACTTAGTCCGCGTGGAATCGTAATTTTAATGAGCGTTTTTAATGACAGAGTGTTATTAACGTAAGAGTAGACAAATATAAACAGAAAGCTTCAAACAGCTAAGCTATCAGGAGTTACACGTGTTATTGTGAGTCAACCATAAAATATAGACATTATGCTGCCGTCTGATATTTTTTATATAATTTTAAGGAGAATATTTCCGTCATATATGATTTCTGTATAGCTTTAACCATTAAGGTTGCACACGAGACGGAAACTTAAAAAACCGGCCAAGTGCGAGTCGGACTCGCGCACCGAGGGTTCCGTACAAACCTGCAAGGTTTACAAAGTTCGTTCATATATTTTGTAATGTAACTAAAATTTTAAGGTTTTCGGAATTTTTCCTTTATGTGTGCTATAAAACGTTGCTTCATGCCAAATTTCAAGATTCTAGGTCGACTGGAAGTACCCTTTAGGTTTTGATTCCCTTGCGAGTACTTGCGAGTTTCAAAATATGCAGCTTAAATTGCTGTTTCTTTTGATTGCGTTGACATAGAAGTTTGATTTTGTTACAGCTTAAAGGTATTATAGACCTGAGTATTTGGTATGAATTTCAATTTAATACCTCTACGCGTTTATGAGGAAATGGGTAGTAAGTTTAAAATTATTAAAAATATATATATTATGTGATGTAACTAAAAATTTATGGTTTTCGTAATTTTTCCTTTATCTATGCTATAAGACGTTGCTTCGTACTAAATTTCAAGATTCTGAGTTCACGGGAAGCACCCTGTAGGTTTTGATTCCCTTGCAAGTGTCGAAAATTTGCGGCATAAACGGCTGTATCTTTTGATTGCGTTGGCTTAGAAGTTTGATTTTTTCACAGCTTCAAGGGACAGCAGACCTGAGTAATTGATATAAATTTCAGCTTCATACCTACACGCGTTCCTGAGAAAAAGGGTCTTGACAGACGGACGGACAGACGGACAACAAAGTGATCCTATAAGGGTTCCGTTTTTTCCTTTTGAGGTACGGAACCCTAAAAACGGAGTATTTTCTCCCGTTTTCCTAACATTTCCCTTCACCGCTCTGCTGTCATTGATTGTAACGTGATGAAAAGTATACCAGCTCAGGAGTATGAAAAATAATTGTACCAAGTTTCGTTAAAATCCGTCGAGTGCTTTTTGTTTCTATAACGGTTATACAGACAGACAGACAAAAAAGTTACTGATTGCATTTTTGGCATCAGTATCGATTTTTAATCACCCCCTGAAAGTTATTTTAGAAATATGTTTTCATGTACAGATTTATTACAAGTATGCACCTGTGCATACTTATTATAATATATTACAGACCCCACTCGAGTATGCAGACATTCGGTTATTCTTCCCCACTTTCACCCCCCACCACTTTTGTACAGCTTATCCAATAAATTACGTTTAGTACAAAAATAAACTAAATTGAAATCACTTCATCCCTTTGGAAGCTATGATGCCACAGACAGACAGACACTTCAAACTTATAATACCCCTCTTCGCGTCCGAGCTTAAAAATAAACGTGTTTGACATCGGCGGTAATCGTATCAGCTGACTGTCGCCGGCGGTGCCCGTTCCACAACAATGACGAGCCCCAGAAGCACCGCCTTCACAACAATACAATAGGCTTGTATCCACTATGAACAAATCTGATGCGTTAGGTTGCATAACTATTAAGATGATCATTTAATTATGAAAAAACAAAGTTTTATAAAATAATAACTTTTGATTATTTATATTTTTATAAAATAAAATTGCACAAAATAAGCCATAAGTCACGTGACAGCAAACACCAATTAATAAGTGTTACGTCACGCCGTGCGAAACGTCAAAGTCAAAATGTCATTCCCAAGTGTCTTGTTGAAGTGCGAAAAAGAATGGGCATCATTCATTCTCGCGAGTGTCAGCCACTTTTTACGTATCTGCTGATTGTTTGGCACGTATATAAATAATTTTTTTGGTGTTTTTATACTTGTGCTTGTACACAGGGGCACTATGCAGTACTTGTAATACGATGAATCCATTTTTTATTATAATAACTTCAAAATACCGAATATTCCGATACTAAAACAGCTGTGTTTTGCACGGCGTGACGTCATTCAAGACGCCATGACAGTCATGAGCGTTTTTGATGACTAATGTCAAATATTTAATTAAATGCAAAATTATTCTTATAATAAGCATTTTTTTTCAAAAATAATAATTATTTTGTATAGAATAGGCATCAAGGTATATTAGTATCTAACTACTGAAATTTAGGCAACAAGCCTATTCTGTGTTTACGTTTCCAACGGTTTGATTTCGTTTTCTTTCCCGTATCCAGTATTTAGAATACAAAAAAAAAATACGATTTTGGGCGTTTGGTAGTGGCCAAAGAAGATTGTACTTTTCAAGAATAAAAAAGTGTTAAATAGCATTTACGTAAAAAACAATTTGAATACAAATCAAAATAAAGCTACTAACTACTAAGAATTTTTAGGTTATTTAATCTTCATGTTTTAATTGATTTCTCAATATTCCCGTTAGATAAAAACAAGCTAATGTTCCTTATAATATCTAGGGTTAATAAGAAATTATTTAACGTATGTCTCATTAATAAACGTAACATTTTGTAGTGGGCCTATTCTCCATACAAGAAAAAAATATCTCCATTTTTATAAATGTTATGTATTTATTACTCTGTCACTTGATAGTCATTCAAAGTCAAAGTCAACCTATTATCTCTCCTTTCAACCTTTTACAACCCCTTACAACCTTCTTTGCATGAAAAAGTAGCCTGTGTCCTTTCTCAGGCTCTAGACTATCTGTGTACCAAATTTCATTTAAATCGGTTCAGTAGTTTTGGCGTGAAAGCGGAACAGACAGACAGACAGACAGACAGTCAGAGTTACTTTCGCATTTATAATATTAGTATGGACAAGCTGGTGCCCGCGACTTCGTCTGCGCGGGACACTTATTAGCCTATGTCCTTTCTCAGGCTCTAGACTATCTGTGTACCAAATTTCATTTAAACCGGTTCAGTAGTTTTGGCGTGAAAGCGGAACAGACAGACAGACTGACAGACAAGAGTTACTTTCGCATTTATAATATTAGTATGGACAAGCTGGTGCCCGCGACTTCGTCTGCGCGGGACACTTATTAGCCTATGTCCTTTCTCAGGCTCTAGACTATCTGTGTACCAAATTTCATTTCAACCGGTTCAGTAGTTTTGGCGTGAAAGCGAACAGACAGACAGACAGAGTTACTTTCGCATTTATAATATTAGTATGGACAAGCTGGTGCCCGCGACTTCGTCTGCGCGGGACACTTATTAGCCTATGTCCTTTCTCAGGCTCTAGACTATCTGTGTAGGTACCAAATTTCATTTAAATCGGTTCAGTAGTTTTGGCGTGAAAGCGGAACAGACAGACAGACAGAGTTACTTTCGCATTTATAATATTAGTATGGACAAGCTGGTGCCCGCGACGTCGTCTGCGCGGGACACTTATTAGCCTATGTCCTTTCTCAGGCTCTAGACCAGGGTAGGCGAACCAATGGCACGCGTGCCATCAATGGCACGCGTGCCATTGATGGCACGCGACACAATATTTTGGGCACGTCGCAGAATTAGGTATTTAAGACGATCGAACGCGATGCTCCTACGCTGCGGAGTGTTCGGTGCGCGGGGTGGGGGCAGCGCGGCGGCAGTAAGTTTTGTTTTTATAATTTAGAAGTCACACTAATTTTACTGAAATTTAATATAAACATACCAAAATGTACCTCTTTTGCTTACTTTATTTAATAAAGAGTTTTGATAGTATTTATAATTATTATTTTGCCAATAATCAGAAAGTCAAAATTATTTCATGGCACCCGAATGACCTCATTAAACTTTTTTTAGAAAAAATGGCACGTTAATGCATACAGGTTCGCCTACCCTGCTCTAGACTATCTGTGTACCAAATTTCATTTAAATCGGTTCAGTAGTTTTGGCGTGAAAGCGGAACAGACAGACAGACAGAGTTACTTTCGCATTTATAATATTAGTATGGACAAGCTGGTGCCCGCGACGTCGTCTGCGCGGACACTTATTAGCCTATGTCCTTTCTCAGGCTCTAGACTATCTGTGTACCAAATTTCATTTAAATCGGTTCAGTAGTTTTGGCGTGAAAGTGGAAGACAGACAGAGTTACTTTCGCATTTATAATATTAGTATGGACAAGCTGGTGCCCGCGACTTCGTCTGCGCGGGACACTTATCGCCATGTTTTGGACAAATCACACAATATCTTTATAAATTGCAGCTTGTATGTTATTCTGATGCATGAGCTAAATTATTGTAGTTTCGTTAAAATCCAATCAGGAATTTTTACGTGAAACAGTAGTAGTTAGTAGGAAGAATATTCCCGATAGTTTGTTGCACGAGTGTCGTCAATTATCTCGACTTACAATACGTACTTGAAAGTTTAACCACACTTTAAGCTTCTCCCTGTCTACGGTTTCGAAGCTTTCGTCGCTCGAGCTCTAATCAAATTACCAACTTGCTTCAAACGCCAACAGAGTGTGTTCATTATTATTTTTTTGTGTGTAATTTTCAACGGTTCCTTACAAGGAATACTGCGTTTTTGGAGAACGTTTCTCTTATTAACACGCGCGGAAGTCTTTCAGCTTGAATTACTGGTAAAGCACACATATAGTTTGCTTAAAAAATTGTGTAGCAAATAGTACCTCTTCCTTCTAATATTATAAAATAATAGAAGCATTAACCCATGAAGGATTCCGTAGTAGCAAGTAACCAAGTACAGAAGTTCTTGTAATTCTGTGTATTTTTTTAATATTTGAGTTGATTGAATTAATAATAAATTGCGGTGTCAGATTTATGGTGTATTAAAAAATCTACTCACTAGATCTCGTTCAAACATGTTTTCGATGGTAGTTTGCATCTTGATGTAAATCATATATATTTTTAAGACTAGCTGTGCCAGCGACTTCGTCCGCGTGGAATAGTTATTTTGAGCATCATTTTTATTTTTGCAAACAACCATTTCAGCTGTTACCCGATCTTGACAACGCGACATATCCAAACTTGATCACCATAAAAACGATTCTAGTGAGTTAACAATAAAAGATAGACATATACTGTCGCGGACATTTTTTTAGATCATTTTAAGAGGAATAATTCTTTCATACATATTTTTTTGGTATCTAGAACCGTTTTCACAGCGCACGCAACGGAAGCCCTCAAAGGTGAATAATTTTTCCCGTTTTTTCCACATTTTCCATTATTTCTTCGCTCCTATTAGTCGCAGCGTGATGTTATGTAGCCTAAAGCCTTCCTCGATAAATGGGTTATTCAATAAAAAAAATAATTTTTCAATTCGAACCAGGAGTTCCAGAGATTAGCGCGTTCAAACAAACTCTTCAGCTTTATAATATTAGTATAGAATACCATTTTCTTATTTTAAAAGTTACAGGGGGAACGCAGGCATTTCACCACTTTGAACGGTGATCGCGCTCACTATTTTGTTAAAAAAAAAATATTAGAAACCTCAATATCATTTTTGAAAACCAATCCAGCGATACTACAAATGTAGGGGTCACTGGCGGGCGCGAGGAAGTCGATGAACCACGCCCCTTCCGTGGCCGGGGGGCGTCGTCGGTGGAGGAGACCGGGGGAGGTAGTGTAGCCTCCCCCGAGGAGGGCTCCCCTCTAGGCAGGGGAGCGGAGGCTGGGGGTTCCCGGAAGTAGCTTGATGTTCCCGGGGGCTCCCTACATGCCTGAGGAAGGCCATCCCTGAGGTTTTTAGTGGGTAGGCCTCCCCCTTCTGGGGAGGAGAGCCCCACATAACCACCGGCTCGCCACAGCCGGGGTATGCAATTTAATGCATTTTCCTCAGGGGAACACAAAAAAAAACCCCCCCAAACGTATGGGTATTATGAAAAATTTACTGGTTTTTTTTTTCTATTTTGTGTGTAAATCTAAATGCGGTTCATAGAATACAATACTCGTACTCACCAAGTTTCAACAGTATTGCTCTTATAGTTTCGGAAAAAATTGGCTTTGACATACGGACGAACAGACAGACAAGACAAATCCGTTTTTTACTCCAATCAATGTGCTATATTCGTCGCCCCTATACACTAATCACGATTGGATAGTGATCTAAAAAGATTTAAGAGAATATTTCACTACATAGTATAAAACAAAGTCGCTATGTATGCTCAAGTCTTTAAAACTACGCAATAGTTATTTGTGCAACAAGTGAGCAAAGTTGATGTTTGCTGCGCGTGCTGATTTGAGTCCCGAGCAAGCGAAGGATTCTGTTTGAATCACGAGCGAAGCGAGTGATTCTAGAGTAGAATCCTGAGCGTGTCGAGGGATTCAAAGGCACGAGATGCAAACAACTTTGCTCTCGTGTGACACACATAACTTTTCACTTCAGCAGCGAGAACAAATATCATACCTACTTTGGAAATATCAATTATGCCTGACACTTCTCGTTTTTCCGCGTTACGCATACCACTTTAAACAAATGTAAAATAAATTGTCAAAAGAACAGAAAAATAATTGTTAAAATATGTCTTCAAAAATAATAAGTAAGTAAATTATTGTTATTATTATTCCCTGTTAGTAAATTAAGCGAATTAAATAAAAAAAAATATTTAAATCTCAAGAATGTATGATGCGTGGAAAGGAACTTCTGTCAATAGTTCCGTTCCGCGCATCATTCTTGAGATTTTAATAAGTACTTATTATGTTCCGTTCCGAAGAGACATTTTTTTAACAATTATTTTTCTGATTTCTTGCCAATTTATTTTACATTAGTTTAAAGTGGTACCTATGCGTGACACGGAACAACGAGAAGTGTCAGGCAGATCCAATGTCCATGGGCATATTATCTTAGGGCGAAACAACATAGTCTGTATGGTTATCCCATTAGTTACTATACATAGGTTACTATAATCTGTGGTTAGCTTTGTCTCACTAGTGAGTAAAAATCGATTTTACTCACTGATTTTAAGCAGCAAAACCTTCATGTTTGAGCTACTGAAGTGAAAAAGATTTTTCACCTTAACAGCTCAACATACTGTGTTCCCTGCTTAAAAAGAGTGAGGGAAATGCGTTTTCCCTCACTGAGTGAGGAAAATTGAATGCTGCGAATTATCATTGTGTACGAAACACGTCATTCGAAATTCGATTCATTAAATGTAACTTTTAATACCTGTAATTTTAAATTTTAATAGACACTTAATTTTGCAAATATATGTGGTTTCATTTTAATTCATATTGTTTCATTTATATCTGTAATAATGTTCTCACTGCTAAGGTGAAAAGTTGTATGTGTCACGCGAGAGAAAAGTTATTTCCATCTCGTGCCTTTGAATCCCTCGCGACGCTCAGGATTCTAATGTAGAATCACTCGCTGAGGCTCGTGATTCAATTATTAGAATCCTTCGTTCTCGTCAATAAAGCCAGTAGGGTCAATAGGACCAAAGGCTAGGCTGAGTTTAGTCGGTAGGTCTGTGTGGTCGAGCCGCCTCGACAGTACCAGGAGTCCGACATAATCAACGCATCCCTGCTTGCCTGTTGCGTTGGTATCCATGATGGATTCTATGTTCCAATGTTCAGACTCCATAAAACTAGCTGTTCGTTCTTGGGAAATATATATCTATGTTTAACAAACTTCCGCAAGGTGTCATTGATTTGCCTTTATATAAATTTAAAATCCATATCAAAAAGACACTCATGAGTAAAGGTTTTTATAAAGTAAGTGACTATCTAAATGATCACACTATTTGGGAATAGGGACACTATTCATAGAGCCATGTTTGGTAACAACATTATTTATAATATTGTATTATTTTTATATGTGTATGTAAACATACATACGACTGTAATCGCATTAGGTATGATTGTATCTTATACTATATTGTATTTTTATATTATATTATTATAATTATTAACATTGTAAAGAGGAGATAAAAAATAGACCTTCAGAGTTTCTTGCCTGTTCTTCTCGAGAAGGCCCTCCCAATTTCCGAACAGGTGTCGAGTCATTTCTTTTATGTTTGTTCTTTTTTTTTCCTTATTCGTACGTACGGACAAGGTTTTTGTTTTTTTTTAAGCTTGTTTTTTTTTTTTGTCTGTTGACGTCAATAAGTGCCTGTAAAGGTCTATGTTGAATAAAGATTATTTTGATTTTGATTCTCAGCCTCCTCTCCTGAGGAAAAAAAAAAGAAAAAAAAATGAATCCTTCGCTTACTCGGCATTCAAAATTAGCACTCGCTTGAAAAAAACAACTTTCCTCTCTAGTTGAACAAATAACTATTGTTGCAGTTTTTTTTTTATAGAGTGATACTGTTACTTTTGATGTTTGCAACGTTCACAGTTTTTCTGTAGTGTATTTAATATCAGCCTTGCACTTGTCGACTCGTTAGTTGATTTATTAAACTTACTAAACGTCTAAATGCAAACACTGCATCATCAAAACGGATCGTATATTACTCAACAAAATTTCCGATCTCCAGTAAATCTCAGTATGCGTCGCACGAAGGTTCACATTGGAAATGGGTTGAAGCTATAATTAACACGAGGAAATATGCCATAGTCGATAATAGCTATCGGCAGACGATTTTCCCAAGCATTGCGTCAATGTTGAGCCAGTTGCGACAGACTAGAACGCGTTCGTATTACAATGCTGGCTGTGTCGTTCTTAATAAGACGCCATTGTTATAACAGTATAAAACAGTAACAACACATTTATCTACAGTTCTATATAAAAAGGAAAGATTTGATTGCTTTTCGTTTGTATGTTTGCATTGAATAGGCTCCGAAACTACGTGACCGACTTGAAAAATTCTTTCACTATTGGGAAGCTTCACTACCTCCGATGAACATAGACTATATTAAATTTTCAAAAAACTTACAGATCCATAACTAAATGTCTAATTATGTAATCCAAGATGTGACAAAATGACAAAGAAAACTATTGATTATTAAATTATAACTCTTGAAATGTTTATTTAATGCGCGTCCGAAGCCGGGGCGGGCTGCTAGTTATTTATTACAACGCAAGAAATTGACTAACACATAATGTATTGACTGAAATTAATAGTTGATAAAGTGTCGATTCACCTTTTCACTGATTTAAATTTTACCCAAAAACTTATAAAACAGGTTACTGTACTAAGATTACTTATTAAATGATAACAATAAAAAATAGCCTTTGCTATTTTTCTCGCTGGTTCTTTCCAGTACAAGGTCTCCCACTTGTGAACTAAGGGCGTAGCATCTGTGACGTGCCGACAATCACTATTGTCCTGAAGAATCCTGTCTGAAGAATGACATATCGATTCGAGTGACATTCTAAATATCACTACAGAAAATTAATTACCATTAAACACAGAAGTACTTTCCTGGAGTAAAAATGATCGTACATTCTTCCCTGTGTTTCCAATCTTCCTCATAATCAAACTGCACCAAAAAGCCCAGCTATTCCATAAATATCATTTCCTGGGGTAAAGTTTTCCGTGTCCTTCTTGGGATTTCAAACAATTCCTTTATCAACTTTCGTCTTTATGTATTAAAATGTTTTTAGTTTAGCACTACAGTAGACTCTCGTTAATCCGGCAGATACCAGAATAGGATTGTGGCTGATTCTGGAAAATGATAGTACATATATGTACATACATAAAAATGCACAAAAAGTACAAAACAAGTCGAGTTTGTTTTCAAGTTTTAAGTACCTACATATGTATAGAATTACAGACAAAGATTCAATTGTCTCTTTAAGAGAAATACGTTTTAAAATACATACTCGTCTTAGGCCTATTGCAAACAGAAACATAAGCATACCAAGACTTACAGTTTTGGTGGACTATTCTGTTAAGGAGTAAAGAAACTGTCAATTTTCTTTTGCTTCTTAGCCGTTCGGAATTGTTTGTTTATACAAGTACATATCATGTCTCAAGATGATTCCCTCATCACGGCCATCTGAGAGCGCCGGATTACTGGAGAGACAGATTAGGGCAGTGCCGGATTAAAGAGGCTCTACTGTATATGAAACTATTCAAACAAAATCTATTTTCTTCAGTTTTATTAACTTAAGGGTACAATTTTTCATCAACTTTGTATCTAACGTCATATCAATTTGTATCTAACCGAAAACCTAATAAAATACTTTCCACACAAACTTTCAATTCTTATTACAGCCGCTTAAAGCCCTTTATTTGCATTAAAAAATAGCCTTAGGCTCCACACTGTCTACCCTAAATTTCATGCATTGATACAGTGATAAAGTTAGATAGAGATAGAGTTCAGTGATAGAGTTCAAAATATGACAAGTGTCAAGTAAGTAGGAAAAATCTACCACGTGTGCAGACGAATTCGCGTCGCGAGTTACCAATAAAATTAATAAAGAGTTATATGATATACGATTTATACGACGACCGCACCGATTCTTTTGGCATCCTTGCGGGCCTATGTCCAGCAGTGGACGTTTCTTAGCTGAATCGTCATGATGACGAAACGCGATAACAACAACATACAGAATGATGAACGACAAATAATTATAAATTTCAACGAAACGTTAATTATGGACTGTTGTACCCCCTCGGGTTCTCTCATTCTTAACAATAGGGGAGCGCACCCTTGCATTCATAGCCGTTGAACGGCGCCGGAGCCGTTCTTTGTGTTTATTACAAAAAAAAAACTAACTACCACGAACAAATGTATTACTGCTTTGAAGTATGTTTGCATTTTTTTTTTATTTGTAGGCCTTAGTGACACTATAATCGATAGATCAATCAATTAACAGGAATCTTAAAAACCACTTGTTACTTTGAAATTAAGATTAGTCTGCTTGGATACGAATATAATGAAAAACGACAAGAAAACAAAGGCACAATGCAAAAATCATTTTGCCAAGCAAAATTGGTCAGTAAGTTAATTCGCATAAACATTGACAAAAAACACCCGCGCAATCGATCATTAACACAATACTTATCGTTGAGCTATGAATATGCAACTCGGCTAGAATTACGAGGAACGCAATTAAAAAATCGCATGTCAACATCGTGAAGCAGGACAATGTAAAAAATAATTAGGTTAAACGCACAAAAATCGCAGTCGACCAAAAAAGAAGTATTTATAGTAAACAAAAAATCCTTACCTTTAGAATCCCCGTGCAGTGTTTTGACGGAGGGCGCCATCCCGAACGCCGCTTTAGGGATAATAGCGGCACCTTTCTTCCTTTCGAACAGTGCTTTTCTCTCGCGGAGCGACATCTCCGCCGGGTCCTTGGGCTTCGGGCTACCAGCTTCGAACATAGCGGCCTTCAACAGCACAGATCCTCTGTCTACGGTTCCATTCAACTTAGAGCCCGACTTTGTAACAATCGGCGAGCACTTCTCGATCACCGGCTTTTCGGCCGGCGCCGGCGATGTTTGTACACGACCACTAGCGTCGTTACCGTTCAAATCGTTCCCCGCACTGATTTCGCTCGAGTTATCCTTCTCAACATTGTCCCCGTTGACAGTTTTGCTCGGCGGTGTCGGCGCTCGGTACTTCTTGATGGATGGCTTTTTCACGACCGGATTCGCCGGCGTCCCGACCACCACAGTCGCCATTGCGGGGGCTGGATCCCGACTGGGGGTTGCCGGTGCGCGCGCAGTCTCCTGTCGGGCGGGATCGGCGGTTTCCGTCGCGGTGAAATCGTAAACGAGCCGCGATTTGCCCGCGGAGACGCGACGGAACCCGTCGCCTTCCTACGATTGGACGACGCCGGTGCAGGGCGCAGGGTCAACACGTGCGTGCATCTCGTTCATAACACGCCGGCGCGGTGCAATTTTGTTAGTGGGAAAATAAAATGGGTTACGCGTTGAACGGAACGCGGCGGGGTTGCATCACATATCCATTATATTCTGTGTCAGTTTATATACATAATTTCGATTAATAACGCTAGATTCAATGTTAATTGTACGCTGCGGTCGAGAGGGGCTCGTGGAGCGAGCGGCGACGTTGCATGCGCGTGAGTCGAGACTGACGGCGTCCAAACAACTGCGGGCTAAGCCCGGAACACATGCCGAAAGGACTGATCAGTTGATACCGCGACGCGACCTTTGATCCGTATTCCCTGCGCGATACAGTACACTTTTCTGTAACCACGTCACCGTTATCGGTTCGTTTATTGTACGTTCATAATTATATTTTGCCGCGTACGTGTTGATGCTTTTGCAACTAGGAAGGGTCTAATTATAATCGTTAACTACTCTGTTTCGATGTTTGATACGACGACTGGAATAGTTTTTAGCCGTTATATTATTATCGTTAGGGACCCGAGTACGAAATTACGGAGAGCGAAGTGCACTGTTATATTTCACAAAAATTGTGTACCTCGACAACTACATACCTCACGAGCTCGTGTATAATAGCTTTTGCGGACGAATAATCGTGATAACATCTTACACAAGTGACTTCCAAATAAAGGCTCGAGTCAAGGCTACAACGACGGAGCGATGCAGCGATTCAAATTTGAATAATTTGTACCATCGCTGTTGACACGAAATAAAGACAACGAGTACTGCTTTGAATACAAATAATTATCACGGGTGATTATCTAGGTAGGTGATTATATATATATGAATCTCACGAGTTGCATAATCATTATCTAGAAACATAAATCCTAGCCAAAATGTTGTATCCAACGTTGCACAACATATATTATACTGGGACGGGCATGAGTCTAGTCTCGTCACGCCATCTCGGCTGCTTAAAATCAAAACATAGTAACTCCTTCCAACAAAAATGTTCAGGAGAGCAAAAAAGCGTCGGCTACTTTGATTCGTTAGCCCGACGGACGAAACCAGAAGAGATAACGATTTGTGTGTTTGACGAAAAGTTGTGCTATATGGTTGACATTTTACTTTGTAATACTCGTAATCTTTTTGGAGTATAGTTACACTAAATTCGTTAATACTTAATTTTTTTTTTTCGTGAATTTACCCAAATATCCCTATTTAAAAACGGTATCAAAACTTAGTAAGCCTACTAAGTAAGCTTTACTAGATTATTTGGATATTTATTAATAAAAGTTTTAGAATTTGTACTTCGAAGAAATTCTCGTAATCATGGCAAAGGGGGCGTTCAAGTATTATATATAGTTATAGGGACAGGAGCGGGTCTTTCTTACAACACTGTATGTAGCATTGTTTCTTTTTTTATAACAAATTGGCAACCCTTTTCGTTTACCTTTTACGGGGAATCCCTCGATTGTATTAGTATGGTCGTCGTTTTTAATTTTTTCACGCAAGTTGTTTAACGTTACGGTGCGTTACCAGGGGGGGGGGGGGGGGGGGTTTGTGTCAAACATCTTCAACAATTGCGTTACGTAATACAATACTTGAACGCTCCCAAATTACTTAGACTTGCAACATATATCTTAAAAATTACGTAAGAAAATAGAAAATGTTTTAAGGTCCACATCGTTTCGGTACTACTTACCTAGTAAGTCGAAAAATGCCAAAAACCGTTTATTTTTTTTCAAATTTGTTGTTACTAGGTTTTGAATTTGAGCAGCCGATCTCCATGTGTGCGTATTTTATCCAAGTAAAAAAAAGGAAATTCTATATCGCTTATATATTTCAATTATATATATTATGTATGTCCTGTCCTTGTCACATGTCACTTGTCACAGAAATCAATTATTAAGTCACTATTAGATACAAAATCAGCCGAATTGTTTTTAGAAATTTATTCAATCGTATAAAATGAAACATATTTATTTGTACACTAGCTGTGCCCGCGACTTCGTCCGCGTGGAATAGTTATTTTGCGCACCTCAGCTGTTACCCGATCTTGACAACGCGACATATCCAAATTTGGTACCATAAAAACGGTCATTGTGACTAAACCTTAAAAGATGACATATGCCGTCGCGGACTTTTTTTTTAGATCATGTATAGAGGAATAATTCTTTCATACATATTTTTTGTTGTATCTTGAACCGTTTTCGCAGCGCACGCAAAGAAAGCCTTCAAAAATGAATAATTTTCCCCGTTTTTTACACATTTACCGCTCTGTCTTTGCTCCTATTGGTCATAGCGTAATGTTATTTAGCCTATAGCCTTCCTCGATAAATGGACTATCCAACAAAAAAAGAATTATTCAAATCGCACCAGTAGTTTCGGAGATTAGCGCGTTCAAACAACAAACAAACAAACAAACAAACAAACAAACTCTTCAGCTTTATATATTAGTATAGATTAGGAGATGTTCCATGTACCAATCGACCAATTAATGGCATGCACATAGAATTTATATATATATATATATATATAATACACACATATCTATGAGAGAGAGAGAAAGAGAATGTTCAGATGGTTGGACAACAGACAACAGACACAACAGACGAAATAATTTTACAAGGTCGATTTGAATGGACCAGTACAGGACGATCTAGACGAACATACTTGGACCAAATAGGAGATTTACTGAAGGAAGGTCAGGCAGAGCGCCTGTAACCGACGAGCGTGCACGAAAGAACAGTCGAGAAAGCTATAGGCAAGTTTGGACCGTAGTAAAGGGAAAACTGTGATCACTTCCTACCACAACAAGAAAAAGACCTGATTGTACATGTGTGTTTGGACCGTAGTAAGTTGAAAACTGTGATTTCTTCCTGACCACTACAAGAAAAAGTGCTGTACAATCAAGTCTTTGTGTGTATGCATGATCTACACGCATTACTGGAAAAAAAAAGGATTTTGATAGACGGACCAAGGGCGGATCCACCGTTGTGGGCACGATGGGCATACCCACAACCTTAATAGACTTGTGACGTCACACTTTTACGGTCTATTGAGATCAATAGGCTGATGATAATAAACGATATGCCTTAATAAAATTTAAAAAAACACAATTAATCATGAAACGTGCGTGATTCGGAACGCACAAATACTGGCAACTCTTCCGGTCAGCGTAGCTACCGCAGAGAGATCTTTTTCTACTCTTCGCAGAATAAAATCTTGGTTGCGTGCCTCAATCGCACAGGAAAGATTATCCGGGCTAGCTCTCCTAAATATACACAAAGATATGAATCTGGATATCGATGACATTATCAACGTTTTCGCAAAAAAGAAACGTAAGCTTGAATTTGTAATTTAAGTAAGTACCTAAATAAAGTTGTTTTATGTAAAATGTACCTTAATTTAATTTGCATTTAATTTAATTTGATATTCTTACAAAATGTAAAAAATAATAAAAATCTCGCCTGGTGGATCTCACTTGCTGATCTCACTTACATTACTCCTGATACAACGTCAAGATACCTATTTAGCCAGTCTAGTGTCCCTATATTGGCTTACTATCTACTAGAAAAAAAGAAAAAAATAATAAGTTATTGATTGAAATAGGTTTGGATCGAAACTGACTATTTTATTTGAAGAAATCGGGTCCGACTTCCTCCTAAGTTTATTTCCATTCCTAAGGTCAAAGGCTCAGAAAAAAGAAAATAATCTAATTCAAAAGTTCATAAACGACTTGCATGATTGTTAATGAGCATGTTCATGCTCCGATTCGTACTTAGCCGATTTTCTAGTAGCTGTGACCACAACCTTTTATGAGGACTGGATCCGCGCTTGAGACGGACAAACAACACAGTGATCATAAAATATTTTCTGTTCTTACATACGGAGCATATAGTGTTTGCAGGCTAATCCTGTCTGGGTTTTTTATCTAAATATATAAAAGAAGAAACTGACTGACTGACATATCAACGCACAGCCCAAACCGATTAAAATTACAAATTTGGCACGTAGGTTCCTTATAAGGTGTAGGGGTGCACTAAGGAAGGATTTTTCAAAATTCATCCCTTAAGGGGGTGAAATGGGGGTCCAAAGTTTGTATGGAGAAACAAGATTTGTTTGAATATTTTATTAGAAACTTCGCAGGAGTACTCCTAACAATAAATGAGTAAACACGTCTTTCAGGATTTTTGTAAATTCAACCCCTAAAAGGGGGAAATGGGGTGTCAAGGTCTGAAGTCTGCTGTGTGCCTAAAGTTTTCAATTTTTCCTTTATTTCTAAATTTGTAGTTTGCACGTCGTAACTAACGATTTTTCAATATGGTTTGAGACGTTAGTGTTTGTATAAATGAAGGAATATCAATCATTTCTTTAAAAAAATATGGGAACCTACTTCACTAAAACGTCATATACCGAACCTTCCAAAATGTTAGAAATACTTTTCTGAGAAGCGTATCTAAATTGGTTCAGCCAAACATGAGATAATCGCGGACAAACATACATACTTACATACGTACATAAAACATACGGGTCACACTGAGAAGCCCCTTTATGTAGACGGTTGAAAAATACGATTAGTACGCGGGCGAAGCCGCGGGCACAAGCTAGTACTGTCATATGTCTATTGCGTTTGATGTATTTGTATTTCTGGTAGATATATATGTCAATTGAATGTGCAATACAATATGCGTCTCATTAAAGTTTATTCTCTTCTTATAATTACAATAGGTTATGTAGCGCTGAGTGAAACATGCAGCAGTATACTCCGGCGGTCTCTGAAGAGAGTTAGGGCTTTTCAAAGAAAGTCATAATCTAGAGCATCATAAACGCACGAAACACACAGACGTTAAATATCACTTCATAAGAAATACAGTTGACAACATTATTGAGACAAAATGAATACAATTTATGTCTTATTTAAGTTTATTTTCTTCTTTTAATTGTAACATATGAACCCTTAAAAACGTTACTTAAGCACTAATTATGGCGTCGTTTAAACAAGACAATTGATTTTATCGTACAAAGTAGCTATAAAAGCAATTTGGAATCTAGTCGCTTGGTTTGCCTGGCGTGCGCAGCTCGAATACGGATCTGCGCGCGTCAGCGGGCCGTCGGTGCCGTACTCCCCGCACCTCGAAGCTTGGCTCCACGGGAAGGAGGAGCTCACCTACCGATTGACTCAGATACTCACCGGGCACGGCTGCTTCGGTGAGTATCTGTGTCGAATAGGACGGGAGGGATCGACACATTGCCACCACTGCGCATCCGACCTCGACTCGGCCCAGCACACGCTGGCGGAGTGCCCCGCGTGGGCCTCCGAGCGCCGAGTCTTGGTCGCAGAGATCGGGCGAGATCTGTCTCCGCCGGCATTGATTGCGGCAATGCTGGCGGACGAGGGAGGTTGGAGGGCTGTAGCCTCCTTCTGTGAAGCAGTGATGCTCCAGAAGGAGGCCGCCGAGCGGGGTCGGGAGATGGCCGATCCCGCTCGAAGAAGGCGGCGCCGGGCTCGGTAGCACAGCTGCGGCGCCGCCGCGGGTCGCCGGCGGGCGCGAGGAAGTCGCGACTGCTACGGCGACCCGGGATGGACCACGCCCCTTCCGTGGCCGGGGGGCGTCGTCGGTGGAGGAGACCGGGGGAGGTAGTGTAGCCTCCCCGAGGAGGGCTCCCCTCTAGGCAGGGGAGCAGAGGCTGGGGGTTCCCGGAGGTGGCTTGCTGTTCCCGGGGGCTCCCTACATGCCTGAGGAAGGCCATCCCTGAGGTTTTTAGTGGTAGGCCTCCCCCTTCTGGGAGGAGAGCCCACATAACCGCCGGCTCGCCACAGCCGGGGTATGCAATTTAATGCATTTTCCTCAGGAAAAAAAAAAAAAAAAAAAAAAGTCGCTTGGTTTCGATTAGTGATGTGCCGGATATTGGTATCCGTATCCGCGGATATCCGAGGCAGAAGAAAGATTCGTATTCGTGTCCGTATCCGTTACTTTTATTATTTACTATCACAAAATAATTCCATATTACACTAATAAACTTCTTTGTAGTATTTTTTTTAAATCATGTACCACAATACCAAACACAAACGTCATTTATGCTGCCCAGTGTCACATTAAAGTGAAACAAAACAAAAAAAGACCCGTCGCGCAATGCAAATCGCACGCACCGATTGTGTATGTGCAAGAAAGTTAAGATCCGTATCCGCGGATCTAGATTATTGACGATCCGGCACATCACTAATTTTGATGTAGGCTCAACAATGAAGGCGGACCGAACTGAGAGGTTGAAAGCCACTCACTGGCAACTCATAACTACCTGCGTTCTTGGCAGGGATAGTTCAGAACAACAAGCGTAGTTCGTGAGCCAGAGCTGCTCGTGGCTTCGAATAATCAAAATTATCCCGATCAAACATGCACGGAAATATGACCCTTATATCCGAATAAATAGCACGCAATATATCACATATGGGTTCGTAAATAAACGATCTTTTTAATAGTACGGTCGGCCAAGAAAGTGGTCTACCAGTTTTGACAAAATTTCATATGTGAGTAAAATAGCGATAAGGTTGAACTCCTGTACTTATTACCTTTTTAAGATTATGCAGAGTGATGACATTTAAACCTAAAATAATCTGACAGCTATTAATCTGTCAATTTTGTCAGAATATTTTCGCCACGGGAAAATCAACTCTGTTACTTTATAGCGCGGCGAATGATTTTTCAACCTTAGGGTGGTAGACCACTTTCTTGGCCGACCGTACATATTAGACATTATACAGTATTAGGTATTATACATGTACAGTATTAGATTACATAACTATTAAATTCTTTGTGTCTATTAAACGTTTCAATCATCACAAAAACATCTGCCCCCATTGGGATTCAAAACCGGGACAAAAATTTGTTCCGGTCTGGATGTTTATGCATGTGAGAATTCTATGTTTGCGACTGCTGTGAACTGTGAAGCTACTTACAAAAATCAGTTGGATGGTTATTGAATACTTAACTAAGGCGCCTAACTGAATCAATATTTCTGTCAATTTTTTTTATCTAACAAACTACATATCAACCACTGACATACATCTGGTAAACTTATCTGTCAACTGGTAATCCGACAGATTCGTTATCACAACTTGAACTCTATTAACATCGAAAGCCCGTATACGTTTATTTGTAATGCCCCGAATGCACAGAATTTAATCCATCAACCAATTCCGTCTACTTTATTCTATGTGGCGACGTCATTGAACATAATCTGCCCGAGGTTCGTCGAACGGCGGAGCTTAGGAAGGGCTTAGAGTGTTTGGTGCCACAGACACTCACTCAAAGCTTTATTGCGTTCCTTTGATACACAGTAAATAAATGGGAATCTCTCTGGGACCTCTGTGGACTCTGTCGGACACACCGATGTTGAAGGTGACGAAGATTTAAATATTTATTTATTTTACAGTAGCTAATACGCTGGACACTTTGTTATCTTATATATAAAAATGAATCGCATAATGTGTTGGTAAGCGCATAATTCAACAACGCCCGGACCAATTTGGCCAATTCTTTTTTTAAAATGTTCGTTGAAGTTCAAGGATGGTTTTTAAGGATGGATGGAAAAATTCGAATATTTATCGGAAAAACTCTAAAAACAGCCCTTTTATTTTCCCATGCAAACGTTTTCTAACTAAAACGTACAGTCGAATTGAGCTTTATTGTTATTGTATAAAGTTCATATTGCAAGCACTCACTGTTGTCTAAGCAATGAAGGTGTGTTGCTAACATCAAAGAGTCAATTTGCGCTTTATTAACGCTACATATAGTTGAAATTCAATCATATCTATCAAATCAGTGTGCGTGCGTGCGTGCGTTGGAGCACAGAATACATCGTTGGAGGATTTAATGTCACGTTCCAAAATTGAATAGCCACAAAATGTAATAGGTCATTTAGACTTTTTTTGCGATTTGGTTGGCTATGCGGCATTATCTATAAAATTATTAGGAACAAAAAACTGCCACTGTACAAATCTTTTTAACAGGACGAAGTCTGTCGGGTCCGCTAGTATTTTATATAATTTCACACAATATCTATATTATTTACTTTGAAGCCGTTTCCGGCTTCGCACGGGGAGACATTACTCTTCGCTGCGTACTCGTATGCGATGAAAGACATTTTATGGCTAATTTTTTCACACCTTCGCTTGGTTTTAATAAGAATTTCTATAGTAATCTAGTACTATATATAGCCTATGTTACTCAATGATAATGTAGCTTTCTTATGCAAAAAGAATTATCAAAATCGGTCCAGTACTTTTTGAGTTTATTCGTTACACACAAAAATACAAATCTTTTCTTTTTATAATATTAGTGTAGATTTATTTAAACTTTATGTACAATGGAGTGCCATGGCGGCTCCAGAAAATGTCTTAGGCATTTTCTACCAGTCAATCTTCAGGTGATGCAGAGATATGAAGAGGTAGATGTACAAAAGACCCGTGAATAATCGTCTGCTCAAATTCCATTCTCATTACTGTCATGTCAAGTCCGAAATATGACGAGAAGTATCAAGTGAGTAGGAAAAAATCTCCCATTTGTGCAGACGAAGTCGCGTACACCAGCTACAGTCGGGTCAATTTAATAGGCCACATTTGACATTTGTTCATAGTGAGGTGACCTACTTAAACACTCCGATTATGGTGAAATAATCGATATTTACTTCAAACATATGTGAACTTTTTTATAAGATAGAGGGGGCAAACGAGCAAATGGATCGATTGATGGTAAGTGATTTTCGCTGTCCGCAACAACAGACGTGTTGTCGGCCTTTAAAATGGGAATACTCTCTTTTTTTATAGGTACTGTAATAATATATTGTACGAGTTTAATTGCCTTATAAAATTTTAACATTGTTGAAGTTATTATTGTTTAATTTTCATCATAAAACAAAAGAATAACATATTTTATTTTAATAAAAAATTGACTATTAATTCATGGTGAAAAATCCTTTCACAAGAAATCATTGCATTTATTCGGTTTTTTGGAGGAACAGCACTAACGTTTAGACTTCACTGAACGCAACATTGTAACAACGGTTATTTGTGCATTTCTAAACTAAAAAAATATTGAATATTTTATGCCCGCCATTACAAGGTTAGTTGACGAATTTTAATGAAATGTCAAATGTGGCCTCTTATTGACCCAACTGAAATAAATAAATAAGCAAAGAAACCATAAATAAACTGAAC
This sequence comes from Scirpophaga incertulas, assembly GCA_036419045.1. Taxonomy (NCBI): domain Eukaryota; kingdom Metazoa; phylum Arthropoda; class Insecta; order Lepidoptera; family Crambidae; genus Scirpophaga; species Scirpophaga incertulas. Next base: position 44,124,468 of record CM071626.1, on the reverse strand, counting down.
TAGTAATCGGATTCCCGCTCAGCTGTTGAACCGAACCAATCGCCTCGCGAAGACCGGGTTATATTGAGTTCCTCAGAATTATTATAGCTGACATGAATCATACAGATGCTGTAGGTAATTTTTATAGCACAATTAAATTATACAGCATAATTGAATTCACCAAACGATCTGAAATCTCATAATTTATTCATTCGTTTTATTTTTCAACAAATAATAACAAATATAAAGACGCTATCATTTTCGTCTTGTCATTCGTATTCAGTCACATTCATGTCTGTGGTTATTTCCATTTCTATGTTACTTTATTTGAAGAAGGATACCATATATATCCCGTTGTATAATGCAAAGGAGATTCGAGTTATCATTGAATCTTTTGAATCTGATCGAGGCCCAGTCTAATCGGGAACAAAGGAGTACACGTGTGTCCATACGTCCTTGATGCACACGTCAGCGACAAATAAAACATTACAATTCCAGTACGATACTCGCACTTATTACGATCACCATAAGAAACCCATAAAAAGTACCATCGCCCTAGATTTATTTTTGTAGGTCTAGTCTTTTTTATTTAAAACCTAAAAGACATTGCAACCTTATGTTAATCATAATATTGTTTTAAGAACGAGTCGCTTTAGAGAGAATCTGTAAAGAAATATAAGTAAGTTTGTCGTGTGTCTTTCTAGAATGTGTTCCTTATTAATGACACTATCGAATAGTGTAATAATACAGAATAGTTTTTTTTTTAATAAAAATTAATAATATCGATTGCTGGGTACGAATGCAGATTTAATTTTAGAGATTCCTTACTATAACTTTGTCGTGTGTCATTACTAGAGATCGGATAATCGGATGCGATTTTACCTAAAGTTGATTTTTGGCTCACAAATTATGGAAGCGGCTTTTAAAATACATTTTGTTAAATAAAAATCCCGGGAATACGGGACTGCAAATTTAACGTAGTGATATTGTTGAAACAATTACTAAATTAGCGACGTGGTATTTATTTTCAAAAGACTGAGACTCCGGGTTTGTTTAGGACTTATGAGTTTCGGACCGCGGAAAAGGAAATTTAAAAAAGTAATAAAAAAAAAGATTTTGACATTACGGTTTCGGTACTTGACTGTCACTTCGGATTTTTTCACGGCATTTTTATTGAGTTATTATTTACGGCGGATTAATATTTGCATATTACGGTTTCGACGGTTCTCCTATTTATACACTACAAGTATTGTAATATATGATATATATTTATAACCACATACGGTAGGGCACATTAGTACACACAAAACACACTTTCAAGCCAAGCCAGAACTACGGACCGGTAAGCAATATTATTATATAATTAAATAATATAAGCAAATAACGGGCGTTCGGGAAAACGCAACATTTTTTGGTAGCAGAGCGTGGTTTACTTTTCGGTTACGGACCTGTTATTTTGGTAAATTCTTTTGATATGTCGGACGGTTACAACGAAATTCGTCGCATATTGCAATGGTTGGTAAGCGCATTTTCTCTGGTGAGTAGACCAGACAGGGTTGAGGCCTTGAAAGAGCGGGCTTCAAATGCGAGCAGATACATGGCGGATCTGGATCAAGCTTTACAAATGTGTTATGATAGGGCTGACATGAATCCAGACAATGAAACTTTGCAGGCAAGGTTGATTCAAGCTCAGGCAGACTACAAGCAATGCTTAGAATATTATGACAGCATTATTCAGGCGGTAAGGACACTGGATCTGGCCAGTAGTCCCACGGTTAAGGGTCAGTCAAGTAGTAATGCCTCAATTTATACTAGATTGCCGGATTTAAATTTGCCCAAGTATTCTGGTGGGTATGAAACTTGGATGTCATTTATTAACATTTTTGATTCTTTGGTACATTGTCGGATGGATATATCACTCTCACAAAAATTAAGTTATCTGTTGAGTTGTCTATCGGGAGACGCTCACCAGGTTATTTCACATTTAACCATAACAGATAACAATTATGAGACTGCAAGGGCGCTATTGATGGGCAGATATCAAAATATTAGGTTAATTGCGGATGCCCATGTGGCAAAGATATTAAATTTGCCTTATTTAAGGAATATCATGTTTATAAGGGATGATTTTTTAAATCCATTAAAGGTGGCCTATAATTGTTTGGAGAAATTAAATTTACCAGTAACGGAGTGGTCATTCTTGTTGCTCCATATTGTATTGAATAAGTTACCCTCTGATTTAAAATTAAGATTTGAACAAAAATATGGAAGCGGAGATGAGGCAAGCCCGTTGCCTAAATTTATTGACTTTTTGACCTCTTGGAGGAAGAAGCACGGATTGTTGACAATGTAGGCTCACCTCCTGCAACGGCTACCTCAGGGCCATCTGGGAGGCCTGTGTCCAGTCAGGGAAGACCTGTATTCAGTCAGGGTAGGATTAGGCCACCCACTCGGGGGACTAGGGTAGGTATGGCTACATCGGACCATACTATTAATAATAGGTTGCAATCCAAGCGGGTTGGTTGCACCTTTTGTGGCATCATAGGCCATTTTATATCTAAATGCCAACATTTTATAAATTGTTCCCCTCAACAGCGGAGGCGTTTTGTGCAAAATCACAAGTTATGTTATTTTTGTTTAGGGGATCATCTTGTTAATAGTTGTGCAGTGGCACGGCCATGTATTCATTGTAACGGCAAACATCACGGGATGTTATGCCTGAATAGGAATGGTGGAGTTAGGCCTGCAGCGGGACGGATTGGTTCTCCTTCAGGAGGGGGTCAAAGCGGACAAGTACGGACTTCACCTCCTCATTCTGGACGAGCGTCGCCTCGACGGGTGGACGTGCGCGCGACACCTCCATATACGGGTGGGGGTGGCTTTAGGCCTACTTCACAGGCATCTCCACATACGGGTGGGGGAGGCACCGGGCCTATGGTACAAGCACCCTATGCAGCGGGCATAGGGCATATTCAAGCGGACGAATCTCGTGACGTCACTGCGGAACAGTATGCGTCTGCGGCCTCGTATGCAGCGAGAGCGAGGGGTTTCTCACCACCACTCGCGGAACGGCCGCGATTGAGGAACACGCCGCCATCTTTCGGTCATCCGGTTGGTTACCGGACACCGGATGCCAGTTGGCACCTGACTCGGGCACCATTGGGGCGCTCGAGACCCCCTACATATAACCTCTGGCGCTGTCGGCAGCCCAGGTTTTTAATCGGTGAATGCTTCATTTCATAGTGACGTTCAAGAATAGGTAGTCGCCGCCGCCTCGCCAAATGCAACCTTTTTAAATACTATTTTATTGCCTACCGTTGCGGTAAGGATTTGTGATATTAACGGTTTTTATGTTAGAGCACGGGCTCTAGCGGACACGGGTTCGCAAGGTTGCATGATAACAGTTAATTTGGCGAGACGGTTAGGCCTATACATATTTAATAATAATATTTCGGTTCGTGGCATAGGTGATGTGCTCGTGTCACATGTTTATGGTCAATGTACCTTTAACATTGTTGGAGAATCGGTCTCTCAACCTGTTATTACAGTTACAGCACTAGTGTTGCATGATATTTTAGGAGAACATCCACAGGTGGAATTACCTTCGGAAATTTTGAACTCGGCTTCTCACCTGTCTTTGGCTGACAGAAAATTTTTAAATATTGGAAAAATTGATTTGTTGCTTGGTACTGATGTGCTTGGTCAATTATTGTGCACCGGACGCACTATAAATTTAAATAATAATGGCTTGGTTGCTATACCATCGCACTACGGATATATGATTATGGGCCCAGCATATGATACGGTTTCTGATACGGTTTTTACGGGCGTTTCTCTTTCGGATTTAGTACAGCGTTTTTGGGAGACAGAAGAGGTACCCACGGTTTCACGGAAGGACCCGCTCGACGAAGAATGCGAGCGCCATTTTATCGAAAATGTTTATCGGTTACCGAACGGTCGTTTCGTTACTCGGTTGCCCTTTGTGAGCATTCGCAAACCGCTGGGGCAGTCCTACCTCACTGCTGAGAAACGCCTGCTTTCTATGGAACGTCGCATGAAGCGAGATACAGAGTTTCGCGACAAATACATTGAGTTCATGCGGGAATATGTACAATTAGGTCACATGTCCCTGGCACGGAGGGACTACTCATCGGAAGAACACTATTTCATACCACATCACGCGGTTTTTAAATCGGATAGCGGTAAGATACGGGTCGTGTTTGACGGGTCGGCCCCTTCCTCTAACGGTGTTTCATTGAACCAAATCCTGCACTCGGGTGCTAAACTACATAAAGATATTTCGGATCTTATTTCGGCCTTTCGTAGACACCAGGTGGTCTTCGCGACGGATATACGCATGATGTTCCGGCAAACGGTGATTGATGAGGCTGATAGACGGTATCAGCTGATTCTTTGGCGCGAGGACCCGTCTCACCCATTACGCGTCTACGAACTGAACACAAACACGTACGGTTTGAAATCTAGCCCCTGGATGGCTATGCGGTGCTTGTTGGAACTCGCTCAACGGGAACGCGTTCGATTCCCTCGTGCGGCGGACGTCTTAGAGTCGGAAATTTTTGTCGATGACGTTATCACGGGTGGATCTTCGGAACAGGAGGCTTTAATTTTACGTAACGAGCTCATAGCGTTATTGGCAACGGCTGGCTATGAACTACGGAAATGGATTTCGAACAGTCCACGTCTCTTAGAAGGACTACCAGCGGATCACGTTCAAGATCCATTGTTATTTGAGAATCCGGACTCTCCTCGTTCAACATCGGTTTTAGGTGTTCAGTATTTACCGGTTCCTGACATCTTTTCCTTTCGGGTTTTAACAATAACGGAAAAGATATGGACTAAGCGGCTAGTCCTGTCTACGGTTGCTCGTATCTATGATCCTAACGGGTGGATCGCTCCTATAATATTTTGGGCTAAATGTTTTCTACAACGGTTATGGTTGGCTGAGCTTAAGTGGGATGAGACCCTACCTACTGAACTCTTAACGGACTGGCTCGCATTTATTGATCAGTTACCCACTATCGGAAGGGTTGTTATACCTCGTAAAATACTTCCACCGGGGAAGTATCATGCGTCACTTCACGGTTTCTGTGACGCCTCGGAATCGGGTTTCGCGGCAGTCGTATATCTTCGGACGATACAGCCAGATGGTTCAGTAGCGTTACATCTAATCACGGTGAAGAGCAAGGTGGCTCCTATACGCAACCGCCAAACCATACCCAAATTGGAGCTCTCGGGAGCTGCGTTACTTACTCGGTTATTGAATCATGTTTGTGATACACTCGGGAAGCACATTAACATAGGCAACGTTTATGCGTGGACTGACAGCCAAATTGTTTTGGCGTGGCTCCAGACCTCGGTACATAGGCTGGAAACATTTGTTGCGAATCGGGTTTCGCAAATTCAAAACTCGTCAGTGAATCTGAATTGGCGGCACGTACCCGGCGAGTTGAACCCCGCCGACGTGGCCTCTCGCGGCTGTTATGCCTCCTCGTTGGTGAGTCATAACCTTTGGTGGGGACCTGCTTGGTTGACGGCACCGGAGTCGTCATGGCCCCCTACGGTTTTAATCGGATCGGATCCGCTGCCCTGTGTGCGTGTCATGGCTGTGGAGAAAGAAATCGTCACAAACCCTCTTTTACTGCGGTTTAGCTCTCTTAATAAATTACTGGCCGTTACGGGATGGATGCGTCGGTTTATAACGAATACTCGCAAACCGGTTGTAAGAAATACATCTTTGTTTCTGACGGCAGGCGAACGGCGTGCTGCTCTCATGTTTTGGGTACGACGGGTACAATCGGAACGGTTTTCTGACGAGCTTAAATCGTTACGGACGACGGGTCGGTTAAAGGGTGCCGTACAGAAACTTAACTTATTCATTGATGGCGAGGGATTACTTCGTGTTGGCGGACGGCTGCGCAACTCGAAGCTGCCGTATTCGGCTAGGCATCCCCTTTTGCTGCCCAAGGACGGACCCTTGACGCAGTTGATAGTAAGTGATCGGCACATTACTAACTCGCATGCAGGTTGTACGGCACTGCTTGCTATTCTTCAGCGGGAATTTTGGATACTATCGGCGCGACGGTGCGTCCGATTGGTTATATTTAAGTGTATACCTTGCTATCGGTTAAAGGCTAACACCATGCAGCCTATGATGGGTGACCTACCTAGCGATCGGGTTAGTGTCACCAGACCTTTTCACGGTGTCGGTACGGATTTCGCTGGTCCTTTTATTGTCAGGGCTTCTCACTTGCGGACCTCTAAGACTTACAAAGTTTATTTATGTGTATTTGTTTGTCTGTCAACGAAGGCAGTACATTTAGAAATAGTATCTTCGCTTAGTACGGAAGCGTTTATCGCGGCGTTCGGACGTTTTGTTTCACGGAGGGGGTTACCGAGTTTGGTACGGTCGGACTGCGGCACAAATTATCAGGGTGCTGACAGGTATCTTAAGGAGGTCCATGATTTTTTAACGAAACATAGTACGGACTTGGGACAAGCAATGGCTACTCAGGGCATTACGTGGAAGTTTGATCCTCCTGGATGTCCTCATTGGGGAGGCATCTTTGAGGCTGTCGTGAAGGTGGCTAAGACACATTTGAGACGTGTTATTGGGGAAACGGTTCTTACGTTCGAGGAACTTACTACGGTCTTTTACAGAGTGGAAGCAACTTTAAATTCACGGCCTTTATGCCCACTCTCTTCGGATCCCAACGATATGGAGGTTTTGACACCGGGTCATTTCCTCATCGGCCAGCCCCTTGCAGCTCTCCCTGAGTATCCCTTTGGGAATGTACCACTGAGTCGACTTTCTCGCTTTCAAATGCTGCAACAGATGTCACAAATTTTTAAACGGTTTTATTCGGAGTATTTGCACATGTTGCAGCAGCGGCTGAAATGGACAGATAAAACGGCTCCTGCACGGGTAGGGACGGGTTGTCCTGATTAAGGATTCAAATCTTTCTCCTCTACGTTGGCGTAGAGGACGCATTTTGAAGCTTTATCCAGGCTCTGACGGTGTACCTCGGTTCGCAGAGGTCTCGATCGGCGACTCTGTGATGCGCCGTGCGGTGGCAACCCTGTCCCGTCTACCGGTAGACTAGCGAGATGAGGGTTGCTCATCTCGGGGTGGGGGATTGTTTAGGACTTATGAGTTTCGGACCGCGGAAAAGGAAATTTAAAAAAGTAATAAAAAAAAAGATTTTTGACATTACGGTTTCGGTACTTGACTGTCACTTCGGATTTTTTCACGGCATTTTTATTGAGTTTATTTACGGCGGATTAATATTTTCATATTACGGTTTCGACGGTTCTCCTATTTATACACTACAGTATTGTAATATATGATATATATTTATAACCACATACGGTAGGGCACATTAGTACACACTAAACACACTTTCAAGCCAAGCCAGAACTACGGACCGGTAAGCATATTATTATATAATTAAATAATATAAGCAAATAACGGGCGTTCGGGAAAACGCAACAGGGTTCATTTATTTATTATTATAGTTTTGCATTACCAAATGTTCTAACAGTACCGGAATTCGGGATTTTTATTTATGGAAATAAAATAAAAAAGACAGTTCCATACTTTGTCAAAAACTAAATTAGGTAAATAAATAACATCCGGCTATCCAATTGCGCAATCTCGGGATTTTTATTTAACAAAAACTAAAAAGCCGTTTCCATACTTTGTCTTAAACTAACTTTAGGTAAATATGCATCCGATTATCCGATCTCTAGTCATTACTTAACGACACTATTGAATAGTGTACAAAATTCAGGTTGTTTTTTCGTTAAATCAACTAGTTTTAGTTACACTTGCTTAAGTCGTTGTGTCACTTGAGGCAATTTTACCAAAATTTGAGTAGAGTTAATAATACAGAATAGTTTTTTTTTTTATAAAAAATTAATAAGTTCGATTGCTGGCTACGAATGTAGATTTAATTTTAGAGATTCCTTACTATAACTTTGTCGTGTGTCATTACTTAACGACACTTGAATAGTGTTACAAAATTCAGGATGTTTTTTTTTTTTCGTTAAATCAACTAGTTTTAGTTACACTTGCTTAAGTCGTTGTTTCACTTGGGCAATTTTTACCAAAATTTTGAGTAGAGTTAATAATACAGAATAGTTTTTTTTTAATATAAAAATTAACAAGTTCGATTGCTGGCTACGAATGTAGATTTAATTTTAGAGATTCCTTACTATAACTTTGTCGTGTGTCATTACTTAACGACACTTGAATAGTGTACAAAATTCAGGATGTTTCTTTTTTCGTTAAATCAACTAGTTTTAGTTACACTTGCTTAAGTCGTTGTGTCACTTGAGGCAATTTTACCAAAATTTTGAGTCGAGTTAATAATACAGAATAGTTTTTTTTTATATAAAAATTAACAAGTTCGATTGCTGGCTACGAATGTAGATTTAATTTTAGAGATTCCTTACTATAACTTTGTCGTGTGTCATTACTTAACGACACTTGAATAGTGTACAAAATTCAGGATGTTTTTTTTTTTTCGTTAAATCAACTAGTTTTGTTTCCACTTGCTTAAGTCGTTGTGTCACTTGAGGCATCGAGTCAATATCTGTCGTGAATAACAACAACACCAAAATCTGTACGAACGGACGCACCGAAAAATAACTCGACCGAAATATTGCGCAACCGCCGACACGACACAATGGTATAGATTCCACAAGAGGTTAGAGGGATCGACGCTCTCGCGATTGGCACTACCAACGTGTCTATTTGACCGGGTAAAAACTCTGTGTACACTCCAACGCCGGTAAACGATGCAAAAAAGTCAGTTCAACAAACTATAACCGAGCATCGCACTGCTGAGACGCCAGCATTCTTCGCGGATGGAGATACTATATAAAACAACCTCTGTACCGAGCTTTATAGCGCATTAAACGCGTGACTTATACGCGGAGACTATTTGAAAAAATCTTTGAATGCATACGGCGAAATGAACTGACTTGACGCGGATAAAGTACGGTGGTGTTTGGATCTTTTTATTGGATACTAGCGACCCGCCCCGGCTTCGCACGGCTGCAATTCTGATACTAAATGCACTGCAGAAACACTGTGAACGTTGTATACAATAAATTATAGTTTAAAAAAACCCGGCCAACTGCGTGTCGGACTCACGCACAAAGGGAAAAAAAAATGTATGAGTTTCACTACAAGTATGGGGAGCCCCCAATTATTTTTTTTTTTATTTTTGAATCAAAATCTTAATGCGGTTCACAGACTAACATCCACCTACCAAGTTTCAACGGTATAGCTCTTATAGTTTCGGAAAAAACGTGACATACGGACGGACAGACAGACATGACGAGGGTTCCGTTTTTTGCCATTTTGCCAAGGAACCCTAAAAACTAGAAACGGAAGAAAAAGTTAATTGCCGCAATAATGTGGCAATAAGCAATAATTCATAAGATAAGACATGGTGTATGTCGCGGAGTTTTCTGTAGACCCTTTTCAATTTGTACAACACTTAGTACATTATTTTGATAAATCTCGTAGGGTTCAGCCTGCGTTTACAATGTAAGCGGAAAATATGTAATTAATTATTACTTCTCCACTATTTAATGGATGTTATCTTATATATAAAAATGAATCGCAAAATGTGTTGGTAAGCTCATAACTCAACAACGCCTGGACCAATTTGGCCAATTCTTTTTTTAAAATGTTCGTTGAAGTTCAAGGTTGGTTTTATCTATTACACTCTAAAAACGTACAGTCAATTTGAGCTTTATTATTATTGTATAAAGTTCATATTGCTAGCACTCACTGTTGTCTAAGCAATGCAGGTGTGCTCCTAACGTTAAAGACTCAATTTACGCTTTATTAACGCTATATAAAGTTGAAATTCAATCGTATCTATCAGTGCGCGTGTGTGCGTTGGAGCACAGAATACAATGTTGGAGGATTTAATGTCACGTTCCAAAATTGAATAGTCACAAAATGTAATAGTTCATTTGGACCTTTTTTGCAATTTGGTTGGCTATGCGATGTTATCTAAATAATAAGTAGGAACAAAAAACTGCCACTTTGCAAATCTTTTTGACAGGACGAAGTCTGTCGGGTCCACTAGTTATACATATAAACCTTCCTCTTCAATCACTCTATCTAATAAAGAAACCGCATCAAAATCCGTTGCGTAGTTTTAAAGACTTGAGCATACATACGGATATAGGGACTGAGAAAGCGACTTTGCTTTATACTATGTAGTGATTATTTTTGGAACCGTCTTAAGAAGTAAAACGAAAAATATTTTATATATTGGTATTGAATAGTTTAGTTTAGTTTGGCTGGGCTCCACCGCACTTAGCCTCACGATTGGGCCATTGTGCGTATGATAGAAGGCTCCTGCCTCCTTCCTACTCCATCCATCCCAGTTCCTCCCAGAACGCTAGCAGCCTCTGTGGGCTGCTGCATGCTTCTGGCAGGGACGCCGGGGAATGGAGAAGTTTCTCCCGTTGGTCGGCCACACTTGCACATTCCATAAGAACATGCTGTGGCGTTTCCTCAGCCTCCATGCACCCTCTGCACAGGGCTGTCTGTTATACCTATTGTGTACAGGTGTTTGTTTAAAAGGCAATGTCCGGTTATGGTGGCTATGACCTTTCGGATCTTGTCTCTCTTTAGTTTGATAAGGGAACGGGCAAGCTTCTTGGAAGGTACCGGGACTGCTTCCTTCGTTCGCTTGCACCCCTCCTTAGTTGTCCATTCTTTTAGGTGTAGTTCCTCTGTTCTCTTGCGCAGCCAGGCTTTTACTTCTGCCTGTGGAATGGGCATTAGGGGTTCTGGTCCATACACTTTCGTGTTGGAGCCTCTTTTTGCCAACTCGTCTGCCGCGTCGTTTCCGAGTGAGTTGCTGTGTCCTTTTATCCACTGCAGGATTACCCGGTTTGTGTCTGCAATGGCTTGGAGCGTATTATGACACTCCAGTATGAGGACAGAGTTGATAGTATTGTTTTGGAGGGCCTGTAAGGCCGATGCGCTATCGGTGATGTGTTTATTGACGATTACTGTGTAGATTGTTAGAAACAGTATGAATGAGCTCGTCAGGGGTTGCGCAGGCGCAGGAATTGATGCCGATATTTTTCATTGTAGTTTTTACGGCTTTTTATAATATATTGTCTATTAAATTGATTGTAAATAATGTAAGTATGTTTCTTCTTTATATTTTCATTTGTTTTGTTTTTTTTTATCCTTTTTATTGCAAAATTGTTATTCCAACATATCAACTTAATAGTTGTATATTTACTGCATGCACGTGAATAATATAATTAGTAGAATATACATATATTCTAGTAGAATTAGGGTTTCAACCTAGCTTCTTTTAAGGTTCGATATAGATTATTTTTGTTTCAATTTGTTGTAACCTGAGTTTGTACTCATTATCAAATAATAAACCTAAAAGGCGTTTTATAAAGCGATTTTCAAATGGGACCCAAACATTATCAATGTAATAATTTTTTAACACCTTTGCTCGTAATTCCACCGGTTTTAAATATGTAAAGCGGGTGATAAAAAACGCGTGTGTTACCAAAGCAAATAGTTAAGTTATAGTCCATACAAATTCCATAACAGTATTATTTGCCATTTCGCGCGCTGATGCTATTCAAATGTCGAACTAATCGCCGCGCGGTCAGTAGTAAAATGGTGGGAAAGCAACAGTGTGCAATCACAGATTGAGTTTATTTAAATGTTTTTTTTTTCTGTTTCCTAGCAAATGTGTTAAAAAACGATATACGTGCGTATTGGTTATAATTATAACACGCGAGGCGGAATTTCAGCCCGAGCCGAAGGCGAGGTCGTAATTGAGCCGGACATAACGCAATAATATCGTAATGTACTATTAAAGTCATAATGTTAGTTCTTTTCTACGCCACGCTAACATAAGCGACTCGAAATACTAATCCTGAAAAACCAGCTAGTATCAAATACTTATACACTTGCCAATAACATTATACCTGTCACGGAGTATTCGTGGCGTAAACTGGGGCACAGTTCTGCTAATGTCAATAGAACAGCTAAAGCCTTCTAGCGGGCAATTTTTACGACAAATCTTCGACTGCCAACTAACGATTAAACGGTACAACCATCACACGACGCTGACGCTGGCATCATGTTGAAATGGACAGAATCGAAATTCCATTTTTCACGGAGATATGGAGCGTCTGAGCCAGTAGACGTGCGCTCAATTTGCATCGGCACCCGTTTAGTTAGACGCTAACAACCCGGCACCGCGCCGGGTCCGTCATCAGGCAAGGCGCAGCAGATACTTCAGTTCTCGTGGCTTCCACAAACACTCGAGGTAGAGTTGAATATATTCATTTTTTATAGCATAAGGCAGTAAACGAGCAAATGGATCACCTGATGGTAAGCGATAGCTTGCCCATGGACACCCAGAGGACACCCAACACCAGAGGAGTCACAGATGCGTTGCCGGCCTTTTAAATGGCAATACGCTTTTTTTTTGAAGGTTTCGATATCGCATCGGTTCGGAAATACTGCAGGCGACAATTCATTCCTCAGTTTAGTTAGTGGTGGACCGCCAAGCGTCTAGATGATGGTGATGAATATTGTATCGCGTAGAACGGTGACGGAAACTAGTAGCAGGAATGAATCCGAATAATTCCTCGGAGCACTCCCCGTAATATAAGCGATGGAGAATACATAGCGAAGCTACATCTCTACGCAGCGCCAAGGAGTCTAGCCGACATGAAATATCCGGGTAGTCAACGATTCGAGTCGCTCCGCTCGCTCATCTGCCTGCGGCTTGCCTTCATTTTCTATCTCTTGCCGGTTCGCAATTTTATTTGGGGTGGACGCAACCACATGTCTTCCTGTTCTATTCTCCTCTATCACTAGTTATTTTGACTATCCTTCCTTTAACGTATCAACATTCACACAATCCATCCATCGTTTCTTTGGCCTTCCTTTCTCCATGCGCCCATCAACATTCACACAGTCCATCCATCGTTTCTTTGGCCTTCCTTTCTCCATGCGCCATCAACATTCACACAGTCCATCCATCGTTTCTTTGGCCTTCCTTTCTCCATGCGCCCATCAACATTCACACAGTCCATCCATCGTTTCTTCGGCCTTCCTTTCTCCACGCGCCCATCCACTTTCACGTCCATAACATCCTTTCCTAGTAACTGATCATTTCCTCTTCTTAATACGTGACCATACCAGGAAAGTCTCCTACCTCTCAATTTTTCAACAACAGGGGCTACTTTCATTGCTCACTTACGCATTTCCTCCCTTCTTCGACATATTATCTTTCACAGAGTCCATTCGTATTTACTTCCGTCCTCCTCTCTCTAAGCACCCATCCTCCTTTAGCAAAGGTCCATCAAAAAATAAATTACTGGACATGCATAACATCGATCATCATCCTCTTGCCCATTTCCCATTATCTGGGGTCGGCATAGTAGATCTTTTTCTTCCATTCCTCTCTATCAGCCGTCATTTCCATGCTTACTCCATTCATTCTTATATCATTCTTCACACAATCGATCCATCTTTTATTCGGCCTTCCTCTGCCCGTGTATCCCTCCACCTTCATATTCAACATTCGCTTTGTGACATGACTTTCATCCCTCCGCATCACATGTCCAAACCATGCTAATCTACTTCCTCTCACTTTTTCTACCACTGGCGCTACTTTCAGGCTTCCTCTTATGTACTCATTCCTTATCTTATCCATCCTTGTCACACCACACATCGATGCATAACATCGATATGTTGAACAAAGGGTCCTCCTCTTCCTAAACGCCCATCAACCTTTTGCATTGGTCCAGAAATAAAAATTGCACACGTGACGATAGCCCGAATAATGTGTGCATAATTTATATAGCCCAAAATGAATTATTGAAAAGGAATGCACGTGCGCCGAAACCGACGGCGATCTTCCAGCGCAGTTTCTGAGAACGAACCCGCGGGGCGAGCTCCGCACCGACCCGACCACCGGGGTAGCGAACATAAAATTTTGGTACACTCGTAAAGGGATGTTTATGGACGCCATAAAACAATGGAAAGGTGTCACAAAAGCCGTGTAACTGTGCTCAGCGATTAGTTATGGACGCGGCGACGGAAACAATGATTGCATTGTTTCGACACTCGAAAATTACATATAAAAAATACGACGTCGAACAATGAACTCTTGAGAGCCTTCATGCCGGTTTTCACTTGTATACAAAAATAATATGTGTTATATACTTACAAGAGGTAAACATCGCATCAGACGACCTCCGTGGTCAATCTCTGATGTCCCGGGTTCGAATAACTTATAGACATAAGTTATCCTAAGTCTCAAAATAGATTAGACGATTGTAGTTGATTAATATAATTGTTCCGATTAAAATATGATCCTTTCTCTACAACAGGAAAATCATGGTCCAAGCATTTTTTTTTCACTTTGACTATATTAATGCATAGTTTTATTTACACATAACATATAAGGGAAACACATATTTTATTATTTTAATATACCTGTACCCGTTTTTGAGAAATAAGTCAGCATTGATAAGTAAACAAAGCTGATTCTTAGTACCTAAGCTTAATTATAATTATAATTATTTTATTTCGTTTTGTTACATTTTTATTACACTTTAATAACTCTCAGCAATATTGATAGACAGTCGCAAATAAAAGATTTTTTTTTCATTTTACAAGAACAATCTAATGCGTTTCGTGAGAAATCCACATTTTGAAAAATCTCACGTGAGATTGTGCGCATAAGATAGCGAATTGGTTGTCGTCGAATTTTTACGCAGCGTATGAGCGTAAGATAAATGTATGAAATTCATTAAACATAAGTCGATCAAATCGAAGATGTCCTAAAAAGAGGCCGGGTCAAGAAGCTCCGCGATCTTAGCACCTCGTGTGCGGAATTTCGATTGACCAATTATACCATCTGAAAGGTCAGAAATTGGTCATAAAAGGTCAGTTGGTCTCATTAATTGGTCAGCATCAGAATTTTTTTTATTAAGGATTAAAGTTTTTCAAGGTCAATTAATAATTTTAGCACCTCATTCGCGGAAAAAATAAAAAACTCCACCTATGCGCGATCGGGAAACATCCGCTGATAATTGGTCAGCTAATATAAATAGTTGGTCAGTTTAATTTAATATTAAAAAAAAATAAAAAAGTTGTCTCTGTCGTAACGCGCATGCTTTGAGCCGGATGAATAAATAAACTTTTTTTAATTTAAAAAAATCATGTTTATAGGAAATTATTATAAAATAAACTAGTTAACTATCCCATGCATGTACTTTGACCTTCACGTAATTTTAAAAAATATCCTATCTCTTTCTCCACTATTATATATATATATAATATGTATATATATTTGATAGTAGTACATATCAAAGAAAAATTATAAAAAAAATATTTCCCCTACTCTGCCTGGTTTATAGTAAAGAGCTGTGCGTAAGTACTCACTGCCCTGATAGAATCATCCGGCTCAAAGCATGCGCGTTACGACAGAGACAACTTTTTTAATTTTTTTTTAATATTAAATTAAACTGACCAACTATTTATATTAGCTGACCAATTATCAGCGAATGTTTCCCGATCGATAGGTGGAGTTTTTTTATTTTTTCCGCGAATGAGGTGCTAAAATTATTAATTGACCTTGAAAAACTTTAATCCTTAATAAAAAAAATTCTGATGCTGACCAATTAATGAGACCAACTGACCTTTTATGACCAATTTCTGACCTTTCAGATGGTATAATTGGTCAATCGAAATTCCGCACATGAGGTGCTAAGATCGCGGAGCTGGGTCAAGAGTACTCGCAACCGACGAGATGCATGAAGACGCTCATGAAAGTGGAGGAAGCAAGAGAAGTGTGCCAGGATCGTAGCAAGTGGGGAGAGGTGGTCTCTGCCTACCCCATTGGGAACAAGGCGTGACATATATGTATGTATGTATAAAACACATTGGCGATACCAAAGTACCACCAACGCTGTGGTCTCATAGCCTTGCTTTAGCTAAACCATACAACATTACCAAATAAGGCTATTAATAACGTTCTGTAGTATACAATGGAAGCAGCCAGTTCGTAACTGTTGAGTCAATTTAAAACTCATAAGTATGTAGCAAATATCGCTCACGTGGGAATTCTGTCCGCGACTTTCCGGAACAGACGACAATTTGCTCTGTGAATTACATATATTATACACAGTACTAGCACATTGAAATGTATCCATTTCCTGTTACAAAATAATGTCTGTACTTAGAAGTAGCCACTGCTATATATAAACACCCGGACACGTCTATCGGGCCACCTAGTGCTTTAAGTTTTGACGGTCCCTAGTAAAAAATAAATGTTAGGTTTTATTACTGGCCATATATTTCGTATGTTTTAATTTTAATTTCAAATTTAGATGTATGAAAAGAAAACGCTATGGCGTAGCTTTAACTTATTTAAAATCACTCGACACATGCGACTTATAATCTACATCGAAATTCTTACGAACTATGCATTATATATATATATATATACTACCTTTCCGCCCGCGGCTTCGCCCGCGTTATATTCGAATTTCCCACAAGAAGGGTATGTTTTCCGTCGGTAAAATTATCTTATTTCCTTCCTTGGGTCCTCGGGTTTTACGATTGGTATATACGGGGTATACTATCTGTGTATAAAATTTTATTTAAATCGGTTCAGTGGTTTTTACAATACTGCCATACAACCTTTCACCCCCTCCTTTCAACCCTTTACAGCCCTTTTCTGCTTTAAAAGGTAGCCTCTGTCCTGTCTCAGCCTCTAGACTATCTGTGTACCAAATTTCATTTAAATCGGTTCAGTAGTTTTAACAATTTTTCCATACAACCTAGCATCCCTTCTTTCAACCTTTTACAACCCTTTACAACCTTTTTTGCATGAAAAAGTAGCCTATGTCCTTTCTCAGGCTCTAGACTATCTGTGTACCAAATTCCATTTAAATCGGTTTAGTTTTGGCGTGAAAGCGGAACAGACAGACAGACAGTCAGAGTTACTTTCGCATTTATAATATTAGTATGGATATATATATATATATATATATATATGTTATAATAACATTTTTCTTTCCTTAGACATTATAGTTATTATTTCTAGTTCTTGACGTTATAATTTATTCTTAGTTTTCCATGACCATTGTGACATTATTAACATTGTATTTTTTTAATATTTGCTATTCAGTAGACACTATTATTGTGTAATTTAAATATACTATATGCGATGAATGTTTTTGAATATGTTGATTAAATACTATTTGTAAGATTTTTGTAACCATATTCTGGCAAATAAAATGATTTATTATTCTTATTATTATTAGGCAAACTTTGTCCTATTCACAGCTCCTTAAGATGTTGGCCGGCTTAATTTATTATATGATGTTGCATATAATAAACTAGCTTTTGCCCGCGACTTCGTCCGCGTGGAATAGTGACTTCCGGCAGATTTTTGGTTTTTCCCACATTTGGTACCATAAAAACGGTCATTGTGACTAAACCTTAAAAGATAGACATATGCCGTCGCGGACTCATGTATCATGTATAGAGGAATAATTCTTTCATACATATTTTTTGTGTATCTTGAACCGTTTTCGCAGCGCACGCAAAGAAAGCCTTCAAAAATGAATAATTTTCCCCGTTTTTTACACATTTACCGCTCTGTCTTTGCTCCTATTGGTCATAGCGTAATGTTATTTAGCCTATAGCCTTCCTCGATAAATGGACTATCCAACAAAAAAAGAATTATTCAAATCGCACCAGTAGTTTCGGAGATTAGCGCGTTCAAACAAACAAACAAACAAACAAACTCTTCAGCTTTATATATTAGTATAGATAGCACACACTGTGACATAATGGATAAAAATGAAATATAAGTTTAAATGCAGTTACGTATTTAAAAATGCTGTCTTTTATGTTGTATTGTTGGATTTTGTATAAAATTAACGGTTTATAACTCAATTTGGCCAAAATCAGACTTATACCTTTTTTCACTAGGGGCACAGTGGTCCAAGCAATTTTTTTACTTTGGCTGTATTAATGCATGGTTTTATTTTTAAAACACATAACATATAAGGGAAGCGCATATTTTATTATTTTAATATACCTGTAGGTAACTGTTTTTGAGAAATAAGTCAGTTTTGATAAGTAAACAAAGCTGATTCTTAGTACCTAAGCTTAATTTTAATTATTTTAATTCGTTACTTAGAGAGCTAAGCTCGCAATTTGTTCCTGATAAATATAAGTATTTAAATTCTGTATGTGATACAGTATTCAATAAAGAATAGAATTTATTTGATTACATTTATATTGTGTTTTTCTTCATATAAACATTGACAAAAGACATACACAGTCCTCTGGATAGCAAAACAGTCCTCTGCCGCATATTTTTGTAAAAATTGCTTATAATTCGAAAAATAATGGAAAATGACAACGGTTTCTTGTTTATATGTATTTATAATATATAACTATATGTTGACTTAACATATTAATAATTAACATATTTTAAAATTATTTAGAAATAATAGGGGTTGGTACAACTCTCAATAGACAAGTTTCCGGTTAATACAGAAAGGCCCATATAAGTCAGTTAATCTTCTTATATATAAAAATGAATCGCAAAATGTGTTGGTAAGCGCATAACTCAACAATGCCTGGACCAATTTGGCCAATTCTTTTTTTAAAATGTTCGGTAAAGTTCAAGGATAGTTTTATCTATTATACTCTAAAAACGTACAGTCAATTTGAGCTTTATTATTATTGTATAAAGTTCATATTGCTAGCACTCACTGTTGTCTAAGCAATGCAGGTGTGCTCCTAACATTAAAGACTCAATTTACGCTTTATCAACGCTATATAAAGTTGAAATTCAATCGTATCTATCAAACAGTGTGCGTGTGTGCGTTGGAGCACAGAATACAATGTTGGAGGATTTAATGTCACGTTCCAAAATTGAATAGTCACAAAATGTAATAGTTCATTTGGACCTTTTTTGCAATTTGCTAAATTTTTTTGCAATCTAAATAATAAGTAGGAACAAAAAACTGCCACTTTACAAATCTTAACAAAAAACTGCCACTTTACAAATCTTTTTGACTGGACGAAGTCTGTCGGGTCCACTAGTTTAAAATAGTTTTATAATTATACATATTACACACTGTCGCATGAGATCTTTTACTGTAATAACGTGAATTGATAAATAAAAGAGTACGGAGACGGAATCTTTACCAAATTACGACGTCTAGACACTACTAACATAACTAGTTAATGACACATCAGACAATAAATAAATCAAACGCCCGTGAAAAAGAATAACAAACAACATATAAGATCTCCGATTATGCACGCTATTTCAAAATGAACAAAGTATAAATTAATGTGACCGTGTCAAATATAATTTATACTTCATCTTAAGAGGATCGCGTAGTTACTCCGCTCTGAATAGATCATGATTGTCCGTATCGATAGAGGACTGATTGTATTCACGCTGTTATTCGAATATAATAATATTATAAAAATCGCAAATAAAAGGAAAGGTAAATTAATGGTACGACGTCAATACGATACCTTTTCTGAAAATTGAAGGCTCTGGTTTTCCGGGAAACGATAACATAATGTTTTTTGTAAGTATTTGGCGGCAAATAACGATTCATTTAGATATAATTGATAACACCAACATACATTATTCATGCTAATAAGACATACATTTAAATCTTATATATAAAAATGAATCGCAAAATGTGTTGGTAAGCTCATAACTCAACAACGCCTGGACCAATTAGGCCAATTCTTTTTTGTTAATGTTCGTTGAAGTTCAAGGAGGGTTTTTACAATGAGGAAAATTCGAATAATTATCGGAAATACCCTAAAAACAGCACTTTTATTTTCCCATGCAAACGTTTTCTAACTAAAACGTACAGTCGAATTGAGCTTTATTGTTATTGTATAAAGTTCATATTGCAAGCACTCACTGTTGTCTAAGTAATGAAGGTGTGTTCCTAACATCAAAGAGTCAATTTGCGCTTTATTAACGCTACATATAGTTGAAATTCAATCATATCTATCAAAACAGTGTGCGTGCGTGCGTTGGAGCACAGAATACATCGTTGGAGGATTTAATGTCACGTTCCAAAATTGAATAGCCACAAAATGTAATAGGTCATTTAGACTTTTTTTGCGATTTGGTTGGCTATGCGACATTATCTATAAAATAATTGGGAACAAAAAATTGCCACTTTACAAATCTTTTTGACAGGACGAAGTCTGTCGGGTCCGCTAGTAAACAATAATAATAAATATTTCCCACTCTCATATTATACCAATAAGCATAGCCCAAAGATTTTTATCTCCAGAAAACATGGTACATAATTATTTTTTTAAATCTTTGTACGTACATTAAAAGAGAGTGTACAAATGGCGGACTTAATTCCAAGGGCATACTCTCCCAGTCAACAAATAAAGGTGATATTGATAGGGCAGTGCAAATGGCAGTAAAAATGATACAAATGTAAATAAAGCAGCAACAACGACCAACGAAAAGGAACAGGAATTAAATTTGTAGATACATATAAATACATTTGACAATTGTCAAAAAAAATATTAATATACAATTATATGACAGTTATTAGATACTAGCTGTGCCCACGACTTCGTCCGCGTGGAATCGTAATTTTAATCGACAATTTGAAGTTCGTATATCATTCAATAGACCATAGAATAGGACTACGTTGACGCTGCGTGGATCTGAGGAACTACTTGACAGCTTGGAGCGGCTGCAAAATGCAGCCATCAGGTTCATTTTTAATCTGCGTAGATTTGATCATGTTTCTAACTATCGCTCTCAATTAAAATGGTTACCGATTCGCCAGCGCAAAGACTTACATGTTTTATCCCTACTTTACAATATTTTGCACGTTCCAACATCTCCATCCTACCTTAAATCTTTGTTCTCTTTTCGATCCCATTCGTCATGTCGTGCCTTGGGTTCTAATTTTAATCTGACTCTGGATATACCACCCCGAAGTACCGACTTTTTTCATATTATTTTTCGGCTTATGCCGTCCGGTTGTGGTACTCTCTCCCGGAGGGTATTAGGAGAGCGCGAACGCTGGAGTCCTTTAAGAATCAAGTCCGTGTTCACTACCTGTCAAAGATTCCGTAACTTAAACTAGTTATAGCCTATTGTCCTGTCCAATTACTGTACCCATCCTATATTTAAGTCTCCTTTTAATACTTCCCTAGTCCTAGGTTGCCTGAAAGAGATTGCCGTTTAGCAATAAGGTCGCCTTTTGTACATTTGTTATTTTCTTTTTTTGTGTGTGTGTGTGTATTTTATGTATACAATAAAGGGTTATATTATGTTATAGAATAGATGAATAGAAGTTCGTACTTGGAGCAAATAGGCGATATATTGAAAGATCAGGTCAAGCCCATAACCGAGGATCTTGCATGAGTGTTAATGACAGTCGAGGAAGCTGCGGAAGTATGAAGAATGAACATGTTCCGAGATAGCATTATCTATAGATGTCATCGTAATATTGTTTAGTTAAAGTAAATAAGCACTTAAACGATAAAAAAGGAAACATTTTAATGTGAACGGGAGCTACTAGCGGCTATTTTACAGTTTCACAGAACTTAAATTGTGCTCGAAACGTAATTATGTATTGAACAAAATTATTTATTTATTCATACTTTTAACTTTTATGTACAACATAAAATGAAATTGTATAAATAGCGGAGTTAATGCCAAGGATTCTCTCCCAGTCAACCAATAAAGCGTGCAGAAGATAAAAGATGTGTAAAAGGGATACAAATATAAATAATGCAGCTACATTAATGAAAAGTAAACTCATTTGCAAAATAGAACGGACACCTAAGCAATGAACCATTTCAAATGTTAATATTGCCTTGTTTGATAAATAGGTAGTTTTATCTTCACAATTTGGTACATTAATAAGAAAATAATCGTTTTCATCAGTATTTCATAAAATTTTGATACAATTTATGGAAACTAGCTTTCTGCCCGCGGCTTCGCCCGCGTGGATTTCGGGATTGGGTCTATAGAGGGTTAAGGGTCATAGCTTTTGCCCACGGCTACATATGCGCGGAAGTCGGTTTATGGCGCGAAGGTTTTATCGCGCTTCCCGTGGGACTATTCGTTTTTCCAAAATAAAAAATACGGCAAAACCTTGCTCAAGAATCACTCTATCTATTAATGAAAACCGCATGAAAATCTGTGCAGTAGTTTTTGAGTGAAGCCTTTATTGCGCATCCCGTGGGATCTGTCGATTTTCAGGGATAAAAAGTAGCCTATGTTACTTGGGGATAATGTAGCTTTCCAAAGGTGAAAGAATTTTTGAAATCGGTCCAGTAGTTTAAGCGTGAAGAGGTAACAAACAAACAAACAAACAAACAAATAAACAAACAAACAAACAAACACACTTTCGCATTTATAATATTAGTTGGGATAATGGTAAACCTCGCTAGTAGTATATGTTCGCTAGTAGTGCATATGCTCATGAAGTAAAAATAACAAAGTTTGTTTGTTTGTTTTTCTTTAATAAAGTATAAGCAGATAAATGTTAAGTATCGAGTGTGACCCCTTCTAGCTAAAATCACAGCTTGAATTCATTTCGCGCCAAAAATGTAACCTAAAAAAGGGTTTTCTGTAAAAATGAGCATCAAACGAAAATTTGAATTTAGAACTTACTTTTTTAAATACCACGAGATTTTTAAAACCGGCCAGTACCATGTACAAACGATTGAAACCTTTTTTGTACTGTATCTTTTTAAAAATGAATGAAAATCAAAACCGCCCGGTTCTTTGCAAATGAGTGTATATACATTATATATATATATATATATATATTGCCAGATTTTTACAGTTATATAAAAGTTACATAATTTTGTTCACAAAGGCGGAGTTATCTCTATCTGAGATTTCTTTCAGCCAACCTGCGAGTATCTACGGAATGCTACTTGTACTGAAAAACCTCAAAGTACATTACATCGTTTTTATAATATGTACTATATTACACTTTGAAAGACTAATATATTTTTGGACAAATATATTACTATTTATTACTATATTTATATACTCACATACATATTATAATCAGTGACTGATAAATATTATATATATATGATATATGTAGATATATAATATCGTTATTTTGATATATGTAGCTTTCGCAGGAGCACTTGGATGACACTCGCTGAATACAATAAAAGAATGACATCTGTGATAAATCGCAAAAAACAAATGACAATCGCAAGAAGTAGATCAAACGAGTATTGTAAGCAATGATCATTGATTGTAAGTAAGTAAAAAGTAACTTACCGCAGCTCTAACCGAGCATGAGCGGTAACGAGTGTTTAAAGCATAGACCGATTAAAAAAACAGATATACAACTACAACAAATGACGGGAAAAGAGACGGGACTCTCATATAGCAGTGAAGTAAGAAGGTACGAGAGTTTGTCTCTTGGTCTTCTATAGTCCACGAGCAATTTAGAGATACGAGGTAGAGTATTTATAAGTTGAACAATTTAAGACAAGGACTGTATTGTATAAGATTCCTTTGTTTTCCACATCTTTAAAAAAGGAACTTTGTATCAGACAGCATACTAAAGTGTTCTAAATCTACACTAATATTAGAAAGAGGAAAGATTCTTATTTTTGTATGTAACGAATAAACTCAAAAAGTACTGGACCGATTTTAATAATTCTTTTTTCATTAGAAAGCTACATTATCACTGAGTAACACATGCTATATTTAGTACTAGATTACTGTAGAAATCTTTAGAAATTCTTATTAAAACCAACCGAAGGTGTGAAAAAATTTGCCATAAAATGTCTTTCATCGCATACGCTGAGTAAGTGTATTAATGATAAGACAAAAAAATGTTCTACAATATTATGGAATATATCAATCTACAAAAAACTTCGTGAGACCATATATCTAACTATTGTAGTTGTGTCACTATAACTACTTTTTTACATTTAATTATCTATAAAATAATAGGAACAAAATACTGCTAGTTTACAAATCTTTTTGGCAGGACCAAGAGACCTATTTTTGAATTACGAATGCGACTTCGAAATCACCGCTGACTAAATAGTCAGCGGTGACTTTGAGGTCACGGATTCCTAAACATCCAATTTTGAAAGTCGATCGCAGAGCTGCCAACATAGATAAATGTAAGAGTTCGGTTCCACGCAGAATGTAGCCGCTGCCGATTATTGCCGGCTTAACTATTATGGTTATTATAATATATATATATATATATATATATATATTATATATAATATATAATATATATATATATATATATATATAATAAATTATATATATATATATATATATATAATATATAGACTGAAAAATCAAACAAAACACAGATAACATTTCCACAAGTATGACTTGATTACGAGTGGGTGGGGGCACTCGTAATGAAATCACACCTGTGACTAAGGTAGTCACATCGGTGATATTCAAAAATAAGAATTATTGAAAATCGGTGATTATTAGTCACATCGGTGATTTCTAAGTCGCATACGTAATTCAAAAATAGGTCTCCTGGTCCGTCGGGTCCGCTAGTCTAAAATAAAAGTGTAAAAAATACATACATACATTTACTCACACCTCTTTCCTAGGGGGGTAGGCTGAGGTCACAGTTCTCCACTTGCTACCATCCAAACACACTTCCGTAGCTTCCTCGACTTTCATCAATACTTTTATGCACGCTCGTATAATTATTTTCACCAGGACAGATCATAAATAACGTAAAATATCTTTGGGTGAACATTTTAAGTGTGTTCCAAAATTTTAGGTATAGATACGAGGGCTGCTACTTAAGTATCCGGAATCTGGGATTTCAACATTTTTAAACGCAATGTATGACCTCCATGGTAAAATAAATTCGATATTTTTCCTTATGTACGCTAGTGTTTTGTTTCTGATGGGTTTAAAATGTCATATCGCTGAAATGATGCAACTCACACGTGAAAATATTCGTGCTATGATTTATTACGATTTTCGACGTGGTTTAACGCAACAATAGTGCGTAGATCAATTAACTTCAACTTTTGGTGTTGAAGCTCCATCAAAAACCACTGTGTATTACTGGTTTAGTGAGTTCAATCGTGGACGGAGTAAGCTCACGGACGAAGTTAAGGAAGGTCGCCCGAAATCAGTCGTCGTGCCACAAAACATTGAAGCTGTACGAAAACTAATTATGCAAGACCGTCATGTTACGTATCACGAGATAGAGGCTACTCTGGACATATGTATGACAAGCATTAATAAAATAATACATGAACATTTGTTCGTAAAAAAAATTTGTTCGCGTTGGATACCGGACAACTTAACTCAGCATCAAAAAGAAGCTCGCGTCGAATGGTGCAAGAATATGTTAAAAAAACTTAACAGAGGTGACATCTACACAGGTGATGAATCTTGGAACTATGCGTACGATCCCGAAACTAAGCAACAATCTACAGTTTGGGTGTTTCAAAATGAGCCGAACCCTACGAAAGTGACACTTGCAAAAAGCACTTCAAAGCAAATGGTGGCCTGCTTTTTTGGTATTGATAGTCATGTGGCTACAATACCACTGGAGAATCGTAAAACGGTCAATTCGGAGTGGTACACGACTATTTGTTTGCCGGAAGTATTTGAAGAAATACGTAAAAACAACAAGCGACGCAGAATCATTCTACACCACGACAATGCCAGCTGTCACACATCACGCGAAACAAATACATTTTTGGAGGGTCAAAAAATAGAATTGATGGGTCATCCACCGTATAGCCCAGACTTGGCACCTAATGATTTCTATTATTCTCAAATGGAAAGATTAAATTACGTGGTCAACGATTTTCGACCTGTGAAGATGCCGTCGACGCGTTCAAACAGCACGTTTCAGAGATACCGCAATCAGAGTGGAAAAAATGCTATAAAAATTGGTTTCAACGTATGCAAAAGTGTATCGATCATCGCGGAGAATACTTCGCGGAAAAACAATAAACTCATATTTAGCCATATACGTTTGTTTAATTTTTCTATTCCGGATACATAAGTAGCAGCCCTCGTAGTAAAATGATTAGCGATAAAAATAAGAAAAAACTGTACTCGAAAAAGTTTTCATTCGTAGAAATGGCATAGAAAAATCTGATAAAAGGTAAAGATTTGCCAAAATTTCATTGGGCATCAAAAAACTCGGAAGCCATAAGACTTTTACTATGGTCTTTTTTTTATTGGTAGATTCCAATGTGGCCCATCAGTAGGTAAAAGGTAATCCATAACTTTTGAACTAGCTTCCTCGGCTTCCATTATTACTTTTATGCGTACTCTTCGGTTGTGTCCAGTTAATTTTATATTTATTGGACATCAATTAGTGTCTGTAAAGGACTATGTTGAACAAAGACTATTTTTCTAATTTTTACAAAAAGTAAGTTTAACTAATATTGGTTATGACTAATCCAATTTAAATTTAAAAAAAAACGTGTGAAAGGAAGTCCACTAATAGTCGCAACAAACCACCCAAGGACCCCGAACTACCGCACTTAACAAATCGAAACACCCAGACTGGGTGCCAAGATCAGACGACGCCGGCCATCAGTATGCTGCGCGTGCGCAGGCAAATCGTTGATACGACGCTCGTGTCGATAATCGGAGATTAGGAACTGAGAAACGATTGGAGACAGTCCCTGTATTAAATATAAATATCACTAAATAGATAGCTACTAAGCGAAAGCAATGAATTACATGTGCACTATGAAAACCGTCTCTATTATAACTGACGTAAGAGCTATATCAAGGCTGACAAAATAGGACTATGAAACAACACGGTTATTATTATTTATTTCATATATTCGATTGATTTCCTACAACTGAACATGGATTATTAATTATGTAATTCCCTATCTGTAATAAACTTTGATCTGATACTGTGTGTCAAAATAAAAATAAAAGATTATATCAAGAGAACATACATTAAACATAACATTTTACTATATTGGAAACGCAAATGAACAAATAAAAAAGTTATATGCAATTCCATTTAAACGTTTATACAAACGCACTTGTACCATATTCTGACTTTGGGCGTTTTTGACATATACATCACTATATCATCAAAGGTAATATGCGTAAATATACTGTTCCTTTTATAATCGTGTATCAGCTAATAGTATTGATTTTGATAATCAATACTATACACAACTATTTATCGTGCAACAAATAATTAATGCCAGAAAGTGGCTTCGAACAATAAATTTGTAGTCACACGTCCATTCCACGCCTCGTCCGGAATATAAAACGTATAATAACACGCTGTAACATGAGGCGACGTGAGGTATTAAGCACAAGCCAATTATACGAATCAGAGATAACAATCAATGACCTACAATTCAATATTATTTGCAGCTGTCGGCGGCACTGGTATGACCTGTTAGGATCCATCGAACGAACCTTGAAGTCTTAAGCGATCTCTGCATATACACTATACACAAATCCTCGCCAAGAACAATATTAAGAACATGTTCGTACTCATTTTAAACTTGAAACTAAAAATTCTGCGACTCACTAATACAATTGCAAAAATGATGCAATAAAAACGGATATGAAGTCGTCCGCGATACGTCTCGCACGTGCATTGCGCACCAACTTCATTATATAGCCAGGTATAATGTGCCAGACTTATTTTTAACACCCGACGCCAAAACGACGGGGTGTTATATAATTGTTCGTATCTTTCTATGTGTGTATATGTGATTTTTTTTACTTGAAAGATTAATAATACGCGAGTATTCTTAGTTGTAAATGGATGTTACTACAAAATAACGGACTTCATACTGTATGGCAACTCCTTCAAAAAAGTATAATACCATAGACTATAATAAATTTCAAATCCAAAATGGCAGAATTAATTAATATAATACCTTGAGTTTGTCAGGGTTCTTTAAATTCCGATTTTTTATAGAGACATTCGCATACAAAAGAATACGAAGATACCATGACGCGTAACAGATTTACTAGCCAACAAGTGCGAGAGAAACAACTATATGCTTGCAACGAATACTGTTATCCTATCTGCATCCAATCTAGAATTGAATGATGTAAATTCAAAATACATTTGCGCTTTCGTTCTCCGCCAGAGCGAGCCAAGCTTTTAAATACGTATGGCTGTCCATATTTTTTTTATATCTAGTTCGTATGATGCAACTCCGCTGGTCCGAAACAACGTAAATAAGATGCACACGCCAACACCAATAGATTTTTACCAATCATAGGAAAGGGAGGGGTTACACAAAGCGCTTGTTACTAAAACTATAATAGTTAAGTTTGCGAACGAACCATTGCTTTTTTAATAAACAATATCTTCACTATAAGATTTATAAACAGATTCTTTAGTATTCTGAAAATGTTAAATTTTAATTCAATAAAACAGTTAAAAACATAAAAAAGACGATAAATATTAACTGAAACTTACCGTGTATGATAACCCATTTCAGGGTTATGACATTATGTCAAAAAATCAAAATGGTCCTGGTGATTGCTTCATAAATCAGAAATGTCCTAGACCAATATTTATTCTGTACTTTTATATAAATCACTGAAAGCATCCTCGTGAACGATACATTTATATGTAACTTAAACAAGTTACTTTCTAATATTCTTCATAAACCTGTCATAAGGAAGAAACAACACAACAGCAACACCAGCAATTGGGATTCTTACATTCTAAGTACTTACCAGTTTGGCTACAATATCTTTCTGCAGTCTCTGACACTCGTTGACCGCTGTTTTCTTGATAGTTGGAGTGTTCATTTGAGCTTGCTACAACAAAACAAAAATCACATAAGTGGTATGCCTTAAGCCCCATACAGACTCACGCCGAGAACGCCCGAGAACACCCGAGAAGCGTGAATGTGATCGCTTTCTTGCCGTCTCGTTCTCGCGCTCGCCTATTCTCCGATCGGTGTCGGTATTTTCAAAGGATTTTCTCGGGCGAGAAACGAGAACAGTATCACATTCTTGTTTGGTGTCAGTGCGATCGCAGTTGTCGTGTTGACAAGTTGTATAGTTTTTGAGAGTTTTTGTCACGTCAGTAAGGTATAATTCAGAGCTAGCTAATTCAAAGCGTTAAAATGTGGAATAATGAATTAGAATTAAAGTTCATAGAGTTTTTCATTCAGAGCCTATTTTATGGGATGCCAAACATAGATACTACAAAGACAAAAGTCTGAATCATGACGCATGGAATCGACTTGGAGAGCTTATGGAAATACCAGTACCAGAACTGAAAAAGAAGAAGGAATCCCATTATGCTAGTTACCGAGTCTTCTTTTCTTCTTAATTTTATTTATAATTTTAATATTCACGAGATTGTAATATACTAACGCACACAAAACCAAAGCCGCTGCACTGTCATCCATATCGGATAACGATCCAGAAGGGGAATGAGAAGTTCGCATGAGTGTAGATTCTTTCTCGGTTCTCGCACAATTTCTCGGCAAAATTTCTCGGCGAGCCTTCTCGCGTGAGTCTGTAGGGGGTATTAGATCACTTGCTATTTGGTTGTCACTTCATTGTCACAAATAACCCCCACCACCAAAGGACTTAGTCAAAGTCAGATGGAACTAGTCGTGTTGTGCTATTTTTTTTTACCGGAACGCGTATATGTTATTATATAGACAGGCCGATCCTGGGTAGGCGGCCGCTCTGTGCGGTCTCATCTTATCACGACGTCAATTTACCGTGGTAATCCTGGCGGCGACTTTTTTAGGTCTCATGAGATTTCCCCCAATTTTCGCCGTCGACAGGATCGGCCCTGAATATTGCCGATCCTGGAGATATATATATATTATATATATATATATATATATATATATATATATATATATATATATATATATATGTTTATTACAATAATATACAAATTATAAAATACATGAACCGGTTCGGAAGAACAAGCCGGTACGTTCCGGTTGCGGTTCGGGTTCGGTTCAAACTATTGTTTGTATATAATAATAAATATTCATCGAAAATTAGAAAATTGTTTTTAATATTGTTTTCAATAAGTAAGCCAATTCTCGTTATCAGAAATCATCTAGAGTTCCGGAACGCGTTCCTTAGTCTGGATTGGTGGACCTAAAATATACACATTTGCTTTTTGGGGTCGTCCATAAATTACGTCACACGAATTTCTTGATTTTTTGCCCCTCCCCCCGTCCTTGTCACAGTTAGTCACATTTGTGAGACTCTCCCCCCCTAGTGTGAATTACACAAAATTATAGAAATTATTGAATGATAAAAGCGGTTTCGAAATCAGTTTTATTTTCATTTTAATAAAATTAACATCAAATCAATTAACAAAAAAAAAAACGATTACTTATGTTTAATAAGTATATGGTCATCTCATAATTTTCTTATTATATTTTTCAAAATCACCTACTATAATCAATTAGAAAAATAGTACGTTTCGGGAGTACCCCTATTAATAGATAGAAGAAGATACTATTCCTTTATTTATTTATGAGAGTATACCGACATTATAATAAAAGTTAATATTTACAGCACTTTTCATACTAATAGTAATAATTTAAAGTTTGTGTTTTAACAGTTAGCTTATTTGATTTAATAGATTTTGTAATGTGACGTCACGAAATTTAAGATCACTCCCACCCTCTTGTCACACAATGTCACACTTCGTCAACCCCCTCCCTCCCCCTAACCGTGTGACGTAATTTACGGATGGCCCCTTTTTACGAGGATCAAATAGGATTATACAAACTATTTAATTATATTAGGTACAGGAAACTACATAGTTTCCTGTTAGTGATGCAACGGAAGTATCTTAGCGGAACCGGAAACGGAAACAGATGTCAAAAGTAAATTTTAGCAGAAACCGAAACGGATGCAGAAACAGAAGTGTAAATGAATATTGCAACTGAACATTTTATTAATATTCAAAATTTTAGTAGTGGCAAGTTATATTTAATAAAAAGTAATTTGCCCGTTTTACTCTCAGTCGTCAGTTGTAAACTTTCCGTACCGTTTTAATCCCCGTTATAAAAGTTGCGGAATCAATGCAGAAACGGATGCTGAAAAACGCGCGGAACTTGCGCACTTGCGGAAACAAAAACAGATCCGTTGCATAACTATTTCTACTACTATATGTACGAGTCTAAGTGTATGGAATATTTAATTATTATTATTTAGCTACCTAATAAAATCCTACTAGCCCACAGCGTGTCACTCAAGCAAGACACTCCATCTGAGTATAGCTTAAATTCATAGCTGTCCATACTCCTTTGCAAGCATAATTGCTTGGGCGTTTTACTCAGGCGATGTTTCGTTACGTTATATAATTGATGAATGTGAATAAAATTTATGTAAAAGTGTTATATTGAAAGGTGATGTATTGAAAGAAGGTCAGGTCATGCATGGATGCATGTGTATGGGTGTGAATGAGGATGTGGCAAAAGAAGGATGAAAATAGGATTAGTGCAGTGGAATGCGAGTTCTGAGAGGAATAGCCGAAATGAAATTGAAGGATAAAATGCTAAAGATGTGACAAGTGAAATATGCAGTGTGAAAGCAGACAGACGGTCAGGTCATGCATGGAGGCATGCTGGTCCGCTTATGTATGGGTGTGAATGGGGATGTGGCAAAAGGATTAAAGTAGCATTAAAGCAGTCGAAATGAGAGTTTTGAGAGGAATAGTGCGCTCAGGAATTGCATGAATTGATTCCACCTGCACTCTTCCACCATCGGACGACGAGACGCGAGAGACTCCAACCTCTCGGTTCGCTTCGTCCTTCATTATGCGAACCGCCAAGGAATGGAATTCACTGCCTGCTCTTTGTTCCCCGATACTTACAATATAGGCATTTTCAAGACAAGAGTAAAAAGGCACTATTTGAGTTGCGCGTTCCACCTTAGACAACATCTTCACTTAACATCAGGTGAGATCGTTTTCAAACGCACTCAAAGGAGATGGCTAAGTACAGTATGGGCAATTGCCCTTGCAATGTATAAATACTGGATGTAGTTGCATCTAATGCTGGGCACCTGAAAGTTAATATGTGATATAAAAACAGTGCCATGAACTTTCATATTATTACAATCTTGAAAAACATATCATAGAAACTCCTACGATATTATGGTCACAAAACTACAACTAGCAAATTTGCTATGAACTTTAGGTAGGCATTTTAGTACAGATAAAATAACTGGGTAATATATTACTATTGTAGTGAATGATTTGAAGTCGGCAAGTAGGCACAGTACACAATAGGTCCGTTTAGAAAAGCAGGGTCAGTATTAAAATCAAAAATCAAGTGATATCGCAACGAACAATCGAACAAACAAAAGTAGTATAACATCTGACATTGACACCTGACATTTTTAAAGTGCTGTGAGAATAAACTCTCAATACAATAACATCGATTTGGAAATTGATATTATCGTGTGAATAAAATACTTATTTGTTGTTAATTGTTTACGACGATTAACATTAATTAAACATTTCTGTACAGAAAATATTCTTCTCTATTATTTAATGATTTTTATTTGATAAAACAAAAAGTTTAATTCGCTATGTCCGTATATATCGATTATTTTGTATATTGACCAAACTACAATAATCGATTATCTCGTTTAAATGTCAACACTATTCAAGTTCGGAAAATAGGAAAACAAGTTTAAAACTTTTTATTTAATAATTTTTTTCACGTAAGTTCTAGGAAAATAATAATCATGTAACAATTCATTAATGAATATATAAAAAATACGAGGCAGTGTGATATATTTATACATGTTAAGGGCAGTCGTTTAGCTTAGTCTTTGTAATTTATACTAATAATATAAAGCTGAAGAGTTTGTTTGTTTGAACGCGCTAATCTCTGGAACTCCTGGTTCGAATGGAAAAATTATCAAGTTTGGATATGTCGCGTTGTCAAGATCGGGTAACCGCTGAGGTGGTTGTTTGCAAAAATAAATATGATGCTCAAAATAACTATTCCACGCGGACGAAGTCGCTGGGACAGCTAGTGTTATATATTAATTTAAATCATATGCTATATAGAGCTATATAGATCTATATTAAATCAACTGTGTATTTAATTGGATAAGGATTAATTCTGTATTGGTTAAATTCGATTCGACATCTGCCCCCACAGAGACTTGAACCCGGGACCACAAAGGTGGCGACACCTCGAGACCGGTATACCAACTATTCGACTACAGAGGTCGTCAATGTATAATAAAGTGTATGTTATATAACGGGTGTTTTTTTAGAGGTATAGAAGTTTAAGTTGGCATAACTGTTCAAGATGGCGACCAATTTAACAGGTGACAAGTGCTTTATTCTCAGTTTGGTTTGGCAATTCATCATGAATAGACTCACGCCTGAACAACGCTTGCAAATAGTTCAATTTTATTTCGAAAATAATGGTTCTGTGCGGAATACGTATCGCGCACTACGTCCATTTTATCCTCGACAAATTCGTCCATCAGAGCAGTTAATTCGATTAACCATGAAACGTTTTCACACCACGTTTACTCTTATTGATAACTCGCATCCCCAGAGACGCCGTACGGTGCGTACAGAAGAAGCTATTGCTACTGTAGAGCGTAGCATTGCGGAAGACCCGAATGAGTCCATCCGCCATCGAGCACAGGAATTGGATCTGTGTCCATCCACTGTATGGAAGATTTTGCGGAAGGATCTTGGTATGCGTGCTTACAAAATCCAACTCGTGCAAGAATTGAAGCCAAACGATCATCAAGCAAGGCGTAGATTCGTCGAATGGGCTCAAAACGAGATTGCCGTTGTTCCCGATTTTCATAAGCGAATTTTCTTTAGCGATGAAGCGCACTTCTGGATGAATGGTTACGTCAACAAACAAAACTGCCGCATTTGGAGTGAAGATAATCCTCAAGTGTATGTCAAAACACCGTTACATCCAGAAAAACTGACTGTTTGGTGCGCTTTATGGGCTGGTGGAATCATTGGTCCGTACTTCTTCAAAAATGATGATGGCCAGAACGTTAGTCAATGGTGATAGGTATAGAGCCATGATTACAAACTTTTTCATTCCTGAATTGAACAACCATGATGTCCAGGAGCTGTGGTTTCAACAAGACGGCGCAACATGTCACACAGCTCCACAATCGATTTATTGAAAGACACGTTTGGTGACCGCCTAATTTCACGTTTTGGACCTGTGAATTGGCCTTCAAGATCTTGTGATTGAACACCGCTAGACTACTTTCTGTGGGCTATGTAAAGTCATTGGTCTATGCGGATAAGCCACAAACGCTTGACCATTTGGAAGACAACATTCGCCGTGTTATTGCCGATATACGGCCACAAATGTTGGAAAAAATCATCGAAAATCCGACGTCCAGATTGGACTACATCCGAGCCAGCCGTGGCGGTCATATGCCAGAAATTATATTTAAAATGTAATGCCACAAGATTATCTTTCTAATAAAAAAAAATCTTGTCAATCGAATAATCCATCGTTGTTTTGTTGCAATTTAAAGTTCTATACCTCTAAAAAAACACCCTTTATAACGGTAGCACTCTTCTTGAGTTTTAAAAAGTTTAAACTGGTTATATTTCTTCATTATCTAACAATTTACTAATACGTGTTTGTGAAATTCAGCATTAGTGAAATAAATATTTCTTACACTTAAGCGAATTAGTCTACTAGGCTTGTGTTATAAGTAGTGCTCAGAATAGGTAGTTCAATTTTATGTACTTGCGATTTTGTGACATCAATAGGATGGATATGCCTGGGAACTTACTATTTTCAGAGATTGTAATAAATATTATATTGAACTTTCTAAATAGATTTCAACCTATAGCTTATCGTTGTAATAATACAAGAACGAATAACAAATAAAAACACATTTGAAATACGCTATCCTTCTTTTGCAACTAAAACATGACGATGATGATTACGTTGGCAATCTTCAATTCGAAGACGAATAATTACACCATCGGAACAACACTATGTACTTTAATGTTAATATAAATATATGTTTATTTTTAAATTTGATTTACATTGTAAACTTGCAATAAATATCTGTAATGTCTGAACATGATTTTTTTCCTTCTACTCACTCCTATAAACCTACAAATAAACAATAAGTGTAATTTTCATGATTATATAAAATGATATAAGTCCCATTGCATTGCATTATTTAAGGTCCCGGAAATCACGCTGATTTTAGGTTTATCTTTCGACTTGCACTTTCTTTATGCAAGTAAATAAAATTAAACTAGCTATTCCAAGCACTAGTTATGAAATCTAAGGTAACAGATAGACATAGATATATTATACATGTATACTTTTTTTTATAGAAATGTATATTAAGAATCACACAAATATCTGCCCTCACCGCAGCTTTTAAGACAGGGACATCTTGAAACTGTACTAACTACTCTAAAAACACCAGATAACATTGTACATAACATTGTCTGAAAATTATTTTATTAATATATATTATTAATTATCTCACCTGAGCAATCTTTGTTTGCAGAATTTTGTTGATGTCACACAGGGAATGGACAGACACATCGAGCGTTGACGATTCGTGATTGTCTGTCTGTGGTTTTGCGTTCTTGTTTGTTTGAGTTTTTGCTGACCCAGGGTGCTTTAAAATAACAGAAAATAGAGTTAATATTTCATTTTATCCGTCCTGGATATAATAATAAGTTATAGCTAATTTTAACAAATTTCTTGTTAAAGAAAAGTCTTAACTATCCCTAATAATTGTGTCCTAATGATTTTTTTTTAATTAATTACAATAAAACAAGTCTAATGGAAATAGTTCAGCATAAAGGGTCTTTTTTTTTTGTTCCCCCTGAGGAAAATGCATTAAGTTGCATACCCCGGCTGTGGCGAGCCGACGGTTATGTGGCGTCTCCTCCCCAGAAGGGGGAGGCCTACCCACTAAAAACCTCAGGGATGGCCTTCCTCAGACATGTAGGGAGCCCCCGAGAACACCAAGCTACTTCCGGGTACCTCCGGTCACTCATCATAGGAGAGATCATAGCTAACATTGCTTAAGTTTTGCATAACTGTAAATTAAAATAATAAATATATATATATAACTATTATAACCAAATAGAAAGCTCGATAAATATACCAGTCAAAATGAAACATTTAAAAAAATCTACCAAACAAAAAGAAAAAGAAATATTTTGTGATAAAACAAAGTCTTTAATCAAGAAAAGAACAGAAATACTAAAAATAAAAAACAAAACAACAGAAATAAAGAACGAACTGAAAATCCTCTTCAAATCCACAAATAGGGCTATAAAGCAAGACTATCAAAGATACAGAAAAGAGGTGATAACAAGGATCATAAAACATTCAGAAGTTCGAAAAAAGCTTCCAAAGAGCTGAATAATCACAAGAAATGGATAGAAAGTAAAAAACAGAGGAGGAGAATTTAATTCTAGACAAGACATATTAAAATTGCCACACATTTTTACAGAGACTTATATGCAAAGCAACCCAAGATCAAGAGTCAGACCTAAAAATAAAGATACATTAAAAACAACACAAAGTAAAGAACATAGAAGAAGAAGAAGTAATAAAACATATAAAAAAGTTGAAAAATCGGATAAAAGCCCGGGACCAGATGGCATTTGCAACGAGTTACTGAAAAATAGGTCAATATGAACTGGTTCACCCCTGACAAATCTGTTCAACAATATTTTAAAACATGGCGAAGTACGCATCAAATGGACACACGCAGACATAATCCTTATATATAAAAAGGGTAACCCACTGGACATTGCAAACTATCGACCTTCAGCCTACTGTGTTGCTTATATAAACTATTCGCATCAATACTACAATCCAGATTAACTCCAACAATAGACAGGAAACAACCAGTGGAACAAGCCGGTTTCCGTTCAGGCTTTTCAACAAGTGACCATATTCAATCTTTGGAACAAGTGATAGAAAAGTTTAAAGAATTTAACAAACCACTCTATCTTGGTTTTATTTTGATTACACTAAGGCATTCGATAGTGTATCACACGAATCAATATGGAATGCATTGGAATACTCTAATGTAGAACAGCAATACATACAGATACTAAAAAACATATACAATGCTAGTACTAGCTCGGTACGCCTGGAGTCCAAGGGAAAAAAGATATCACTGGGCAGAGGGGTGAGGCAGGGAGACCCTCTATCACCGAAATTATTCATTGCCATCTTAGAATTCGTCTTTAGGAAATTGGACTGGAGAAAACAAGGTAGCCTCATAGATAATAAGTACTTAAGCCACTTAAGGTTTGCAGACGATATTGTTTTGTTTGCGGACAACTCTAAAAAGTTACAAGAAATGATAGAACAACTTGACATGCAGAGCAGAACAGTAGGGCTGGAAATGAATGCTGATAAAACAAAAATTATGACAAATGATAAGAGATTTAAGATATATGCACAAAATAGAGAGATAGACTATGTTGATGAATATATATACCTTGAAAAACTAGTTTCATTCAATAATAATGAAGAAGAAGTAGAAAGAAGGATTAATAAAAGTTGGAAGTGCTTCTGGTCACAAAAGAAATTAAAAGGGTCATACGATATGGAAGAAAAGAAAATCATAATGGACACTTGCATACTTCCTTGTCTTGCATATGGATGTCAGACGTGGACATACATAACAAAAATAAAAAACAAAATAAACACTTGCAAAGAGCGATGGAACATAGTATTCTGAAAATTAAGAAAACAGATAAAATAAATAGCAAAATAATTAGAAAGAAAAACAAATAACAGATGCCTAAATCAAGCCCTGAAAATAAAATGGTAATGGGCAGGTCACCTGGCAAGACAGGAGGATCACAGGTGGACAATAAACAACTGTTTGGTCAGAACCTAAATCAGGCAAAAGAAACGGCCTGCCCCCACTAGGATTCGAAGCAGAACCACAGAGATGGCGACACCTTGAAACCAGTTACAAACCAATCAAATACAGAGATCGTCATAAATTTGGGTCATATTTGCCACCACCATACATGGACAATATGTTAGCAAACTGGCCTATTTTGTCGTTCTGAGAATCACAGTTTCTGTCTTTCTAAACTTAAGTGTCTTAGCTATTTCTAATTAAACTCATTTTTAAGCCCCGACGCAAAAACGTCGTGGTATTATAAGTTTGACGTGTCTGTGTGTGTGTGTGTGTCAATGTGTGTATATGTCTGTTTTTTAATAAAAGTAATGCGTTTTTTTTTTTGTTTGAAAGGTATATCCGTCGAGTGTTCTTAGCTATGTTTGGTGGAAATTGGTTCAGGTCTTCATGGTGATCAGGTCGTTTTTAAAATATAAATTTAGATTAAAAGTTGTGCTAGCAAATTCAGTGTCAACTATTTGTATAATAATAATCCTTCACACTACAAATTTAGAGATAAGGAGACTTAATATTTGCTTGGGTATTAATGAAATTTGTGCAAAAAAGGGACTTAAATTAATTATTTTCAGTGCTTTGCTGTTTGTGCTGCTTAAATAAAAGCAAAAAAGAATCAGTCAGAAAGTGTCAGAATATACAAAAATTTTTAATTAAATTCAATAATCAAAAATACAACATTATTTGGCATTTCACTAGTGCCAACATCACAGAGCTACCGAAGCTCCAGTGAACCATAGACATACTTCAACTCGTAACTTGTACGCAGATTTATTCAAGTTGCCTGGAAGTGAAAAATGAAAATTAATTAGAATTTCAATACAAACTCACAAAGTTATGGTGTGTCATGTCATCCTCCCAGTTATTAATCTGGTCAGCAAGAGCAGCAAAGCATCTAAACTTCTTCCTTCCATCTGGTTTGTTGGTTTGTTTTGCTTCATGTGTAGGTGGTGTGGCACATGTGAACTTGTGCTCTGTACGCTGAATGGGCGATGAAATGTTAGGTGTATCTGAAAATAAAAAGAATGAAATGTTTTACAAACGAATTACTAAAATTATATGCAATTATTGTTGTTTGTTTTTTTGACAATACTTGTATATAATATTAATTTAACTTAACAATAAATATATTTTGCGCTCACCACAATTAGCCTAACCCAAAGTAAGCACTTGTGGTAAGGGTTATGGTATAGGCTCTAGGGTAACAGATAGATATACATAAATATTTTTAATTGAAATATATTTTAACAACTATGACTGAGGTGCAAATAGTAGAAACCATTAAAATCTGCCCCCACTGAGACTCAAACCCAAGACCTTGGAAAAGGTGATACCTTTAGGTCGTTAAATTTTGTTTGATTCTTCTTTTGTTAAGAGTCTTATGTATACCTGTAAAGACATATCTTTTACCATTTTCTTTGATGTGCGGACCACAGCACTTACCAGGGCCATGTACCTGTTGTGCCTATACATCACCACCATTGAGCAAGACCTTAATCAATACATCTTGAAGGTAGCTGATATCAATCTAAAAGTGCAACTTTCGATACCATGGCATAATGCCAGTTATAGATGTTATAGTTACAGAATATAACTAAGATACTTAACTCAAATAAGAAAAACAAACAAATATATGTATGTTTAGCTGCAAATGTCTTGATAATATATTATAAATTAAAAAAAATATACAAAACTACATTTGAAAAATAACAATTTGAATTATTAATTGTATAAAAACCTGAATATAAAATGCCGAGCTTATCTAATCTAGACTTGATATAAGTGCGAAGACCTGACTTCTCAGATTTAGGCTCTTCAACTTCTTCTTTAAACATTTGTTTGGAAGCTATAAAATAAAAACAATATTATTTAATAATTAAAATTGTAAATTAGTTTATGTTATCTGCTTTAATGTGTACTACATATTAGACAGGAAGGTATGTTTTATAATACACTTTATTCTTCCAGTAACAAATATTTTACACAAACTAGAAGAATGTTGATAAAAATATAAAATGATTCTGATAACATATTCTGCTAGTAATAAATCAGAATTTTTAAAAAACAAAACTCACATAAGTTGCATTCGCCACAAAAGCTAAATTTAAGTAAATTATAACATCAAACAGAGTAATCTGCATAATAACAATTTAGCTGCAAGCAAATTCTAAGGAAATATTATCTAATTGGAGTGACTAACATTACAAGTAATTGTTTAGGGAAAAATCTGTGTTTAATTACAGTGTTATTGAACTTTTACTATTGATGGGTGTCATTAGTGTTGTCATGTAATGAAACTAATGTACAAATAACAAATTAGGTCAAGCAATTATTAATATCTTTAATAACAACAACAACCGACATATCACTGTTTCAGTTTAAAGTATAAAGCAGTCAGTATAATTATTCAGTACCATGAGTTAGGTACAAGTTGGCAACATAAACTGTTCTTATTGGGATTAGCAATTTGCTGCAAATCTCACATTAACCACATGGACTCACCATTCGACAATCATCCTGTTATTTTGTTATTATAAAGTAAAAAAAAAATTATTTCTAGAAATAAGAATTTTTGATTACAAATGAAATAAAACAAATAAACTAAAACATTCAAATTCATTTCATTATTTAAACACAATATTAAATGCTACCCCTTCACAGTCACAACCTTACATCATCAGAATATTAAGACAATTTAATTCATATATAATAAAATGTATTTAAATAGTCAATAATGTTGTGAGGTGCCTGTGTGCATAGCCTGAACCCATTTGTAATGTCATTGCAAAACTGTGTACTCAACAACACAATCTTGTCTGATGAACTAGTAAATACAATAGTACTTAGTAAATGTTTGATTAACAAAACGCCAATGTTCATCTAACTAGTAACCCAAGTAATCATTGCCTCAATGTCACACAGACATCACAGTTGGTAAATATTGGTAATTTATTTGTGTAATACTATATTATATAGTGTGGTGATTTGGCAAGAAGAGTTTTGTTTTTTAACTCGTCACAGATTGTCTTTCATGTTACATGCAAATATTTATTTTAACAATTAATAAATAAATAGACATTATATGCAAATAAGAGATAAATTGTCACAATTGAGGCATTAAAATCCATCAATTGGTGTCATTTCATCTAGTTACACTAGTTGGATATATGCACAAATTCTATGACTGTGCAAAAAACAAGTACAACAAGTATTTAGGCATAGGTAAAAAGCGACAATTCAATCTGCATTCAATACACACATCTGAGATAGCCCTCATCATTTGAAAAGTCTTCAGTAAGGATCATTCATCGGAATATGCCCAATACTACGCAGCAGTATTAAATTTTCAACTGATAGCCAGAAGTTCTGAGTGGCATGTCCACTTTAAGGTTTACACTTCAAAAAATTCATATCTTAGTAATAATAATACAATTTAGACTACTGTATACAATCACATATATAGAAAACATATGCCCCAACTTAAATACTTCTGCAATCTTGTAAAAACTGACTAAAGGAGTGATGGTGCAATTACATCTCTCTGAAGTGAATTTATAAAAACTTATATGAAATATGAGCATTTAATACATGCCTACCCACATATTCAAAAAGTTTCATAAGAGAGTAAATGATCTACAGGAATGCAGATATGATTAATAAGCATAAAACAAAAAAAGATTAAACTCACCAGAACTGTTTTGCTTTTTTCTGATAATATCACATACAGGAATTGATGGATCACAAGTAATTTCGAATGTATTATCTGTCTCTTCGATCTGGACATCTAGATGAATCTCATTCTCG
The DNA here is from genome assembly GCA_036419045.1 of Scirpophaga incertulas. Taxonomy (NCBI): domain Eukaryota; kingdom Metazoa; phylum Arthropoda; class Insecta; order Lepidoptera; family Crambidae; genus Scirpophaga; species Scirpophaga incertulas. The sequence goes on along the minus strand of CM071626.1, from coordinate 44,082,688 downwards.
TGCATAATATTTATTTCCAGTGCTACATCCGAATTACGCCGCCCCAGGCTTCCTTTGGAACTCCTAATGTCATTAGAAGTTAACTCAGAGTCGCTACGTTTTTGGGGCGATGCTGTATTTTGATCCTTTTGAGCACTCGGCCTTCTATGCACAACCTTAGGTGGACTATCAGATTTGTAAGACGTCTTCTTCGGTGAAGGCAACGTTACTTTTACTACCTTATTTGGAGATTTAACTGGACTAGCTTTGTTAGCTTGGCTTTCTGACAGTGGTTTTCTTTTCGGAACTGTTTGGCCAGTACTTGCCAACTTTTGATCAATTTTTTCTTGCCTTGCTCGTGCGCGCTCCAACATACGCTAAAAATATTGTTTCACGTTAAAACATTCACTTTTCACATCAAATTAGCCGTTGGAGTAATTTTACCCAAAACCTACCTGAGTGAAAGGATCCATTTTTTACTTTATTTATAACAATGTAATTATAAGTATTGTATAAACAAAGCAAACAACTTTTCACCAAAATCACCAATTCATTAAAATTTTCACCCGTTAGAAATTAAAAGCCTGACATTTGCAAATACAGCGAAACGGAAATATTCAAAAATATTGTGTGTTTGTTCGCTAGATAGAGCTACTGTCTGCACTACCATAGAGTATTATATCTATGGAACAGCAATTTGACATGGGAAGCATCGAATACAGATGTCAAATTAAACTTCGATATTTTAGATTCTAACTAGATGTCTTCTAAAATTCACACAGGAAATTCAGTCTTAACTTTCAAATTTAAAATAATCAAACAATGTATTATATGTACAAATAGATTTGAATAATATCCCCCAGCAACGTAAAATAAATTCAAAGCATAATTGACACATAAAATATAATTCGGTTTCTATCGGATAAATTCTTACATCACACATTTATAATTCTACCTACTAGAGGAGCTGCATGTTATTAATAAGTGCATGGAGCATCAGATCGAGATAGTTTATTAAATTTCGATGTTATATTTATTTCCTCTAATAGAGTAGATGACTACAACTGAATATGCCCATTTTTATTATATAATTATCAAAGTTGAGCAATTTCTATCTCATGAACGTAAGTCAATTGAAATTTGACTTTAATTTTCTATTAATATTGCTTTTAGATTTCTAAAAATTTTACAATCATTTTTTACAAAATTCTAATGAAACTAATTCCTCACATCAAATGAAACATTATTTAATATAGAAAGTATATATTAACTATAAACGTAAAAATAACAAAGTTATTGCCAATTTTATTTATACGCTCATATAAATTAAGCGACTTTAGTAAGTTATGACGTCACGATTACAGTGTACTTTGTATGGAGCGTTTTAGAGTGACCCGCAACAGCGCTGCAAACATGGCGTTGTATCTTCAAAAGTAATTATCGCAGACACGTCGTTACTTCTACAATATTTCTCATCTAAAAGGGAACTGTTATTATTTTATTTGAATTAGAATTTATACCTTAACTTTAATTTTAGACCAGTTTGACAATCCGACCTAAGCGAGCATGATATTTAAACAAAATCTGAGTTTTATTTAAACTATTATTTTGAACTTTATTAGTACCAATCAAATTCATACAAAATTATACAACATTTTACTGTTTATTTCAAATTTGAAACAATTAACCTATCTGTTATTGCTGCGATAAAAATTGTCACTATCCTCTTCTATGATCCTTTATATATTGAAAAATACACATTAATTATTAATTCGTTCAAGATTTATGACACTCGATTATCATTTGTAATGGATTCTCATATTGAGTAATGAAATAATTAGCGAACAGAATTAATTTCGCGGAATATATGCTATATAAAAATAAAACTGCTAATTAATGTTGAAACAAGAAGCTTGGTCTATTTTAGTAATTTTCATAGTGAATGCCTTATAAAATATAAATAAATTATTATCTGGATATTAGCGAGCCATTATGACAATATAACTTATATTTGACACAAAGCTTTAACGGCAACTCCTCTTTGGTTTTGCTCCATGATCAAATCTTAATCCGCTTTATTTTTTATCTCATTTGATGGCCACGAGTAATAAGGACATACTGCCAAATGTTTGTTACATAGTCCATTAAAAAAATTAGCAATAACGAAATTATGTAACGGCGGCTATTATTTGCTTGACACTCTGATAAAAAACACATCGATGATTTAATTGATTATTGAAAAACATTTAATTGATTATTGCTTTCAAGAATCAATTAAAGTTAATCAAACAGTTATTAAGTCGCTTCATTTTTATATTAATAGCTTATGTTATAAATACAAAAGATATTGGAATAATTTAAGCTTTATAAGACATGTATTAATAATAATAAGTGAAATAATTGTTCATTTATAACTCTCTTACAGTCTCATAACAGTCTCATCAATAGATTAATAATTATTTTGACTACGGTAATATTACTATTAGAACCAATCAAATATTTTTTTTTTTAGAATGTGATTTCAAGTATGTAAAAACATATAGCTTAGTTTCATATGAAATAAGGTCTTCGGGGCTTAAATGTTTAATATTTTAGAAATATCAATAGAATCTATTTTAAATGTCAAGATTAGTCAGTTTAATATATCTGTACATACTTGTGTTGAGGAAAGCTTATACTTTACCGCACTGTCTTTTTTGCTTAACCTCTAAATGTATGTATCTTTTATTGCACGTGCCTATTTTTGTTTCCATTCATTCCTTTTTTCGATACCAATAGGACGAATATGATGTTGGTCAAAAAAATATTTTTATGGTATTGTGCTCGTATGCGTAAGCTGTCGCGACTGATGTTGATTGCTTGCAGTTCTCATTCTCTACGCGCATGTGCGCTAAAATCAGTGTGCTATTTGTGAATCATGTGTGAGGGGGGCATAGTGTGTTCATAATGACGGATGAGAACAAACATGAAATCAATCCCGCTGGCGTGGGCCTGTCCAAATCATCGTGAAGAGTAGAATGTGATCGAAAAGTTATAGCACATCAAGAGTTATAAGGATGCTTCCATGCCACAATGCGCAAAAGGTGCATGTCCCTGGTGCGCAGGGTGCGGGCCAGCTCCAATGCTGTCTGAAAATGATAGCTGATCGCCTTGACTGCACTTACATCCGACACTGCTGCCCTGAGACATGTCACGTGTGAATCAGGTTAGGGATAGGATTAAATTTTATATTGCAATTTTTATGTTTTAATAATGTATGTTGATTATTGTTTATGATTGTCTACTATTTTAATTATAATGAGATGTACTTATTTGAATTTTGTAATTATTATTGTTAGTATTTTTAGTTTAATGACATTTAATTATTATAATTCTGTAATTATTATTGTAGTATTTTAGTATAATGACATTTAATTTTTTTTTTAAATCTGTAATTATTATTGCTATGTGATGTATGTATAATTGCTAAAATGGGTGTATTACTTACCTGAAATAAATGGATAAAATAAAAAAAATAAGGTCTACAATTGCTATAACGTCCAATAACAAATATTTCTCGCCTTAGATTTGGTCACTGTTCATGTCCTTCCCATTTTAGCCAAACTTCATATTTTGGATTCATCACTGTGCAAATGCGGCCTTGCAGAAGGTAATAAATGTAATTCATATCCTTTTCTCTTGCCCTTTTTTTCAACTCCTACCACTTTATGATATTATGTTATCCTTTAATGCTCCTCTTCCTTATAATTTATCATCTATTCTATCTCTTTCGAATAAATTTTATCGTAAATCTATTATTAAATTTATTTCATTTCTCGATATTTGTTTATAATTATATTATCCGTTTCCTTACATTTTCCCTATAACGCCCAACGCTCAATCCTTGCCCTAATCCAACAAAACTTCCCATATTCTGTCTAATCTGTGATTCATTAACACGTGAAAATGGCAGCAGTAATTCTCAGTTTTGAAGAGAAGTAAATTGCCAGTTACAAAAATAAGAAGAAGAAGAACGTCCAATAACAAACCAAAGTTGTCAAGTCATTGCAAAGAAACAAAACACCACACACATAGTGTCACCTAGTGACGAGTAGAACAACTAAACTGCTTCACTCATGTTTTATCGACGTTGACCATAAATTCGATGAAACAGTGCCACCAATTTCCATACAGCTCATTTTGCCATCTAGCGACGAATAGTAGCATCTGATTTAATCACGAGCTTAACAGTAGCAAACATTTGTACGCCATCTAGCGACAAGGAGTCTTTATTAAAAATGGAAGTCATTACAAAAATACCGTAAAATGCTACAACTTTGCCTGGATTTTCAAGTTTTTACTTGATAAATCCTTAAACATGAAGAATGTCATATATGATTACATTTGAAAATCAATATTGGACTCTAAGCTATACTAATAAAGTCTTTAATAGCCAAAACATCTATTATTAACGGCCTAAAACTTGCTTTAAAAGGATAGGCAAACTTGAGTTACAAACTACAACATTGCCTGGCTAATTATCTTTTTAAATATTTTGGTATTAAGGCAACGGTATTCACACCCATGTAGCTTTTAACTTTTTTTCCATGTTTGACTTTATCGAGTCTTTATGTACGATACAATATTTTTTTTTACGATAGTAGGCAAAGTTGAGCAGGTTTCTTTAAAACTTACATACAAAAATAAATATGGTGTAGGGCTGCTCCAAGGTAAGTAAAAAAAAAAACAAACAAATATTCATAATATCATTAAGTATATTAAATATAATTAGTGTATTTTTTGTATAGCATCAAAATTTATTTCTCAGCAATGAAAAACATTCTTCTTTGAGTTGTTAAATGTAGGTATGTATTATGATAACAAAAATAAATTCTAGTTAAGATTTTTCTTTGCAAATGCAGAACGTAACATAAAATATGGATATTAAATCTAACATTTAGAAAACAAAAATAAATAAACATCGTGCAAGTAGCTTTTGCTTGCTTACCCATATTTGAAATCTGCCGAAACAATACGATAAAATGCTATAATTAATATAGAAACAAACCCATTAGACGAAGTTAAAAATATCGAAACAGATTAAGTTTACTTATAAAAATATCCGAATAAAATACCAAAATATTTGCACGAGCGAAACCACGGTCGATTACGAGTTCAATGAAAAAAAAATAAAGTGTCAGCCCTAGCTCTAGGCAATGTTGAGTAATTTTTTTCTATAACCAGGCACAACATTGCCTACTGTGATTTGACTGATTAAAATGCGATTAAGAGTAGAAAAACTCGTCAAAAAACATAAAAGAGCACATTACCTTTGATATACAACATAATACGCTATTAAATTAAGCTTAAATACTCACTAATGAATGAATACTCACTAAATTTCCTCCCGAGCCGATAAAAACGTGTCTATCCTGACTGACATTAAAACTAACACAGACGGTTTATTTTTTTTATTTTTTTGCCAGATATGTAATTCAGTGTTGTCATAAGATTGCTGACATGCATTAAGTATTACCAGATACAATGAAACCATTCCCCAACTGCAATAATTTTGCATTCTTAGAATTCAGGCAATGTTGAGCACTGACGGCAATCTTGTAGCATTTTTACGGTACTAGAATCCATCCAAAATGAACAAAAAACCCAGAAAAGACGATATGAAAAAATGGAACAATATATAAAAAGAATAATAAACGAAAACATGAACGAACAATTTAGGAAATGGAATTCAAATATAAAAACCGGCCAAGTGCGAGTCGGACTCGCGCACCGAGGGTTCCGTACAAACCTGCAAGGTTTACAAAGTTCGTTCATTACGACAATCGAGTCATTACTATGGTATTTTTATTGCAAAATGAAATTCATAACATTACTCTACGCGTTCATGAGGAAAAAAGTAATAAGTTTATATTTATTAAAAAATATATATTTTGTAAGGTAACTAAAAATTTAAGGTTTTCGGAATTTTTCCTTTATGTGTGCTATAAAACGTTGCTTCATGCCAAATTTCAAGATTCTAGGTCGACTGGAAGTACCCTTTAGGTTTTGATTCCCTTGCGAGTACTTGCGAGTTTCAAAATATGCAGCTTAAATTGCTGTTTCTTTTGATTGCGTTGACATAGAAGTTTGATTTTGTTACAGCTTAAAGGTATTATAGACCTGAGTATTTGGTATGAATTTCAATTTAATACCTCTACGCGTTTATGAGGAAATGGGTAGTAAGTTTAAAATTATTAAAAAATATATATTATGTGATGTAACTAAAAATTTATGGTTTTCGTAATTTTTCCTTTATCTATACTACAAGACATTGCTTTGTACCAAATTTCAAGATGCTGAGTTCACGGGAAGCACCCTGTAGGTTTTGATTCCCTTGCAAGTGTCGAAAATTTGCGGCATAAACGGCATCTTATGATTGCGTTGTATCTTTTGATTGCGTTGGCTTAGAAGTTTGATTTTTTTCACAGCTTCAAGGGACAGTAGACCTGAGTAATTGATATAAATTTCAGCTTCATACCTCCACGCGTTCCTGAGAAAAAGGGTCTTGACAGACGGACGGACAGGCGGACAACAAAGTGATCATATAAGGGTTCCGTTTTTTCCTTTTGAGGTACGGAATCCTAAAATCTAGAAGAAAAATTCGAAATACAAGAAAAACAAATAGAATTTATAGAAAAAGAAAACTAAATGAGGAATTTAGTATTTTTTGGAATATTAAAAGAAGAAAAGAGTTACACTCAACTACAATCTAAAATAATATCCATTTTAACTACAACTATGAAAATAACCTGCGAAAAATACGAAACTGAGTGCGTCAAAAGAAGAGGAGAAAAGCTTACAACCAGTCGTTGTTACCTTCTCAACTAGGGGAAAAAATAGAGATTCTGAAAAACAAAAAACTGTTAGCAAACTTACCTTACTACATTAAGGAAGATTTTTCACCAAAAATATTAGAAAAATGAAAAGCCTGTAAAGCTTTTCGTTTTTCTAATATTGAGATAGAAAAACTTCGACAAGAAGGTAAACGAGCTATTTTAAAATATGATAAAATTATTATAATTCATGATCAGGATCCAAAACAAAGGCACTTAAAGAAAAGATTGTTGTCTATTTCTCCTACAACAAAACAAAACGACAAGCTCGAGAAAACTGACCAATATAATAAAAACAAAAAAAAGCAAGACTGATATTACTAGATTCTTCTCACCACATCAGAATAAATCACCCCAAAATAATTACCTAAATGGCTCTACTAAATCAAACCCAGACAATTAAAATAATATCTAGCAACGAATTAAGCCCTCTCCAGGAGACCTATTTTTGAATTACGAATGCGACTTTGAAATCACCAATGTGACTAATAATCACCGATTTTCAATAATTCGTATTTTTTAATATTACTTATGTGACTACCTTAGTCACGGATATGATTTCATTATGAGTGCCCTCACCCACTCGTGTTTATCTGTGTTTTGTTTAGAAAACATATTGACTGGAGTCTGAAGTTGATGTGTTGATTTTTCAGTCTATATAATAGACTGAATATAGCATTCTGCGTGGAACCGAACCGTTACATTTATGTGTGTACTTTATCTATGTTGGCAGCTCTGCGATCGACTTTCAAAAATTGGATGTTCAGAAATCCGTGACCTCAAAGTCACCGCTGACTATTTAGTCAGCGATGATTTCGAAGTCGCATTCGTAATTCAAAAATAGGTATCTAGTTCTACCAGCTTGGCCGGTCACTACGGGAGTAATAGACCAAAACCCTCCATGCTTTACCGAGCAAAGATCCTTAAAAAATCGAACAACTGCTGTCTACATATGCTTATTATTTACAATTTAAGCTCTCGAACTTCTCTTAGAGAGAGATTTAAAGATATTGGTATACTGACTACCGCCTCGCAATATATTTTTAATTGCCTTGTCTATGTTCATAACTAGCTTTTGCCCGCGACTTCGTCCGCGTGGAATAGTGACTTCCGGCAGATTTTTGGTTTTTCCCACATAGTTCCTGTTCTTTGCGGGATTTTCGGAATGGTCGAGTTTCCGCAGAATTTTTAGTATTATTATGTTGATACAACTTAAACAAATTATTTCGACCAAATTTGGTACCATAAAAACGGTCATTGTGACTAAACCTTAAAAGATAGACATATGCCGTCGCGGACTTTTTTTTAGATCATGTATAGAGGAATAATTCTTTCATACATATTTTTTGTGTATCTTGAACCGTTTTCCGCAGCGCACGCAAAGAAAGCCTTCAAAAATGAATAATTTCCCCCGTTTTTTACACATTTACCGCTCTGTCTTTGCTCCTATTGGTCATAGCGTAATGTTATTTAGCCTATAGCCTTCCTCGATAAATGGACTATCCAACAAAAAAAGAATTATTCAAATCGCACCAGTAGTTTCGGAGATTAGCGCGTTCAAACAAACAAACAAACAAACAAACTCTTCAGCTTTATTATTATTAGTATAGATAATATCAATACATATACTAAACGAAGTGATATACATAAGCTAAACACACGTAACAAAGACAAACTTGTTGTACCACAAACTAGGCTACGAAAAATTACTGCATCATTTGTAGGGCAAAGTATACAATACTACAACAAATTACCAAAGAGTATTATAGAATTACCGATAAATAAGTTTAAGACTCACATTAAAAATAGTCTTCTTAAAAAGGGGTACTACACTGTTAAAGATTATTTAAATGATAAATCAGTTTGGATGTGACTCTTACCTGCTCCTCGTGGGATAGCTCATAGAAATTATAATTTTAATGTTGTGTATCTAATATTCTAAAACTTGATTTGGAAGATGGACGCATGTACAAGTGGGATTAAGGAATTAATTAATAATTTATTGTCTTTTCTATTTTAAATTTATTGTAGTTTTATTAATATTATTATTCTTGTGACGTCAATAAGTACCTGTAAAGGTTTAAATTGAATAAATTATTTTGACTTTGACTTTGACTTTGACTATTAAATGTAAGATCACTAGTAGGAAATGGCCGACAGGGACAATTAGAGCACGCACATCAAAGCATAAAGAGGGATATATTAGGCCTTTCAAAAACCAAAAAAAGAAGAGACTTACATAATAGAGCACGAAGATTATATTTTTCTCAACACTGGCAAAAAAGTGGTAAAAATGGAGTAGGATTCATGGTAAATAAGAAGTTCAAAACAAACATTAAGGATTTCCTAACATTTCCAGATAGAGTTGCACGCTTGGACACGACTTTTAACACAAATGATCTGAATATAATACAGGTTTATGAAATGAAATAAATTTTGTAAAATATGAAATAAATTTTGTGATACGCAATCAATCATACGTAAATCCAAGGTCAACACTGTCCAAAATATTGAACGAATTGAAACAACTCACTCAACCGACCACCGGATGGTACGCGCTTTCATGAATTTCACCATGCGTCAGAAAAGCAGAAAATCATTTCAAAAATCAATATCAGAACTTTCACCAATTGAACAACAATCACTAAATAACGTTTCTATTGAACTTTCAAACTAATTAAATATTACCACGAACATACAGAAATCCTATGATGGTCTTATAACTATAATAAAAAATGGCATGCTTAAATTACCTAAAAAAACAAAGAAGTAAAAAATTGAACACAGAGAAAACTAAAAGGTGAATTGAATAAAGAAATACACTCCTAAAAAAACGACAAAGAGCAAAAGCTGAAAGAAAGACCCTAAAACAATTACATGAGAAAATACGAAAGATATTAAAAATAATAAAGAATTGGTAACCAGACGATTTGTTAAAAAAGGCAACAAACGCTTCAAGGACTTTTGTGTCCTTGTCGAATGGATACAAACATTGAAAAATAACAATGGAAAGGCAGAAACAAAGAGTAAATATTTTGAAGATAGCTACGGAATTCTACCAGAAATTATATAATATTAACGATCATAATTAACGACAGGTTCAATTCCCGCACGGGACAGATATACCTACAACAAATTTGTTCCGGTCTGGCTGTTTGTGCATGTGATATTTCCATGCTTGTGACTGCACCCACGACACAAGATAAAAATCCAAGTGTGGGGCGACGTTTTTTTTTTAAAAAGATAATGAGTACAGCTATCAATACGCGTTCTCAAAGGAAAGCGTACCTACATATATGAATTACCATTACTCTTGGAAAGCGAGATAAAGCACTTTATTATGAATCTTAAATCCATGAAGAGTCCAAGGGAAGCATAGCAAATGATACTCTTAAAGCTCTAGCACAACCAGTGACACCTTTTCTTACATAGTTATTGAACGAAATAATTATCCAACAACAGATACCGGATTAACGGAAAACTTCGATTGTAACTCTACTTTAAAAGAAGGTGACCCACTGAGCATAAATAACTATCAACCAATAAGTTTGCTACAGTCGACTTACAAGCTGTTCACCAACATGATCGCCAATAGAATAAAGAAAGACCTAGGAGTTTCAACAACCAAGAGAATAGGCTGGTTTCAGATGTAACTTCTCAACCATTGATCACATCTTTACTTTAAGACAGATCATAGAAAAATATACAGAACATCGTAAAACACTCTACACAGCGTTCGTGGAATATTCGAAGGCATTCGACGCAATAAAACATAATGAACTTTGGACAGCTATGCTAGAGCAAGGTATTCACTACAAATGTATAAATATTCTAATAGAGATATATAGAAACAGCAAAGCAATTATAAAACTGGAGAAGAAAGGTGACCCCTTCCAACTGAATAGAGGAGTACAACAAGGCGACCCAATTTCACCGATTCTTTTTAACTGCCTTTTGGAGCAAATCTTTAGAAAACTTAATTGGTCTCGCCTCGTGGTCAATATCAACGGTGAGCTCCTAAGCCATCTACGATTCGCCGATGATATTATTATAATGACAGAGAGCTATAAAGATTTACAATACATACTGGAATCTCTTGATAAAACAGTACATGACCAACGGACAAAAGAGAACGTTTTCATAAATCGTTAAATATGTTATATTAGGTATAGGAGGCTGTACAATCCATCTGCCATGATTACTTTTGGTATGAGCTGCCTGCTGCACTCTTGATTTACGCCAGTTTAGGCCTCTCGTCGGAGGATTTCTTCCAAGTTTAATTCACCGGCGTCAAGACTCGGCCTATAAATTATTGAGCCGTCCCGGGCTTCATCGGAAACTTTCAATTTTCCAGTTTCCGGTATAGTTCGATCATGAACATGGACATGGATGGACGTCAAGTTAATATATTACTATTAGATATGCTGTACTTTAGTAAGTCTGAACGGTGCAGGGAGTACGTTAACATACCCATGTCGAAAGGAAAGACAGGCAGGTACTGTGCGTTGTTATGCAGAGCACTTCCATTTAAACACATCAAAAAATCTGTTTCACACGGACAGGAGAACTATAAAGCAAACTACAATTTTTTTATTTATTATTTTAATGGTCTCTAAATACTAATGTTTAAATGACTGGAAATGATAAAGTATATTCTAAATACATGGGCCCGTTAATAAAGTTACATTAAGCCTGACTTAGTTGATCCACGTTTGTTTCTCTTTCTAGCGTAAGACATTTATTGAAAGATGAAACGGGACAACGACATTAACTAGACTAGACTTAAAAAATCATTTTAATACGGTCCATAATGTTCTAATTTGAATTAGGGTGATTTGAGTTATTACATTTAACAAAAATAAAAATTGATGATTAGTATGATCGTCAAATTGTTATGTTGATAGATGAATTGAGTGCTCAAGGCCGACTGCACTTGTTCCTCTTCGTGCTAGGGTCCATTTTGCAGACCTCACCCGACTGACATTTGGCGTTGTCACAGTACACAGAGCCGCCGCTAGCTGTAATCCGAAATTAAATATTGCAGGTTATTTGTCACAGTGATACAAAGATAAATATATTTTTTATTTGCGAAATTATATGGAAATGTGGATGTTATAAACCCTACAACAGTATACGAAAAATACTAGTTCAATCTACTGTGACAAACTCATTCGGACTTCGCCTTTTTCAGTATCTATGGCTAGTGTGTCCGATTTCAAATATAGAACACGCAGCGTTTGACGTAGCGAGTTATAGACAGTTGATAGTGTGACTTCTGTACGGAAGACCAAACAAGACCTACAACATTATTTTAGCTTAAATAAGCAAAAAGAAATACAGATATTTAAAGTATTATCTACAGCTAGCTAATGTAATGCGTATTAATACTAGTAGTATCATTTGAAAGATTTCACTTTATAGGTATATAACCTGATATCATTGTAAAATTTGATTACCCTTGCAGACTTTAATTATGCAGATAATATAGTGCACAAAATTTTGCATAATAATCTTGACAGCTGTCATATCCATGTTTATCTGTCAATGTGACAGATGCGGAATATCATATATTTAAAAAAATATTACTGGCTTTGTAAGTTTTGCACATTTGTCATAAAATAATAATTATAAATTTATAAAATATAGAAACATCATCATCCTCTTGCCCATTTCCCATTATCTGGGGTCGGCGCAGTATAACAAAATATAGAAACATATCTTCCCACTATGACATTCTATACATTTTAACGAAGCAAAATCGACTGCCATTAGTTTGCAAATGCAAAACAGTATTGGGCTATAGTCACAACAAAAATACATTCGTTGGATTTTTGATGTTATATGTATAGCTTTGATCACTTCCGTAGTTGAGTGTCGCCTTCTCTTAGGTGCCGGGTTCGAGTTCCGGTGGGGGTAGATGTTTATGTGATGATTGCGAGTATTTGTGCCTTAGACATGGTTATTATTTATAATAATATAATAATAAACGCTTTTAAGTAAACTTAGACATTATGGTGTCTCAAATAGAGCTGTTAGCCTTTTAAAATCTTATTTATCACACAGATTGCAGAAAGTCGTTGTTAATAGATCAGAATCTGCTAGCTCGCCTATAACGATGGGGGTTCCGCAGGGATCAATATTGGGTCCTCTACTGTTTCTAATATGTATAAATGACCTTCCTTACTACATTACAGAATCGTGTGAGACAGTATTGTTTGCAGATGATACTTCTTTACTATTCAAAGTTGATAGACAAAAGGAATGTTATGACGATGTAAATAGTGCTCTCTCAAGAGTTCTGTATTGGTTTACAACTAATAATTTGTCTTTAAATTCTAAGAAACCAAAATGTATCAAATTCTCTTTGCCCAATGTAAGGCAGGTTGATACTCGTTTAAATATGGGGATTTCATTGACTTAGTAAATAATACTAAATTCTTAGGCATTACGTTAGATTCACGACTACAGTGGGATCCACATATTGAAGTTTTGGCAATCAAACTTAGTTCAGCGGCGTACGCAGTAAAAAAGATTAGACTTTTAACTAATATTGAAACGGCAAGAATTGTTTATTTCAGCTATTTTCATAGTGTTATGTCCTATGGACTGCTGCTATGGGGATCAGCGGCTAACATTGAGAGTATTTTCCTTTTACAAAAAAGAGCGATTCGTGCTATTTACTGTTTACGGGCTAGAGAATCCCTAAAAGAATTGTTCAAAGAAATTAATATTTTAACTTTAGCTAGTCAATGGGAGCGATTCTGACGGTACACTCTCTAAACCTAAACTTAAAATTAGAGAACGAATTTTAATTTAGTTTTAGAGAATTTGGTATTCTGAATTACGTGCTAACTAAATTTAAAACACAGTTGACAGCTATAAACAGGCATCTAAATTGAATTCACAGATTATATAGAATTATTTTACCGGAATTTACCGGTTTCTATAAAACTGTTATAAATATGTTTTTAGGGTGGTTTTGACCATTTTGACTTACTTTAGTGCCTTTATTCATTATTTATTAATGTTTTATTATATAATTAATTACTTAAAACAGTATAAAGTTATCATATTTTTTATTTGGAAATGTATAGCTCCTTGTTATAATTAATAGCTCCTTGGTGTTTCCACTTTAGAAGGGGGTTTTAAAATATTTTTTTTTTATCCGTACTAATATTATAAATGCGAAAGTAACTCTGTCTCTCTGTCTGTCTGATGGCAGTCTGTCTGTCTGTCCGTCTTTCACGCCAAAACTACTGAACCGATTTTGATAAAATTTGGAACGAATATAGTTTGGCCTCCGGAAATGGACATAGAATACGTTTTAACGCGGTAAAATACCTCTTTCCCGTGGGAAAACGCGATAGCAACAGCCGAATCATTTATGGTGTAATTTGGTATGGGGAGGTTTTAAGACACGGGAAACGAAATTGTGATGTTTTACTGAGGGAGACATCTCTTTCCTGTGGGAAAATCGAATAAAACGCGGGCGAAGCCGCGGTCGGAAAGCTAGTATATATTATATATTATAATATTCTGTCATCCCGTTTGGGTCTCTTTCACCGCTTAACTCACCAAAGGTAGCTTGTACAGTCTCGGACTCATCAACCTATACAAATCTGTCAAAATATTACAATTGATATTGAACTCGGAGACTTTGGACATAGGGTGGAAATTTTTAATTTAATTCCTAAGGTTAAAGCAGGTTAAACTGTTATTAGTTATAATTAGTTTTTAGTTCTAATAATTAATTTAATTCATACCACCTCGGCGACGGAGGCCGTCGAATTCGATTAGCGAAATTTATTATCGATTAGCGAAATTTATCTTGAATATTTTGGTCGATTTTTATTCAAGATTAGACCTTATTTATTTAGCTATCTACTTAGGAAATCGGTTTTCAGAGACAAGCATTTTTAATTTTTTGGGCCTTTGTTATTGCTACCCGATATACATATAACTTATTCGTAGCATTAAAGTTATTATAACCTATTATTTTAACATTACAAAAACTTCGATTTTTATTTATTTCTATAGATTGTAAGTACGAATGTACCTTATATTTACCTTTCTAAAGATTCCAAAAGAGCTAGTACAACAATTACGTCATCCATTTTTGCAAAAAAAATTCAAAATATCGAAAAGTTTTATCAGATACGCTCACCAAAGTACCCACTTAAATTAGCGATGACCTCCGTAGATCCTTCCTAAATTTAGCGTGACATTTCCAATTTTAGAGAAAATTTGACATTTAGAATGCGTTTCAGAATACCAAATCAGCGCCTAAATCTAAATTGAGTAACTTAGCGACGTCAATTTTAAATTTAGAAATAGACTGTTACTGCAGAATACCAAATTGAATTTGACAGTTCTATGTCTAATTTTAGTTAGGTTTAGAGATAAGTTGGCACGCCAGAATCGGGCCCATTTCCAATTTTAGAGAAAATTTGACATTTAGAATGCGTTTCAGAATACAAATGAGCGCCTAAATCTAAATTGAGTAACTTAGCGACGTCAATTTTAAATTTAGAAATAGACTCCAGCCAGAGCCAGAATCGGGCCCAATATATATATATATATATATATATATATATATATATATATAGTTTTTTAGTTTTTCTATATAGAAACTATAATAAATTCAATAAAAACAGTGATCTACATAATGTGAATACTAAAAACAAAAATAAACTTGCCGTTCCAATGTTCAGACTCCATAAAACTAGTTGTTCGTTCTTCGGGAAATGTATATCTATGTTTAAAGCTTCAAGCTTCCGCAAAGTGTCATTGATTTGAAAATTCACGTCTAATGATTCAAAAATACGTCTCCAGGTGTAGAGTCAATATTTTATTTTTCCTTGTTCGTACGTACGGACAAGGTTCTTGCTTTTTTTTAGCAATTTTTTTGTTTTGTTTGTTTTGACGTCAATAAGTGCCTGTAAAGTTCTATGTTGATTAAAAATTATTTTGATTTGATATATGTATAATATATGTACTTCTATCCGTCACCCTAGATCCCATAACAAAAGATTTACAGAACTTACTTTGGGCTAGACTAACTAGGGTGAGTGTCAGACATATTTATAATTTTTGTGCAATTTGTATGTTGTACATTAGTTATATTATTATTATATATATGTATGTTAAACCTGTGTCTTTGGTGAATATAGAAGAACAACTATAATAACGTTTATGATAAGTTTTGTGAGTTTCATTTGTGTAGCAGCTGCTTACAATAGGAGTTCTTGTTGGAGCTCCCGGTGCCTCCGTGCGACACTGGCTCCACGCAAGACCTGGCGTTGCAGGAGTTAGCGCAGCACACTTTGCCGTGAGAGCACTCGTAGTCCTGCAGGCACTTGGGACTACAACCGTACACCTTAGAAGGCAGGGGACAGTTGCCAGCTAGGAAAAAAAATGGGCGAAAGTATGTTAACTTTATAAAGGAATTCTTATACCGGCTCCACACTCTTGCACCATAGACAACATTTGGAGATAGCTATAAACCAGACGCGCTAACGCGCGACGCGCTATAAACAAACACAAATAAAAAAATCATTACATACATTATAATATTTAGACGATCTCTGTAATCGAATGATTATGAATGTATGAATGAAATTGATTTATTGAGGCCCTCAGACACATGTATATTTAAGTAGTACAGACAAAAAAAAAGAGATTAAAAGCAAAAGACAGAAAAAGATGCACACAAACCTATGCATATACAAAAGTACATGTGCTGGGTAAATCCATGTGCGGCGTACAAGAGGCTAGTAGCTAATTTCACGTAAAAACTACTAAATGGATTTTGTTGAAAGTGTATGCCACTCTTTACATTTTATGTTATAATACTGTGTCTATGATAAGCCGTCTAGATGTAATTTTTGACAGATGAGATCTGTGCTCTCTCTCTGATTTTGTTCTCTGACCTTTCACGACCCTGTTAGCCTCGCTCGGCCAATTAATCCTGCAATAATATATAATATAGTTATTCAGTGCACTAAGTAATAATATGCTGCATTCAACGATCTGCTTGTTTGATTTACTTCAAGGATCACCCGCAACCTAGCAGCCCGAGTTGGTCTGATGGACATTGACGAACACACAGATTTCAATGAAATTTCACAATAATTTAGCTTATATATCAGAATAACACATAATAATAATTTGTGAAGATATTGTGAGAATTGTCCAAAATATGAATCATCAGATTCGACTTCGTCAGCGCAGGACACTTATCAAAGTGTCCTGTGCTGACGAAGTCGCGGGCACCAGCACACATATATATGGCGGTCATTTTTGCGCCAGACGAAACTTATTCCTTGGCTTTGATTAATTTTTTTTTTCCCTCTATTTAGGTAAACAAACAGCGACCATACATGTATAAAGTTAAAAATGTTTAAGAGTATGACTAGTACAGCCACCAACTGCATTTACCACATATTAATAAGATAAATTACATTTAATACAGCTTGCTACAGCTTGATACAGTACATACAATAAATTAATGTAAGTATATTTAATTAACAGAATGCATGTCTGTCTGACATGCACTCTGTCACAGCCCCCATATGGGTACAATAGGGTAGTGTCCTACAACTATATATAGATTTTTATTATTATATAATTATCAAAAAGTTATTTTGATTTCACAACTGTATACAAAAACAAAAGTTCTAGGTTTATTTTTAAATATACAGATTTCTAAACCTAGTAAATCAAGCAAAAAGAACAACGAAAAAACGAAAAAGCCTTCCAAATGTAACATTATTCAAATTAGGAAGTAGGTTGTAAAATGTACAAATGATATAATTATTGTATCTACAAAACTAATAATCAGAGACACTGTTAGTTCTACAATATTTAGTTTATTTAAGTAGTGCTTCTCTGAAGAATTTCGAATACTTGTTTTTTAAACTGTCCAGGACTCATAACCATGATGTCAATAGAATTAAACTTGGTATTGTAAGAATTTACTATTCTGTTTAGAGGCGATCTAAGACCGGCTTTAGTACGATATCGTTTTAACGCAAAAAGCTTATTTAAATTACGGCAATGAGTTCTGGTGGGTATTCCATAACATAACTTATTAACATAACTTATAACAATATGTATAATTATATAATTAATTATATAATTATACATAAAAAAATCACAACCCCACGCGTACAAAGCCGCGGGCACAGCCAGTAGGTAGTAACCCATTTGTAATTATAATGTAGTAATGCAGTATCTGAACATATGCAGTATCTGATCTTGAACAGTATCTATACTTTTGACTTGTTGGTGACTTGCAGGTTGTTGGTGAGCACAGGAACCTCGGGTTGTAGCAGAATACCAGTGCTTGGCTTACATCCTTTTATGACCAATGTTTCCATTATTTTTTGATTTCCTTCCCCCACGCCTCAATTCAGATTTCCCCTTCTCTGGATTTTTTTCCCCTCAAATATTATTTTGCTACAGTTTTAAGTTTTGGCGCCAAACTGTAGAGGCCACTCAATCTAATAATAATAACAACATCTTAAGAGGCTCTCGCTTGACGGATGGATCAAGGTTCCGATACAGCAGTGATTCTCGACACGGCACGTATTGTCCGGAGATTTCTCTGTCTGCAGCCCTAACCACCGGTTTGTTTGGGCCTTGCCTCGCTCCCGGCGTCATACTAGGTGTAAGTTTTTTATAATATTTATATTTATTTTATATATCTATATTGTAAAAAACTTAAATTTAAGATTATTAATTAAATATATGAATAATAATAATAAAGTTTTGACACTACAAGCCCCACTTCAAACAAACAACTTTATCGTTTTTCTTCTATAGCCTTGGTATATTAATATTATTTACACTAAATACGTTAACAAAATTGACAAAAT
Source organism: Scirpophaga incertulas (assembly GCA_036419045.1). NCBI lineage: Eukaryota > Metazoa > Arthropoda > Insecta > Lepidoptera > Crambidae > Scirpophaga > Scirpophaga incertulas. The sequence goes on along the minus strand of CM071626.1, from coordinate 44,063,961 downwards.
TTGTCGACTTTGCACATTACTACTATTACTTTGATTTGATATAGCTGCACATCACTACCTGTCAATTTCCTCACCTTATAATGGAACTATAGTCCATTTGAACTAGGATGATCTCTGTGACAGTTCATCGTGCTCTGTTTTACGCATTTTTCGTTTGACAATCAAAAATAATTTTATTCTTTAATATTTTTTATTCATAGTAGCTTCATTGCAAAAAATAATAAAATAAAATATATTTCGCTTAGTTTAATTTAATGAAATAAAGAATAAAAATAAATCTTTTTTAAATAACTATGCAATTCGCAAACATGAAACGGAACGTCAAAAAAACATAGAGGTGGGACATCGAATAATCGGCGGCCATCTTGTGATTACCTGACAATCGTTTATGTTTATGTGACTGTCACATAAGTGTTATTAAAACAAGAGTTAGATATAAATCAACGAGCCTTACCAATGAAGTAAATAGCTTTCGCGGATGTTTTATACCAAGTTATGAACAGTTACAATTTTCAAAGTAAGAAATCACAAGTAAACACTTGACTATATTTCTACTATACCTACATAATATTATATACATAAGATAAATGCATAGGTCAACAAAAACTTTCAATATAATACAGAAACACTAATGATACTCAAAGTTTTGGTAGTAAGATAATATAGATTTCATTCCATATAAAGTATAATCGATTACCAGAAACAATCGATTTTATTTTCACTGTAGGACCTCAACTGTCACAGAGATCATTTTATTTGAAATGGACTATAGAATGGATTCTAGTCCCATTATAAGGTGAGGGCCAGTAAGGCATCTCAAAAAAAAAACACCTTATAATGTTGGTTGGTACGGTACCCCATTCAAGTAATTAAACACGACTAGAAATAATTAAAGCGACGGTTGTATAATGTGAAAAATGGATCGGTGGCAAATAAATAATACTGTTAGAAAATCTGTAAGTTTGTGCTTTCATTTTTATATTAATCAAATCATAATTTAGTGCACAATGAAAATCCAGGTTAGAAATAACTGTTTTTTTTTTAAATGTCCAAACAAACTGCTTGACAGTTAAAGATTTGTACTACCATTCATCCCACAGGGGAGTGTATATTTTTTTTAATTAAAAATTTTAAATCTTCTTATCTTAACAATGTCGAGGGAGAACCTCGATCATTGTTAAGATAATAATATTTTAGGTCTCAAACAGAATGAAAATAAGGGTAATTATAGGCCACCTGACACCTGTACGTATTGTCGCCGTTTTTTTTATACACGGTAGAGTCCATTTATAATTAGGGGATTTCGCGTATGAAAAATCCGCTAGATGGCAATACGTAGACATGACTCGTGAGATCCGGCTACTGCGTGATAGGATATTTTTGGCATAACATTGATAGATAATGTCAAAATTCACCAATCACGTGGCAGTTAGAGTCATTGTTTCTCATACGCGAAAACACTTCTGTTTTCTGCAATATTTCAGGCTAGGTTTTATCTATGATTTTCCTCAATATTCCCTTTTGTAGTTTTCCCCTTTTCCTTCTTGACTCTAATTTTCCCTGAAAAGGGGAATGTCCCCTCAATGTGAAAACACTGTTTGTGAGTGATTCCTATCACTGAGCCTTTTATACTTCTATAGCACACACAGCTTTTGGTTTGTACTCGGCCATTGTTTTAAGAAAATTGAATCTTAATTTCTTTGTGTTCCTATGTCTGTGTGTGATGAGATATTTTGTAATAAAGATTTTATCTATCTATCTATGTGATGAAATAACTAATTAATTATAGTTGATAATAATTTACCTGCTTCAGAATAGGCAACTATGAACAGAACCGCGAAGGCAGCCAGCAAGATGGTCACACGACCTGTAAAGAGAAAAAAATATTCCCGATCAAATCATTATATAACCCTTTTCACCCCAACTCATTTATTTTAAAAACTACTTATTGGATTATAATGAAACGTAACTCTTTCACGTAAAACTAGCGATGTGCCGAGTACGCTTTGACTCGAGTCCGACTCGATTCCTGCTTTGGACTTGCCTACTCGAACACCAATTTATTTTGATTCGAGTACGCCGGACTCGTTTCCGGTACTCGAGTCAGGAAGAATCGATTCGGACTCGCTAACTTGATTCTATTTATACGAGTTCTACTGAGTCTAGTATTCGAGTTTGGTTACCTCACATGTACTCGCAAACTGTTTTCATAAGCTCCTATGCTCATCTCTTGATTCAATGTTTATTATCTTTTAATAAACATTACAGTATTATTATTTTTGTGTCGTTGTGCTTAACCTAACCTACACGCCGTTTGAAGCTTACTCCTTTCTATTTTTCCTCTTTGTTCTAAAATCGGACTCTAGTTCTGGACTGGACTAGAATTTCCAGACTCGAATTTCGACTCGAGTCTAGAAATATTCGAATACCAAACATAGAATTCGAGTACTGGAATTGAATCTGGGTACCGTTAAAACTGATTCGAATCGACTCGATCCACCAAAACGGCGACTCGGCACATCACTAGTAAAAACTACTTAATGGATTTCAATGAAACTTCACCATAATATAGCTTATTCATCAGAATAACAATATAAACTACTCGAAATATGTAAAATGTAAGGATGAAATATGTAAAATATTAACATATCTAATTAATTTTTCATTGACATCGGGTACATTCCCAAGCAAATTAAAAATATCAATTATTAAACCACTTTATAAGAAGGGAGATAAACATGACTTAAATAATTACAGGCCAATAACATTAATTCCAATATTTTCAAAAATCTTTGAAAAAGCAATGCATGACCAGTTATTTTCATTTTTTGAAAAACATGACGTTATCAAGCAAAGTCAATATGGCTTTCAAAAAAATAAGTCGACCACACATGCAACATTTGGTTTAGTCAATGAAATTCTACAAGACGTAAATAACAATTTATATGCCACAGTAATATTCCTTGATATGTCGAAAGCGTTTGACTTGATATCACATGAACAATTACTGGCTAAACTAGAACATTTTGGGATTAGAGGACCTGCTCTGGACTGGATAAAATCATTTCTAGTGAATAGAATGCAATGTGTCGAGATTACTCAGTTCGACGATGCGGGTATAAAGCAGAGCTACAGGTCTGAATTAAAAGAAAATTGCTTTGGTGTCCCCCAGGGAAGCATCATCGCACCACTGTTATTTCTAATGGCGATAAATGATTTACCAAATATTACAAAACATAAAATGATTTTATATGCTGATGATGTTTCAGTCATTGTCACCACAGACCGCCAACAAAATATAGAGGAACACAAAAAGGAAGTAACACATACTCTGAAACAAATAATTGAATGGCTTAGTAAAAACAATTTGAAAATAAATATAAATAAAACAAAAATAATGAATTTTAATAATCTTATTAATATTAAAATATGCATAAATTATGAAGGACATATATTAAATGACGAAAATAAAGTAAGATTTTTAGGACTAGACATAAATTCTAAATTTGATTGGAAAGAGCATATCAAGACAGTGAGGGATAAAATAAATAGATTTTCGTACGGGCTATATAAATTGACAAAGGTAGCAAATAAGAATACAGCAATTACTGCATACTTCGCATACGCCGAATCAGTACTCAGATATGGTCTTATAATTTGGGGTTCTGGCACGGATATTCATAGTGTATTCACGGCACAAAAAAGATGTATCAGGGCTATAGTTCACATAGCACCAAATGTATCATGTGGACCTTACTTCAAATCTCTTAATATACTACCGCTGCCGTGTCTTTATATCCTAGAGATCAGCAAATTTGTGAAACAAAATAAAGGCCTATTCACAAAATTAAATAATGTAACAAGCAGAAATTTAAGAAATCCAAACAGACTTGTACTTGATATGTTTCCAAGAACTAAACGTTTCCTAAAAAATAGCTACGTAATATGTATAAAGGTCTATAATAAGATACCTGAACATTTGAAGCAATTACCATTTGCTATGTTTGTGACACATTTACGCAAATGGCTTATGGACAAATTGTTTTATTCAGTTGACGAATTCCTTGGACATAAATAAAAAAAATTAAAATTACAATAGATTAAATTATTAGATTACATTATTATTGACATTGTATTAATATATTGTTTATTGTTGTGCCAAATAAGTGTTAAAATTTACTAATGCTGTAATAAAATAAAATTGTACATTTGCATGCTGATATTGTTCATCAGCTAAATAGGTTAGAACTTATATACATACATACTTATACATATGTTTAAGACCCTAATGTAACCCTATTTATAGCTAATAAATGATTGATTGATTGATTGATTGAAACATTAATTCTCCACAGACTTCCTTTATCCTTTTATTTAATCAGATATAATATACATTTTGCATTTGATATATGTGTCCATATTTTTATGTTGTAATTACAAGCCTGAGATACAGGTTAATCCTAGTTCAGGTATGTTGACAGTTATATAATACGTGTATATATATAAGTTAAGCTAAAAAATGTAATATTGACTATAGAAGTTATTATTAAATAAATATTATTATTATTATGTAGCTTATTATGTAGCTATCCTTCCTCACTAAGGCCCGCGAGTCAACTTTTACTGTGTTCAGGTGATTCGGTCTTAGTTGACCGCGTTAGCCCAGTGCAGACTGGTCGACTGAATTTCTTCTCAGGTGTAAGCAGTTGCAGACGGCACTAGACTGTGACCTAATTAACATCAGGAGGCCATAAATCGATTCAGTCTATCAGTTACCACTATGTTTTAGGATTTCTTATGACACTCCTAATTGCCAAAATCAAATTAAAATCAAAATAATCTTTATTCAACATACACCTTTACAGGCACTTATTGACGCCAACAAACAAAACAAAAAAAAAGCTTAAAAAAAACAAAAACCTTGTTCGTACGTACGAATAAGGAAAAAAAAAATTGACTCGACCTGTTCGGAAATTGGGAGAGCCTTCTCGAGAAGAACAGGCAAGAAACTCTGAAGGTCTATTTTTTATCTCCTCTTTTCAATGTTAATAATTATAATAATATAATATAATATAAAAATACAATATAGTATAAGATACAATCATACCTAATACGATTACAGTCGTATGTATGTTTACATACACATATAAAAATAATACAATATTATAAATAATGTTGTTACCAAACATGGCTCTAATAATAACCTTTACTCATGAGTGTCTTTTTGATATGGATTTTAAATTTATACAAAGGCAAATCAATGACACTTTGCGGAAGTTTGTTAAACATTGATATAATATTTCACCAACAACGAACAGCTAGTTTTATGGAGTCTGAACATTGGAAGCGAAAGAGTCTGAACAGGAACCACTTCGTAGTTAGTGTAGACTCGTGCCTCTTCACGTCTATTTCGCCCTAAAGGCTACCAGCTTGGCCCAAGTACGGGAAAGCCGGGCCCTGCATTGCAATGCGTTAGCCGGTGATCCCCTGGATGCCTCTGGGGTTCTCCAGAATCCGTGTAGACGCAAGATTGTGGAAATTTCCGCAAGGGTTCTCACGACCTCGTCTGATATTCGTCTGGTACCAAGGTGATGATTACAAGGGGGTTGAGTGGTTTTTAGTCGGTATACCGCGGGCTTGTTGTCTTCGGCCCTCAAGTCGGCGGAGGCTCGTGTCTCTTGGTGGGGACACGGATATAAATCGTGAAGATACCACAACAACCATAGAGACGAAGGGGGTGGCAAATATTTCCACTTTGGAAACGTCTCTCGCGCAAACTATTCAGTTTAGAAAAAAATTACATTAGAAACCTAAATATTATTTTTGAAGACCTATCCTATTTGTTGAAAAAATAATAATATTTGTGTTTCAGTTCCAAGTATGTGGAACTCCAAAAATTTATTGCTTTTTTTTCTACAAAAAAGTGGCTGTGGCATACGGACGGGCGGACAGACATGACGAGTCCATAAGAGTTCAATTTTTTGCCAGTCGGCTACGAAACCCTAAAAATTAAACTTTAAGAAACGCAGGATGCCAAAGTGATGCCGGCCTTTATCGAAAGCTACGTTCGATAGAGTAGCGTATTTGTTAACATCATTGACCTTTGATAGTCACTCCATGATAGTCCACTTTGCTAATTCCCGCCTAACAAAATCAACTTATCAAAAGCGAAGTATTTTTCTGTGTGTTGACAAATATTTTAAGTGACCCTGAACCCGGATTAACATTAATGTACCTACCTTATTAGGTGAGTAATTAAATCGTTGACCTTATGTTAAATAAATAAAAGCAATTGCTTAAAGCTTATCGATATAATTAATAAATTTTAAAGCGTTATTGAGATTCGCAATGTCACGAAGGTTAAGGCAGCGACTAGATAAACAAAAAACAGGTAGTTGCTAGGTGTGTTGCCATACCAAAAAAATATTGTAGTAAGTACTACATTTATTTTCACTTTTGTATATCGCTGTGTTAAAGATAATACTGATTAGTGATTCCTTACGTTCATACATCTACCATATCAGATAAGTCAACAAAACAGGCTATTTATTACACAAAATTCTTTTATTTTTTTTTAGGATAGGGCAGCAAACGAGCAAACGGATCACCTGATGGTAAGCGATAGCCGTTGCCCATGGACACCCGCAACACCAGAGGAAGCACAGATGCGTTGCCGGCTTTTTAAATGGGAAAAAGGGGGAAGGAGGGGTTGGGCCTCCGGTACCCTCACTCACTCGGCGAAACATAGCGCAAGCGCTATTTTACGCCGGTTTTAATAATAGTAATAATAATAATAAATCAATTTATTTGTCTTAACAAACTTACATTATTTTGATTTTTTAACATTGTGATTTTATCATTCTCGTAAAGACAAAATGGTTTACAACTCAGTAATTGCCGACTAGCGACAACCTGTGCTATTCTGTGGCAACCTTTTACAATTTATTGTTAAAAGCAGTGTTAGAGGTACAAAACCAAATATTAGCAAAAAGGAAAAATAAACTAAGTAAATACTAATAATAAAAAATAAAATAGGCAGTCCATCCATGCTATTCACGACATTTCTTTCGAAAAGACTGTTTTCTGTGAGGCCGTGGTCGCGCCGCCGGCCCAATTCGTGCCCAACTTCTTTTGTAGGATGTTTTGAAAGGAAAAATAACACAAGGTTTGTGTTAAAATGTAAAATGCTTGTCATGTTAAATAAAGATTATTTCAGTATGTAAATATTAAGATGCAAAATTACATTTAACTTTATAAGGCTGTGTGGTCTTGAATAAATGTATTTCTTTCTTAATACACACCTGCGGGACTCAAGATGCTGGCTTGAAATTACATTACTCGCTTACAGGTGAGACCTAAGTACATTCTTGTTTAAAATAATCACCTATAGATAACAAAACCCTCCCTGTGACGTTTAGTGAAATAGTCACACATTACCAGAGCATCTGGAGACCTATTTTTGAATTACGAATGCGATTTCGAAATCACCGCTGACTAAATAGTCAGCGGTGACTTTGAGGTCACGGATTCCTAAACATCCAATTTTTGAAAGTCGATCGCAGAGCTGCCAACATAGATAAAGTACACACATAAATGTAAGAGTTCGGTTATTGCCGGCTTAACCATTATGGTTATTATATATATAGGTACACACATATTCAACACATCAACTTCAGATTCTTGTCAATAGATTCTCTAAACAAAACACAGATAACATTTCCACAAGTATGACTTGATTACGAGTGGGTGAGGGCACTCGTAATGAAATCACACCTGTGACTAAGGTAGTCACATCAGTGATATTCAAAAATAAGAATTATTGAAAATCGGTGATTATTAGCCACATCGGTAATTTCGAAGTCGCATTCGTAATTCAAAAATAGGTCTCCTGGAAAATCTATTAATTTTCTAATTGACGACTCTGAAAAATACAGGGAGAAAAAAATAGCCCTTGCTGGTTTTCTTGTTGGTTCTTTCCAGTACGAAATCTCCAACTGTAGACTTGTGAACCGATGGCGTAGCGCAGGGGTGGCCAACCGGTCGATCGCGACCATTACTCCAGTCGATCTTAACTAGGCAAAAAATATTTATACGTAGAGCAGTCACAATCAGTAACTGCTGGAGGCATCATCTTGTATTGTATCATTGTATTGTCAATCGCCGTTCCGTCAAGTAAATTATATCCTCTACGAGCGGACCCGACAGACTTCGTCCTGTCAAAAAGATTTGTACAGTGGCAGTTTTTTGTTCCTAATTATTTTATAGATAATGTCGCATAGCCAACCAAATCGCAAAAAAAAGTCTAAATGACCTATTACATTTTGTGGCTATTCAATTTTGGAACGTGACATTAAATCCTCCAACGATGTATTCTGTGCTCCAACGCACGCACGCACACTGTTTTGATAGATATGATTGAATTTCAACTATATGTAGCGTTAATAAAGCGCAAATTGAATCTTTGATGTTAGGAACACACCTTCATTGCTTAGACAACAGTGAGTGCTTGCAATATGAACTTTATACAATAACAATAAAGCTCAATTCGACTGTACGTTTTAGTTAGAAAACGTTTGCATGGGAAAATAAAAGGGCTGTTTTTAGGGTATTTCCGATAATTACTCGAATTTTCCTCATTGTAAAAACCCTCCTTGAACTTCAACGAACATTAACAAAAAAGAATTGGCCAAATTGGTCCAGGCGTTGTTGAGTTATGAGCTTACCAACACATTTTGCGATTCATTTTTATATATAAGAAGATTCTACACAGCATAGCTAGCTCTTTTGTTTTCGGCAAGCATGAACAATTAGCGGGACCGGGAGTAGCAACGAAATGGCTCTAAAATTTGCAGATACATTTCAAATGGACCACACTATAATACTTCAACACGAAATTATTACTCTGCGCTGCGACATATTTCTAAAAGCAAGGTCATCCTCAGGTCTTGATAAATTTCTGGGCCAAATATCCAAATTTGAAGAAATGTGTTGAACACAACTGCATTCGTGTTTTGGTTCAACATATTTATGTGAGTCGGCATTTTCCTACTTAAAACAAAACACAGTTCAACCAGCAGTCGAGTACTACATTTCTCCTGCACTCCTCCCGCTGCGGCCAAGACACCTTTAGCCGTCAGTCGATCGGTCTTGTGAGTCTGCTTGACCGGCAGTGGAAAAACCATCTCCTGGGCACATTGCACGACGTGCTCAACCCTTTTACCTTCCCCCTTCCGACCAGGAACTTCTAGACCTGCAAGCGGCGGCGTCTGAGCCGTCAACCCCTAATCGGCAGCCTTCTGCTTAGCCACGAGTAGGTTCCCGTCAATACAGGCCGGTCCCACTTTGGAGATTCGTGCCTTCTTCTAGCGCATATGCCTTCACCATGGGGCAGCGCTAAACGTGCCTCTCCTGAGGTGCGGTTCCCTCGTCAATAAAGCCAGTAGGGTCAATAGGACCAAAGGCTAGGCTGAGTTTAGTCGGTAGGTCTGTGTGGTTGAGTCACCTCGACAGCACCAGGAGTCCGACATAATCAACGCATCCCTGCTTGCCTGTTGCGTTGGTATCTATGATGGATTCTCAGCCTCCTCCCCTGAGTAAAAAAAAAAAAGGGTTTCGCCAGATAACAGTAGATCTCGGGTCTGATCAAGTCGGCCACCCCTGGCGTAGCGTGTGTGACGTGCATAAGTGATTGTGAAAGTCCTATTTGAAGAATACATTTTCAATGTTGATTGATTTGATTTTGAATAATGTGTGACTATTTCAACTAAAACCAATAAGTAGTGACTAAAGCCAAAAGTATTTGAATTATATGAGTGTTTCTCCGAAATTGCGTTCTTTGTCTGATTCATATGGCCTAATTTTTTTTTCACATTTAAGCTTATAAAACATGTTTTTACGAAAGATGGTAACCTAAGATACAATGTGTGAAAAAGGCACACTTTTTGATAAAATGGTTTCCGAGATAATTAACTTTAAAAATTTTGGGGCCATATGAATCAGAATCTGTGATATATGAATCAGAATAGGGATAGAAATGAAATTGTAGTTAGAAAAATCAGTAAATTTTTATTAAAATCACAGTAAATGCACATGATGCTTATCATAATACCTAAATCTAGTCATCACAGCGTAATATGGCACTTGACAATATCAATCATCACAATATTAATTACTTTTTAATACGTTCTGCAATTTTCTTCTTATCTCTTTTTTCTTCCTTAGATAGTACTGGTGGCATTTTTGTGTACTGTAATATTAAAAACGAAGATTACAAATTTATTAATAAATCATACTTAAAAATGCCTTTAAATAAGACTGTCTCAATTTTGACAACATGCAGGTACAGTATTGTATTTGTATTTGCCACTACAGTAGGTATGTATACAAATAATACACTGTTTGACACATGACTGAAATTTCAATATTTTAAGGAATTTTAAGTTACAGATACCTTATAATTGACCTGACGTTTCAACCCAATTATGAATAATGTATACCTATTAAAAGGTGAGTAAAAATTGTAAGAAAAATTCTTGAGCGGGAATCGAACCCACGACTTATCACGTTACGTTATAACGGTCTTAAAAGTTAATATATTGTTACAGTATATTACCCTTTTCTAAGTCTAAGCAGTAGTTTGAGCCTATAAACTACCGCTAAAACTAATAGTTGAGTAAGTAGGTAGTTTCATTAACCACTCGTTATTATTTTATTTATGTTATTTAGTTAATTAATTTTATTTTTAAACTCTCATTTAAACGAAGTTTGTTTTTATTGTTTACCTTTATTTTATTACCTAGACGAACGGAGTTTAATACCAATATATTAGTTTTAATTTCAGGTATAGTCTAATTTTCGAAAATTTTGTTGTCGATAGACATGAAACCCCTTTGACGTTATTAGGACTGCTGCGAAATTTACAGCTACTGTTTTTAGACACGTAAATAACATTAGGTTCATACGAAATGACTTGTTACAGGCGTAACGTGCCGCCAATGTAACGTTTCATTAACAATATGTGTGACATTCTGATTAATATGGTATTTTTACCATATGAATCAGACACATATCAATCAGAATTTTACCCATAAACATCGATAAATCATCACACGTGTGCAATTAAAGATTGTTATTTATACATAGGTTTCTGTTCCCCAATGGCATTATATTTCCCGCAGATTCAAGTTTGAAAACCATTTACTTAATTATAAAAACGAACATACTAATCAGAAACACAGGTGTACCAAGGCTATATGAATCAGATATTTACCTTTATATCTCCGCGACGACACGAACCAGCCACACTTCTCAGCCACGACCACGTCAACCGAGCCACTGGCTACTGCCAGCGCAGGAAAGGGTCGCCTCATGTTTCTTAATTAGCTGGGTACGTTCGAGTGAAGCGCGTGAATATGAATCAGACTTTTGTGCCGGACACTCACTATTTTTTTATTTATAATTAAAGAATCGTAAATATTAGTACCATTTTTTTTGGTGTAAAGAAACAACTAATATTCTTTCGTAATAATTATAATTTACATCAATTTATCAATATGAAATAATGTTATTGTTAGTAATGTTCAAGAAACTGGGTTACGGACACACCATATTAGTCAGAAGAACTACTTTTAAATATTTTTTTGAAATATTTATATAAATATTATTTAAAAAAAATAACTTGTGCAAGATAGACAATAGTCTGAAATATGTTATAAAATTAATTGCAGGCTGATTTGTCAGTTACTTACAAAAATAAACCTCAAGACATCGAAAATTTAGGGTTCGAAGAATCACTCATATACATTAGTCGTATATGAACAGGTAAAACCTTGTTACAAAATTTGCGAAGTGATTAAAATAACTTGTTTACTGGAAATGGATGATAGAATATTTCCTTAAGTTCTAATTGGTACGTATATTTATGCAGATACAAATAACCGGTAATACAACAGTAGTCATATTTTTTTTTTGTTCCGCTAAAGAAATTGCTTTCTCTGACGGCGAAGAACCAGCGGTTATGTGGGGCTCTCCTCCCCAGAAGGGGGAGGCCTACCCACTAAAAACCTCAGGGATGGCCTTCCTCAGGCATGTAGGGAGCTCCCGGGAACATCAAGCTCCTTCCGGGAACCCCCAGCCTCCGCTCCCCCGTCAACACAGGGGAGCCCTCCTCGGGGGAGGCTTACTACCTCCCCGGTCTCCTCCACCGACGACGCCCCCCGGCCACGGAAGGGGCGTGGTCCATCCCGGGTCGCCGTAGCGGTCGCGACTCTTCGCGCCCCGCCGGCGACCCGCGGCGGCGCCGCAGCTGTGCTACTGAGCCCGGCGCCGCCTCCTTCGAGCGGGATCGGCCATCTCCCGACCCCGCTCGGCAGCCTCCTTCTGGAGCATCACTGCTTCACAGAAGGAGGCCACAGCCCTCCAGCCTCCCTCGTCCGCCAGCATTGCCGCAATCAATGCCGGCGGAGACAGATCTCGCCCGATCTCTGCGACCAAGACTCGGCGCTCGGAGGCCCACGCGGGACACTCCGCCAGCGTGTGCTGGGCCGAGTCAAGGTCGGATGCACAGTGGTGACAATGTGTCGATCCCTCCCGTCCTATTCGACACAGACACTCACCGAAGCAGCCGTGCCCGGTGAGTATCTGAGTCAATCGGTAGGTGACCTCCTCCTTCCGTGGAGCCAAGCTTCGAGGTGCGGGAGTACGGCACCGACGGCCCGCTGGCGCGCGCAGATCCGTAATTCGAGCTGCGCACGCCAGGCCGCCACAATCCGTCGGTGCCAAGTATGGACACGCCTGGGAACTTACTATTTTCAGAGAAAAAAGGGGGTGTGGCTGTGTTATGGACACGGCCGTTTGTTGTACGTGAATACGTATCGTAACGAGTAATAGTACGCAGCAAAATGGCCTTCAAATTGGCGGGGCTCCCCTCCACCGCGCGCGATGTGTTACAGTCTTTACTGGGCGTAATAAATCCTTTGATCCTTTAGCTATCCAGTGGTGTAATTGGAATTTGGATGGGGATGATAGATATGTAGCTACAACACTAAACTGTATTCCCCGATTTTGTTATCATTCGATTTTTTCATTGGCGTCCCTATGGAAGCAATTTTAAAGACGTATTCACGTCAAAAAATCATGGTATTATCAATCAATACATAGTATAAAACAAAGTCGCTTTCGCTGTATGTCCGTATGTATGCTTAGATCTTTAAAACTACGCAACGGATTTTGACGCGGTTTTTTTTAATAGATAGAGTGATTCTTAAGGAAGGTTTGTATGTATAATAAATGCATAATATAGTAGAGAAACACTGATAAATTTAAAGGTTTCTAATGTGATGTCGTAAATAAGCACGTTTTTTTGCGCTTATATTGCAAACGCTGGCTGAACCCTACGAGATAGACCAAAAGTCCGCGGTGGTATATGTCTATCTCTTAGGGATAACCCACCATAACCATTTTTTCACTGCACCCGTGCGAAGCCGGGGCGGGTCGCTAGTTTTATTATGATTATGTCTGGCGATCTTCAATTCGAAGACGAATAATCACACCATCGGAACAACACTGTGTACTTTAATGTCAATATAAATATATGTTTATTTTTAAATTAAAATTTGATTTACATTGTAAACTTGCAATAAATATTCTGTAATGTCTGAACATGATTTTTCTCCTTCTACTCACTCCTATAAACCTACAAATAAACAATAAGTGTAATTTTCATGATTATATAAAATGACATAAGTCCCATTGCATTGCATTATTTAAGGTCCCGGAAATCACGCTGATTTTAGGCTTATCCATGTTACGCTTACATCGACTTTCTTTCTTCAAGTACATAAAATTAAACTACCTATTCATTTATTTATTTATTTATTTATTAATAGGGTCACCAACATAAGTAACAGTAAACATAAATCTTTGTTAACAGTGAAAATGTTGGTCTTCAGCCAACTGCACTTACAATTATAGGTAACCACAGCATGCAAATATACATAAATAATTTCCTAAAGGTAACATAGAAAAAAAAACGCTAAAGAAAGTACACAGGAAATTATAATAATATATGCTTAAAATTAGGAGGTGTCAATGTCAATAGATTTCAAGAGTCTCATAAATTTAGGAAGACTATGGAAGTTTATGTCTAGTTCAGGCAAATTCTTGGTATAACTGTTGTAAAGACGAGCCAAACGGACAACTGGTGAATTGCAACCCATTCTAGTTCTACAGAATTTTTTTCTTAATAGACTACACGGATATCTTGGTATTCTAGCAGGAACATTAATGGAGAAGTGACTGAGAAGTTCAGGACTGTCAATGCCGTTATTCAAAGTTTTATGCAAAAATGCCATATCTAGTTATTCCAAGCACTAGTTATAGTAATATAGCTACAATTTATAAAGATATTGTATGAATTGTCCCTACTCATATTAGAAACGAGAAAACTTGAATGGCTGGATGTTTGTTGATGTTTCACGTAAAATTAAGTAATGGACTTGAATGGAACTTCACTATAATGTAGCTTATTTACCAGAATAATACACAGGCTACAAATTAAAAAGATATCGCCAGGCTAATATAAGTTACTCGAAATACTAATCTTGCGCAGACGAAGTCGCGGGCATTAACTTATCGACTATATAAATAACTCGCCTTTCCGCATTGTGATATGAAATCAAAATCAAAGTAATATTTATTCAACAGACACTTAATGATGTCTAATTTAAATAAAATTCAAGGACGCAAAGAGCTAAATAACCTTGTAGGTACTCGGATATGTCTGGATCTGGATTAATATCAGAAATTAAGAAAATAAATTTTCAAAACTAAAAGTTTTATAAATTCACATAAACATTGAAAAATTTTTCAACTGCTCACATAAACACGAAAATCATAGAGTGAGAAAAAGAAACAAAATCACGATACGATTTGTGCCTAAACGATTTGATCGTTAAAAATAAATTATACAATACATTAGTTAACTAGTACACGGATAACATTATCGGATTCTTGTTGTTTTGTTCATAACAACATATATTAGGTTTATATATTAGGTTTAGACAATTAAATGTGGACCTAAGCACAGTGTAAATAGAATACATATTTAATATTCAATATTAAGCTAATAAAGGCGATCAGAACTTACCCATAATGTCTATAAGTGTTGTTTTTAATGCGAACAACCGGTTACCACGGACGCTGTATGTACACTGATCCGACTTTCCAGCGATTCTGAATGCATTAAACCAGCGCTGTTGAATATATGCGTGTCGAACGACGTATAAACAATCGCTCGTCTATTGAACGCGCGTCTGTTATTATGCCTATTGAACGCAAGCATCTGAGATGACTTATGACTTATTAGCCTTGCCATAAATATTAAGATTTTTTTTATTACATATATAAAAATCTTCCTAATCTCGCTTCTGACAATCGCGTTTTTACTATTCAAGGATTAAATAATGCAAACCTACAAGTACATTAATAGAGTATAGCGACCCACCCCGGTTCCGCGCGGGTGCAATGTTAGTACTAAATAGATTATAGAAAACTGTGAACGTTGTATATAATAATAAATTATAGTTTATAAAAATTTAAACAGAAGTAAAAGTAAATTACAAAAAACGTGTGCCCCTGAAAAAACGTGTGCCTTGCATCACCCTTTACAGCCTTTTTCTGCTTTAAAAGGTAGCCTCTGTCCTGTCTCGGGCTCTAGACTATCTGTGTACCAAATTTCATTTAAATCGGTTCAGTAGTTTTAACAATATTTCCATACAACCTATTATCCCTCCTTTCAACCTTTTACAACCCTTTACAACCTTTTTTGCATGAAAAAGTAGCCTATGTCCTTTCTCAGGCTCTAGACTATCTGTGTACCAAATTTCCTTTAAATCGGTTTAATAGTTTTAACAATATTTCCATACAACCTATTATCCCTCCTTTCAACCTTTTACAACCCTTTACAACCTTTTTTGCATGAAAAAGTAGTCTATGTCCTTTCTCAGGCTCTAGACTATCTGTGTACCTAATTTCATTTAAATCGGTTCAGTAGTTTTGGCGTGAAAGCGGAACAGACAGACAGACAGAGTTACTTTCGCATTCATAATATTAGTATGGATTTTAGTAAATCTTGTAGGATTCAACCCACGTATGCAATGTAAGCGGAAGATATGTAATTATTTACGACTTCACATTAGAAACTTCAAAAATAACAGTATAACTGCAATATTTAATGCATATTAATATACATATACAGCTTCCTCTTCAATCACTCTATCTATTAAAAAAACCGCATCAAAATCCGTTGTTTAAAGATTTAAGCATACATAGGAATATAGGGATAGAAAAAGCGACTTTGTTTTATACCAAAATATTATTTGTGAAAACGTCGCCAAATGAACTAACTTAAAGTAAAATAGACCTTATTGCAACTATTTGTAATTTCTTTTTCTATAGTAATCTAGTACTAAATATAGCCTATATTACTCAGTGATGTAGCTTCCTAATGAAAAAAGAATTATTAAAATCGCAACAGTACTTTTTGCGTTTATTCGTTACATACAAAAATACAAATCTGTCCTCTTTATTTGTGTAGATGTAAAATATATGTATGTTTATCCGTTACTCTAGATCCCATAACACAATATATGTATGTTTATCCGTTACTCTAGATCCCATAACTCAAGCCATCATTCACACGCTGAGCCCTAAGTGAACGCGTACTGTGCTGTTTTAGAGGAAACTTCTCCTGAGCACCCTGCCAAGGTTTTCCCCGACGAATGGAGATGTTAAAAATGGGAGTTAATAGGAGTTATTGACGCCGGCAACCCCACGAAAGCCGCGTTAATTTTTTTTTCGAAATTGCATTTTATTACAAAATGGCGGCCGGCGGCGCTGCCATCTTGAAATGTCGGAGTTTCGGATTTTTCTCAATCTGCACCGTATACAAGTTGGGATGACGTTTGTACCGCGATTCCAGCGCACCCCGATCTGGGACATCAATTCGGTCTGTCCAATTTCAAGTTTCCAACCTCCGTGGAGGCCAGTGTTGCCAGTGGAGGATAATGAAAATACCAGAAAGTCATAGAGGCCCCGACGGCTTATAGGCTCGTGGTATTGAAAAATCCCAAAAGTCGTTATTTCGATTTTCACCTTTCGGGGCCCATAGGGGAAAAACTACCAAAAGCAATAGAAATATTCTCCCACCTGGCAACACTACTCGCCAAACTCCAACCCCGCCCGGAACATTTCACCCCGGTCTAATATTAGTATAGATTTTAACATTTGCAAGGGAATCAAAACCTGTAGGGTACTTTCCGTTGACCTATAATCATGAAATTTGGCAAGAAGCAATGTCATGTGGCACAAGTAAAGGAAAAATTGCGAAATCCGTAAATTTGTATTTACTCCTCAAAATAAAAAATTGCTATATAATTGGGAAAAAAAAATTAGGAGACTTATGGCCGTTTCACCAATCTTGTCTTAGCTTAGGCGACACCTAAGTGACATGCTGTCACTTTTTGTATTAACTGAAAAGAGTGAGACAGCATTTCTCTTAGGAGTCGCCTAAGCTAAGACAAAGTTGGTGAAAACGGCGATTAATTCTAGTGATGAACGAACAACTTTAATGTCGACAAATTTGTACGCAACACTCGTTGCGCGAGTCCGACTCGCATTTGACCGGTTTTTTTATAAAACTTTATGTAAACGTGTCGTCAGGATTAATCATTTCCGTCACTCACACTATATAAACCATTTGACACGGGACACACTCGGACATTTATCATCTAGTTACCTTATATATTATCACTGGTCTTGTTACCTCAGAGTAGGTAAAGGTACTTATTACCTTATAGCACGGACATTAATCTAACTAGAACGCCTTCATTTATATCATTGCTCTGTATATAGCTCTGTATATACTTTTATATACCTATAATATATACATACATGTATATATTAATGTAGCATATATATATATATATATATGCTACATTCATATATATATATATAGACTGAAAAATCAAACAAAACACAGATAACATTTCCACAAGTATGACTTGATTACGAGTAGGTGAGGGCACTCGTAATGAAATCACACCTGTGACTAAGGTAGTCACATCAGTGATATTCAAAAATAATAATTATTGAAAATCGGTGATTATTAGTCACATCGGTGATTTCGAAGTCGCATTCGTAATTTAAAAATAGGTCTCCTGGGCACGGGCCCTGTGTGCCCTTATGGTATCAAATCAAATCAAATCAAATCACTTTTATTTGCAAATATAGGTTTGTAGGTAAATACAAAGGTGTCATACAGTCTTAATTAAATTTAGTGCTATTCCATATTTGGCCTTACGGCATGCAAATTCTTTGTTATGTCAATAAATCTATATAAAATTGTCAAATAAAACTATTTTCAACTCGTACAATTACAATCTAGTTACTTATCATTAAGAAATTCGTTAATGCTATAATAGGCCTTTGCAAGTAACATTTCCTTCAGTTTGCGCCGGAATATAATTAAATTATCTATTCGTAATATATCCACTGGTATTCTATTATATATCCGTGGGGCCATACAAAGTACACTTTTATTCATAAGCCATGTTCTATTTTCCGGTATACAAAGTTTCATACAGTGCTAGCGCTATTTAAATTTTTAAACAACTTAAAATTAGTCCTTACAAATAAAACGATTTCATATATGTACATACTTGGTAATGTCAAAATATTTAAAGATATAAAATATGGATTACAACTGTCAGTTTGTTTTAATTTACAAATAGCCCTTACACATTTCACCTGAGCCTTAAATGCAGAATGTTTTTCAACAGAATTACCCCAAAATATTAATCCATAACGGAGAGTAGATGCAACATAGGCATGATATGCAGTCATCACTGTAGTGAGGTTGACAACTCTGGCAAGCATGTATAGAGCATAAGAAAATCTACTCAACTTGGAACAAATACTCTCAACATGCGCTTTCCAATTGAGGTTACGATCAACATTTAAACCTAGAAACTTTGTAACTTCTACTTCTTTTTACTTTTTTTCCACAATAGTTAACGTCAGTCAATAAGAAGGTAAGGACGGTATTGCTAATAAACGCATTACAAACACACGACACCTATTCAGATTTATGTCTGCGTGTCCAACTCGTGTATGACCTAATAATAAAATACAAACCAACATCTCAACAACGACATTATCCACTTAGCAACGTCCTTATTTACGTCTGCTGACCGCAGCTGAGTTCAAGGAAAATTGACCTTAATGTCAATATATTATCTATCATTGTACATAATGTATTCATGATAATTATGAATAAATACAATAATAACAGTAATGGCGTGCAATTATAATATAGTGAGTGCAGTTCATTTCAATTTTATCAATGTACAGGTTTCAGGGCGGAGGTATAATATTTATAGATATTTGGTAAGTTTGGGTGGCCGATCGGAGGCTATCGTTTCCTTCTCCGGAGAATTCTATGTATTCATTGAATGAATTTATGACGCTCAAAATGTCTGAGCGTATGTTCTTACTAATTGATATGTAATTGTTTAAAAATGTATAAGTTTTTTAAATGTGAGGTTTTATATGTTTATCTGGCTTTTGCAGAATCATTTCTATTATAGAACTAGCGGACCCGACAGACTTCGTCTTTGAAAAAGATTTGTAAAGTGTCAGTATTTTGTTCCTACTTGAAATGACATATGATGACATTAAATTTGTTTGACAGAACTAACGGCACTTTTTTGTCTTGCCAAAGGTTCAAATTGGCTTTTAAGTATTAATACAAATTGTTTGTATAAAAATGTTGACCTTACACTTTTTCAAATTTTATTTTCTTTACGTACAAACCTTCTCTGGACTTCTACGAATAATTCTAGACCAAAATTAGCCAAATCGGTAAAAGCATTGTTGAGTTATGCGCTTACCAACACATTTTGCGATTCATTTTTATATATAAGATAAGATAAAGTGAAAATCATTTGTTAAAATCAATCATTCAAGAACTATAGAAACGACCTCCATAGTCGAGAGCATATTGCACCGGTTTCAAGGTGTCGCCATCTCTGAGGTCCCGGGTTCGAATCCCGGTGGGGGCAGATGTTTGTGTGATGAATGCCAGCATTTGTACCTTAGCCATGGTTGTTGATATATACTTCAATAAAAATTATTTATATATGTATAATATATGTATGTCTATCCGTTACCCTAGATCCCATAGCACAAGCCTTACAGAGCTTAGTTTGGGCTAGGCTAATTGGTGTAAGTGTAACAAATATTTATTTATTTATAAACATGCCGACAATTTTGTATATGAAACATTATACATATATGTACTCGCGCCTCTTTCCCATCAATCAAAATCGGCAGAGGCTTCGTAGACCGCGACGCGCCCCTTGCCATCCCCTTCTCGGCAGCCTACTTGCCACGAGTAGGTTCCCATCAACATAGCGTCGTTCATATTGCAATTTGTTCTATGTCAAAATGACAAGTTTAAGTTTAGGAGAGTAAAAAAACTGTGTACTGAAAAAAAAATCTATTATAACACTAAAATATTTTTAACTAACGTTTCATAACTATTGCGTTCGTCTTTCGGCTATTTAGAATTATTATCTAAGCATACCTCAATAATAATAAAAAAATACCAATTTTTGACATAGAACAAATTGCAATATGAACGACGATAGGCCGGAGCCACTTTGGTAGACCGTGCCTCTTCTAGCGCATATGCTCTCCTTATAGGGTTGCGCTGACTGTGCCTCTCCTGAGACTCGGTCCTCCCTATGACGTCAAGCATAGGGTCAATATTACTAACGGCTTAGGAGTTTAGTCGGTAGGTCTGTCGGGTCGATTCGCCAGGAGTCCGATATAATCACCGTAACACTTGTCGTTGCGGTGGTATCCATAAGTCAAATCAAATCAAAATCAAATCAAAATAATCTTTATTCAACATAGACCTTTACAGGCATTTATTGACGTCAACAAAAAAAAACAAAAAAAAGCTTAAAAAAAAAACAAAAACCTTGACCGTACGTACTAATTAGGAAAAAAAAATATTGACTCGACCCCTGTTCGGAAATTGGAAGAGCCTTCTCGAGAAGAACAGGCAAGAAACTCTGAAGGTCTATTTTTATCTCCTCTTTTCAATGTTAATAATTATAATAATATAATATAAAAATACAATATAGTATAAGATACAATCATACCTAATACGATTACAGTCGTATGTATGTTTACATACACATATAAAAATAATACAATATTATAAATAATGTTGTTACCAAACATGGCTCTATGAATAGTGTCCCTATTCCCAAATAGTGTGATCATTTAGATAGTCACTTACTTTATAATAACATTTACTCATGAGTGTCTTTTTGATATGGATTTTAAATTTATATAAAGGCAAATCAATGACACTTTGCGGAAGTTTGTTAAACATAGATATACATTTCCCCAAGAACGAACAGCTAGTTTTATGGAGTCTGAACAGTGGAACGGCAAGTTTATTTTTGTTTCTAGTATTCACATTATGTAGATCACTGTTTTTATTGAATTTATTATAGTTTCTATATAAAAAAAAACTAAATTATCATATTATATATTAACTAGCTAAAGTTAAAATATTAATTTCTTTGAACAAATCTTTTAGGGATTCTCTAGCCCGTAAACAGTAAATAGCACGAATCGCTCTTTTTTGTAAAAGGAAAATACTTTCAATATTAGCTGCTGATCCCCATAGCAGCAGTCCATAGGACATAACACTATGAAAGTAGCTGAAATAAAACAATTCTTGCCGTTTCAACATTAGTTAAAAGTCTAATCTTTTTTACTGCGTACGCCGCTGAACTAAGTTTGATTGCCAAAGTTTCAATATGTGGATCCCACTGTAGTCGTGAATCTAACGTAATGCCTAAGAATTTAGTATTATTTACCAAGTCAATGACATCACCATTCATATTTAAACGAGTATCAACCTGCCTTACATTGGGCAAAGAGAATTTGATACATTTTGTTTTCTTAGAATTTAAGGATTTTCAACCTTCCTCTCCTGAGGAAAAGTCTTTCCCATGGCAGAGGTTACAGGTTACTACTTGCTACGATCCAAGAATACCTCCCTAGCTTCCTCGCCTTTCATTAATACTTACATGCACGCTCGTCGAACACGTGTACCCTTGACTTCATCTTCTTTTTTCATCACTAGATTGAACAAAACACATTACCTATAAAAACCCGGCCAAGTGCGAGTCGGACTCGCGCACCGAGGGTTCCGTACAAACCTGCAAGGTTTACAAAGTTCGTTCATTACGACAATCGAGTCATAACTATGGTATCTAAAAATTTAAGGTTTTCGGAATTTTTTCTTTATGTGTGCTATAAAAACATTGCTTCATGCCAAATTTCAAGATTCTAGGTCGACTGGAAGTACCCTTTAGGTTTTGATTCCCTTGTGAGTACTTGCGAGTTTCAAAATATGCAGCTTAAATTGCTGTTTCTTTTGATTGCGTTGACATAGAAGTTTGATTTTGTTACAGCTTAAAGGTATTATAGACCTGAGTATTTGGTATGAATTTCAATTTAATACCTCTACGCGTTTATGAGGAAATGGGTAGTAAGTTTAAAATTATTAAAAATATATATATTATGTGATGTAACTAAAATGCTATAAGACGTTGCTTCGTACCAAATTTCAAGATTCTGAGTTCACGGGAAGCACCCTGTAGGTTTTGATTCCCTTGCAAGTGTCGAAAATTTGCGGCATAAACGGCTGTATCTTTTGATTGCGTTGGCTTAGAAGTTTGATTTTTTCACAGCTTCAAGGGACAGTAGACCTGAGTAATTGATATAAATTTCAGCTTCATACCTCCACGCGTTCCTGAGAAAAAAGGGTCTTGACAGACGGACGGACAGACGGACAACAAAGTGATCCTATAAGGGTTCCGTTTTTTCCTTTTGAGGTACGGAACCCTAAAAAAGAGATTCGATTAATCTAGTTTAGCGGTAAACTCTTGTGTATTCATAGTACAAACAATATTAGTTCGTTATGATAGTTTTGTTGGAAAACGCTTAGGTGATTACAGATTGAATGCTCTATAGTTTAAATTCCGTTTCATTGACGTTTATTGACATTAATAAAAACTTCCCTACAGAAAGTGGCATCATATAAAATACAAACACAATTATTCTTTAGCATACACTTTATTTTAATTAAGTACACTGTATTTATAGTGTAATAAGACTTCAGTAACAAAAACCAGTCCATTTAAATTATATATAAACGCATAAAATATCGTATTATGTATAATATACGTGATATCTTTATTCGTATACAAAACGGTACACTGAGCGAGATATTTTGCGTGTAGCAACACAGAAATAAACTTAAGGGTAAATAATACATTTAGTGGACTTTTTAATTATGGTCCTTTTTGGTTCCCCATGGCTGCATAAGTGTAGTATGCGGATGCAGGACAATCGCAGGAGCCACGGGGACCAGGCACGCCTCGGGGACCGATAGCACCTGAAAGATATTGTATAATTAAGCAGACAATCCAACATGGGTCTAAATTGGCAAATGTAAATATGAAAATAGTACCTTCACGACCTGTTACACCCGTTGGACCCGTTCTTCCTTCGGGACCTGGAGGTCCTATGGGACCTAAATAAAAAATATAGTATTTAATCAAATCTATAATTGACTCGCTAAGAATCAAACGAGGGCCTTTCCACGTTTGAACTCGTTGTTAAAATAACGGGGTCAAATAGAAATAATTTTATTTCTATTTGACAGTGCGTGAACGTACGTAACGTAGCACGCACATGAGGATAGAACATGTATATATTATTTATTTATTTTTCCATTTTTCATCTTCACTGTTGTTACAGACCAAGGACTAATGCGACAGTGAATCATTGGAAAGCTATTTGCTGATGGCAAACAATTTGAACATTTACTGTAATATCAATACATAGTATAAAACAAAGTCGCTTTCGCTGTATGTCCGTATGTATGCTTAGATCTTTAAAACTACGCAACGGATTTTGACGCGGTTTTTTTTAATAGATAGAGTGATTCTTAAGGAAGGTTTGTATGTATAATAAATGCATAATATAGTAGAGAAACACTGATAAATTTAAAGGTTTCTAATGTGATGTCGTAAATAAGCACGTTTTTTGCGCTTATATTGCAAACGCTGGCTGAACCCTACGAGATAGACCAAAATAATGTACTACAGTATTGTACAACTTACAAAAATCCACAAAAAAGTCCGCGATGGTATATGTCTATCTCTTAGGGATAACCCACCATAACCATTTTTTCACTGCACCCGTGCGAAGCCGGGGCGGGTCGCTAGTTAATAATATAATAAGTAGAGATCGGATAATCGGATGCATATTTACCTAAAGTTAGTTTAAGACAAAATATGGAAACGGCTTTTTATTGTTTCGTTAAATATAAATCAATTATTTAATTGATTATTGTTTTAGTCAAACTAGCTCAAGCACTACTTTCGTATGTAATAATGTAATAAATCGTACATTCATAAATCGCACGGGGAACTGAAACTAAACTTCATGCAAATACGTATGCATAGTTGTATAAATGAACCCGGAGTCTCGGTCTTTTGAAAATAAATGCCACGTGCTAATTTAGTAATTTTCAAACAATATCACTACGTTAAATTTGCAGTCCCGTATTTTCCCGGGATTTTTATTTAACAAAATGTATTTTAAAATGCCGCTTCCATAATTTGTGAGCCAAAAATTAACTTTAGATAAATATGCATCCGATTATCCGATCTCTAATAATAAGATAAATTTGAAATTATTTATACCATTCGTTTTTATTCAAGCAATATTTATCACTAACAAAAGTCCTGTTTTGAGCCCATAGTAATAAGTAAAACATTTTAAATTATCGGTTTTCGTTTATGATTGATTAGTTGGTTTTTTTTTTGTGGCTAGTTTCCGTAAAGTATTATACCATTTTGGAATCTTGGTTAGTTACGTCAACTTTTTAAATAACTTGCCACAGTAGTGTCGATACAATTTTTATAAACCACGATGCGTGAAAGTGAACTGAAAATAAAAATCTTTGAAAAAAATATTTTGATAAATTTTTGTGTAAAAACTATCTGTTTTCAGGTATTTCAAGGGTTTTGGTGGATAGCAATGCTACTTAGGTTGCCAATACAAAAAAAATATGTGAAATATTTGAAAAATTGTAGTGATAGTAGTTTTAAAATACCATAGGAGGTATTTTTAACTACCGTCATATATAGGTTTATTTTGTAATTTAAAAGAAAAATGAGTTTTTTTATTGTTCTATTTTTTCTCTAGTAGCCATGAGTAGGTCCACTCTCTGGTGGCCGCTTATCGTTAAATTTTGGGACACGTTGTAATATCATGCGCTCTTTCTTGGTAGCTCCGCGAGTTTGTACCATATCGCGAGAAGTGCTAGTCATTTTTATTACTCACGTATCGAAGGACCACTTATTAACGAGAGAAAGAGTTTCAGAAGAATATAGATAAATAAGCAGCAAGTTAAATAAGTATTGTATATTCTTGTATTTCAAAATCTTCTTCTTCTTCTTCTTTTGGGTTTGATGGCGGTGCCCATAGGATTTCGCCAACCTCGAGTTTTTTTGCTTAGAATCCTTTTTTTAATTAAAGTATGCGCGACTCATGTTATTATCCAGACCGTGAAAGTACAAGTGAATGCAAAATTAAAATTAAACAAGACAAATAAAATACAATATACCCTGTTCGCTGTCTATAAAGAAATATATAAAAAAGTTAAAGAGCGGAAACCAAATCAGAGAATAAAAAGATACCAATTAAAGTTTAATACGATTGTAGAATAAATAATGACAAAGAATATTGATGAAGGGTGAATTAACATAAGAAAGAAGAGAGTTAAATTGACACGGCTTAGGGATATACGGGGGAATGACATCATACAAAGAATATGAATATTTTGTACAATCGAAAAATATATGTATTTCAAAATCTGTTACAATAAAACAAAACTGACAAGCTAACAATCAAACCGTTGCTAAGCAACGAGAACTATGTTCTCAACTACAGTCGGGCCAATTTAATAGGCCACATTTGACATTTGTTCATAGTGAGGTGACCTGCTTAAACACTCCGATTATGGTGAAAAAATCGATATTTACTTCAAACATATGTGAATCGAATACAGTTATTATGGAAAAGTACTTTTTTTTTAATTTTAATAGGCAAACGAGCAAATGGATTACTTGATGGTAAGTGATTATCGCTGCCCGCAACAACAGATGTGTTGGTGGCCTTTTAAATGTGAATACACTCTTTTTTATAGGTACTGTATTAATATATTATTTCTCTGTTAAAGAAGTTATTATTGTTTTTTTTATTATAAAACAAAAGAATAACATGTTTTATTTTAATAAAAATTTGACTCAAAAAAAAATCAAAATCAAAATCAAAATAATCTTTATTCAACATAGACCTTTACAGGCACTTATTGACGTCAACAGACAAAACAAAAAAACAAAGCTTAAAAAAAGAAAACAAAACCTTGTCCGTACGTACGAATAAGGAAAAAAAAGAAAAAAATAAAAACATTGACTCGACACCTGTTCGGAAATTGGGAGAGCCTTCTCGAGAAGAATAGGCAAGAAACTCTGAAGGTCTATTTTTTATCTCCTCTTTACAATGTAAATAATTACAATAATATAATACAATATAGTATAAGATACAATCATACTATTAATTCATGGTCAAACTGACTGACTATTAATTCATGGTGAATAATGCTTTCACAAGTAATCATTGCATTCATTCGATTTATTGAGGGACATCACTTACGTATAGACTTCACTGAACGCAACATTGTAACAACGGTCATTTGTGCATTTCCAAACTAAAAAAATATTGAATATTTTATGTCCGCCATTACAAGGTTAGTTGAGGAATTTTAATGAAATGTCAAATGTGGCCTATTAAATTGACCCGACTGTAGCATGGATATATATATACATGCTATTTATTAAAATTTTAATAAGTAGCAAAGAATAATGTAAGATAATTAATAATAATAGTAATATATACATATAAATAAAATTGGGGTGTCGTCCGTCTGACTGTATGTTTGTTCCGGCTTATCTCTGAAATGGCTGGACCGGTTTTGACAGGATTTTTATTAGCAGGTAGCTGATGTAATAAGGAATAATTTAGGCTTCTTTTGTTTTAGGAAAATAAAGTCATGTCCTAATTTCACGCGCATGCCACTTAAAATAAAAATGCAAACACAAAAAGAAACTAAACTAATTAACTGCTTTGTTATATTCCACGCGATCGAAGTCGCTAGCAGCTAGTCTTATATATAAAAATTAATCTCAAAATGTGTTGGTAAGTGCATAACTCAACAACACCCGAACCAATTCGGTCAATTCTTTTTTTCAAATGTTCGTTGAAGTTCAAGGATGATTTTTACGGATTAAATTCCGAATAATTGTCGGAAAAACCCTAAAAACAGTCCTTTTTCCCATACAAACGTTTTCTAACTGAAACTTACAGACAATTTGAACTTTATTGTTGTTATATAAAGTTCATATTGCAAGCACTCACTGTTGTCTAAGCAATGAAGGTGTGTTCCTAACATCAAAGAGTCAATTTGCGCTTTATTAACGCCACATATAGTTGAAATTCATATCTATCAAAACAGTGTGCGTGCGTGCGTTGGAGCACAGAATACATCGTTGGAGGATTTAATGTCACGTTCCAAAATTGAATAGCCACAAAATGTAATAGGTCATTTATGGCCGTTTTCACCAACCTTGTCTTAGCTTAGGCGACACCTAAGTGACATGCTGTCACTTTTTGTATTAACTGAAAAGAGTGAGACAGCATGTCTCTTAGGAGTCACCTAAGCTAAGACAAGGTTGGTGAAAACGGCCATTAGACTTTTTTTGCGATTTGGTTGGCTATGCGACATTATCTATAAAATAATTAGGAACAAAAAACTGCCACTGTACAAATCTTTTTGACAGGACGAAGTCTGTCGGGTCCGCTAGTAAATAATAATAATTACAACTCGTGGTTACGTGGCTACTTACCCGGAATACCTCGAACTCCTTCAGGTCCAGGAAGTCCCACCCCCTGCGGTCCCCTCTCTCCCACGCTTCCCTTCTCCCCTTTCGGTCCTGAGCCCCCAGGCTTGCCAGGTTCACCGACTTCGCCTGGGTACCCCCTAGGACCTGGCTCACCAGGATCTCCAGTTTTACCTTTACATTGTTAATTATATATATATATATATACAAAAGCTAATAAAAAATATAAACTGTATAACTATAATGCAATTTACTAATTTACTAATGCCACTTTAAAAGTTAAGAAAAGGCATAGAAAAAGTGACTTACAATTATGGACCTGGCATACCCGCTATAGTTATCATAACACTGAGTAATTTGAGTATGGTTAAAACATTCAAATCTATAGCAAAATATTGTGCCAGAAATTTAAATTACAAAATAGTGTAAGTCTATGTATAAAAAAAATACCTTATCTAATACAAAAATATAGATCAACATCAACTAATAAGCACAGCAAGGGCACAGCATAAGAAAGTATAAACATAATATATATATATATAGGAGAAACGATTATTTATTTTTAAGATATAATACAATTTAAGACATACAATATCTGAACCAAAAATAAGTGACCACTATTTTCTACAATTCATTTCGTTATTAATAATAATATAGAGCCCAATGTAGGCTCTGTAAGGCTTGTGTTATGGGATCTAGGGCAACGGATAGACATACATATATTATACATATATACCCTAGGGGTCGATAGAGACCACTTCGGGAATCACTGGTCGAGGTCGTCCCCTAACAGCTGGCTCATTCATATTTACCTGATAAGCTTTGAGTGAATCTGAAAAATCTGAGTTCCTAATCCCCTAATGCCCGCTATGCAAAAAAAAGGGTTTGCAGTATAAATACCTGGTGGGCCGGGCGGGCCGGACGGGCCGGGCCGGCCTCTCCTACCGGTGACAGCCGGCACACTGCCCAACCCGGCAGACATCTCGGCGAATCGTTCTGACATTCAAAGAATTATATTAAGAAATGGGCGTTATACTTTTTTATTTGTTTATTTATCTATTTCTTTTTTATTCCTCAGGAGAGGAAGGCTGAGAATCCTCACAAGGAGCACGACACGTGCCCAGGATACCCCCGCAACGGCAAGTGTCACGGAGGTTATGTCGGACTCCACGTGACCTACCGACTAAACTCCGCCTGGCCTTTTTTTTTTTCCCTGAGATAATGCATTAAATTGCATACCCCGGCTGTGACGAGCCGGCGGTTATGTGAGGCTCTCCTCCCCAGAAGGGGGAGGCCTACCCACTAATATGTAGGGAGCCCCCGGGAACATCAAGCCACTTCCGGGAACCCCAGCCTTCGCTCCCCCGCCGATACAGGGGAGGCTCATTACCTCCCCGGTCTCCTCCACCGACGACGCCCCCCGGCCACAGAAGGGGCGTGGACCATCCCGGGTCGCCGTAGCGGTCGCGACTTCCTCGCGCCCGCCGGCGACCCGCGAAATAAAACTCAGCCTGGCCTAGGTTCTAAGAACCATATAGGCAAATCGTGAGGGCGACCGCCCCTCAGGATAGGGACGATGCAGCGCAGACACATAAAAGGAGAAAGCGCTAGGAGAGGCGCGGGAAGCCTTGTTATGAGGGAACCTAGTCATGGCGATGCTGAACGCTGCCGAACTAAGGGATCATGGAGGGTTTGGCGGCGCAGATGCTGCCTGCAAGGACAGAAGGTCCATTGAATTATCATGGGCGACGAGGGCGTGACGAGGACTACGATATCGGTGACGCGATGGTTATTATCTAGCAAACTTTACAGCATAAATAACTTTGATTGATCATAACATTGAACTAAAAAAAACATATACAGCTAATGACAAAGTGTGCCATATTTACATCCGCAGGTAACGCAGTTAATTGTCATAACAAAATACGTCAGTAAATAATTACGACAATTTAGACGAAACAAAACTAATCATTCTGAAAAGATCATGGTACTAAAGGATGATAAGGATATTATAAGGATGTGGCCGCGATTTGTGTGTGAAAGTGTATGTGTATGTTTGTGTATATGTGTGTATGTGTAAACACACATACACACAAACATACATTATATATATATATATATATATATATATATATATATATATTGTCTTTATGACTCGCAACCAATTCATTAAACAGTATTTTAAAGCGTTTGCCCCTATTCACAAATACATAGCATGCTGAGTAGTAACATATATACCTGTCTAGGTACCAGCGTAATCAACCAAGCGAAAGTAAGTCTGTCTGTCTGTCGTACATTCTGTAATGTAATAACTGGTCGAAAAAGGGGATGAAATCGAACCCACGACTCAACGCATGCGCTCGACCGGTGCGCCAAAAGTCTTTGCGAATGGACTTAATTATCTGTGATCCACTTTTTGAATACACGCCTTCTCTTGGAACCATATTTACTGTTTTTACTAAGTACTTTATTAATTGCAAAGGTTTTTAGGGATCCGTAGCCAAACGAGAAAAGCGGCCATTATGGATTCGTCATGTCTGTCCGATTGTCCGTCCGTATGTCAAAAATCAAATCATGTCAAAAATTGTAGCCTGTGTGTTATTCTGATGTATAAGCTATATTGTGGTAAAGTTTCATTCAAATCCATTCAGTAGTTTTTACGTGAAAGAGTAACAAACATCCATACTTACAAACTTTCGCCTTTATAATAGTAGTAGGATTAGCATTTTTCAATAGCATTTCTTATATATAAAAATGAATCGCAAAATGTGTTGGTAAGCGCATAACTCAACAACGCCTGTACTAATTTTGCCAATTAATTTTTTAAATGTTCGTTGAATTTCCATGATGGTTTTTACGACGAGAAAAATTGGAATAATTATCGGAAAAACCCTAAAATAGCCCTTTCTTTGTTATTGTATAAAGTTCATATTGCAAGCACTCACTGTTGTCTAAGCAATGAAGGTGTGTTGCTAACATCAAGAGTCAATTTGCGCTTTATTAACGCTATATACAGTTGAAATTCAATCATATCTATCAAAACAGTGTGCCTGTGTGCGTTGGAGCACAGAATACATCGTTGGAGGATTCAATGTTCCAAAATTAAATAGTCACAATATGTAATAGTTCATTTGGACCTTCTTTGCAATTAATTATTTTTTATTCACAACGCCCTACCACCAGGGTGGCAGTTCTGTACAGCAGAATTTTTCGCACAGCCTATAAAATAAGTAGGAACAAAAAACTGCCACTGTACAAATCTTTTTGACAGGACGAAGTCTGTCGGGTCCGCTAGTTTTAAAATAAAAATAGAAAAAAACTATCAATTTTAGGGGGGACCCCCTATACTTAGAACTGAAAGTCAAAAAACGTTTCTATGGATAAGTCTTGAGAAATGATGTTGAGGCTTTTAATATATTTTGTTTTTCTAAACTGCATAGTATGCGCGAGACATATTACAAAGTTGTAAAAAGCGCCTCCACCAAGCCACCCCCGCCCGTAACTTCTAAAATAATAGAATGATAAAACTAAAAATTTATATATTACATCACCATGCAAACTTCCTTCGAAAATTTGTTTGAACGAGATCTAATAAGTTTTTTCTATTTTTTTTAATACGTCATAAATCGTAAATGATAGTTGCTGCTACGGAACCGTTCATGGCCGAGACCGACTCGCACTTTTAATGTAATTGAAAGCATTATTAATTGCTTAGTTACCTCTTATCAAATCCCCGCAAATGTTTCGCACATCCGCTTCAGTTATGGCGGGCATCTGGAAACATACGAGTAATATGTTTATTTATTTATCTCTTTAGTTGCCCATAGCTGCTGATTTTTTATTTAATTAAACTGGTAAATAGGGTAGACGACTACAACTGATTATGGCCGTTTATATACTATAATTATCTGATTTGAGCAATTTATATCTCACGAAAGTATGTCAATATAGAAATTTCAGTTTAATTATTAATTTATATTGTTTTTAGATTTCTAAAAAATGAGCAATTTATTTACGTAATTCTAATGAAACGAACACATTTCTAGTATTCTCACATTAAATGTAAAATTTTTTTATAGAAAGTATACCTATAAACGTACAAATAACAAAGTTATTTTAAATTTGTATATACGCTCATACAAATTAGGCGAGTTTACTGAGTTATGACGTCACGATTGCAGTGTTTTTAGCATGCAGCGTTTTTGAGCGACCCGCGACAGCGCCGCAAACATGGCGATGTATCTTCAAAAGTAATAGGCGCAGGTGTACTGTTGCTTCTACAATATTTCTCACTTAAAAGAGTAC
Source organism: Scirpophaga incertulas (assembly GCA_036419045.1). Lineage (NCBI taxonomy): Eukaryota > Metazoa > Arthropoda > Insecta > Lepidoptera > Crambidae > Scirpophaga > Scirpophaga incertulas. Next base: position 44,031,541 of record CM071626.1, on the reverse strand, counting down.
TTTTATTATATATACAATTAAAAAATTGTCGTCTTCCCGTAATTATCATCAGTTTGATACCTAGGATAATGCCAAGATTGAGCTAGGCCGGAACCAATAGAAGTGAATCACATACTAATAAAAAGGATAAATGGTTTTGTAGGATATATATATATATATATAATATATATATAATTATATAATATATATATTATATATATTATATATATTATAATATATATATATATATATATATATATATATATATATATATATATAATATATATATATATATATATATATATATATATATATATATATATATATATAATATATATATATATATATATATATATTAGAGATGCGCCGAGTAACACTTTTGCGAGTAACGAGTACCGAGTTTTTCTCGGTTCAATTTATTTTCAACCGAGTATTCGGCCGAGTAACTCGGTTCAATCAAATCTGAACTATTATCACAGTCACAAGATCCTCATGCATCTTTCTGGAAGTGCTTCGCAGAATAAGCTTCCACCCAGCCACTGGAGTGCGATGATCCTAAAAGCCCCCCATTGCTTTAGAATGAGATTGCTATTTACAAGAAAATTTATTGACAAAAACAAGAGTCCTTTCGAGTGGTGAACAGGGCACCAACCAAGCTGGCACGTATAGCAAGAGATTTCTATGTGCACCTGCAAGCGCCGTGTATAGCGAGCGATTATTTTCGGAGGCCGGTAACGTGTACGAAGAAAAGAGGAATAGTCTGTTGCCATTACGTGCAGAGAGCGTGTGTTCCTGCATCATAACTTATCTTCATTAAATTTTAAATATTAATTCTTTTTATTATTGTTCTCATAATTTTGTGTCGTTACTACTCATTCATTAGCATAATTTTGATTTTATTAATTGAGATTTACAAAGATTTCCTTAATTACTAATAAACACCTAAATATGTTGCTTTTCTTAAACAAAGTATACTCGTTATCAAATAACAAACTGTAGCCGAGTTATTCGGCCGAGTACGAGTATTAAATAACCCGCCGAGTACGCAGAGTACCGAATATAAACCGAGTACTCTGCCAATCTCTAATACATAATATATAGTTGTATAAAGAAATAAAAAGATACAGTGTATGAAGATTAAAATAAAAAATCTACTTTATTCAAATATGACTTTATTGAAAGCTCTTTTGAATCGACCAAATTTTTTTCCCTTACCACCAATAGGCTTGTTGCCTAAATTTCAGTAGTTAGATACTAATATACCTTGATGCCTATTCTATACAAAATAATTATTATTTTTGAAAAAAAATGCTTATTTATAATAATAATTTTGCATTTAATTAAATATTTGACATTAGTAATCAAAAACGCTCATGACTGTCATGGCGTCTTGAATGACGTCACGCCGTGCAAAACACAGCTGTTTTAGTATCGGAATATTCGGTATTGTGAAGTTATTTTAATAAAAAATGGATTCATCGTATTACAAGTACTGCATAGTGCCCCAGTGTACAAGCACAAGTATAAAAACACCAAAAAATTATTTATATACGTGCCAAACAATCAGCAGATACGTAAAAAGTGGCTGACACTCGCGAGAAGGAATGATGCCCATTCTTTTTCGCACTTCCACAAGACACTTGGGAATGACATTTTGACTTTGACGTTTCGCACGGCGTGACGTAACACTTTTTAATTGGTGTTTGCTGTCACGTGACTTATGGCTTATTTTGTGCAATTTTATTTTATAAAAATATAAATAATCAAATGTTATTATTTTATAAAACTTTGTTTTTTCATAATTAAATGATCATCTTAATAGTTATGCAACCTAATGCATCAGATTGTTCATAGTGGATACAAGCCTATTCAGGACATATTTTTTAGCTGATAAGAAGAATGGACGCAAGAAACTTATCAGCTTTATTAAAAGTAATAACAACATTTGCAATAAATTATGTCGCTTAGAGAGATTAATTTGGGCTAGGCTAATTGGTGTGAGTTTAAGAAATATTTATTTATTTATTATTATTATTAATTAGCATAGATAAATAAATCAAAATATGCACTTTCAAAGAGCGAAGCATGTATACTTTACCTGTGTAAACGAGGCCTGCGGCGCCGATGGGCCTGGTAGGCCCCGAGGTCCCGCCGGTCCCGGGACCCCGTCCAATCCATCCTTTCCTGGCATCCCTGACGCTCCTGGTTCACCGCGCTAGCACGCAAATATCAGAGGTATATATATAAATTTCCCGGTTTGCATATAGGTTATACAACTAACGCAAAACTTTAGAAAATTTCTCATAGGAGTCTCAAAAAATTGTGAATTCTCAATTTAAGGGTAGATTTTTCCGATTTTTAGGGTTCTGTATCTCCAAAGGTAGATAGATAGATAGAATCTTTATTTGGTCTACAAATATACACACACACACATTATGTTTATATTATATATATGGGAAAGAACTTTAAGAACTTTAATTACATTGTTTATTTTGTCAATAATTGGGCAAAGGCAAATCTGCATTCCACCATAACTATGATATCACAAACTATACCTGTATTATTTTATTAATTAATTATTTTAAATTAACCAATTGCGATTTTAAATAAATAATTAATAATTTAAAATACATAATTTAAATTTATAATGATAAATGAAAATTACTCAGTATAAAGAGGTGTGACGAAAAATTAGAAAATAAATAAATTTACCTCTCCTTTCTCTCCTGGTGGGCCAGGGACGGCCGGTGGGGGGCCGGTGTACGGCCCCACTGCGGCGCCCGGAGCACCCGGCGGCCCAGGTGGTCCTGCAGGGCCCACTTGTCCTTCGGGGCCCTACAGAAAACGTTACTATAGAATCGCGAATATATAGATTAGTCGATATTTGTACTTCGTAAAAATAGGGTTGGTTACTAGAACTGAATATGCCTATTTTTATTATATAATTATCAAAGTTGAGCAATTTCTATCTCATGAACTTAACTCAATATACAAAATTCACTTTAATTATATAACCATGATAATTAAGCCGGCACTAACCGGCAGCGGCTACATTCTGCGTGGAACCGAACTCTTACATTTATGCGTGTACTTTATCTATGTTGGTAGCTCTGCGAACGACTTTCAAAAATTGGATATTTAGAAATCCGTGACCTCAAAGTCACTGCTGACTATTTACGGCCGTTTTCAATAACCTATCTATCCTTGTTTTTGCTACTAAAGATAGTAAAATCTATCCTTATGCCCTAACTTGCGTTTCAATAACCTACTGGTGGATAGCGTCGCCTATCGAAGTTACCTATCCATCGTCGGGAGGACGGATAGCTTACTAGAGATAGGGACGCTCATACAAATCTGACGTAACTGCATTTCAAAAAAGTTTAAGTTACTCTCCGATAGGCGGAGCTATCTCTAGCGACGACATTTGGCTATCTGTCAATATCGGTGGATTAAAACACAGATAGGCTTCGAAAAAATTAACTATAATAACATTATAACTTAAATTACAAAAGTATCGTAAATCAGATACTTACAGAAATCATTTTTTCCACTTTTGCTTATATTTAATATCAAAAACATGTAATACACACAAATTGGCGGCAACAAATTATCTGTCAGTAATGTTCGAATGACATCACTTGTCATTTATAAACCTTTCGTTCTATGATTTTTATAAAAACAGCAAATAAAGTGAAAATGATGATCTAAGATTTTTTTTTTCAATATAGTATCATTGTATGCACTTTTTACAACATAATATAATATAAAATACATCAATAAATTGTACATATGTTTTAAACGTACTAAAGCTTTATGGTTGGTAACGAACAAAACGTTCTACAGGGCTTGGATAGACGAGAGGGCATAAAGCTATCCTTAGTTAGACAAAGATAGATAGCTCGTATCTTTGATTGTGAAACGCAGACTACAGATAGATAACAGCTTACTGCTAATCGGAGATAGCAATTTATCTTTGATCTTAGATAGTTATTGAAAGTAGGTTAGGTTATAGTCAGCGGTGATTTCAAAGTCGCATTCGTAATTCAAAAATAGGTCTCTCAGCTCATTCGCTTACCTTGATTCGTCGAATACGCTCACTTGTTCCTATCCTGTGTTAATTATCTTTATTATGTTTGTCTACCTGTGAGGTTTTTATTATTATTTATTTGTAATATTGTCGGCCATACGGGATTGTCCATCAGAAATCCCGGGAAGGTCCACATTCATATCAAAATTTCCGCATGGAAATGTTGATTAATAGTACATTAATAACTACCTAATTCCGAGCTCCGGTGATTCTTCACACGGCGCGTATTGTCTCTGCAGCCTTCACCGCAGGTAGTTTGGGCCTTGCGTCGCTGCTTTTTTTTATAATATATATGTTTTTTGAAGGCTGAGTATGCCTCACGATATGTTACCTAGGAGGGTCAGATAGATGGCAGGCTCTACTCCGGGTCCCCCAATCACTCGATATAAGATCAAAATCAAAATAATCTTTATTCAACATAGACCTTTACAGGCACTTATTGACGTCAACAAACAAAACAAAAAAAAAAAGCTTAAAAAAACACAAAAACCTTGTCCGTACGTACGAATAAGGAAAAAAAAAATATTGACTCGATACCGTGTTCGGAAATTGGAAGAGCCTTCTCGAGAAGAACAGGCAAGAAACTCTGAAGGTCTATTTTTATCTCCTCTTTTCAATGTTAATAATTATAATAATAGGATTATATTATATTTAAATCAATTAGGAGGCTTTGAGAAGGCAGGTGACTGGAGTCTCTTCCATAGCCCGGTTTTCATTACCACCTAAATCGAAATGCAATAGTCCACAAACGTTTTTGACCACTAATGACAATAGTTTCTGTGCATCTAACTAGGTATAGTCTTTGGCTGCATTTTTCATGGTGCAGATAGAGATTAGACCAGTTGGTACACTCCACGCACACTTTCATTAAATTTCGCTTAAATGGCCTCTACGCGTTGGATCTGTATCCCCGCGCAAGCCTTATAAAGGACCGTGTCTTATAAAGATACGTGATTTAAGCTACATAATAATAATATAATATAAAAATACAATATAGTATAAGATACAATATACCTAATACGATTACAGTCGTATGTATGTTTACATACCACATATAAAAATAATACAATACTATAATAATGTTGTTAAAAACATGGCTCTATGAATAGTGTCCCTATTCCAAATAGTGTGATCATTTAGATAGTCACTTACTTTATAAAAACCTTTACTCATGAGTGTTTTTTTTGATATAGATTTTAAAATTATATAAAGGCAAATCAATGACACTTTGCGGAAGTTTGTTAAACATAGATATACATTTCCCCAAGAACGAACAGCTTAGCTTAAGGTTACGTACTCTGAAGTCTTTACATCCTTGTAATTTTAAATTTGTTTAACGCCAATAATTGAACACTTATGTTGAATAAAGATCATTATGTTTTCATAAGACTCCTTAATATCCATCATATCTAAATCACGTTTGTTACCTAAGTGTCAACAAATCAGTAAACGTTTCAAGTTTCCTAATAAATACCTGAGGTCCTTCGGATCCTCTCTCGCCCCTCACTGAGATCCCAGGTGCACCTTGAGGACCCCGTTCGCCAGGTGGTCCTGGCATACCCAACATACCCTGTGGTCCAGGTGATCCCTAGACAACGAACATCATAATTATAATGAAATATTGTTTATATCTATGCTTACGACTTATATTTGTATATGCCTATATACTATAAATATAAGTCATAAGCATATCACATACAGAAGAAAAGTGTTGAGTTTTTTTTTGTAAACAATTTTACGATCTACAAACTTTGCCTGAACCATTTTTCGATAGCTCTCGTTGTTTCAGAGATATACGCAAAAAAACGTAAAGGAGATAATTTTTTTAGGCCCACTAGAAAACGGCAACGTTTATTGATATTACTGAACTCTAAAATATCAATTTATTATTAAAAGCAATTGCACGATATTATGAGTAAAAATGAAACGGGAATAATAAAATCAATTAATTAAACTTAGTAATGACTTTTGACATTTGAAGTAAAGGAACTAACGTTTTTTAAATCAAAATGAAAGATGATTTAATGTATATACAAATAATATATAAATATAATAATAGACAAAAGATAGTGTATTATTTCTTTTTTTATTTTATTTCAAAGTATTGAACTGTCAATAATTATTTTAATACTATTTTAGATTATTTTAACTATTAGTTCGTCAGTCCAGTATCGTCTTGAAACGGAACGCGTCATCATTTTTGACGACAGAATGGTACCTACACTGACATCCAATTGACGTCGGTTTGTTTTCAACCGAATTCTGTGTTTACGTTTCCAACGGCTTGATTTCTTTTTCTTCCCCGTATCCAGTATTTAGAATGCAAAAAAATAATACGATTTCGGGCGTTTGGTAGTGGCCAAAGAAGATTGTATTTTTCAAGAATAAAAAAGTGTTAAATAGAATTTACATAAAAAACAATTTGAATACAAATCAAAATAAAGCTACTAACTACTAAGAATTTTTAGGTTATTTATTCTTCATGTTTTAATTGATTTCTCAATATTCCCGTTAGATAAAAACAAGCTAGTGTTCCTTATAATATCTAGGGTTAATAAGAAATTATTTAACGTATGTCTCATTAATAAACGTTACATTTTGTAGCGGGCCTATTCTCCATACAAGAAAAAATTATCTCCTTTATGACCTTTGACCTCGAATAAAAAACAACGCACAAGCGGGATCGATGGGGACTTTTGACATATCATTTGTAATGACGTATTCAAGGCCTGCACAAAAATCCAACTTGTTGGGAATTAATACAAACTGGAATGGCTATTTTGACTGGACTACTGTGTCTGAATTCCTGACTACAGCAGTGAGTATTAAATCCTATATTATAAATGCAAAAGTGACTCTTACATACTGGCTAGTGAGCTAACCTATATAGAAATATTTTTTTTAATTTATCTATAAAGTTTACTTAACATATTATGTTGTCTATTGTTTCAGTCTTGTTGTATTGTTGTTGTGTTTATGTTTCTACTAAATTATAATAGCTTTATCTTAAACATAATTCCGTTGTAGTCTTCTAATTCACACGTCGCTGGCAAATATAATGTCAATTGTATAAATTATATAATTATTGTATAACTATATAAATTATTGATTTTTTATTGATTGATTATTTATTAAGCAGCTGTGCTACCGAGCCCGGCGCCGCCTCCTTCGAGCGGGATCGGCCATCTCCCGACCCCGCTCGGCGGCCTCCTTCTGGAGCATCACTGCTTCACAGAAGGAGGCCACAGCCCTCCAAGCCGAACCTTAAACGCTAGGTTGAAACCCAATATTGGTAGGCGAAAATCAATGCCGGCTATTAGTCATACCTAATTCAAAAAACGGAAGAACTTACCCTATTCCCGTCTGCGCCTGGAGGTCCCCTCTCTCCAGGATTTCCTTCACGACCGGGTCTCCCCGGCATGCCTTTATCACCTTTAGCTCCTGTAGGCGATCGAATATCATAATATAGCAACACATCATCCAAGATACACTATGACCATCAATGATTGCAGCAAACCATAGATAATTAAAAATGAAATCACAATGGCGACGCAAGTAAATCCATCTGTAATCATACAGATAGAGCTATAGGTAAAATCGCCAGTAGCGTCTCTGGTAGAGCCACACGTGTAACTACAGGTACTATTATTATTATTAAACTCTATTTGTTACACTATTTGCATCCCTATCTCTGCTTGCAACCGTATCACTATTTATTTATTACAGTTGTAACGTTGTACTTAAACTATATTAAAATAATAACTACTTACTTATTAATAAATATATTTAAATAAAACGAAACTTAAAATAAAATGATTCTAATTAACACTTAAACAATTTCAAAATTAATATATTATTCTACGGAACATCAAGTACGCGTGTTTTGCGCTCACGCATTCCTAAAAATCTATCGCAGTATTAGGCAAACGGTCAAGACGATCAGCGCGGAGTCGCGTACTAAGACATCATCTGACGACGACGGTGGCATAGATATTAACTTCAATATTTACGATCTTTTTCTATCACAGCTATAACTTCCCGCTGGGAGTTTAGTACAGCTACTACATTTTACTACAATACTACAATTTAGTACCTAGAACAAGCTAGTACTACAATTCAGAATTAGTACCGAGGATTGAACGTAGTACCTTCTACTTGGTGGTCTTATTACGAACCCTACCTTCCTGCGGAGGGCTAGTGTTACAGACCAAGTGCCGCACAGTACTGCTACATGAAACATATTAAAAGTACAAAAAGTATCGTATATATATCTTAATATATATATTTCTTGTGTGCGTGTGTATGTGACTGAACTCCTCCTAAACGACTGGACCAATTTTGATGAAATTTTTTGTGTGTATTCCAGGGGGCTTGAGAATGGTTTAGATTCACAATACGGTCATATAGATATTGTTTTTCAGCTAAATTATTTATTTAAAAACATTTGAGACAACGTGAGACAACGTGACATTTGAGACATTTGACATTTGAGACATTTGACAGGACAACGTCTGTTGGGCCAGCTAGTATATATATATTATATATATATATAATATATACAAAATGTTCTGATATGCATCACAATAATTGCGTACATAACATTCGTAATAACTACCTACAATTTAAAATCAATAGCTGTACCACTCTTATTTATAAAAAACCGAAACTCCGTCACCGTAACATTATAATTAAAATCAAAAAAATATTCTTCAAATATGATTTTCATAATCACTTTTGCTCATCACCCGGGAGGTACCGTGGGGTGTTCAAAATTAAACATTACTCATTTAATGGTCTTAACATTTACACCCCACGCTTTTATAGTCATTGAGTTCTTGGACTAATTTGCTAAATTTTATAGACAAATTTTTGAGTTACATTTCTTTTTGTCATCAGAAATTTTTCTTGATATGTACCCAAATTTTCTAAAAGCGTGACTTTATTTTTATTTTCAAGTTTTTAGATCGGTTTTTAGTCTTTTTAATAAAAGCGTGTTTTTTTAAAAAGTTTTTTTGAATTTTTTTTTATTTACTACTTTTTAGATCAAATGTTTTTTAGTCTTTATAACAAACAAAAGTTTTTTCAAACGTTTTTTAGTCTTTGCGTAAAAAGCGTGTTTTTTAAAAAGTTTTTTTTAATTTTTTTTTTATTTACTACTTTTTAGTCTCGTGATTATTATAACAAACATAAAGAAATGTACATAATTGTTCAGAAAATGTAGTATTAGAATTAAACATATGCATTATATCAAATTCTATCTGTTTGCTTCATTGAACCAATTCTCATATTAAAAAGTTTTTAATTTATTACAACATAATTATGTATTTTTATGATTCGAAAATGATTGAATATTGTATTGTCATCTAGAATACACATGTAAAAAAAAATTGAGCTCGATTGGAGCAGTAGAAGTGGTCGAAAAATCGATTACAAGATTTGATCATGACAAACAAACAAACAAACAAACGGACAGAGTAAGTCAAAAAAAGCGTGTAAAAAAGGTCTCAAGTCTACGGCGGGAGACCTTGTACTGGAAAGAACCAGCAAGAAAACGACAAGGGCTTTATTTTTCTCCCTATATTTTTACAGAGTCGTCAATTAGAAACTGGCTTCAGATAAATAGTCTGAACCCAACTTCCTTTACAAGTTTAAACAAGTTCACAGTACATCTATAATAACTATAGTTCCATTGTGTTATTTAATATGTTCAAAATATGTAGCATCGTAACTATTGAGTTTTTAAAATTAAACCCAAGCATTGTTATTATTTAACTGACGGGATAGTCTGGAGAAATTGGGCTTCCAGGTCCCGAGATCGTTTCCGCGGGTCGCCGGCGGGCGCGAGGAAGTCGCGACTGCTATGGCGACCCGGGATGGACCACGCCCCTTCCGTGGCCGGGGGGCGTCGTCGGTGGAGGAGACCGGGGGAGGTAGTAGCCTCCCCCGAGGAGGGCTCCCCTCTAGGCAGGGGAGCGGAGGCTGGGGGTTCCCGGAAGTGGCTTGATGTTCCCGGGGGCTCCCTACATGCCTGAGGAAGGCCATCCCTGAGGTTTTTAGTGGGTAGGCCTCCCCCTTCTGGGGAGGAGAGCCCCACATAACCGCCGGCTCGCCACAGCCGGGGTATGCAATTGTTATTATTTAACTGACGGGGTAATCTGGAGAAATTGGGCTTCCAGGTCCCGAGATCGTCCCAAATGAGGACAACTTGGACAGATGTGGTGTTGCAGCAGTCTTGTCGATTGATGTGTTCATAGCTTGGGGAAGAAATACACACACAACTGAAAATGACCACTGTAAAAGAGGAAATCCAGGCCTCAACAGAAAAATACCAGAAGCGGCTTAAAAATCACCCGAATGTTCTTGCTGCGAATCTAGTTACTCGCAAATACTCGCATATCAAAAGCGCCTCAAGTGAAAAGACATTCTAGTAAATGTCATGGCCATAAATAGGAGTACTAGCTGTCTTCACTGGAGGAATCACTTGACCAGAATCTCACAATGTATCTGCATATAGTAGACAACTGATTGCAGATTAGCACAGATTAAAAAAAATAAAAAATCTAAAATATCTGTCCCGTACGGGAAACGAACCCGCGACCCGTTGAGTAGTTGACCGCTCGACTGCTACAAATTCAAATTCAAATTCAAATTCAAAATCATTTATTCAGTCTGGGCTGTTACAAGCACTTGTGAATGTCGAAAGCTACGCCATCGGTTCGCAAATCTACGGCGGGACACCTTGTACTGAGAAGAACCGGCAAGAAACTCAGCAAGGACTGTTTTTTTTTCCCTGTATTAAATAGATACAGAGTCGTCAATTTGGAAAATGACTTCAATATTGATAATTCATGAAGTCACTTTCCATTACATAATATAATTAATAAAAATTTATTTTGAAAACATGCCTATATTATATTGCTACACCAAATATGTTGTCCAATTTCAGCAGTTACAACAATTCTTAATACAAGTTTTATTTTAATTGTTGTTATTTACCTTGTAAGAGTGATGCGTTTAAATTAGCGGTCCCAGGTGGTCCTTGGGGCCCCGGTTCTCCTTTGGGACCCACTGCACCCGGAGACCCAGGTAGACCCTGTAATGCAACTTCACATATATCCTCAATCCAAAAAACAATATTACTTACCACATTAAAAAAAAAACAAAATTAAAAATTTTAGACACTTCAAATTACTTACATCTTTGCCATCGATGCCGGTCAATCCAGGCAAACCTGGATCTCCTGTATAGATTAGACAAGAAAAAAGAAAGGAATGTAGTAAATTTAATTACAAAAACAAGTTTTGTTGTTTTTTAATATACAACCATAAAATCCTTTACTATAAAAATGCACTCATTACTTACCATCTGCACCACGGTCCCCTTTCTCCCCCTTTGGTCCCCGAGGTCCCGCCTTTCCCGGAGGCCCCGGGAGCCCCACCAATCCCGTTGTCTGTAACGCAAGATTACGTTTTGCCTAATATTTAATCTTACTCGTAAGTACCTTCTGGAGCAAGCGAAAACGTCATCAGAACCTGAATATCTGAACCACATCCTAAGAATCAGGACAGCGATACCCTCAAAACACAATAAGAGTGAATCCCTTAAAGCTTTATCCAAGGAATCGTAGGAATGTATTTACTTTATTTTAAACTAGCTTTTGCCCGTGACTTCGTTCGCGTGGACTTCAGGTTCGTCCCGTCTAGTCTCGGGTCGCGCACTCAGCGATGAGCCACTTCTTCCCCACCGCAACTACCCCGCTCCCCCCACATCCCGTTCGCCTGGCGCCGCTGCCGGTATTTATCGCCGAAATTGCTATGACTCTGCATTTTAAATCTGTGATATCTTCGAAAATATTTATTTAATTTACATGCTGTAAAAAGCCATTTTGATCTTTATTAAATGCACAATGTATTTAAGATACTTAATTGGATAAGGATTAATACTGTATTGCTTAAAATCGCTTCGTAAATAAGCCATTATTTCTCGTACAAAGTAAAGGATAAAAAATAGTTATTGTGGGTTATTCCTAAGAGATAAACATATACCATCACGGACTTTTTTGTAGACCTTTTTAAGTTGTACAATACTGTAGTAAATTGTTTTGATCTATCTTGTAGGATTCAGTCAGCGTTTGCAATGTAAGCGCAAAAAATGTGTTTTTTTTTACCTCACATTAGAAACCTCAAAAATTGTAGCCTATGTGTTATTCTGCTGTATAAGCTATATTGTGGTAAAGTTTCATTCAAATCCATTCAGTAGTCTTTACGTGAAAGAGTAACAAACATCCATACTTACAAACTTTCGCCTTTATAGTAGTAGTAGGACTATTGACTCGCGCATGCTTATCCGACCCGCTTGACCCCATCACTCGCGCAAACGAATCCCTTCCGCCAACCGCGTCGCTCGCTCACTCACCGCGCTCGTCGGGCACGTCATACCCGGGCTACACATCCCTCGTCAAACATATACCCGTCACGTACCGGGTAGATTCTGACCTTCCACTACACGGCGGTCTAGAGCGTTCGAGCCTTTAGACGGCGCGCTCAAGTTGCGTCGACACCCTTTGTTTCGACCCAAACGGCTCCGGAACGGCCGCCGTTGTCGTTAGCAGGCAAGGCGTCGAACCTTCTGTTCGTGCGCCTTCCAGAAACACACTCGTTGCAAAGCTGAACATAGCCATCTGAGGCTTCACCATAGGTCCGTCCAAAAAAAAACATTGCTGTTCCGACTACCGTCGATGTCACATCTCTGTCCGACATTTCGCATATTAATTTCTTTGGAAGTTGTTTGTAAAGTTAGTGACTGAATAGGGAATTAATCTCTTTTTTGAAAAGAATCTTAATTTGATCCTTGCGTGTCAGTAAACCATATACTTAGTAAAAATATAAAAATTTTATACACTCGTTAAGTACTATAAAAATTGCATTAAAATTTAATATTTTCAATTTTCGCGCGTAATTAGACGAAAGCGCCGCACGAGTTGTTACTCTGTAGCGATGACGTCAATACGGCATGTAAATAATAAACAAAGCTCTATGTTTGATGCTATGTATTATTATATTCATAATTTAAAAATGAGTATTTATCTATCTTTATCTTTTATATATAAAAAACTAATAAAGGAATAATAATAAAAGAGTAATACTGACATCGATGTTTTAATACTCCGTAACTCGGCAAAACAAAAGTCGAGATTTGCAGCAAAGAATTTTCCGACCATTAATGCATTTATTTTTGGTAAATTCGTACTATCTCCTTTTACAAAACTGCTTTCCATAGTGTGATTCACGTGCGATTTCAATTTAACTTACGTATTTATAACGTTCTCTTACATTAAAAAAGCAACCTACAAACTTCTTTTTTTATTGTTTTGCGGCTTAATACGTACTATGATTCATAATGACATTGACACGCATAAGTTTACAGAACCTTATGACGTAACGACATGGCGGCCTATGTTTCGCTCTTGTTTTACTTAGATTAAAAAAGTGAATACTTTGAAACTAATTTTTATATTATTTTTGTTATTTTATGTACTTAAACATGATGGTTCCGACTATTTAATGCATAAGCTATCATAGTTATATGCTTTTAGATCTTTTCTAATATAGAGGGAGGGGAGGCGTTATATATAAGGAGTTTTTAACTGATTTGCTAAAAAATGTTCATTTTTTTTAAGTTGTAGGCAATACCGTCTTTACCATAAGGGTACACGGGGCCCGTGCCCAGGGCCCCCATTCTCAGGGGGCCCCGAAGGACCTACGATTTCTCTCACTCATTTATTCTCAAAACATTTTTGTCGGAGACATTAGACATACATTCTTTTCGCAAATTAGTTACTTTATAAGAAGCTATTTACGTGGCATATGCTACGCCATTATATCAACGAAAACGGACGGTTCAAGAAGGCTCATTTCTATCTGAAAGCGCTAGCGTTGATATTGCTAATCAGTAACGTTATTTTAGTTTAAGACGGCGGTGGTTGCTGGATGTAGGCATTCAGTATCAGGTAAGTAGGATAACAGGAAATCATGGCAAGGGTCTACGACACAAAAAAGTTTGGGAGCTTCTGGTCTAGGACGTCCTCTACCATTCCCGTCGACTGGAAGTCGGCCAGGCTGGTGCTCTCAGGAAGGAGGGAAGGACCGGCGACGTTCCGTCTTCGTTCCGTCCGATCTGCTTGCTGAACGAGGCGGGGAAACTCTTCGAAAGGGTTATCTCCGCTCGTATCAGCGAGCACCTGTCGCGCGCGGGTCCCGACCTATCGGACTGCCAATTTGGATTCCGGCGGGGACGATCAACGCTGGATGCCGTCCAGCGTGTTCGTTCCCTGTCGGAGTCCGCAGTCCGATCAGGGGGGTGACGTTGGCGGTGTCGTTAGACATCGTCAACGCCTTCGGCACCCTCCCCTGGCAGGCTATTAGGGAGGCGCTCGTATACCACGAGCTGCCTCCCTACCTGCGGGCCGTGGTCGGGGACTATCTGCGCGACAGGACGATCAGCGTGATGGGACGGGACGGGATGGAAACGTCGAGGAGGGTCGAATGCGGCGTTCCGCAGGGGTCGGTGTTGGGACCCCTGCTATGGAACCTCGCATACGACGCGGTCCTTCGCACCAGCCTTCCTGACGGCGTGAGTGTCGTCTGCTACGCTGACGACACTCTCGTCGTTACGACTGGGGCCGACTTCGGGCCGGTGCTTACGCTTGCCGAGCTTGGGGTGGCATGTGTCGTGCGGGTGATCCGCCGGCTGGGTTTAGAAATAACGCCTCACAAAACAGAGGCGCTATGGTTCCACGGCCTTCCGAGGCGCCGGGAACCACCCAGCTGCCGGATCCGGGTGGGTGACGCGGTGGTGGGGCCGTACATCAAGTACCTGGGCCTCACCCTGGACCGCCGCTGGAGCTTCGAGGAGCATTTCGTGCGGTTGGTCCCCCGAGCCAAAAGGGTGGCGGGCGCATTGCATCGCCTGCTGCCCAATCTCGGTGGACCGAGGGATGGAGTTCGCCGCCTGTACGAGGGCGTCGTGCGATCCGTGGCCATGTATGGGGCTCCCGTGTGGTCGCAAGACTGCGCGAGGTCCCCCCGCTGCAGAGCTCTGCTACGGAGCCTGCAGCGGATAATGGCCATACGGATCGTGCGAGGCTACCGTACAATCTCGTACGAGGCGGCGACGGTTCTGGGACGCTCCCCCCCATTCGACATCCTGGCCGACATGTACGCGGCGACGTATGCGTCGCGCGTGTCGGCCGGGAGGGCGATGGGGGGAGCGCCCTGGAACCCGCGCACGAAGTGCCTAAGCGGGAGTGGCACCGACGGATTGTGGCGGCCTGGCGTGCGCAGCTCGAATTACGGATCTGCGCGCGCCAGCGGGCCGTCGGTGCCGTACTCCCGCACCTCGAAGCTTGGCTCCACGGGAAGGAGGAGGTCACCTACCGATTGACTCAGATACTCACCGGGCACGGCTGCTTCGGTGAGTATCTGTGTCGAATAGGACGGGAGGGATCGACACATTGTCACCACTGCGCATCCGACCTCGACTCGGCCCAGCGTACGCTGGCGGAGTGCCCCGCGTGGGCCTCCGAGCGCCGAGTCTTGGTCGCAGAGATCGGGCGAGATCTGTCTCCGCCAGCATTGATTGCGGCAATGCTGGCGGACGAGGGAGGTTGGAGGGCTGTGGCCTCCTTCTGTGAGGCAGTGATGCTCCAGAAGGAGGCCGCCGAGCGGGGTCGGGAGATGGCCGATCCCGCTCGAAGAAGGCGGCGCCGGGCTCGGTAGCACAGCTGCGGCGCCGCCGCGGGTCGCCGGCGGGCGCGAGTAAGTCGCGACTGCTACGGCGACCCGGGATGGACCACGCCCCTTCCGTGGCCGGGGGGCGTCGTCGGTGGAGGAGACCGGGGGAGGTAGTAAGCCTCCCCGAGGAGGGCTCCCCTGTGTCGACGGGGGAGCGGAGGCTGGGGGTTCCCGGAAGAAGCTTTCTGTTCCCAGGGGCTCCCTACATGCCTGAGGAAGGCCATCCCTGAGGTTTTTAGTGGGTAGCCTCCCCCTTCTGGGGAGGAGAGCCCCACATAACCCCGGCTCGCCACAGCCGGGGTATGCAATTTAATGCATATTCCTCAGGGAAACAAAAAAAAAAAAAAAAAAAGGACGTCCTCTACCAACTTCCTATTCCAATTTTCCTTATAAAAATTAGTCAGTCTTTCGTCAGTCGTCTTGCGTCCATCCTTTCTACGTGTCCAAACCATCTAAGCAATCTCTTCTCGATTTTTGTCTGTTCTGTCTGTGTTTTGCAATTTTATTTATCCTTCATCATTACTATAGTCCTTCGTAAAGCTCTCATTTCGACTGCATTTCTCTTCTTTTATCCTTCTTTTCTTCTCTTCTTCTTCCATAACCAGCCTTCACACCCATACATCATAATGAGGATCAACACACCTCCCTGCCTTTTTTGTTTATGATCTAATAAACATATTTCTAACAATAAATACGCATGTATCCTACTTTCTCCTTTCCACCGGTAATTGTTTATTTAATATATTTAGGCAGCTTATGTGTAATTCAAGGTTACTCACATTAAAGTATGAACCAGGGTCACCGGCAACACCTTTTTCCCCTTTGATCCCCTGGGCCCCTGTTGGTCCAATGGGCCCTTGTATTCCGCGAACACCCTAGAAGGCAAATAATATAGAATAAATAATTTATTATTCATCTTTTCGAAAGCTGTTTATAGAGTTTGATAATTTTTATCTGTAAGTATACCATTTTTAATTATAGCGACACTATTTTTATAGCAACATTTAAAATACTTTCGCCATTTTTATAGCAGCACATATTTTGTATATGAAATATTACATATAAATTAGGAACTAATTAAAGCCGATCTCAGCATAAGCTGCAACAGATTAATCTGTGGCAGCGCTGGTATTCTGCTCGGGACTAAGTAAGGTGAAATAAAAAAGATACAATATCAAATAGATTTAGAACAATGATCATCTACACTTATAATAAATCTGTAGAGAGGTCAATTCTGTTCATGAAATATATTTCCAAAATAACTATCAAGGGGTGATTAGATACTGATGCCAAAAATGCAATCAGTAAAATTTTTGTCTGTCTGTCTGTCTGTATAACCCTTATATAAACAAAAACTATTCTACAGATTTTAACGAAACTTGGTACAATTATTTTTCATACTCCTGAGCTGGTTATAGTATACTTTTCATCACGCTACAATCAATAGGAGCAGAGCAGTGAAGGAAAATGTTGGGAAAACGGGAGAAGTTACTCCATTTTTAGAGCTTCCGTCGCGTGTGCAACGTTAACGGTTAAAGCTACACAGAAATCATGTAAGACAGAAATGTTCTCCTTAAAATTATATAAAAAATATCCCACGACAGCATATGTCTATCTTTTATGGTTGACTCACAATAACACGTGCAACTCCCGATAGCTTAGCAGTTCGAAGCTTTCTGATTATATTTGTCTATTCCTCCGTTTATAACACTCTCAGTCATCCCTAATTAAAAAACTTAACGTTATAAACTATTCTATAAAAACAATAATAAAAATCGGTATAGAAACGCCAATATTCTACATAAAATAACTTAATAAATAACGTTACATTTATGTAAAAATTTTATTAAATGTGTCTTATTTGAAGAATAATTAAAAATGCTATCTAAAATTACGATTCCACGCGGACGAAATAGTAATAAAATAGAAACAATAATTATAATAAAATAAAACTATAAATGCAATACATTATTGACACAGATTCCTTTGTCTTGGGAGGCAAAAAATTCTGCGCCAAACAAAAAAAAAAATGAAATTTAAGTCTATGAATGCACCAATAAAGGGAAAATAGGTTAGGGGTGAATATTCATTAATATTGTTTTGTTGAATAAAACTCTTGTACTGTTCCACTAATTTTAATTATTATCGACCTGACCGGTTTCGCTTTACAGCATTTTCAAAGGTGTTAAAGTATACAGCTGTTCGTGTTTACGCTTCTGAAAGAAGCGTAAACACAGTACAAGAGTTTTATTCAACATGTATAATAAGTTCCACCAAGAGCCAACAATCAACTCAATACAGAATAATATTGTTTTCTTCTTCTTTTATATTTCACCCAACTTATGCCCGATCAGAATACCAGCGCTGCCGCAGATTAGTCTATTGCAGCTTAAGCTGAGGTCGGGTCCAAATTGGCAATTTATTAAATTATTGCATCTGTGTAGTATTTGTGCCAATAAATGTTTTCAATTCTATTCTATATAATAGAAAACGTAGGAACATGTAATGTTTTTTTTATTATCTTTATTATATATCAATTTTGCTACTCCGCTCAGTTGACAGCCTACGTCTGTTTATTGATTGTTAACCGTTAGAAAGTTCTTCTTCTTTTGGGTTTGATGGCGGTGCCCATAGGATTTCGCCAACCTCGAGTTTTTTTGCTTAGAATACTTTTTTTAATTAAACTATGCGCGACTGTGAATGCAAAATTAAAATTAAACAAGACAAATAAAATACCATATACCCTGTTCGCTGTCTTTAAAGAAATATACAAAAAAGTTAAAGAGCGGAAACCAAATCGGAGAATAAAAAGACACCAATTAAAGTTTTATACGATTGTAGAATAAATAATGACAAAAAATATTGATGAAGGGTGAATTAACATAAGAAAGAAGAGAGTTAAATTGACACGGCTTAGGGAGTTAGAAAGTACGCTACTTAGTCTCCACAATGTCCGATGCCTTGACATTTTGACAGTTGTCATTATTTAGCTGTCAATACATTTTGACAGATAGACTTTGGGGGACATCTGTCAAAACGACAATGAAATCTTCAGTTCAGGTAAATATGATTGATTTATTTTACTTACCGGTAAACCCGTATATCCTCTCAAGCCTTGCTCACCCTTATAACCTGGAGGACCAATAGGACCCTGTTTGATAAAAAAGAAAAGAATTAATCTAGGTTCGACGACCTCTGTAGTCGAGTTGTTTTTTTTTTTAATATGATAGGGCAGCAAACGAGCATACAGATTACCCATGGACACCCGCAACACCAGGGGCGTCACAGATGCGTTGCCGGCCTTCAAAAGTTAGTATTAGTTTTAAAGGTTTGTATACCGATTTCATAGCATCGCCATCTCGGAGGTCGAATCCCGGTGGAGGCAGTTGTTTTTAAAATCGGAACTAAAACAAAACGTTCGAACGGAACTTTATGACTTTTGTTATTTCTTCTATAACTATCGTCTATTCGGGCGGTGTTTTTATACTTATCGAAAATATTCCTCCATATCATCATTGCTTCAGATTAAATGCCATATTTTATCAAAACAATCAACGAATCTTAATTTTAATCTGACTCTTGATATATCGCTCCGATGTACCGATTTCTTTTCATACTCTTTTTCGGCTTGTGCCGTCCGGTTATGGAACTCTCTCGGAGAGTATTAGGAGAGAGCTAACGCTGGAGTCCTTTAAGAATCAAGTCTGTGTTCACTCCCTGCCAAAGATTCCTTAACAGAAGCTAGTTATAGCCTATTGTCCTGTCCAATTACTGCACCCATCCTCTATTTAAATTTCCTTTTAGTACTTCCCTGGTCCAAAGTTGACTGCGTTGCTGCTTAGCATTAACACCGCCTTTTGTACATTCGCTATTTGTTGTTTTTTTTTGTCTATGTTCTTATTTTTTGTGTTCAATAAAGAGTAATGTTAGGTTATGTTATAAATCCTGAAAAATACATAAAATTGCAACTTTACCATACTTCGTAGCTCTACCTCCCCTCACTAACTGCAGTGGAATCTCTATAACTCGAACGTTGTCAAGTCAAAATCCTCGTTAAATCGAAAAAATACATGTTTCCCTTTCACTGAACCCCTAAATACGCGGTATTTCGAACTTAGACTTTGACAACTCAAACAAAATGTAATTTCCCTTCGAGGTATTGATAAAACATATTTATTTACGGGTTAATACGGCATGGAATAAGTTTTGGAGTCTTAAGGAAATCCTTAAATCAAACGCCCAGTGAGACTAAAGAAAAAAGTTCTTGACTCTTGTATTTTACCATCTCTATCTTACGGATCACAAACATGGATATTAATAAATATACTAGAAATAAGATATTAACAACTCAAAGAGCTATGGAAAGAAGCACTCTCAAGCTAAAACTGAAACACAAAAGGAAGAATAGTGATATACGGAATACAACACAAGTCATAGATGCTCTACAACACTGCAAAAACTAAAGTGGAAATGGGCCGGACATGTTGCACGAATGAACGACGAGAGATGGGCAAAGCGTATAACTATGTGGAAAGGCCCATTAGGCAAGAGGAGCAGAGGTAGACAGTGGAAAGATGGCTTGACGAAGTGACTGAAATAGCGGGAAATAACTGGAAGGAAAAGGCAAATGATAGAAGCATGTGGAGAAAATGGAGGAGGCCTTTACTCTGTAGAGAGGTCCTTAGTAATAAAAGTTAGATAATATGAATGAAATTTAATAATATTATAATATGCATAATGTCAATCTAATGATCCTAATCAAAATTCGAATTTAATTATAATGTAATAATATATTTGCATGCAATAGAAATAGGGAATTAATTTATTGTAATTAAATGTAAATATGACTTTATTATTATATACATGTGACAAATTTTAATAACGAATTATGATCTAAATTTTAATTGTAGGTAATTTAATTTTTTTATTGTTGAATCGAATATCATGCGAAAAATTGTAATTTTACTAAGGATTAAATGAGGCTTTATTATATATTATTAATTATTATTTATTTATACTCGAAATTCTGAAAACACACTTCATACTTCGGTCAGTAGATACTTATTTGGCTGTTGACTTTATCGAGGAGCACATATTCAATTCATTATTTGAACTTGAGAAAATAATCGATAAAAAATCTGCAAATAGCCTACACCAAAAGAAGATAACAGATTTTTTGTAATACAGATTTGTTTCAATAAATTGTATATAACGTAAAACTTAGGTCGAATTATTATTTAAATTTTACTCTACAAGTCGAAAAATATACTTTCTAAGTCGAAGTTTAAGCAGTTAAGTCGTTTGTAAGTCGAAATTGTTGTTAAGTCGAAAACTCCTTCACTCGAAATTATTAGCATTTTCCTTGACATTCGAGATATCGAGATTCCACTATATATAAAACCTGTATAGTTACACGAATCACTACAAAATATAAAAAAAAAATATTTCACATAATAAATGTCACCCTAGGGCTTGGCTAAAGATAAAGTGGTATGGTGAATACATACGGGAGGACACGTCGCGTTGCAAACTGCCCCCGGTTGCAACCCAGGAGTTCCACTCGCTTCAGCTTCAATTAACTGGAATGGAAAAAGTGTCCCAATATATTTCAATCTCTTCTTTTCAATAACACACAGCTCATAGACGTCCCCACCTAGGGGGTCGCTCCCTTTTTTTTGCGAGTCGTGACACGGCGCTGGTCTACGGGACCGGCCTACCCACTAAAACCGTCCGGTTCTCTGGGCCCAATCGGGGTGCATGGCAGGATCCAGTTTCGTGACTC
The DNA here is from genome assembly GCA_036419045.1 of Scirpophaga incertulas. Taxonomy (NCBI): domain Eukaryota; kingdom Metazoa; phylum Arthropoda; class Insecta; order Lepidoptera; family Crambidae; genus Scirpophaga; species Scirpophaga incertulas. Next base: position 44,009,901 of record CM071626.1, on the reverse strand, counting down.
AACTGCCAGACCCGATACCGATAACTGACCAGGGGGGCAATCGCACTAACAAATCGCAGCTGAAACGAAACCAAATCGTTCCACTCAACCAATCCGAGAGCTAGAATATCACGTCATAGAACAGATGACGTGATATTGTGGCGTTCGGATTGGTTAAGCCGAACGGTTCGGTTGCGTTTCCCCTGCGATTTATTAGCGCGATCGCCCCTCAGGTGGGGACGTATATGGGGGGGTAGGCTCGTGCCTACTCCAACTATGTTAGAGCGGTTAGGTCTTAGTCAACCACGCAGGCAGTGCAGATTGTATGACTTGTCTTTAGTTGCAATCAACAGGATATTAAAAGAAATATAATATTTTTAAAAGACTTATAAAAAACCGATTTGAAGGTCGCTATCTCTGATTACCCGGGTTCGAGTCCCGATCGGGGCAGATGTTTGTGTGATGAATATGTGTGAATATATATATATATATATATATATATATATATATATATATATATATATATATATATATGATATAATCATACTTTACAAAGCTTACTTTAGACTTATTCTAATTAGTCTGAGTGTAAGAAATATTTATCTATTAATTAAATAACAAATAAAAACACGTACATATGCGTACAAATGTACAAGTTTTATATACATTATATACATTGAAAAATTCCAAAGTTAATTATAGATTTTTATTGTTTTGATTTTATTCGATTTATTTAATACAGAACCCAATAACGATTACAGATTCATTAAATGCATTTTCATCACATTTTGATGTACACACAAGTAATAAACGATCACCCATTTTGTACTATGACAGCTGTCAATTCTTTAAGTGACAGCTGTCAGTCCTTTAAGTGACAGCTGTCATAGAATAGCTAAATAGAATCGAAAGATTCAAATCGAAGAATCGAAGGAAACCAGAAAATAGAGTATCAGCAAATCAAAGTGCAATTCTTAATAAAAAAAAATACATAAAACAATATTAATTTGTAATTACCGTCGGCTTCTCAGTAGACGTAGCGATTAAATACTCCGATTTTTTCTGAAAATATATAATAAATACATTTATTGCATAGATTTCCGATCAGATGTGTATCGACTAAAATTCTATTGGAACCATCACTTAAGCATATAATGTGTTTTTTTTTAATTTTTATAATCGTTTCACCATAATGGTTAAGCCGAGAGCCTTAACCATTATGATTGAGTTTCTTTTGGAACAGTTGTTCACTTATGAAGCATATATAAACATTTTTTTGTTGAAATAAATTATGTGTAAAAAAACAATAAACAATTTCGTTTATAAAAATCACTTACAATTTCTTCGCAGCTGTCGGGTTTCAGAATGTATTTGCTACAGCTTAGAGACAACCATTGAAGATCTATCTGCAAAATAAATTGGAAACTGAATTTACTTTGAAATATTCACGAGTATTTCTTCTGATAACTAAACGGGTAGTTTATTTATAACAGGGTCATCTCACTTGGCGTGCGGGAGGTATCGTTCCCAATCTCCAGGCCCCCTCCCCTGAGAGGGCGAGCACTCCGATAGAGCCGATAGGGCCCCAGGCTTTCTGCCCGGCCAAAGCATTAGGCAGTGTTTAGTTGGTAGGCTGGCCTTCTGCTAGAGTCCAACATAACCACCCGCCGTAGACCGGGCGCGGGTGGTATCCGGTGCAATGTCTTCCAAGCACCAGGGGGTTGTCATAGCGACCACTGTGGTGGCGCGCCCCCTATGAGCTCACTGCCTCCTCCCACGAGGAAAAAAAAACAGGAAATATGCCAGTGGCGGCGTTTTGTGGTTGTGGTGTGGCCCGTGTGCGGGACACTATACCCATAGAACAACTCTTCTTCAAAACGCAGTGTCAAATACAAAAAACTATTAAAAGCCTCACGTGCGCAGGAGTGCCGTCTTCATTGGAGACAACGGTGACAATCGTGGAGTTGATGAAGTCATGTCTTGTGATATTTTCTGGTGTTTGCTGTCAATGCAAGAAAACTTCATTTTATAAATAATTATTTTCGAACGTCTTAATGTTGTTACGAGCTGTGGTTCCTCACAGGAAATAAAATGCGGTTTCTATCTATACTTTTTAATTAATAAACATTTTGTATATAGTAAGTTTGAAAGATACACTATCTCCAGTAAATATAGGTTACACTAAATTTTCAAAAAGTTTGGGATCCATACTAAAACTTCAATAATGTACCCAAGGTGTGACAAAATTACCAAAAATCTTTCTTACATCGCATACGCTGCGAAAACTATTGATTATAGAACAAAATAATGTACTACGTAATTGAGAACATATAATCTATCGTATAATAAATAAATACATTAGGCCTACTATGGTCTCTTAAATCAGGAATAAAACGGCAGTACAAGCGAGATAGCGCTATACGCTGCTAGAGCGATATCTCTGTTTCAATGTTGTTCTAACCTTACTCGAAGCTGACATGATAAGGTCACTGTAGGCCTACCATGATCGCTTATAACGGGACTAAAACCGCAGTGCAAGCGAGATAGCGCTATACGCTGCTAGAGCGTTATCTCTATTCCAATATTATCTTAAACCTGCTCTAAGCGATCACAGTAAATTCACTGATCTCGTACCTCTATGCAATCAACTGCCAAATGAACAGTATCGTTCATCACCGCCATGTGAATCTTGTGCCATCCCGGTGAAAACAGCTGAAAATAAACAAACTGAAATAAACAAACAATTATTTTTATTATAATCTAAAGTAGAAAAGAGAAGTGATTGGACCAGCAAAATTTTGCTTTTAATTGGTAGAAAATATTTTAATCTGTAAAGCGAACGTAATGTGAAACTCTCTCGGCGGTAAACTTAATTGATTTATGCTAGGCTAATTGGTGTAAGTGTAACATAAATATATATATTTTTTATAATTTGCTTACTTCAACCGTCGCTCGCCATTTGTTACAGTGCGTCCTTACCTCCTTGCTCTTAAACATGGCTCGCGAGCCTTGCACGAAGACCACCACCCTCTTGGAGTGCGGCAGCAGGGTGAGAGAGACCTCCGTGTCCTGCGCCCTTGCCTTGATCAAGCTCCATGGCCGCCGCTGACCCTCCGCGCTGAATGTGCCAACCACGCTAAAATATTCTGGCAACCCGTTGGGGAACACTTTCCTGTGAGACAATACGATTTTTTATTATTTGCCTAGCTCGCCTATTTTCAAAAAAAAATTGTCCTAAGCTGACGCAACTTCGTCTGCGCAGGACATTTGTCATTATATTTTGGACGATTGACACAATATCTTTATTCTGATGTTATATTATTGTTGTGTTTCGTTAAAATCCATAACTTCGAGTAGCTTATATTAGTGTGGCGTAGAAAATAACTAACATTATAACATTAAAATTATCATTACAAATTATTATAAACACTAATCCTGCGCAGCCGCATTCGCGGGGCACCAGCTAGTAAAGAAATAATAACACGTACTTCAATGGCAGTGTCAAATTAGCTCCATCCCTAATCCTGTAGGCTCTCTGCATATCCTGGGAACCCTGTACCATCTTCACACCCGGTGCTCTTGGTAGGTCTAATCGGTACACAGCGATCAAATCCACTGACTGGAAATCTATATCTCCTGGCCGCAGAGGGGAGCAAGGAGCCTGGTCCATCTGAAGCTCCATTGTCCATAAGTCCCTCAAATAATCAGCTTTCGTCATTTGAGGAGCAACAGTTGTTATGACGTCACGATTATTTCTTGTAGTTACATCATTAGGAAGTGTATAATTCTGATCAACTGTGACGACATTACTTTTGTCTATAGCATTTGATAGATCGATATCTTTGTCGTCATCTGAAAATGAAGATGGATCAATATATTGTTCTTTTGTTGTGATGTTTTCCATGGTCCGTTTTATAGGTTTGATTATAATCATATCGTTAGAAAGTCTGTGATTCTGATCAACTGTGACGACATTACTTTTATCTATAGCATTTGATAGATCGATATCTTCGCTGTAATATGAAAATGAAGATGGATCAATATATTGTTCTTTTGTAGTGATGTTTCCCATATTTTGATCTATAGGTTTTATTGTAGTCATATCATTAGGAAGTCTTGGATTCTGCTCATGTATAACAACATTACTATTATCTATATAATTAGATAATTTAAAATATTGTTCATTTATAGTTATATTTCCCATAGTCTGATTTGTGTTCAGTTGCGGTTTTCTAGTTGTCAGATCAACTATATCAACTGTAGATGGTTCTACAATTAGTTTCGCTACTTTGATATTGTCATCAAACTTAGATTCAATAATATGCGGTTCTACTGTCGTCCTATTATTGAAAATTGTCATCTGATCCATTGGAGGATCTTCTGTTGTGATACTATCGTGATGTGTGTACTGATCTGTCACAGTTTGCGTCGTCGGTTTTCTAGAATTCGTTTTATCTTGATCCATCAGTTGTAGAGTTGCCGTAATATTATCTAGAATTTACAAACAACAATTATCATTACAATGCACTATAGCAGATGTAACGTTATCAATATTAATAATAAATAAATCGTAAATATTATTCACCAATAGACAACAATACCTGTAGTAGGTATCTGTTGATATAGTTACAAATAATTCGCCGAAACATTACCGAAAATAAATGTTGAGAAACTACTATTAATTTAAATACACACATATCAATATATCTTATACATATAAACTACGAATTTGTATGAATGTATCTCATGCATGGACCAACACTTTTTTTTAAATGTAATATTATATTTTTATAATAAATATACATAAGAGGAAGCCTGAAAGTAGCGCCAGTGGTATAAAAAGTGAGAGGAAGTAGATTAGCATGGCTTGGACATGTGATGCGGAGGGATGAAAGTCATGTCACAAAGCGAATGTTGAATATGAAAGTGGAGGGATACGCGGGCAGAGGAAGGCCGAATAAAAGATGGATCGATTGTGTGAAGAATGATATAAGAATGAAAGGAGTAAGCATAGAAATGACGGCTGATAGAGAGGAATGGAAGGAAAAGATCTACTGCGCCGACCCCAGATAATGGGAAATGGGCAAGAGGATGATGATGATTATATTTTTTTAATGAAAAAGGATGAAAAGAAGTGTAAAATTCAACGATATGATTGGGAACAAATGTTTAGAGCATTAGTGCTTGTGTATCTGGGATTTGTGTTGAAAGAAGAGTCATGGCAGGAACCCAAGTGAACGGGGCTATTAATAGCCTCATAGTCAGACCTTGTCAAAAAAGGCGCGTTTGACTGTACATGGTAGTATGCTGGTCCTTACGCTTATAAATTTATAGGAGTGGATGCTGGATGTGGCAAAAGAAGGATAAAAGCAAGAGTAATGCAGTGGCAGTGAGCATCGAGGGAAATATCTGAAGAGACGATGAAAGATAAGTAATGTGATAAGGAAAAGAGTTGTAGTGACAAAAGTCGAGAAGGCAATGCTAAGTTGGTTTGGATACGTAGAAAGGATGGACGAAAGACTACCAAATGAAATTTATAAGACAAATAAGAATGCGTCAGCTGGTAGGGAACGACCTAAACAAACCTATAATCCGGGAGGTAGCGTTATTATTTTGAGCAAGTCATTTTATACCGGCTGAAAATCATAACAGTAGTTTACCCCTAACACATTATAGCTTCGAACGTCAGCTGCGTCGATAGCGGTGGTGCTAAAGGAGACAGCATGAGAAAGAAAGAGCATAGAGAAAGAAATGTATGGTATTATTGTTTTAATCACATTTTTTTTTTTTAATGTTGTCAGCTGGTTTGACAAGGGGGTTATACGTCAGTCACGTGCATGAACCTCATGGAAAATTTGACAGACAAATTAATTTTATACCTTATGAAATTTGTACATCTCAATTTTTATACTTTTAAAATAATAAATAAAATCGTCAGCCGTATTTTTAACGGGGGTAATACGTCAATCAGCCAATGCATTTGAACGTTGCATAGGCTTTTTGGAAAATAAACTGACAATCTTTACACCCGTAAACAATTAACTAACGATGATTTTTTTTAATATTTAAATTATCTTACACTTCGAATTTAATAAGTATAATGTTAATTTAATATAAAAAAACACCACATTTTATTTATTAATTTTGTGTCGGTTTCTCGTCATATTAATACGTACTGTAGCATCAGGAATTTTAAGCAGTTAAAGTCTCACGACTCTAACATACCTTTCCATTTTTTTTTTGTTCCGCTGTGGAAAATGCATTGAATTGTATACCCCGGCTGCGGAGAGCCGGCAGTTATGTGGGGCTCTCCTCTCCAGAAAAAAAAAGAGAGAGGAGAGAAAGAGGCCTACCCACTAAAAACCTCAGCGATGGCCGTCCTCAAGCGTTGTATGGGCGCTCAGGATCGAGTATCGCATCTGAGGATACAATACTTGAACAAACAGGGAGCATACTAAAGAAAGGTCAAGTCAAGAGTAGCCATAACCGACGCGCGTGCTTGAAAGGAAGCTACGGAAGTATGTTTGGATGTAGCAAGCGGAATACTGATCTCTGACAGCGTGAGTATATTTATGTATGTATGCAATATTAGCATTTCACCTCCATCTTTACCGAAAATGGGGTACGCTTATCCAGTAAGTAAAACTCCGCTCCAGTAAAACTCCGTATATATTGCACAGGGAACAAATTTTCCGCTTTTCGAGGCAGTTGTAAGCAGAGATCGGAATCACGTAGAGTTATTTATGTACTTGCATGGATATGTTGATATGAATGTGGACCGTCCCGGGATTTCTGATGGACAAACCCGCGTGGCCAATAATATTGTAAATAAATAATAATAAAAACCTCAGAGATAGACAAATAAAACAAAGATAATTAACATACAATCAGAGCTGGGCATTAACTCGTTAATCCGTTAATCGTTAATTTACGAAGTTAACATTTTGACTAACGGATTAACTTTTAAGTTAACAAAAAAAAGTTTTAACGGACTTGTTAACTTCCGTTGCTTTTTGGTTGGTTCGTTAATCGTTAATCCAGTACCTACCTATAATTTAAAAAGTCGCGGTACAAACCAACACACCGACACCGGCTGACATCGCGGCCGCGCGGCGAGCCGCTAAAAACACGTTTCGACATGTTCATTTGGTCGGTTTATAGTTCCGGGCGGCAGGGCGGCACGAGCCACGAGGTTAAGGCTGGGTCTAACTGGGGTAAGCCAAAGAGGAGACTCATTAATTCTGAGAGTAATGATGATAGCGGTACCACGATTAAAAAAATAAGACAGGCTCGGCAAATGAGTATAGCAGAATCTTTTGGGATTGCAGCTACTGGCAGCGGTGTGCCTCAAGCTCGAGTGGAGGAATGTATAGTGAATTTCTTTGTTTCAAACATGATTCCTTTACATATAGTTGAAAGCCAATCATTTTGCACGTTAATAAAAACATTAAATAATACTAAAACTTCAATATCAAGAAGAACTTTGGGCAGACGAATTGTTGAGGAACATAGACTCGTTGTAGACAACTAACAGAACGCATTTTTGATAACGTGTTAACGGATTATCGATTAACGTTAACTTGCGTTAAATCTTCCGAAAAGTAACGCTTTAACGTTTAACGAAGTTAACTTTTTTATTAACGAATTGGCGATTAACGAAGTTAACTATTTGATTAACGGTGCCCAGCTCTGCATACAATTTTTATTAGTTTACATTGATTCACAATACAAATTAGTGTTAGTCTTAAGCAAATTCTCATATTTCGCCTTTTTTATAATACTTTTGCTTGTAGCCTAGACTCGTGAGGTTATTCAAACGGCCCATCAGAATCATTTTCCTTGTCCGAATCATTACCAGTAAGATTTGAAGTGCTCGCTTTCGACATTACTGTGTAATATACTAGCTGACCCGCGCCCACTTCGTTGGGCATAATATTAATAATCCCCGAAGCGAGCACGAACGCGAACCGAATTAAACCCGAAGCCATCGCGCGCCGTCCGCTGCTTTGGCCTTCACACTTATGACGATGAGTTTACTTGTTTTCATAGATTCATAATTTTTTCGGAATATATGACTAATAAATATGACCTAGGGATTTAAATTATTTTATTAATATTTAACATTAAATTATCTATACTAATATTTAAAAAAAACTACTTTTTGTAACTTAAATATAAAGTTAGACGTATGTTGTCGTTGACATTTTTGTAGGCATTTTCAGCTCCACATCTTTTCTCTAGAACTCAAAAATATCTTTCATGGTTAAGGCAGCGTTCGTAAGAAACGCTTTCATTCCACCGTTATTCTCCGATCACTTTGCAAAAACGGACTTACTTAAAAGTCTTTTTATTTTTCGTTTTTTTTGTATAATACCTATGACACTCAACAATAATGTGGCTTCCTATTGGTGAAAGAATTTTAAAATCGATTCAGTAGATCCCGAGATTACCCCTTACAATTTAACAAATATACAACACACAAACTTTACTTCTTTATAATATTAGTATAGATAACCATTAGCTTCTCAATATTTTCTGATTTTAATGAGTTTCTCCGAACGTCTAAAATCCATTTGTACATTGAAAGAGATCTTTTTTTTTTCTTTTATTTTAAATTAATCTCGGAATTGAGGCATATCCATTTTATTCTTTCGCTGTATGAAATTCTATAAGTTACATGAATAACTGTACCTAATTCGACCTCAGATCATTACAGATAATTTTCAATAAAAAAAAATCTGAGAGACACTACAACAACAACAAGAGAATATGACTTTGCAACCAGTAGTAGAAAGAGCGTACTCCCATTTAAAGGCCGGCAACGCGCTGTGACTCCTCTGGTGTTGCGGGCGTTCATGGGCGGCGGTAATTGCTTTACCATAGCGTGATCCCGTCTGATCGTTGCACCCTATCACATAAAAAAAAAACCAGTACTTACTCTAGATCCGGATTTCGACCATAACTGACTGACATAAGATGATATAAGAAAAACGATGTACCTGAAAAAAAAAAAAACAAACATTAGCTTAGTCCAGTAGACCCTTTGCCATGTGTTTCTGTTTTGGGTAGACCCTCTAGATAGATAGATAGATAGATAAACAATTTATTTGCATCTTCAGTTTACAGATTTTAGAACATATAATAGTTATAAATCATATAAAACAGAGGAAATAAAAATAAAAAGTTTTTACAAATTCTTGTGTGTCACAGCGATGCAAATAGGCTAAAGCTCAGCGATTGTATTTGCACGACTTATGCAAAACGCTGATTTTCAGCTTCTGCCCAGATATAAGGTGCTAGAACGCGAAAACAGAAACGGAGTTAATTTAGATGTTCTAAAGGTAAATTCTATACACATAATATAAAAATTCAATTCTCACTAAAATACAAATCAGATGTCAAACATAGTCATTAAATCAGAATGTCATTACAATATAAAATACTAATAATTAATTGAGAATTACTTAAATTATTCAAATTGTTTTATATAATTATGTAAGTAGGTGTATGCAATAATGTATGTCACAATTATTCATTACTAGCGACCCGCCCCGGCTTCGCACGGGTGCAGTGAAAAAATGGTTATGGTGGGTTATCCCTAAGAGATAGACATATACCATCGCGGACTTTTTTGTGGATTTTTGTAAGTTGTACAATACTGTAGTACATTATTTTGGTCTATCTCGTAGGGTTCAGCCAGCGTTTGCAATATAAGCGCAAAAAAAACGTGCTTATTTACGACATCACATTAGAAACTTTAAATTTATCAGTGTTTCTCTACTATATTATGCATTTATTATACATACAAACCTTCCTTAAGAATCACTCTATCTATTAAAAAAACCGCGTCAAAATCCGTTGCGTAGTTTTAAAGATCTAAGCATACATACGGACATACAGCGAAAGCGACTTTGTTTTATACTATGTATTGATTATTAATTGGGGTTCAACTGTAAGACATTCCACATCAAGACGACCAATCATGTGCATACCAAAGCCTTGTAGATCTAATAAGGCTGATTTGACGAGTTTTTTAAGATAATATGTTTTGACGTCACTTGCCTTATTGGCGGGGTAGGTATATCAGGCTCTTTACTTACTTGATATTGAATGCGTACATCCTACAACTAAACAAAATTTTAATGAACACTTATAATATTTTTTTTTACTTCATAGGTACTATTATAATAACTAGCGGACCCGACAGACTTCGTCCTGTCAAAAAGATCTGTAAAGTAGCAGTTTTTTGTTCCTACTTATTTTATAGATAATGTCGCATAGCCAACCAAATCGCAAAAAAGTCTAAATGACCTATTACATTTTGTGGCTATTCAATTTTGGACCGTGACATTAAATCCTCCAACGATGTATTCTGTGCTCCAACGCACGCACGCACACTGTTTTGATAGATATGATTGAATTTCAACTATATGTGGCGTTAATAAAGCGCAAATTGACTCTTTGATGTTAGGAACACACCTTGATTGCTTAGACAACAGTGAGTGCTTGCAATATGAACTTTATACAATAACAATAAAGTTCAATTCGACTGTACGTTTTGTTAGAAAACGTTTGCATGGGAAAATAAAAGGGCTGTTTTTAGGGTATTTCCGATAATTATTAAAATTTTCCTCATTGTAAAAACCCTCCTTGAACTTCAACGAACATTAACAAAAAAGAATTGGCCAAATTGGTCCAGGCGTTGTTGAGTTATGAGCTTACCAACACATTTTGCGATTCATTTTTATATATAAGATTACATATATGGTCATTTCATGATTTTCATATTATATTTTTTCAAATCATCTACTAAAATCAATTAGAAAAATAGTACCTTTCGGGTGTACCCCTATTAATAAATGGAAGAAGACACTATTCATTTATTTATTTATGAGAATATACAGACTTTACAGTAAAAATTATTTACAGCACTTTTCATACTAATAGTAACAATTTAAAGTTAGCTTATAAATAGATTTTGAAATGTGAGGTCACCTCCCTTGTCACACAATGTCACACTTCAAACAACAACACAACACCATTCGCCATTCGCAAAGGAACCCTAAAAAGGCCATGCATCTCGTAAGTTCTGTTCTGTTCGAGTCTAAATATTGATCATGGTCGCAACGGTATTGATCGGTAAAGGAAAGTTAATACGTACAATAATATATACGTACAGAGACATCAAATACCGATTCGGGTCAACAATTAATTGAACCTGGGCACCAGATGTGACCTAATTCTCCGGGACCTTCAGACGCCAATCGCAAATGATTTATGCTCGCATATCGGATACATGAACCACGCTAAATTGGGTAACGGGAAATGTTAATTGATCGTGTCTGTGACTTTAGCTTTTGTATATGTCACCGGAAAATAACAAGACGCGTAAGTTTATTAATCTACTAGGAAGTTTATAAGCTTTCGTAGGATTCTAAACGGGGGATAAATTGTAATATTTTACGTCCACATTTTCGTAAATTGATAAACTTACTGAACTCACTCGTAAAATAATAAGTAAGCAATAACCAAACGCTACGCTCGATCTGATTGGTTGACTGTCACGTGTCACTTCTCTTCCTCGCGGCCTTAATAATAAAGGATTTTTTTTATTCTTTTAAATAATAAAGGCTTTCGTATTACACAATTTCTGTCGTTTTATTTAAATATAGCAAAGTAGTGTTCATTAGTGTATTTTGTAAGAGTATTCCTGTATTTTAGCTAGTAACTGTTAAATAGTTTATTGAAACTGATAATAGCAAACTCAACTCACTACATCCGTGCCGGAGAGGAACCAGGCATTGTTGCTTCCGATTTATAGTTTGTCAAGTCTGATTGTACCAATGTCTATGGACACATTGCCACTATGAACATTGACCAATCAGAGAGCAGTGTGTTATTTTACGTATTTCAAGAAAAAAATTACGAATAATAGATAATATAAAAGTTTATAAATTTACCGTGTGACGTCGGAAATTGATAATTTTACGAAAATGTGCACGTATAATAATACAATTTATCTCCTGTTTAGAATCCTACGAAAGTTTATAAGCTTGCTAGTAAATTGATAAACTTACGGATCTTATTATTTTCCGGTGACATATATGTCGCAGCCAACTGGTTAAAATAGCCGTTCAACCTTTGACTGAACAATTCCAGCCTCCAGACTGAACGCCATTCAACCATACGTCTAGCTTATTAATTGAATATTTGAGTCGCTCAAAACGTTCAACAATACAGCTGATTCAAAAGCCGCCGTCTAATTAGTTCATCGCTCACCACCGCAGCGCTAGGTGCGTTTTGTTTCAGTATGGCGTCAACCGATGTTTCAAGATATTTTCCGGAAAGTAAGTAGGTAGTAAATATACGTTACACGTGTTATTAAAGACACAGAAATTATGAGGTCACTTACGAGTGATGAGTGAAACAAAACTTAAACAAATATTCGAAGAGAAATTACGGGATTATGAAATGATTCTTGCTTCGTAAATTTTTGAGTTAAACTTAATTCAAGAATAACCTTCCAAGAAATTACAAAAAGCCTTCCTATTCTCTCAAATTAAGTACTAAACTAATGGTCACCTTAGTTAATTTGCCATTTAACCATTTGGCTAAGCGTCGTTTAGCTGTAAGCAATTAACAAGTCGGCTAAACGACGTATAGCTGTGTGATTGAATGACGTTGTTCAGTCAAAGGGCTAGCTGTTTGATTGAACGGCTATTTTAACCAGTTGGCTGCGACATATATAAATACTAAATACACGTGTTGGTTGACAAAATATATCTTTGAATTTCTTCCCAGGTGTAAGCAGGTTCCCTGATGCATTAGTATGACCGCGCCACCGATGACTACGCGATAGACGATGACGACGAAGCGACGCTCCTAGACCAAAGGAGTCGTCCATAAATTACGTCACACGAATTTCGTGATTTTTTGCTCCTTCCCCCGTCCTTGTCACTAGTCACATTTGTGAGAAAGAAAATTACATTTAGAAATTATTGAATGATAAAAGCGGTTTCGAAATCAGTTTTATTTCCATTTTAATAAAATTAACATCAAATCAATTAACAAAACAAAAAACGATTACTTATATTAAATAATTACATATATTTTCATATTATATTTTTTCAAATCACCTACTAAAATTAATTAGAAAAAGTAGTACCTTTCGGGTGTACCCCTATTAATAAATGGAAGAAGACACTATTCATTTATTTATTTATAAGAATAAACAGACTTTACAATAAAAATTATTTATAGCACTTTTCATACTAATAGTAATAATTTAAAGTTTGTGATTTAACAGTTAGCTTATAAATAGATTTTGAAATGTGAGGTCACCTCCCTTGTCACACAATGTCACACTTCCAACAACAACACAACACCACAACCCCCTCCCTCCCCCTTACCGTGTGATGTAATTTATAGATGACCCCAATACAGAGAAGTAACACTTAGGTTTTCTATTTTACGATCTTGTTCAGTGCATTATTAGAGACAATTTTATCAATTAAAAGTAAGAACACTGACGCTGTACAATTGGTACACTGTCCAAATTTGTACACTGGTTAACCGGGAATTATTTATAATAATAATACTAACAACTTTACTCCACGGCCACAGAACACAGACACAAAGCAAGCGGAAATAACAAAGACATGACATTAAACAAAAGCAGTAAACACAATATAAGTATAAAATACAACATAAAAACATAGACAACAGTATAGTACACAGACAATGACTTAACTATATATTAGAAAATAAAACAACTTTAATTAATTAACTGGCTAGATTATATTACTTTAGTTATTTTCTTTCTTCGGCTGCTAACATAGAAAGTAATTTTGTTCTTCAAAAAAGAGCAGTCCGCGCTATTTATAATTTACGAGCAAGGGATTCTGTAGATTTATTTAAATAGATTAATATAATAAGCGGGCCAGTATATTTATGAAAATTTGATTTATGTGTATAAAAATTGGCACACATTTCATGCTAATTTCAAATGCACAATTTAAACATAAGAAATAAAAATAAACTTGCCGTTCCAACGTACATGTTATAAAAATCTAGAGGTTCATTTACGGGTAAACGTATATTTTTTTATAACAAGATTCCACATAGTGTAGCTGAATTGCCTTTTCATAAGTTCAAGGTGCATGTTAAAAAGACGCTGATGAGTAAGGGCTATTACAAAGTCAATGATTATTTAAATGATGCCAATGCTTGGTGTCGATTTGAAGACATTACATTCTAAAGTGTAAATATTTGTTTTCCCGTATAAATTGTAAACATATATTATAATATATATATACATATAATAATATCTATTAATTCTCTATTATTTTATTAGAATTATAATATAACAGTACCGGAATTCCGGGAAATAAAATAAAAAGACAGTTCCATACTTTGTCAAAAACTAAATTAGGTAAATAAATAAACATCCGGCTATCCAATTCCGCAATCCTGGGATTTTTATTTAACAAAACATTAAAAAGCCGTTTCCGTTCCGTTCCGTTGTTTTAAACTAACTTTAGGTAAATATGCATCCGATTATCCGATCTCTACTGATAAGTTTCTTGCACCCATTCTTCTTAAGTATCAGCAAAAAAATACGTCCTGAATGGACGGAATGATGGGAGGTAGGAAAAAAAATTGACGATTCAAAAGAGCTTTCTATAAAGTCATATTTACATCTTAATATATATATTTCTTGTGTGCGTGTGTATGTGACTGAACTCCTCCTAAACGACTGGACCAATTTTGATGAAATTTTTTGTGTGTATTCCAGGGGGCTTGAGAATGGTTTAGATTCACAATACGGTCATATAGATATTGTTTTTCAGCTAAATTATTTATTTAAAAACATTTGAGACAACGTGAGACAACGTGACATTTGAGACATTTGACATTTGAGACATTTGACAGGACAACGTAGTCATATAAAGTCATATAAACACGAACGCTGGTGAGTGTGTGCGCCACAGCAGGCAAAATCAGGCTAAAGCTCAGCATAATTTGCTTGCGGCAAACAAGCAAATTGCTAATTTTCACATTTCTCGCTAATTCTAACAAAACTAAATGTTTAAATTTTCGTCACCTTCCAAATGTCAGGACAGTAAATACAGTTGTGAAGATAAATACATATAAAAGTTTGTCGTATAGGCTAATCGTGAGGGTATTAGATTGGTTCAGAATAGATTAAGATTCTAGAATCTTTTTCTAAAGCAGATTTTTTACTTACTTTTTTATATTTTATATATTTTAAATATATGTGTGTATATTTGTATATCTGGGCACGTATGTCTTTATATTTATAAACTTATTTCTTTCGTGTTTCTTTCCGTTTAATGTAGTTGTTGTTGGTATGTTTATATTTCTATCCTTTTCACACATTTACACTGCCTTGTTTACTTAACCTTTCTGCACGCTTTATTGGTTGACTGCGAGAGAATGTCCTTGGTATAACGTCCGCCATTAGTGTTTTAATGGTGTAAAAATAGTGTAATTAAAAAAATAAATACCTTACACTTATTTCTACATTATGTTGAAACGACAAGATTGGTTTATTTTAGTTATTTTCATCGGGGTTATCCCTAACAGATAGACATACATATACCATCGTGGACTTTTTTGTTGAACTTTTTAAGGTGGACAGTACTGTAGTACATTATTTTGGTCTATCTCGTAGGTTTCAGGCAGCGTTTATGCAATATAAGCGCTTATGTACGACATCACATTAGAAGCCTCTAAATTTATGTGTGTTTTTTACTATATTATATGCATGTGTTTTACATATAAACCTTCCTTAAGAATCACTCTATTAAAAAAAACTCATCAATATCCGTTTTGCAGTTATGCAGTAGAAATGAGAGCTTTGCGGAGTATGGCAGGAGTAAAACTGAGTGACAGATTGTATAATGAAGTGATTAGAAAGAAATGTGGTTTGAAAGAGAATATCGTGACAAGAATAGAGAAAGGGATGCTTGGGTGGTTTGGGCATGTGGAACGGATGGATGAAAGTAGACTGACCAAAATGATTTATGAAGCTGGAGTGAGTGGAGATACGGGACGAGGAAGACCTAGGCGAACATATTTCGAACAAATCGAAAGTGTCCTCAAAAAAGGCCAGGTCAGAAGTACCCGCAATCGTCGAGCATGTATGAGGAATGTTATGAAAGTAGATGAAGCGAAAGAGATATGTAAGGACCGTAGCAAGTGGAAGGACGTAATCTCTGCCTACCCCCGTGGGAAAAACGCGTGAGTGTATGTATGTATGTATGTATATCCGTTGCGTAGTTTTAAAGATTACATAGGGACAAACAGACGGCGGATAGCGACTTTGTTTTAGTAATGTAGCGACTAAACGTCTTCAGAAACTTTAGATAGAAATAAAAAATCTGTTTCATTAATTTTATAATCAACTAGTTTTCTGCCCGCGGGTTCGACCGAATTTATGAAAGTTGTTCATGCGAACTAGTTTTGTCGATTAAAATTGTTGTTTTTTTTTTATTCACCAATCAAGCCTAAAGGAAAATATTCAAGGCCAAAATCGATCCAGCCATTTCAGAGATAAGCTGGAAAAAACAAACAGACAGACAGACGACACTCAAATTTTATTTATATATATGTAAAGAGTATATAGATAAGTAAAAGTATGTTGAACATTTAATACATTAAAAACGTTAGTCGCTTTGCATTTTGTCTACAAATTTAGATATAAAATATAAAAATTTGGATAGCATATTACTCAAATAGATTAATATCAAATTCTTGAAATGGAACTTTCTTTAAATACTAAACTCGGTCAACGATTATTAAATAATAACAATCAGAAATTAACATTTGAACGTTGCAATAACAGTGCCTTGCAGAGTACATTATTTATTCGCAAAAAAACTAAAAGAAATACTTTTTTTATTAAAGTTTAACGGCCTTGGATTACAATTCCATGCAGCAAAAAGAAATACTGTATTACAAAAAAAAAATACATCAAGCGCTTACGAAAAAAAAGAACTCACCAAAAAGTTTTCATTATATCCGAAGTTTAAAATAAATAGAACGTTGCACACTATCTCCGATCCATACCAGAGCGCGTACTGGCCGTGATGTTGGAAGACCAGACTTAATCAACTGAGATTTGAGACGCAATAATAATTAATTTGAACAATGACAGAACGTTCTCCTCAATTTAATAGTACATAGCGAAAACATAGCCAGTGGTAAGGCATGTGAAACCCGCCTGATTGAACGTTAAATGATTTATATAAAGATCACTTTTCTGTCAGCTGCTTCGCTGAAATTCCAAAATGGCTGATTGAGAGCTGACAAAGGTGAATCATACATGATTAGAAAGGATAAAAATTGTAGAATTGGACAGACAAATTACTTTTTTTTAATTTAATATGTACATATTATGGTCAGTATGGCCAGGTCAGAAGTACCCGCAATCGTCGAGCATGTATGAGGAATGTTATGAAAGTAGATGAAGCGAAAGAGATATGTAAAGACCGTAGCAAGTGGAAAGACGTAATCTCTGCCTACCCCCATGGGAAAAAGGCGTGAGTGTGTGTATGTGTGTGTGTGTGTGTGTTTGTATTATGGTCACCGCTGGTGCCCGCGTTTATTTGCACTGGATTAGTATTTCGTACGTCTTCATAAAATGTACAGTACAGTAGAAAACATTTTTTAATTACATACATAATAAGAGTACTCTTTTAGATGAGTAATGTTGTAGAAGTAGCGATGTATCTACGCATATTACTTTTGAAGATACTGCGCCATGTTTGCAGCACAGTCGCGGATCGCTCAAAACCGATCCATACTAAGTACACTGCAATCGTATCTTCATAATTCAATAAACTCGCCCAATTTGTATGAACGTATATACAAAATTGCCAAATTAGTTTGTTATTTCTACGTTTATAGATATACTTTCTATAATAAATAATGTTACATTTAATGTGAAGAAGCTATAAATAATTTCGTTTCATTAGACTTATGCAAAAAATTATGGTAATATTTTTTGAAATCTAAAAACTACTCGTATATTGATAACAAATTGAAATGAAAATTCTATATAGACATACGTACGTTCATGATATGTAAATTTTTCGAATGTTCCAAGATTTCGAAACCCACTCTTTGAACAGCAGCCATCGCAACTTGCGCCTTGTGCACGGGTGCATTGTCGTGCAAAAGGAGCACACCTTCAATCAATTTTCCCGTCTTTTTTCTCTCACAGCATCTCGCAGACTTTCTAATAGTGCAGCGTAGTACTCTCCAGTGATAGAGACACCCTTTCCTTTATAATCAATAAGAAGGATTCCCTCTGAATCCCAGAAAACAGTTGCCATGAGTATTTCAGCCGACGGAGACACTTTAAATTTCTTTGGAGGTGGTGTGTGCTTTTTGTACCACTGCAAAGAGTCTTGTTTGGAGTCAGACTTATAATGATGAACCCAAGTTTCATCTTCAGTCACAATTCGGTTCAAAACGTCATCAGAAGGATGAGCACAGAGCGCTAAAAACTCGCGACAGCACTCAACTCATCGTTGCTTCTGGTGTGGCGTGAGCATTCTCTGCACCCATCTTGTACACACCTTTGACATGCCAAGATGGTCGTGTAGGATGTTCAAAATGGTTGTAGCTGATACTCCAATCATTTCTGCAAGCTGTTTCTTTCGATCATCTTCGATCGAATCCCTGCCTTGCTTAAACAAGTTTTACCACTTGTAAGCCATGGTTTTACCAGGGCAAAAGACATCTCTTCCAAAATAGTCTGGGGAGGTTTTCCTTGTTTGGTAAGGAACTTGATCACTGCGCGAAACTCAATTTTCTCCGTGTTGCAAATTTTCTTCCGGATTAACTTGTTGATTGATGTGTAGCTCAGGTAATTATGACCTATTTCTATTAAATTTAGTATTTATACTCTTAATGAGTGTCACAACTAGTGCAAGTAGTCAAAAGTGACGATTTCGCAGAGAGGTTGACACGATAAAACGGTCATTCCTCTCCGATGTGCACCAGCGCCGTCCAGGTCTTGGTCTGGGGATGAAGCCACCAGTCTCCCGAAAGCGTTTATACACTTTCGAAACACAAGACTGGCTTATATGGTGCTGTCGTGCGACAGCTCGCTGGCTGAGCCCTTCTTGCAATAAGGCGACGATTTGTGCTGCTTCTACAGGTGTAGTTTCCATTCCAGGAATTCCAGGTTCGGGATCGAAAGTAACAGAGATGTGTACAGGTCAACGTGTGAAAGCCGATTGATAAACAGATAACACGTGCTTTTATAGGGGGTCAATAGGCCGCAACTCTCAACGTATCAAACAATTGAATCATGTCTTTTTTCTTACTCCTTCACTTAATCCGGGATAGCTTTTTAAACACTGATGTGATTTAAATTAATTTGGTATAAATATAAAGTTAACAGTTGAACCTTTAAAATGGTACAATTTTTATTTTTCTATAGAAGTTAGTAGTCAGTTCTTAGTACTCAAGATCGCGCGGAATCGATTCCAACTAAATGATTATATACTTTTGCTTGCGAGTGTATATAGATTGAAATAAATGTCAACAACCCAATTGGGTTGTGTAATTACACAATTACAGATATTGCACACCAATAATATACACTAGCTGTACCCATAACTTCATCCACGTGAAATAGTGAGCTTAAGTAGCATATTCCCCTATTCCATATTATTATTTTATTTTATTTATATGTAATCAAAAGCCAAAGAAAAAATCATCATTCAAACTTAATTTCTATACCAACTTTCATCCCCTATTTTTATTTTGCCCTCTTAAAGAATAAACTTTTTCATAATCTATGAATGTAGTATAGTTACTATCCATGGAAGTAATAATAATAATACTTTTTTTTTTCTTCTTTCATGGCTTCGCTTAGAGCATTTAGCCAGTGTCGTGTGAAATAATAATACTTCCATGTTACTATCTCAATAATGCACAGAGAAACAAACAGTAACAAAATAATTAATCTGTATTGACCTCTCGTCGTTTACTTACTTACTAATCTGTGCGTTTACTATACTCATTTGTGCTCTAATCACAGAGTACATATATGGTGTATGGTGCTGGTGTGTCATCATCGTCAACGTGAACAAGTTGTTAATTTCGGAATATTTTCAATTCAAAATCTCGTATTACTAAAACAATCATAAAAATAACTTAAGGTTACTTTCACTGTATATATTGAATGGATTCCACGTTACTTTCAAATTCTAGTTGTACATGATATTTAAGGTTATAATGCTAATAAATGTTTCAGATGCCTTTAACGTGTAGATTTTACCAAGAGAAGTATCCTGAAGTGGAAGACGTGGTGATGGTTAACGTAAGATCAATAGCGGAAATGGGCGCGTATGTCCATCTATTAGAATACAATAATATTGAGGGTATGATCCTTCTCTCGGAATTGTCAAGGAGGCGTATTAGGTCTATCAATAAGCTTATTCGAGTTGGAAAAACAGAGCCAGTCGTTGTCATAAGAGTAGATAAAGATAAAGGTATGTAACTTCAGTTTCTATGTGCTTTCTTTCATATTATTTTTTTTCATACCATACAACAGTAGGGTAGATTTTTAAATTTAAAAATATTTTTATTTAATATGTATTTATATGAATATTATATGTATGTCTATTCGTTACCCTAGATCTCATAAGACAAGAATTTCGAAACTTACTTTTAGATAGGCTATGGGCATGTGTAAGAAATATTTAATTATTTAAAAATTATTATTTTTCTATTTTAGGTTATATTGATTTGTCAAAACGTCGTGTATCTGCAGAGGATATTGAAAAGTGCACAGAGAGATATGCAAAAGCCAAGGCTGTGAACTCCATACTTCGTCACGTTGCTGAATTGCTGCATTTCGAAAGCCCAGATCAACTTGAGGAGCTATACCAAAAGACAGCATGGCATTTTGAAGAGAAATACAATAAGAAAGCTTCTGCGTATGATTTCTTCAAACAGGCTGCAGTGTGAGTTCAGTTACCCTTTTGCTTTAATCCAATGACTGATTACTAAAAACCTTAATTTATCAGACATTTTAATACAAGCAAATATAACATTTTATTTTAGCGATCCATCTGTATTAAATGAATGTGGTCTTGATGAGAAAACAAAAGAAGTACTCTTAGCTAACATTAAGAGGAAACTCACGTCACAAGCAGTCAAGATCCGTGCAGACATTGAGTGTGCATGCTATGGATATGAAGGAATTGATGCAGTCAGAACTGCTTTGAAAGCCGGCCTGGCGCTTTCTACACCTGAAATGCCAATCAAAATTAACTTGATTGCTCCACCACTTTATGGTATGATACAATTTTGTGAAATGTGTTAAGCCATGAACTCTGTGTTTGTCAATAAACATTATTATTAATTTTCTAATTAAAAATAAAGAGTCTACCTTAATCTGATGGGAGTCCACCTTCTACTATGTTTATTTTTACATTATTCTTAGCTTAACTAACTGAATACCAAAAACAATCTCATCTTAAAAATAATTGCTTAGTCTCTTAGTTCTGTAACTTTTTTTTGATAAATAAAAAAAAAAAAAGTTAATGTACTATTGATTGCGATTTTTTGTTTGTTAGTAGTAACAAAGATATTCAAAAAATTGTAAAAACTACATTTATTTATTACAGTAATGACTACATCCACACCTGAAAAGTCAGATGGGCTCAAAACTTTACAAGATGCCACCGAGAATATAAAAGAAACTATTTTGGCTGCTGGTGGCGTATTTAATATACAGATGGCGGTATGTGTAAACTATTTTATTTACAATGTTATGTTGCGATTGTTCATATGACTTATGACTTTGTGCAACACAGCATGATAATAACAGTACAATTTATTTCTAACATTCAGTTGTGTTGAACATGTCAATGCACAATGCTCAAGATGACTTGCCATTTGAATCTTAAAAATTCTCTGCATTTGAAGAAGTTTATTTAAAATTCCATTCCATGAATTATATAAAAAATATATTTTATCATATTTTCTTTTATTTTATTTATCTGACGCTCCAACGGTGAAGGAAGAACGAAAGGTGAGGCAACCTGCATACATGTACACGTACATCTGTAAGAAAATTGAAAGGCATATGAAATCAATTGACCCCGCTCTGGGCCAGCATGGTTAAGTGAGGCCTAATCGCCTTAATATGGTTATGGAAGGTTCGTCCGCTCGGTGCGAAAGTATATAAGCTGTGAGGATTATGGAATATATTTTAATTTAAAAAAATAACATACGATTTTGATGGCAGCCCAAGGTGGTGACGGCGACGGACGAGGCAGAGCTGGCGCGGCAGATGGAACGCGCAGAAGCTGAGAACGCCGAGGTGGCAGGTGACTCCGCTGACGAGGAGGTGGACCAGCATGGTGAGTCACTCACCGAGTAATTCAAATCTGCCCAACTGACAGACTCAAACTAACCGACTGAGTTAACGCCGATTAACTGACTCAACAACTAATCTACTGCCTTAGGCTAACTGAGTCAAACTAATTCAGATTCACAACAACAAAGTGACTGACTCAGACTAACTGATTGAATCTGACCGACTTAGACTGATTAACAATCCAATAACTAAGTGACTGACCGAGCTTAACCAACAGACTCACAACAACTGAATCTAATCTAATCTGTACACTGATATTGTCTATAAAAGTGAGCCGCAACCCTGTGTATGTCATGCACGTTCAATTGTATGATTATTATATATGATTATTTAATTAACAATTTTAAAATTTTGTTAAAGTTCAATTTTAAAAAGTACAAATAGTAACCATGTTTGTAAAAAGATTTCAGGGCAAAATCCACTTTGACTTCAGTTAATAATTCTTTGATTTCCTGAATATTGTTTTTTAGATGTAAATTATTGTAACAGTAGAAAAAATGGTGATTATTATATTTTAAATCCTGCATATTAATATTTACTTAATGTCTCAGGCTTCACTCATTTTATCCTTGGACATTCCAATGCATTCTCTGTAATAGATTTCATCAAGACCAGACAATTAAACATCACTAGCAAATGAGTTTGTCATTCTCTACACATCTTGTAATGATTTTTATGGGTGACAGGTGGATTTTGTAGTTACGTTAAGAAAGCTAGCTCTAAAGAACAAACTCTAAACCAAAGAGGGCTGCAACAAACGAAAGATACCTGGTAGCGTCCAAAAAACTTGCCCATTCCCATATAAAATTAAAAAGTTTAAAATTCGGAAAATCATAGATACTTTAACCAGATGTCCTTTGAATAAGCAATTCACAATTGGTGTGACGGACAGCACTCTATACCGAGGATGCACGGACGCAGAGGAAACCATCCATCTTCTCATGGAGTGCAGAAGTGTGGTCGATCAATGGGCAAAACTTCTCCACTCCCCACCGAAAGTATACCCACCCGAAACATGCAAAAGCCTCTAGAGGCTTCTAGCATTCTGGGAAGACCTGGGTTGGTTGGAGTAATAGAGTAGTCAACCAGCACAGGACGCACAATGACCCAACTATGTGGATAAAAGTCCAGCCTAACTAAGAAAGCTAGTTAATTAATAATAATTAATTTTAATACCTTATTTAAGAGCAACGACTTTGACATTTTTTATACCACGATGGTGGCAAACAGGCCTACGGCCCGCCTACCTACGAACTTCTTTCTCTTACCCTGTTCCTAAATTTTAATTGGGATCGGCGCAACATGTCTTCCTTTAATACTCTCCTCTATCGACACTCAACATTCACAGTCCATCCATGAAAGTTCATGTCCATAGCTTTCATAGTAACATAATCGTTCCCATCGTTCTTAATTACCTTACCAGGAAAATCTATCTAAATAAATATATAGTATCCCTCAATTTTTCAACAATTGAAGCTTGTCTAAATGTCTGCTAAAAGTGCTTTAGAGTTTTAATAATTGGTCAGTGTGTAAGCGAGTGACAAAATTAAATCAGTTATAATTCTTAAACTACTGTTTAAAAGTCAATGAGATTTATAATATGTCCAGAAAATTAAATGTTAGTTTTATCCACAACAGTTATACAGTATCGAAAATGACATGTATTGTTCTGAGAAATGGATGGTACTAACATATCTTTTTTTTTTTACAATTTGCTATTTATTTATAGTTTATATCTATTTTTTTTAATGGATCCTGTTATGTATTGTTTATCTTTAATATATCTACTTTTAAATTGAAGGATCCGGTAGTGTGTTATATATTGTTTAATTATATTTTCCAGGTATGGGAGACGCTGGGATGGAGGAACCTCAACAAAATGGTACATCGGATGATGACGATGACTAATAACTAATAATCTTAATTAACTAGCGAAATACTTTAAATGTGAAAGCTATATAATATGTTTACAATTATTAGCTAATTGTCTTAAATGTGAAAGCAATATATATGTTTACAATCTTACTATAAACCTATAGCCTTATATGCACGCATTAATATAAACTGTTTTATACTCTTTGGCTTTTGCATTTTAACCTGAACCTGTCATTTTCTACAGATTAGATTATATTTTCAACAAGTAAAAGTTATTCTGGCGCTGATCCCAAGTCATTCATTCATTCAATATTCTTTGTCTAAGAATGGCAGTTCCGGTAGCATCTAAAAAGCTTGCCCTTCCCTCATGAAATTAAACTCGGTTAAAATCCGGAAAGTCATAGGTGTTTTAACCGGATATTGTTCCTTGAAGGAATATATTCAAAATTGGCGTGACTATCAGCTCTATGCAGAGGATGCATGGAGCTAGGCTGGCATTTTGGGAAAGCCAGCAGTATGTAAGAAGGCATTTTGAACAAATTCAAACGAAAATCCCTTCAGTTTGTGGCGCTTTGCCTACAAAAAAAAACGTGCCTTCGCGCCATTGTTAATGTTTTTTGACATTCTAGATATTAGAAAAAAGACAGGAAGGTTAAAAAGATTATTATTGCTGCTGTGTTTTTATGGATATGATCAAGGTTTAAAATAATACAGTATTGTGTGTGTATTAAAGTTTTTCGACAGTTTAATTACGAATGGTTTCTCTTCGCACCCCTCGAACACATTAATCTGACTCCTTGGAGAAGTCACAAATCGCCGTCAATCTCCAAAACTTCATGTGGCCAAATTAAGGATAAGAGACAGCTCAATGTGGGGGTGGTTTTTGTAGTTTGCATTCTCTTCGTATATCATTCCCTCTTACACCCCAAAACTTGGCAAATGTAACTCCTTTGTTGCAAATGTAACACTTTCATCAAACTCGATTCAGTCGTTTGTATGTCTTCCTCAAATCAAAACTTTCGCCCTTTTACAAACTTTGAATATCGTTTTGAAATATGGCAGTACATTACACATTAGCTAACGGTATCCTTACCGTCTTGTACGATATTAACCAGAATACCAACTTCGAAACACTATTTCAACCTGTAAAGGTGATGGTCAAAATTTGTACGGAAGGTGTCTGAGTAATGTGCAGCGACGAAACTTTACCAGAGAAGAGTATAAATTATTGTAGATCATATGGATAATAAAGATTACATTTTAAATATCTCCCGTTTTTTTGTAATTAATAATTTAAATTATTTAATACTAGAAAGTTGATGGATTTTTTTTCCATCTCTGAGGTTCCGGTGTGGGCAGATATTTGTGTGACGAATTCGAACATTTGTTGCTTAGTCATGGTTGTTATATTATATATTTCTATCAAAAATATGTATAATATATGTATGTCTATCCGTTGCCCTAGATCCCATAACACAAGCCTTACAAAGCTTACTTGTAGCTAGGCTGATTGGTGTGAGTGTAAGATATATATGTATATTATTATGATGCTAGTCCATCATAATAATAAATATATCTTACATATATCTTGTTTTACTAGCTGTTATTATTAAAATAATAATAAAAATCGCAATCAACATGAATATAATTTATTTTAAAATAGTCCAACATTTTCAATAACATAATTTTTTTTTTTAATATTGCAAATGTCATTAATAAAAATGATTCTTCTAATACTATCCATATGGACAGATACTTCAATGATAAGGTAAAAATATTGCAATTGTTATCATATTATGATAATTAATTGGATAACAATCAATCACAAAAACAACATTTTATAAAAAAAATCCTTAAAACTAACACACACAACAAAACATGTATAACACCATCAATAATGTCACATTTTTTTATACTAAGGCTTCTACATCATTATTATTATTTCAAATCTTGTCTATGCTTTTTTCCCGTTTATTCTGTTTAGTTTACTTCTTTGTAATTTGTCAAAGAAGAGTAACCCCGCTGCACGTTCTATCGTTTCTGGGGACACCTGGAACGGATAGATAATTATCACAAATCAATTACGTATTGCTCGAATAGGATTTTTACCATTTTGTTACAAATTTCTTTTTCTTATTGGCAACACTAACATAGTGTATTTTTTTTTTGTCAAAATATAACATATAGTTTTTTTTAAACCTATGATGCAGTTTTATCGAAATTGGGACCGAATCTTTTCGCCATTCCTCATAGTTCCGAATTTCGCCACACCCAGTTAAAAATTTAAAGTGTATATTATACCCTCCCTTGCAAAGCCAGCGCACACTTACCATATAGGTGGACACCGGTGTCTCATCAGGTACCCTCGAGTTGGGAATGACCTATGCCTGCATATACAGGCAGCTGATATGTTAATGGCCACACAATGATACATGCTCGATCCATCGTTCCACGCGACAAACCTTCCATCCTCACCATCTCAATACTTGGCAGTCCACCACTGTGCGTTTCTCTAGAAACTTTCTGCCTCGCACAGCTAAACTGTGGAATGAATTGTCGCCTGCAGTGTTTCCGAGGCGCTACGATATCCAAACCTTCAAGGAAAGAGCGTACTCCCATTTAAAAGGCCGGCAACGCGCTTGTGACTCCTCTGGTGTTGCGGGCGTTCATGGGCGGCGGTAATTGCTTACCATCGGGTGATCCGTCTGCTCGTTTGCCCCCTATCACATAAAAAAAAAAAAAAAAAATCCTAGGAGAGCCCGTGCACACTTACCATATAGGAGGACACTGGTGTCTCGTCAGGTATTCTCTGGTTGGGCATGACGTACGCCTCCATGTCCAGGCAACCGTCGGCTGACTCGGCCACCACAACCTTGTAGAAATGTGTGGGGACAGCTACCGAATTGGCACCAATCACCTGGTATTTAATATAGCTTTTACCGTCGGATTCTCTCCTGGAATTGTATTTATGTTATTAATTTCAGTAAACAGTTTCAGCGGGAAGAAAAAATTATTATAAGTAGTCCTTTTTTCCTGTACATATGAACAAAAAAATTTCAATTGAGTAATTGCCACATTGTATAACAATATTTAATCATTTTCTTTTTTTTAATGGAAAAAAAGAAACACTAGAATTGTCTATGCTGTGTCATAGGTACACACAGACATAAAATGTCATATGCACATATACCCAGATCAGAACAAATTGTTATAGGTCACACAAAATATCTGTAGCCCATCACTTGACCACTGCGCCAAGCGTAGGAGACATTTACCATACTTATTGGCTCAATTATATTAATTATCCAAGAAAACAAACCTTTTAAAAACTTCACAGATGTCATTAAACTAATAAATAATATTTTAAAACTAAGAAAATTAATGTGAATGGTTTCTTAAGTCTTAAATTTAAAGACAAAAAGAAAGAGCATCCGACAGGGGGTCCTGTAGTAAACTATATAGCAAACTGATATGAGCAAGTGATCTGTCTCTGCAGTGAATTACTGCAAACATTTTAATCATCCTAGTGGCATGGATACGTAGAATTAAATTCCTTGTCCATAAAACTTATCCATGGAATCACTGTTGTACCTAACGGTGTATTTTTATTACATACGTGTATCAATCAATACATAGTATAAAACAAAGTCGCTTTCGCTGTATGTCCGTATGTATGCTTAGATCTTTAAAACTACGCAACGGATTTTGACGCGGTTTTTTTTAATAGATAGAGTGATTCTTAGTCAATTTGCGCTTTATTAACGCCACATATAGTTGAAATTCAATCATATCAATCAAAACAGTGTGCGTGCGTGCGTTGGAGCACAGAATACATCGTTGGAGGATTTAATGTCACGTTCCAAAATTGAATAGCCACAAAGTATAATAGGTCATTTAGACTTTTTTGCGATTTGGTTGGCTATGCGACATTATCTATAAAATAAGTAGGAACAAAAAACTGCTACTTTTCAAATCTTTTTGACAGGACGAAGTCTGTCGGGTCCGCTAGTTATTTATAATAGTACCTATGAAGTAAAAAAAAATATTATAAGTGTTCATAAAATTTTGTTAGTTGTAGGATGTACGCATTCAATATCAAGTAAGTAGAGCCTGATATACCTACCCCCGCCAATAAGGCAAGTGACGTCAAAACATATTCTTAAAAAACTCGTCAAATCAGCCTTATTAGATCTACAAGGCTTTGGTATGCACATGATTGGTCGTCTTGATGGTGGAATGTCTTACAGTTGAACCCCAATTAATTAATCAATACATAGTATAAAACAAAGTCGCTTTCGCTGTATGTCCGTATGTATGCTTAGATCTTTAAAACTACGCAACGGATTTTGACGCGGTTTTTTTTAATAGAAGAGTGATTCTTAAGGAAGGTTTGTATGTATAATAAATGCATAATATAGTAGAGAAACACTGATAAATTTAAAGGTTTCTAATGTGATGTCGTAAATAAGCACGTTTTTTTTGCGCTTATATTGCAAACGCTGAACCCTACGAGATAGACCAAAATAATGTACTACAGTATTGTACAACTTACAAAAATCCACAAAAAAGTCCGCGATGGTATATGTCTATCTCTTAGGGATAACCCACCATAACCATTTTTTCACTGCACCCGTGCGAAGCCGGGGCGGGTCGCTAGTATAATATAAAGTATCTACCTACTTTTATGTATTTAATCTTACTTATTATATTAGACATATTCTTATTGTATTTATAAATAAATATAGTCAATAAACAATACCTATATACATTTATCAAATAGGCGCATAGTAAATAAACAGATAAATACTTCTACTGATTGAAACCTCCTTGTAGGTTTTAATCAATATTTTTAGACACATACGCGGTGACAGCGTTTCCCGGCGCTGGTGAAAATATTTCGATTTTTTTTGTTTTTTTTGCTTGGATTTGGCGTTTTTACAGCGGCTTGCTGAGATATGTTTATAAATGATAAATATTTTCAATAAAACGATATTAATACAATAAAAATATAGCATTTTATAGTGAATAAGATAAATGCAATATTAATTATATAAAAATTAATACTCAAAACAGTTATAACTTGTCGATCGGGTAAGTTTATATATTTTTCATAGAAATACAAAACCATATATATTTATGTTATTTTGTATATTTTATAAGTATTTATTAACACATAATTTATTATAATTGCAGTATGTACCACCAATTTGTATACGAAGATCTAAGCTGGATGTTTGTATTATATTATTTTTTTATGGGTAAGCGCATTTGTTTTCTTTATATAGGTAGTATGCATATAGTTGTGTTTTGTTATATCTCGTCATGTGTTTTCGTATTTTTTAGGCGAGGCTGAGGAGGGATTATTTTGGATATTGATATAACTATATCTTGATTATTAAGATTATTTTGTTATCTAGATAAATGATCTATTGATGGATATATATTTTATTACTTAAATGCCTGTAAGTTATCTAACTAATTTACCTATTGATGTCTACATTCTCTGTGTGGTTCCGGAGTAGAATAGCACCACCCCTACACGGGTCTCGTAAAAGGCGAGTAATGTCTTTGGGGATGCATATTTTCATCTGTGCAGTAAGGACTGGTCATGGGGGATCTGACCATGAGGTATGAGTTCGAAGGGCCGATGCTCCACTCATATCCTCGTGTATATTTTGTAAGTATTTTCTTTGTATATAGAGTTTAGGTTTAGTTTGTTAGGTTAAGTAGTAGTATATAAGTTTTGCACATAAATTGTATAGATATGTAAATTTTGTAAATTTTTATGTTGCATGTTTAGTGTGAGACGCTGCGTGTGAGTAACATTTAGATACTCATCACTAGGTTGTCAATCATAGTTATTGACTTATTTTGTGCCAATATGACAGGGCAACCGGTTTTTAAGCCTACACCAGAGCGGTTGGTGACTCTTTAAATAAGCCTACACTAATAATACAAAAGACGGAGCGGATGGCGACTCTAGGGTTCGACCTTGAAGTTTTGACACAGAACTAATTCAATACTTTGTAATAAAAAAAATGTATATAATAATTTTATGTAAATTTATTTTAAAGATGATGGATATGGTTTCTAGGTTTTTAAAAAAGTTACCGTGTCTATCATTAAAGAAGCCAACACTTGAGCGGGTTTTGACTCAATAAATAAGCCAACATTACATTATTTGCGATACAGGATTTTCCCATGAAAACCTCTTTTCTGTATTGTGAAATGTTTTCAATCACTATTCCTGACTGTTGTTTAGGTATAGGTTTTTTATTGAATTTTGGTATTCCTGGAATTTCTACGTTACATCTTTAAGAATAAGTTAGTAGATTAAATAAAAACTATTTTGTTATTTTTTAAAAAAAGGTGGTGTAATAATGTGTATTTTTAATTTTTATTTTCAATTCTAATAGAGAGAGCAAATATTTTTCTAATCTATAGGAACCCATATTTTATACATTTAACTCTTTGTTGTCTGTTGTTGTGTTTTTCTAAATTTCTTGTAAATATATTTTGTTAGTATCTTGTGCTAGTTTTATTTTCTGATCGCAACACTGCCTTGTCTTAGCCGGGCCAGGGAGTGATGTGACACTGTGCACCCGCTGGGTTCATAGTGTTAAGAAAGAAGCCAGAAGCAGCCCTAGGACTCATGACCCAGGTGTAGGTTTAGGGACCCCACACTGTGCAAGCATCTATAAACAATCTGACTCCTCTCTCAGCCTAGCAGGCGCTGGATCCTTGCGAAAGTCTGCCGAAATATGATGATGATGACAACAATTAACTTGGTGAAATTACATACAATATGCATTATTGAAAGTCAAGTGGTAGTTATACCAGATTCAAAGTGTCGTCATCTCTGAGGTTCCAGGTTCGACTCCCGGTGGGGGCAGATGTTAGCGTGACGAATACGAGCATTTGCACCTTAGTCATGGTGGTCATAATAAAGTATTTCTACCAAATTTATGTATATATATATGTCTATGTCTATCGGTTAACCTAGATCCCATAACACAAGCCTTACAGAGCTTACTTTGGCTAGGCTAATTGGTGTGAGTGTAAGGAATGGTATATAAAATAAGAAATCAAATACTAAAGGAATCACTAATTTCCATAAATAAAAGACAGCTGAAATGCATTATATACATATGCATGTATATAGGACATATACAAATACTATGCATAATCAATACATAGTATAAAACAAAGTCGCTTTCGCTGTATGTCCGTATGTATGCTTAGATCTTTAAAACTACGCAACGGATTTTGACGCGGTTTTTTTAATAGATAGAGTGATTCTTAAGGAAGGTTTGTATGTATAATAAATGCATAATATAGTAGAGAAACACTGATACATTTAAAGGTCTCTAATGTGATGTCGTAAATAAGCACGTTTTTTTGCGCTTATATTGCAAACGCTGGCTGAACCCTACGAGATAGACCAAAATAATGTACTACAGTATTGTACAACTTACAAAAATCCACAAAAAAGTCCGCGATGGTATATGTCTATCTATTAGGGATAACCCACCATAACCATTTTTTTCACTGCACCCGTGCGAAGCCGGGGCGGGTCGCTAGTATTATATAGAACACAAGATGTAAAAATACACAATACAGAATATAAATCAGGTTATACAAGATCCTGGAGACGAATTTTTGAAACAATAGAAAACCAATTCGCTTTCGAAATCGTGAGATTCGTATACGAATCACCGAATTCACTCATTTTTATTTCGTGCGTTGCGCAACGAGTGGTTCAACCCACTCGTTTTTGATATCTACTAGTAGAATATCCAACGCTGAAGTAACGTTGACAGTGATTTTACTCTGGTTAATGTAAAGCTTGTAAATAGGTACATAATAATATTGTTCCCGGAAGTGGCTTGATGTTCCCGGAGGCTCCCTACATGCCTGAGGAAGGCCATCCCTGAGGTTTTTAGTGGGTAGACCTCCCCCTTCTGGGGAGGAGAGCCCCACATAACCGCCGACTCGCCACAGCCGGGGTATGCAATTTCATGCATTTTCCTCAGGGGAACAAAAAAAAAGGTACATAATAATAAGTAAATATTGTGTGAGTACATTTAAAATTTTTTTAAATATATTTTTTTTTTTTAATATTTAAATATTTGTTACACTTACACCAATTAGCCTAGCCCAAACTAAGCTCTGTAAGGCTTGTGCTATGGGATCTAGGGTAACGGATAGACATACATCTATTATACATATATAAATAATTTTTATTGAAATATATATCAACAACCATGACTAAGGTACAAATGCTGGCATTCATCACACGAACATCTGCCCCCACCGGGATTCGAACCCGGACCTCAGAGATGGCGACACTTGAAACCGGTGTACTATCCACTCGACTATGGAGGTCGTCACATATATTTTAACTTTTCTACATGAAACGGAATCTAATTAAGAATTTGTTTTTAAATGACAACACTGAATTGGAGTGATTCAAAAATCTATAAAATTGTACGCGATAGCAAAATAATTTCGTGCACGATTTGTATTCGTATTCGAATTTCAAATTCACATCTAATGATTCAAAATACGTCTCCGGAGACAACCGATGACGAGCTGTTTATGTAGTTAAATTGTGTACATACATAAAGATGATATATATATATATATATATGAGTATAAAGATGATAAAATTATATGAGTATATACCGGGTAATTAGAAGCTGGGTGCAATGAAGGGTAAAGAGGCCTATTACAATTCTTCATTCTGCGAGATTAGATATATCGAAGCGTCCCGACAACTCATTGAAGGTCACACGTCCAAAATACTGTGTTGACGCTACGACTTTGATACTATTTCCAAAATTTTTATATTTATATTTATGTGAATTTTTCGTTATTGCTATATATATCGTATATGAAGAAACACATTATATGAAGATGATATTATAAATAGGACAGATGATATTGTTAAAAATAATGTTTATTTTATTACCTACCTATGTTATTTAGCAAAATACGGTTTTAGTTTTAAATTAAAAATATAGCTTACATTATAATAAAACTAGGTACAATTTATATAGGAGTATAATAAATTACCATAAAACAGAATCACCTATTTTCCGAATTTCCATCAAATCGATCCAATGGTTTTGGTGTGAAAAAGCAAAAAAATAGTTTCTTTTTTGTTCTGGTTTATTACATTACTATATGCCTTAATGGCATTGATTTAGACTTTTGAGAGTCAAGTATTTCTGGGAGCAGACACTCATAGTAAAAACGTATCAACTTAGGTAACATCTCAATGTTCCAAAAGTTATCATTCAGTTTAAGTCTCACTTTATACTTTCATTATATAGTCCGGACCAGTCCAAACAGCAAAAAGGCAAATATACGATTTGTACGGTCCCTAGACTTGGTTAAACCAATCGTATTTTTCATTAATTACGAATTCACCGGAAGAATTTCAATAGAAATATTGTTGTGTTTTTTTTTCATAGTATTTTTATTCAACAAGACCTTTTTAGCAACAATTTATGTTTATAAAAGGCAGAACACCAGCCAATATAACTAGTATCAGATCGGAGCAAAGATACTAAAATATATATATGTAAAATTAACAAACAAACAAACAAAGGTGCGGACCAATAGAGTCTGCTGACTGAAAAGAACTCATATTTTCATTTTGTAATGTATATTTTAACTTTTTTTCACATCTATATTCCTAGACGTTTTTCAATTCACACTGAAATCAACGAAATTAATTTTAAGAATAATTCAACACCATATTAAAGATATTTAGGTTCCATATAAAAAAAAAACAAATAAACACTTAAAAGTCAATGTGTCAATCGTTCAGCACAGAGAAACCCACCCTCGAGCTCGTTAGGTTGCAATCGCGGGGTGGTTTGAAAAATAAATTTAATGTGGCGGACAGATCAATCAACGTAGAACGGCCGTTATGGCCGTTCTGCGTTTTAGTTTTACTATCCATCATCAGCTTATCAACAGGATTGCGTCTGATGATTATCAAATTCAAATACTAGAATAACTTTAGAAAATATATGAAATTCAAAATAAATAATTGTTTAAAAGTCGCTAAAAAATAATTTTAATTACGTGATCACAAACAAATTGGTTTTTTGGTCCTTATTTCAATACTTAGTAAGATATCTGCGTAAATGATACCTCAAAAGAAAGAGTGATAATCAAGCATGTTTTCAGAAAGGTTTGCAAAAAGAAAACTATTTCCGTTTATTTTTGATGATATATAAAAACTTTAACTAACTAAACTATTTCTTAAATTTTAAATGTTGTTTCGAGAACTTCAAACGTCTGTAAAAAAAATCTCACAAGCCATATGCTTTGAACTTAGATTGCATACACATTACTATAACAAAATAAAATAAAACATAATACATTTATCGCTTAATCTGTCTATTAATTAGCAGAAAATTGTAAATTTTGGTAAAATTGTCAAAAATCACAAAAAAAATGTGTAAAAATATCAGACTTCGTCTAAGACTACCATGGCTTAAGTGGTCCTAGATTGTCTGTACTTACTTCGCCTTAAAACTTTGCACCCAGCTTCCAATCACCTGTATAAAATGATCATATTATTTTTAACAATAATCAACTCACCTAGGCAAATATAATGGACCAGTGCAACAATACACATTTTGGTAAACTTTTAATAAGTTTCTGACATGCTTTTCGAGTCTGTTCCATGCATGCCTGTTGAAGCCTTCCCCAACCTATTATATAATTTTATAAACAAAAAATAAAATACACATACATAATTTACAAATTAGCAACTAAGGGATAACATGAACTCTCAAATACAATTATTTAGTATAAATTTCTTTTAAGTAAATAAATAACATAAATAAAGTTAGTTTTGTTCTATTTAGATTATAGGCATCTATAATATACAGAGGCGGCAAAATTATATTTAAGAGGATTATAAGTTAGGTTATATAGACAGTAAGCACTTGTCCCAAGACCTGAAAACTTAAAACTTTCTAAATTAACTTATTGCAAAACTAAAACGAAAACTGTCAAATGATACCCCTAGTCAGCTGTTAGTGTAAAAGTTAGCTGGAGATATAATGGCACACAACAAATTGCTGGAGAGCATATAGTACAATGTATAATTAATTACATTGAAATTTATTTATGTATTGTTTTGTATTCATATATTGCTTAGATGTGCTTGATTTTGCTCAGAATATGATGGGAAAACTTTATTTAAAAAATATACTTAACTTAAAAATTGGCAAAACCTAAATCAATAGTATCCCTATTAATATAAAAGAAATAAATAAATAGTATTTCCTGTATACCGATATAGGATTATTGATACTTAACATCAAAATAGCAATTTCTCTGCAGTCCTTGTTTCATATGGAAACCTTTGAATATAATTTCACCAACTCTGAAATATGTTCAGTCCATCCAGATATACACATATCTATAATATAAGGTAATGTTGTTATAATCTGCAGCACAATATTGAATAAATTGAATAACTATTTAGTTGTCATCTTTTCAGATAATGCAGATTTGTAATTTTATCAATATTGACTAACTGTTAGTGTTACTGATAAACATAATTTTTGTGCCATAATATTATGGTGTTAAATAATCATAAAATATAATAATGTTTCACATGACTTATCATTTGCATACCTGTGGTGCAATGTTGGCAAGGTAAAATGTCTGCTCAACATGTTTTTGGGCTATACGATGATTTCCAGCTGCTGCCATATGGCCCCGATCAAAACCAGAACCCTTATAGTCACTATTCTGAGATCTAGAATGTATTATTAATTATAAATATATTTTACAAAGCTATTGAAATTAAATACTACTATTTGTTAATACTATCTATTATAGTACCTACCTAAAGAATGGATGCACACTTTCGTCTGGCATAAAGTCACATTTACTTCTGTCAACTTGATCATTTCTTGTTATATGAGCCTTTGTTAAGTGTTCAAATACCCAATTCGGAACCCTATTGCGGCGATCATAAGACAACACAAAGTCATCATATGAACGTACATTATCTAAGCTTGGAAACCCATATTTCATGATTTGTGAGACCTGGAGAAAAATATTTTATTTTGTTTTAAAATACATAAATAAACATTTCAAACCACTTGTTATGTGTATTTCTTAGTACATATATTTTACTTATTAAATGAATAAAATCAAAATTATGTAAATGCATCCTTTAAACCTGTCAGATATGAAGAATGAGTTATCGAATACAATATCTATTTGTGTCGTCCATGAAATAAATTTACTATATTTTATCTTAATGTAAATTTAGGTGTTAAAAAACTTACAATACATAGGATTTTAAACTTATTTTACTTTGTCAATAAAAGCTTTCATCAATCAATTAGCAAGACATTTGACCATACATATTTTTTTTTACTTACCCTATCCTTGACAGGAGTATCAGAGTAGGGTGCCGCAGCCGATATGGTACCGAAAATAGGCAGTCCTGGCATTCTCTTAATTGATTTGCCATTTACTATCAAAGCATTATCACATACATCTTCAGAATACTTTGCTTTATACTGACCAATAAAATAACCAGTAAAACCAACAGCTCCTAGTTGGGCGACCAAGAATATCCTTTTGTGTAGCATTGAGGAGCTCTGTACTGAAATTTGTATTTTATACTTAATGTTTCAATAACAATATTGAGAATGTAAGGAAATATTTTTAGAGGTTATATTTAATGTTGTTATTATTATCATATTTTTTTTTTGTTTTATTCTCCCATTCCAGGAAGGCAAAGGGTACCAAGCCCATACAGCCATTTCTTTAGTTTTGTATCTTCTTTGTCAAATCGAGATCAAGGCCGGAGCCAATTCTTTTCTTTTTCCATTTTTAGTATATTTTCTCGCAATCAACATTTTTGAGCATATCAAATTTATTATCATAAATTGATAAGGGTGCGTTCAGAGCATCAGAAATGCGACGAAGTCCTCTTTTTATGCAGATACGGCTTGTGTTTGCGTGGCTAAAGCTACAACTTGTTTGAAAGTTTAAGGTTCAGTTTAAAATACAAAAACTAAGAAAATTTCTTCACATAAGATCAAGAAAACAGGAAATTCTTAGATGTGTAATAAAATGGATTGGGAAAAAGGGTGGACTCAATTTCCAAATATACAAATAAGAAAACATGAAACTATAATCTTCATGTGAGCGTGATATGACACCAAAGGTGATCAAATGTTTCGCACCGTAACACAGTACCATGTCGTACACCGAGAAAGTAGAAAACTTTTACTTTTATTAGCACAACGGCAAAAGCGAAAAAGCTTTTTAAGCTTACTTAATTGGTTTCGGATTTGGGTACACAACATCTGCACGACGCTAGCCCACATCGCTGTGGCTGGGATTGTGAAGGATCCGTACGACCAACCTCTGTCCAGCAAGAATTGAAACGCCGTTATTTTCTGCTCACTCAACCAGGCAGGGTTTACAGGATCCTTCAATGGTACTTCTAGCAGTCGTCCGCTTCGAAATATGTTCACCGTCATAATCAGTGCCGGGAAGGGGGAGACTCGTTAGTTATTCCCGGTTTGGGTCACCGTCCTGACGCACCAGAATGTTCGGTTTTAGATTCCCCTCGGAAAAATATACCGTACAGAAAGTGCCTGTTTATTTCTTTGGCCCTTTATTTTTATACCTTAGGTCATACACATTATTTCCTTATTTTGACTGTTGTAGTCTTATTTTCCCTTTATACTGTATAGGTAATTTGCAGGAACTTATTTTTGTCTATTTAATGCCGTATACTATATCTCTCAATATTTGATACAAGTTAAATTATCGTGGTTTATTCCTGTTCCAAGGTGAATTTTGAGACCTATTTTTGAGTGGTTATAACTTCTACAAACTACCGATAGGAGTGAAGTCCCTTCTTTTTCGGACATATATTCAGACAGTGTGTTGATTCCTATATCTTAATTATTGTTCCGTTGGCATATATCCGATTACAAAAATATGTAAAGCTTTCTATTAAAATATTTGCTGTGATATTAAATACGACTTTTATTTCAAACTATTACATCAACTGTGACAACAATGACAAC
The DNA here is from genome assembly GCA_036419045.1 of Scirpophaga incertulas. Lineage (NCBI taxonomy): Eukaryota > Metazoa > Arthropoda > Insecta > Lepidoptera > Crambidae > Scirpophaga > Scirpophaga incertulas. The sequence continues at coordinate 43,971,531 of CM071626.1, read as the reverse complement.
TATCAAAAAACATCATCTCTATGATTTACACTCATTGATATTAAACATCTTACACGAAGATTATTGACTTCATAGTAGGTTTCATTGAACTAATAAAACTACTTTGACAAAATAGCGAATACATTTTTATTAGAAAGCTTACGTTATAGCAGTCAGTTATCATGTGTGTGTGCGTGAAAGTGGATGTGCGGAGTAGTGATGTTCCGAATATCCGTATCCGTATCCGTATCCGCGGATATCCGAGATAAAAGAAAAATCCGTATCCGTATCCGTGTCCGTTACTTTTCACGCGGATCTTTTACGGATCTTTTTCAGGTGATTGAGAAGAATTATTAAATAAAAAACTATAAAATTCCAATCAGATTGTTTTAAATTCTTAAAATCAAATATTTGGCACCTTTATATTGCAAACATTTAGACAGATAGATCTTTATAATGAAAGCAAGATAAAATATCACTTTTATAACAATGAAACAACTAAAACTTTAATCTTTTTTTATAATGTTATTGAGATCAATATTAGCAAATTATAACATTTTTATAACAATGAAAAAACTTAAACTAAATCTTCTCTTTTATATAATAACAGGAATATTTAATTAATATATATATATATATTATATATATATATAATATAATTCTATCATCATGAGCACTTTGTCATTGAAAAAAAACTAAAACTTAAACTTCCATTTTTATAATTATGAGATTAATATAAAATCACTTTTGTAAGTATGAGATAATGGCGAAACACATTCTAATTAAATGATAATTCTAATAAAGTAAATTAATACTGTATCTCACATAAAGTTGAACCATTAGCTTACATGAGTAAAGACAGGCAAAACTAAAAAAGCTTGAAAAAATTATTTATCATAATTGAAATTAAGTAATGGTAAATTGTATTTCAAAAAAAGCAACTTCGCAGCTTTGTCCCCCAAAAGTCTGTTACGATGAGGATCATATACAATACCTGCTGCACTAAAAAATTGTTCACTTGGAACGCTTGTTGCAGGTGATGATAAATATGTGCGAGCAATGGAACTGAGACACCCAAACCTTTTATTGTTAATCTGCCAATACTTTAACTGGTCTTGATCTCTAGGTAATCTTTTTTCTGACATATATTCTGCGAGCAAGTTAGCTTTTGCATCTGATATTTGATTTTCGGATTGCTCAGCGTCATCATCACTATCTAACATATTAGCAATAGAGTCCTGTAAACTCTGGGAATGTTCTTTTCTAACAATAATTTGTTTGACTCCAGTACTTGTAGTTGCTGTGAGACTTTGTTCAGTTTCTAAATCTGCATGTAGTTTCTCTTTTATTTGTTTTATGAGAATATCGCTAAAGAATTTACTTTTGTACCGTGGGTCTAAAAATGTGGCTACTTGAAACAAAATATTTTTATCAACTTCTGAAAATCGATAATCTAATTCATTTTTTAAAGCAGACACAAAATCCAGAACAGATGGTACACTGATATTGAGACTTTCCTGGATTTCATCATAAATTTTATTCAATGCTCGTACTAGAGGAATAACGTCGGATATACAAGAGTTCTGTGAGCTCAATGTTTTTGTAATATCGTCTAGAGGCTTCAGCACTTTTACTAAGTCTTGAATCAAAATCCAGTCATCAGCATTAAATTGATCTATTTTGTTATTCGAAGCATAAAGCGACAGGGAATCTTTGATGCAATCAAGTCTTTCCAACATATGATAGCTGGAATTCCAGCGTGTCGGTGAGTCTTGCAAAACTTTTAAAACTTTTTGATTGAGTCGAACCTGTATTTTTTCCAGTTCTTGTTTTGCCATTGTGGAATGGTTGAAATGTCCTGCAATTTTCCTACATTTTGCGAGTAACACGGAGATTGTATCAACCTTTTTGATAGCCTCTTTAACCACCAAATATAATTGATGTGCTGTACAGTCGATATTATGTATTTCAGACAAAGAACAGGCGCGCTTCATATTGGATCCCCCATCTCGTACCATACAGTGCACATTTTGTTTCTGAATTCCCCATTCATTTAACATACTTTGAAATATTTCTGAAATATTTAGTTCTTCAAGAACATTCGCTTTCAAAACGATATTTTTTCGTTGAAAGTCTTCAGTAATACCATGACATGTTAAAGATAACAATGACACTCCTGATGACGAATCTGACCAGATATCTGATGTGAAGGAGACTTTATCAAAATCTTGTAACATGTTTTTTATTTTTGATGACACTTTATCGTAAAGCTCGCTGCAAACAAGTTCCGTAAAATATTTTCTGCCTTTGAGAACATAGTTTGGAACAATATGATCCATCAATCGTCGAAACCCTAATTGTTCTACATGTTGAAAAGGCAAATCTGATAAAGCCAACATTTCAGCAATCAAATAGTCAATTTTGATTGACTTGGGATTTGTATTATCCCACATTCTAGTTTTTTCCATATATTCATCAAAAAAAGTTTGTTTAAATTCTCTTTTTACCGTTTGCAAAGATGTTCCCGGCCGTGGTAGTTCATCGGTACGCTTCTTAGCGGCGTCTTCTTTCAAAAATAAATCATATTCTTCGGGATGTTTTCTTTGTAAATGATTTTTTAAAGAAGTTGTGCCTTTACCCTTCCGCGAATACTTTCCATCACAAATTTTACACTTCGCACATTCATCATTTACTATCAGAAAATATTTCCAAATTACACTAGAAAACTTCTTGGTAGACATTATTTTCAATTTTTATCACAATAATACACAAACGTTATGTACGCGGCACAGTGTCACACTAAACCATAACCAAAACAAAAGTATTACCCGCGCAATGCAAGTTAAAACGTGTCCTGTCTTGTCCTGCCTGACGTTGCGGCGAGCGAAGACGTCAACTATCGTTTCAAGGTCGCGGGCGCCGACACCAATCGAATAAAATCGAATAAAAAAATAAAGATCCGTATCCGTATCCGTATCCGCGGATCTTTACACTAAATATCCGTATTCAGATCCGTATCCGCGGATATACATTTTTGACGATCCGGCACATCACTAGTGCGGAGTGACGAGACTCGATAGAATTCGCAATGAGTACGTCCGCGGCAGTCTCGGTGTACGCGACATCGCCGACAAGCTGCAAGAGAGCAGACTACGTTGGTTTGGGCACGTGAAAAGAAGGCCTCCTGATTACGTGGGTAATGTTGTGTCCAATCTGGAAATCCCAGGGGTAAGACCCAGAGGGCGACCAAAGACTAGATGGACAGATGTTGTGAGAAAAGACCTGCAATCCTGCAATGTCTCCGAGGAAGACACGTCCGATAGAGCGAAGTGGAGGAGAAAAACCAGAAAGGCAGACCCCACCATCACATGGGAATAATAAATGCCACGGAGAGAGAGAGATAGCAGTCAGTTATCAGTTTTATTAATTATTTTAAATTTTAATAAACATTTTTTATTTTGTTTCACACATTGATATAGAAACTTCATTGGAAGATGGAACAATTTTAAAAGATACGCATACTAATTTGATAAGTAAGGTGTTTTACTTGTGAATTGCGTAATTTTTGCAATGTACGCTGCTACCGTTTGATTACTCCAGAAAACTCTACTATCTAAACTACAATCCTAACTTGCCCAAATTTGCCTATAGGGCATGTGTTCTATAGGACACTTACAATTCTTATTCATACAAATCGCTATCTTGTAGTGACAATTTTTCTATATACTTTAAATATGTTTCATTTACACATAGAAGCATACTATTATTGAATTGACATATATTAAAAACATATGGTACTTAAATTAAAACGTATTTATTATGTTTATGATATTATGTTATGTTTTTCTTATTCTATCCGTTAACTTTATTGCCTACTAACGACCCGCCCCGGCTTCGCACGGGTGCAATGTAAAAATGGTTATGGTGGGTTATCCCTAAGAGATAGACATATACTATCGCGGACTTTTTTGTTGAACTTTTTAAGGTGGACAATACTGTAGTACATTATTTTGGTCTATCTCGTAGGGTTTGGCCAGCGTTTGCAATATAAGCGCAAAAAAGTGACTTGATTTACGACATCACATTAGAAATCTCAAAAATGGACAGTGTTCCACTACTACATTGTGCCTGTTTTATACATATAAGCCTTCCTCTTGAATATACCTATTTATTAAAGAAAACCGCATTAAGATCCGTTGCGTAGTTTTAAAGATTTAAGCATAGGGAAGCGACTTTGTTTTATACTATATAACGATTATCCTAGATTATGTATGCCTTATTCTAATCTTTATTTACTGTAACTATTTTTAACATATATCATAAACTGAAATTATTTTTTTAAACAAACATACTATATTATTCCCTATTCCTAACAAGCCTAATCTATTTCTCTTTATTTATTCGCTATTCCATTTTCAATTAGTTTTTCAGTCTGATAGTGAACATTAAAGTACAAATAGTTTTCCCAGTCTGACAAGGCTCCGCGGTCACTTCTCTCTGTATCAATGATAAGCTTGTATTGTACAAGAGACCTATTTTTGAATTACGAATGCGATTTCGAAATCACCGCTGACTAAATAGTCAGCGGTGACTTTGAGGTCCTAAACATCCAATTTTTGAAAGTCGATCACAGAGCTGCCAACATAGATAAAGTACACACATAAATGTAAGAGTTCGGTTCCACGCAGAATGTAGCCGCTGCGGTCATTGCCGGCTTAACCATTATGGTTATTATATATATATTAGGTATATAAAGGTTTGTATATATATAGGTCTATATGAATGTAGTCGCTGCCGGTTATTGCCGGCTTAACCATTATGGTTATTATATATATATATTTATATATATATATATATATATATATAACCATAATGGTTAAGCCGAATTGTTTTGTTTAGAGAACATATTGAATAGAGTCTGATTTGATGTGTTAATTGTTCAGTCTATATATATATATATATATATATATTATATAGACTGAACAATTAACACATCAACTTCAGACTCTATTCAATATGTTCTCTAAACAAAACACAGATAACGTTTCCACAAGTATGACTTCATTACGAGTGGGTGAGGGCAGTCGTAATGAAATCACATCCGTGACTAATAGTCACATAAGTGATATTCAAAAATACGAATTATTGAGAATCGGTGATTATTAGTCACATCGGTGATTTCGAAGTCGCATTCGTAATTCAAAAATAGGTCTCCCTGATCTGATCTGTAAACAATAAATATCCATTCTTTCTAATTTCCCTTTCTAAATCCCTTCTTTTCTAATTTAATTGTTTAGGATTTGTTCTTATATTGTAGTTATTATATTAATAAAAAAATATTAAAAAATATGTTATTTTGAACCATATTCCTCTTTATTACTATCAAACTCAATTTTAATTTGCACGTGTTGAGGTTGAATCGAATCGGTCATTTCAAAAACCTCATAAGTCACAAAATTATAATTTTTCAGAAATCAATGAAACCTGTTTCATACAAATGAATTTTAAACGACTTTTTTATGTTTAATTTAGTATTTGAGTGTCCGTCAGGTTTACAACTACCCTACGCTGGTTAATATATTAAGCAGTCTACAAAGAGTAACCCCAAAAGTAAATTAAAGATATTTCATATTACTTGTAAAATTTAGTATTACTCAAAGAATTTCTTCTGCTTCAGATTTTGGTTTATTGAAAAGATAGATATATGTTATGATATCTTATATTGAATCAGTAGCAGACTGGGCTATGTTTCATTACTCTCAATAAGTTTTCCGGTTATAAATCGAATACAAATTACTAATACGCTGTAAATATTCTTTATAGTCATTAGTAAACATTATTTACGTGTGAAGACATATCAATACTGATGACAGTACAAGTAGTGTGCACGACGGCACACTTCGCTGCTGGGGTTGGTGAAGGATTCCGAACGGTGCGGCCCGGTGGTTGTTGCAGGAAGAAATTAAGAAGCCAGTTTCTTGTGTTCAGTCGGCCAGCAGGGTCTTCAGGAGCTTTCTGTTCTGGTGGTGGACAGTCGTCCGCTTCAGTATGTGGTCCCCGTCGTAATCCGTATCGAGCCGGGGGAGTCCCTCAATTTATTCCCGAAAAAATCCCTACCAAAAAATACGATTTTCGAGACCCCCCTGGCGAGGCTATACCGTACAGAAAGCACCTGTCGAACCCCTTTTGCCCTTTATTTTTCCCATTGTTTATACAATAAATGCTTATTTTATAAGTGTTCCCTTATTTTCATCCCTTTCATAAATAGGTAATCTGTACTTATTTTTTCCTCTATTTTGTCGTTTTTTATATAACTATATGTTTTATAGTTCTCGAGTTATACTCGATAATACGTCGGACAGGGTGATTTTTCATCCCTGTTTACGGCTTAATTTACTCCCCACAAATTACCTATAAGCTTTAAGTCCTTACTTTTCAGGGCATATGTTCGGAGTGTATATCCGATACTATATCTTAGCTAGCGACCACTGAGAATGCTCTGTGATATACATATATAGGCACTTTAATACGCGTGCGATAGGACATTGATCCGACATTCTTATACATTTTATAATTTCTCAGTGGCTGCCTGTTTACAATTTTATAATTTATTGTGCCCTAGTTATTCGTAATATTGTTCATTTAACACATTAACATATAGTATGCCCAAATTCAATAACAATTTTCATATATCTCTCATACTTTTTCCAATAAACTCATATGTTTATACACTTACGCTCTCTTTGTCTAAGGAATTTTAAGAATTCTAATCAATATATATACCTATCTTACATACTATATGTAGTCTTATTGCTAAGGGAACCTATTCTATGTTGTTTATTCATTTCCTATTTACGCTTAGTACTATTCTTGTATTACAACTATCTTATATAAACTTATACATTTCTATTCATTAATTATTATTCTCTTAATTAACTTATTCTATCCCAAACAAGTAGGAACTATGAAGATAGTTCCTTCTTTGAAATATAAGAGTAAAAAAATAATCTCTTCTAGTATATTCCCTTGACCTAAAGAATCAAACACTATTTTCTCAAGGGGACTCAAGAAGAAGAACATGCATGGAAATACAAAAGGTACAGTATCTTTTTTAAGACTTTTCGAAGAGATTCTGTAACAATTAAAAAACTATTTGATGTCATTATTCTCCATTAAGAATCTAATTTCTCCTGCATTACTAAATCATTGCCAGTATTATTATAATGTTTCTTATGTTAGCTACTGTCAACAAAGGACTTTGCAAAAATCTTTATCGCAGATAATTAGATGTACGCAAAAGTCCAAAAAGGCAGCTAGCGCTCTGAGAGCACATGACTTCTGTGAGTTGGGAGTAAGTGGGACGTTAAATTACCGTAAGATTCACAATGACTACAACGATGTTATGATGCGGTGAAATCTAATCTAAACAATATAACATATATTTGTTTATCCTCGTTAAGGCTTTCGATTGATTGAAAAAAGTAGGTGGTTTAGCACTGTATAAAATGAGACATTAAGATTTTGTATAAAATGTTATACATTCTTATTGTACAGAATCTTAAATGTACAGTAAAGAACCACTAGTTAAATTAATGCTTATTTTGCTGAATCTGTGGTTTTATCTGTTGTTTACTACGAGGGCAGAATTCTTTAAGTGTCAAATACTTAATGAATATTAAATAACACACCGATTTTAGACTGTAAATTACTTTTATTCTTGCTTTCAATAATCAATTCACCATATTGTATATCTCACATCCTACATGTTAACTGTCACATTTTACAGTTGGTTTTTGGCGCTAATTATAAATGTGGTCCGATACATTACAATACTATTTCTTTTTTTTCGAATGCTGCACAATTACCAAAATTTAAGACTTAGACCTAATTTCACCATACTCTGTTTGTTAAAATAACGTCTTGTTAACCGTTAACAGCTTGTTAGAGTTAGCAAGTATCCCACCATGTGCAAACAAGAGATTAGTTAGCTTGATGGACTGTTAAATTTAATGACTGCTCTAGTGGTTCGTTAATCTGTAACAGACGATTATTTTACTGTCAAGATGGACGCGGCGTACAATTTTATTATGGATGACGAAGATTTTTTAACAAATTTAGATACTTTAGACAGCACAGTACGACGTCCGAGGATTTTTAAAGAACGGCGTGACTATTACGACGAATACGACGATGTCGATTTCTGTACAAGGTTTCATTTGTCAAAATTTTTTTATTTTAAAAAGAAAGATAAAAAGCTAAGTAAAATCACTGCCTAGGTATTTTACAAATCAAAGAAAATACCTACCACGAACGAAAACACCACGAAACGTCAATCAAATACCTACACCATGGAATTATTTAATAAATAATAATAATATTTTTTTTTATAATTCCATGACCTACACAAACAATAGAGAAATAACCTGGCAAAACCAAATATTATGCGCTTGCTTTAGAAACTTATAGAGAGAACGACAATTTAATTTGTTCACATTGTATTGCTACTTGACACATTATACGACCAGTAGAAATCAGACGCATTTCCGTATAGTAAGAGTGATGCACGACGACACTATTATTTGGTTGTATTATAAATTGAATGAACGTTTCGCAATTCATTCAGTTAACGGTTGATTTAGTAATGGCTTGTTAATTTTACAATGTAGGATCTAGAATAACTTAACAACTCTGTTAATTTTAACAAGCCATTACACAACAGACGATTAGTTTAAGTTTGGTGAAATTAGGTCTTAAGATATTAAGATTAATCAGTTATTAGGGTGTTATCATGGAACATTTATAACCACTTTTATAATGCTGATTTGATATGTGGATGAGAATTACTGTGTTTGTCTGTTTGGATTTCCAGGAGATTCGATTTGGATATAGATTTATATATCAATAGTTTGTTTTTAAGGGCGAGCATTGATATTCTGTCTCGCTAAACTTTTCACATCAGTTTCCGCTATCTAATTCGATCTTTTCTATTATTATTCTCCTTTTATAAGTAAATATTAATTTTGTATACTTAAAATAAAAGTAGTGCGTAGCGGTTCAATTCGGACCGACAGGTACCATTTGATTTTGACACAAGTTTTGTTAACCAATCACAGTGAGGTTAATGAGTATTTTACTTGTAACGTCTTGATTTTGTTAACTTCCTTCATTCAAAATCAAACTGCTGCTTGTTAAACGAATATTTTGGTTGCTTCGCTGCTAATTAGATTTTTGTGAATGCAATTGAAAATCCAGAGGAATCAAATTGCATTTTAAGTACTAAGAATTATTAAATACTTTTGGATTGGAATTATACAAAAATGATTGCTATTCCGGAAAAAGTATACAAACTATTGTAAGTATAATCATCGTAGCTTTCCGTTTTCATAAATTTTTGATATGTTACTGTTTAATATTAATATCTAGCTTTTTATAAATTAATATCATTAACCTGTTATAGTTAACATTTAAATAACACATGCGCATAATTGTTTATTGGAAGCTGCTATTTTTGTTAGGTACCTACAACTGACAAACGTAATGATGGAGTATTAATGTCTGCTTCATTCTGCCAGCTGATAGTTTTTACAGTAATTGTTATGTTTAGTACTTTATAGTAATTGTTATGAGGCTTCTTGCTGGAGATAACATACTGAACTAAAATAAATTGAAAATACCCTCTTTCAATTTATTTTAATGCGTCATTTCATTATGCATTTCTATCGAATATTGTAGTAACTGTTAAGGTGTGTTTTCTTTATAAATTAAAAATATGAACTTTTAATTTATAGAAAGAAATTACTTGTAATATATATGTAATAATAACTGTTATGGGACTGCTTGCTCGACGTAAGACATTTAAAAAAATAGCCACTTTGAATTATTTGTAATAAGTATAATCACTCTTGGGTGCGAAATACTGTAGGATCTATTGAACTACATGTTTCCAGATACATTAAGTAATACATTATATATTCCGGTTGCGGTTGTCTTTGGTACTGACTGGTACTGATTGTGCTCTCGTAAATAAATTAATAATCTCCGAATAAACAATTGCTACTAAACAACAAAAGTGCTTAATACTAAAATAAAGTGCCGCGGAACACTACTACAGGTCAAACAAAACACATAAACAAGAAATAAATGTGAAATACTTATTCGAGATCGACATACCGACGAAATTATCAGGTATTTAACTAACAACAAATTATACCTACCCACATCACATTTACAAATTTGAAATTTGCCAACTGCCAGTGTCAAACAAGATACTTCACTTTGCATAGAAAAAGTGTTGCCAGTTTAAATTTTTTATATTAAATAGTAGAATATGGACTTAAATATGGAAAAGATTCTAGATAAATTGGGAGAGCAAATGAACAAACAACTGCAAAGTCAAACTCGGGAAATCACAGAGAAAATACACCGAACTGTATCAGAAAGTATTGAGGAAAAATTGAGCTGAGCTCCCTTTTGTTCCATACGTGAATTTTGTAAGAACGCCAGTTTCGGGATGTGCGAATAGTTCTAGAATGATACAGCATTATTGTAAAATTATTTATATTGTAATACATGATTAAAACTAATATAAAACACCTTTTAGAAGAAAATCGGTATCTGAAACATGAAATTAGTAAAGATCGGAATATATCTTATAAAGGATCTTGCTTAGGGCCTTTTTTGTATAATATACTTCAAAAGGAACTTAATATAATTACCTTAGATAAGTATCAGTACTTTAGAATCCAAAGAGGTAAGGCAGGGTGATCCACTCTCACCCAAATAGTTCACTGCAGTTTTAGAGGAGGTATTTAGGAAAACGAACTGGGACAGATATGACTTGAGCATAGATGGAAGAAATTTAACACATTTGCGTTTTGCTGACGATATTGGGTTGTTTTCCACATCAACCTCGGAGTTAAAAACCATGTTACAAGACCGGCGTAGCTTCTCGACTTTCACAAATGCTTTTAACAGCCTAGACTGAATAAATGATTTTGAATTGAATTGACTTTGTAGAAGAAAGTCTGAGAGTAGGGCTAGAGATAAATCTTGAAAAAATCAAAATAATGACCAATCACATCCCAGAGATAATCGATCTCGGACATAATACTACTATAGAATACGTGGACGAATACACATACCTAGGTCAAATAATATCACATACAAATCTCTATGGCAAAGAAATAGAACAAAGAATTACAAATGCATGGAAAAGGTACTGGGCTGTCAAGGATATTTTTAAGGATAAACCATAAGTGCCAAAGTAAAGAGCAAGACATTTGACATATGCATACTCCCTATTCTGACATACGGAAGTCAAACATGGGCACTAACAAAAAAACAATGCAGAAAGTTACAGGCATGCCAAAACGCAATGGAAAGGAATATGACAGGATTAAAGAAGTGGGAAAGAAAAAGAAAAGAAGACATCAGGAATGTGAGTAAAGTGCTAGATGTTATGAGGAAGATTAGGAGACTGAAATGGAAATGGACACTTAATGAGAGGACCAGACAAATGGAGTAAAATAATAACCCAATCGTACCCAAGGACAGGATCTAGAAAAAGAGGTGGACAGTATAAGAGATGGGCAGATGAAATAGGACAAATATCCAGCAAACTATGGACAAGGAGGACAAGGGATAAGGCAGACTGGAAAAGTTTGGAGGAGGCCTTTGCTGGAGGGCAATCAGACATAGATTCAGTATAGAAAAAGAAAGAAAAATATGTTTAACAAGTTTATTTATTATTATATATTCATTGTAATATTTAGATTATTTATTAAATTAATGTCAACTAATATAAGAAAATAATAATTATGTAATATAAATTAAATTAATGAATTGTAATTGTATGAAAATGTCTGAAATAAAGGCTATTATTATAAGTAATACATTATTAAATAAACTGAATGCTATTTGGTAACTGATCTTAATTTAAATCAAAAGCTTTTTAAATTTAGTTATTGTACATTATTAGCCGACCTAATTAAGATTGCAACCAATGCGCTTATTATTATTAGAATGCAGTTTCTAATAATAATAACCTTGCATGTTATTTGTTTATCAATAACTTGCCACATTTGGCCAGCTATGTTTGGCTAGATATGCAATATTGAGTGTCTGAAATGTGGTTATAATAGACATGCAATGAATAGTTACTGATATGATCATTGTAAATACTAGAAAACATGATTTTTTAGTTAAAAGTTTGACTATTACAAAATCAAACTGGAATCAAACTTAACAAAAATCAACAACTGTAAATTATACCCAATACATATGTAGGTAATATGTTGATAGCAAACAAAGACTTGACGTCTTATACATTTGAATTTCTTTTGAAGATGTTTCCTTATATTATACACATTGTTGTGTGAGTATTCAAGAAATTAGCTAAAATTCTTCTGTGACTTCCGTCATTGTAGGTAGCTAACATTTTTCCCATCTTTGTCTTCATAAATAAATAATAGACGTCCTCAGTAGTTCATTGCTTAATACATCCGTTTCAAGGTGTCTCCTTCCCTAAGGCCCCAGATTCGTATCTGGGTGGGAAGAGGTTTGTGTAAAGAATGCGAGCATTTATACCTTAGTCATGGATGTTAATATACATTTTAATCAAATACTCCATTACCCTAGATCCCAGAATTCAAGCCTTCAGAGCTTATTTTGGGCTAGGCTAATTGGGGTAAGTGTAAGAAATATTTTTTTATCATCTAATATTTGGAAAGCTACCATAAATCTTTTAAAGGTGGCCATCTCTGCATAATTTGGTGACTACCCTAGGATGATTGTATCTTTCTATGTTATTATATATTTCTACACATTGTCTCGATTTAGGCTCCTGATCCATCCTGAAAAGTATCCTCATTTGCGATTATTATATTTATTTATTTTATAATAAGTACAAAAACAGGTTACGGCCAATTAAAAACAAAAATGATCTAGGTATACCAAACCTTAAAACTTGGTTGAAACCTAATGACAAGTTGATATGTTAGAATAATAAAACTCAATTTCGGAATAACAAAGGATAAACAAAATGAAATATAGAAAAAAATAAAAAAGAAACATACGTACATTATTTACAATTAAACTATATATAATATATTGACTATTACTAAGGCGGTTATGATTATAATGTTATAATTAATTATTTTTAAAATGTGGCAATTACATTGTGTTATTTGTGGAAGTCCAACAAATATATTTTATAGTATTTTTATAGATAGAGCTTTGCAATTTGTTAGGGTAAGCATACTATTATATATTATTGGCATACCAAATGGGTATTTGATGTGATTCATTTGATAAATAGGTAAGCCACTATATGATAGTTGCTATTTAAATCACACTTACCAAACCACTTTTGTAATCTATATACAAATATTACATTTTTACAGTGATGAAATCCAACAAGAAATGTGTAAAAATATTCGTGAATTGATGAAAGATCTCTGGGTGACTTGGTCTCATTTAGGAATAGATGACGATGGAAAATATAATAACCTCGTGAAACTTGTGGAAATAGAGAAAGATTTCCATTGTGAAGTTATGTCAGAATCTATTGAAAGGTTCAGATTCATGAAACAACTGGCAGATGGTAAGTAAAATTTTTCAAATACAAACTTTAGGTTTTTAAGTAGTCTGTGTATTATTGTAATAACAGAGATCACTTGTGTTGTGTCTTAAAATATCTTGTAAATATGTCTTTGTGGTTGGTTTTAAATCCTATGCGATTCACCTGTGGAAATCAATAGAATTAAGCTTGCTCCAATTTCTAAAGAATTCCTAGCAATAAATTCTACAATACTTACCTATATAATAAAATTAAAACAATATTTTATAGCACAAATTTACATTTTTCGTATCACTAGTGTAGAATAAAATATGTTATAAATTCATTTGTATAGCACTTGCAAATAGTTCTGCAATTGAAACAACTATGTGCAGTTCTTACTCGTAATATTACTATTCCATAATTATAAAATATTTTTATTTAATTTGATTAATTCTTATTTATCAAAATATATTTATTGTTACTTAATATAATTTCGTTTTGATTATATTGTAATTAAAATATACCTAATAAATAAATTTAATCTTGTGTTTTTGGCTTTCAATTTAAATTACTTAAATCCTTTTTGTTTCATGTTATTTTTACAATAAATATACATATAATTGGTTTTATTTAATTAAAGGATTATAATGGAAAATATGCAATTTCAGAACTTAAAGAGGAAACTGAACAATTGAGCCAATGTTTGTCTGTTGACATCCCAATTAAAGAATATAAAGAAGACATGATTCTTATAGAATATCTAAAAGAGTTAGAGGAGCAGATTGCTGAGTAAGTTGGATTCTCAACAATTATATTAATGATCTATTATATAATTTGTAGATGCTTATGGCATTATTAGACAGTTATATAAAATAATAATACTGTGAACAAAATTAACAGATACAGAGAGCAGATAGAGCAACGTCACAGAAAAATTAAACATCTGCAGGAATGGCAAGAGGGTCTCACTGAGCAGCTAGGAGTCTCTATCCGTGAGCTGCAGGATATGCCTCTTCCATCGAAGGAGGAGCTCGACCAACTGACAAACCATCTTGAAGTCTTACAGGCAGAGAGGAACAAGAGAGTTGAAATATTCCTTAACACTCAACTGGAAGTAAAGGATATAATGGGTATGTTTAATATGTAAATTGATATACATTATACAATGAGTGTCTAAATTTTCATCCCTTGGAAATTATCTCTATATTACCTAATACTAGTTGACCTTAAAAACGTTATACCTGTTATTCCTGACTGAGAATACAATAAATAAGTAATGAACAAAATCTTCATTCAACATAAGTTTTAACTGACACTTATTGAAGTTTAACAAATTTAAAAATAGGATAATACAATTATTAAATTTGTATGTATAGACGTAAAGTAATATATAGTACCATTGAAATCGGTTTTGGCTGTTCTTGAGTAATAAGTGAGATTAATAATTGTTGATAAATGTGCCGTTATATACATGTGATAAATATAAGTTATGTTAGAAAAGCTGTCACATTTATTTTATATCAGCATATTGAAATATAAATTAATACATTAAATAAAAAGTTAAAATAATTAAAGTTATAATAGTAGTAGCATGCATTTAATTTGAACTGCTGTGTAACAAACAGACTTAACATCTAGAAGATAACATTGTTTTTTATTAAATACAATGCTTAATTTTTTTACCTTTATTACTAAGTAATTACATAAAATTGTTTTAGAAATATGATTTAAAAAACATTTCAAAAACAATAACAACGTTACTTAATAAGGGTTTTATTTAAATGTTTAAACTGGTCATTGCAGTAATGTACTGCAGTTGTATGAAAATAGTGAAGCCCGACGAAAGTTCATATTTAAAAATGTATAATGTTTAACATGGCTTATTACAGAAAAATTGCAAATTAAGCCTCGAAACGACTATGAGCTATTAGTGGTAACATCACGGTCTATAGACATGAAGCTGACTGATCAGGACATGGACCGTCTCGCCACCTTTCAACAGGATCTGCAAGAGGAATATGAATGTGCAAAGAACAGGGTAAATATTTTGTTTCTCATACATAACAGATGATAGGCGAAAAGTGCCGATGGCGCTTTTTAATTGCTAGGTACAGGGATTCACTAAGGCATTTTGTGACTCCACAGGCTTTACACTAACCTGATACTGTTATAAAAGATTTTTGAACTATAAAGACTTAGAGTTGAATAAGTTTCTCTTAAACAGTTCTTGTATAAATATAAAAACACGCGACTTGCTTTCGACTTGGATAGAACTGCAACCTGCGTTTTAAACATGCCGAGTCTTAAACTCGTGGCTTTAATTTGTCCGCGTTATCCCTATAGTATGTTTACAACAGATGAATGCTTCACTTATGCCGGATTGAACCTTTTGTTCCGTAATTGTTCACTCCCAGTCAGCGTCTGATGCTTTATAAAGCTCAAATACGGCCGCATATGGAGTACTGCTCACACCTCTGGGCTGGAGCCCCAAATATCAACTCGACCCTTTTGACTCCCTGCAAAGGCGTGCTTTCCGTATCATCGGTGATCCCAATATTACAGCTTAAACAAAGACCTTGAAGCAGCGGGGAGACTTTGGCTCTCTGTGTGTTCTTTATAGGCTCTTTAACGGAGAGTGCTCTGAGGAACTATTTGCAATGGTGCCTTCGTCACCTTTTTACCATCGCACCACCCGCCACCTCAGTAGAGTTCATCCATATCACCTGGAACCGATCTTGTCTAGTACAATTCGGTTTCAGCGTTCATTCCTTCCGCGTACATGCAAACTCCTGAGCGCTACGATATGTCTAACTTCAAACGAGGCTTAAAAAGAGTATTACTCTCCAGGTAGGCAGCGGCTCAGCTGTGCCCCTGGCACTGCAGATGTCCATGAGCGATGGTTACCACTTACCATCAGGTGGGCCATCTGCTCGTCTGCCACCGTGTGGAATAAAAAAAAAATTGTATTAGGGAATGCATCATTATCCGCAGTGGGATAACAGATAACATTAATTTATTCTATATACAGATGTAGTAGGCGACAGATCTCTCTGAATTGGTTCCTGATTCAATCCCTTTTTAACCTATTTTTGTTACGGATTTGAATTAAATATTAATTACATGGTTTCAATATATTCTTATTATGTACTTCCTTAGATAATCTGACAGATTCCGTTTTCTTTTTGAAATATTTTTTGTGTCAGTCGTGTACGTGGCATACACTGGATTTAGGTTTTATCTGTTAAGTCTTATCTGTATATGAGGAAATCGTAAAGGATAGGTGTGGACTGTATAAGAATATGTATGAGTTCTAAGGGAAAGGCGATATAGCGGTGAAAATAAAATATATTAATACGAAACGAAACAATACCAATCAACTATGCTAAATATCTTAGTAACTAACGTAAACAGAGATGTCAAAAACGAATACAAAAACATAGTATGATCTTAGTAAACCACTACTTTTCACTAGTTCCACTACTATATAATATTTTATATTTATTGTGACCGGTTATATAAAATATTACTATAATAAGTATATATAATAATACTAGCGGACCCGACAGACTTCGTCCTGTCAAAAAGATTTGTACAGTGGCAGTTTTTTGTTGCTAATTATTTTATAGATAATGTCGCATAGCCAACCAAATCGCAAAAAAAGTCTAAATGACCTATTACATTTTGTGGCTATTCAATTTTGGAACGTGACATTAAATCCTCCAACGATGTATTCTGTGCTCCAACGCACGCACGCACACTGTTTTGATAGATATGATTGAATTTCAACTATATGTAGCGTTAATAAAGCGCAAATTGACTCTTTGATGTTAGCAACACACCTTCATTGCTTAGACAACAGTGAGTGCTTGCAATATGAACTTTATACAATAACAATAAAGCTCAATTCGACTGTACGTTTTAGTTAGAAAACGTTTGCATGGGAAAATAAAAGGGCTGTTTTTAGGGTATTTCCGATAATTATTCGAATTTTCCTCATTGTAAAAACCCTCCTTGAACTTCAACGAACATTAACAAAAAAGAATTGGCCAAATTGGTCCAGGCGTTGTTGAGTTATGAGCTTACCAACACATTTTGCGATTCGTTTTTATGTATAAGATGATACGGTAAATATAAAATATTATATAGTAGTGGAACTAGTGAAAAGTTGTGGTTTATTTAGATCATAATATGGAGTTCCATCAAGAAGTTACAGCACAAAGCATAAACTATTTACAAAAACATAGATTTCAAAAATAGGTGTACAAAAGGTTGCCAGGAGTCCAAGGAGTACGCAACAGAAATAAAACCAGCAACTAGCTCAATATTTTATTACAACTTTACATGACTTAATTATATATTAAATCATTATTACCAATAATCTTTGTCCAAAATCACACTTAAACAACTCTTACATGCTATTTTCAAATACCAGTTTAAATTTTTGTTATTAGTTAACTATAATTTTACTAACCAGGTATTGCAACTCCTCGAACGACTCACGAAACAGTGGGATTATTTGATAGTGGACCAAGACTATCGTGAGACCTTCCTTCACGCTCACCCCGGTTGCCACAAAGACACAGAAATGGCTATCAAAAAAGAAATCGAGAAATGTGATCAAATTAAAAAAAAGAATATGCAGGTATTAACCATAAAACAACAAAATACAGGTATTAAAATTTAACAACGCTTCCGTCTATACACCTTTATACTCATTGACTAGTCGACACGACTTGGAGACCTATTTTTGAATTACGAATGCGATTTCGAAATCACCGCTGACTAAATAGTCAGCGGTGACTTTGAGGTCGCGGATTCCTAAACATCCAATTTTTGAAAGTCGATCGCAGAGCTGCCTACATAGATAAAGTACACACATAAATGTAAGAGTTCGGTTGCACGCAAAATGTAGCCGCTGCCGGTTATTGCCGGCTTAATCATTATGGTTATTATATATATACTAGCTGACCCGGCGAACTTCGTACCGCCTTAGCGTAGCTTTGATGCACTACTTTATAATATAGTCTATGGCTGTGAATGACGTTGACATTCGTATAAAAAAAAAATGACGAGAAATATATAGAAGGATTGGCGGGAAACTTCGAAAGATATAGTCGCTAAATTTAACTATCTATTTTTTTGCGTATATTTTCTCAATTAGTTGCAATAGAATTTTTATTAGTCATCGTAACAAATGTGATAAAAAATGGGGAGGCACAAGACGGGGAAGAAACGGAAGAAAAATGAAGATACTGATAAAGATGATTTGGACGGTCAGCTACCCGAATCCACGTCTTCAGAATCTGAAGAGGAAGGGGAGGAGAACTCTTTTGTTCCTTATTATGTCACAGACTACACCCGACTGTATCAAGAAGATTCTATTAGTTCAGAGTTTGTAGTTTTTGTTGAGTCAGCAGACTCACAAAAACCTATTGGATCGAGAGATCTTTTGTCAATATCCACATGCCTACGACGATATAATAAAGGAGTAAAATACTTGCGTTCATTAAATAAATATAAAATTGGTGTATATTTTGAGAAATCTGCACTGGCAAATGCTTTCCTAAATAACAAAACATTTTTACTTGAGAATAATTTTAAAGCTACCATTCCTGCGTCATCTACAGAAGTTACCGGAGTTATAAGAAATGTTCCAATTAAATATAGTAACAAAAAAATATATACAATGATTTCAAGCTTTAAGAAAATTATAAGTATAAGAAGATTTTTTAGAAAAGTAATAACTGATACTGGCTTTTCTCGACAGCCTACTCAGACCATCGCCATCACGTTCGCTGCCAATCAACTACCTGACTATGTTGACTTGGATGGATGGAGACATAGTATCACACCCTATATTCCACCAGTTAAGCAGTGTTACCGGTGTTTAAGGTATGGACATATATCTAAATACTGTAAAAATTCCGAGAAGTGTTCAATTTGTAGCAACAATCACAACTATAAAGAATGTACAACTCCAAAAGATAAAGCTGTGTGTGCTCACTGTAATGGGAATCATATCAGCATTTCTGCTCAATGTCCGATAAAACAACAAAAAATTATTGAAAACAGAAATAAACACAAACCATCAAGTTATGCTAGTCTATTTAATGAAAAAAATTTTCCAGGCATTAAGTCTTCAAATCCTTCCAAAAAAAAGGACCCTCAAAACTTACTTTCTGTTTTAACATCTGATTCTCAATCTATGGAAATTCTTATTGAAACTATTATTAAACTAATCACCTTAAATAAAACAAAAAATACTGCAATTTCATCAAAAAATATATTGGACATTTTTAGTGAAACTCTTAGTAATAAAAATTTACTCTTACAAAATTCACACACAAATTAAAGATTATGCAATGGAATGCTCAAAGTTTATCATGCAGTCGACATATTCTTACCAAATTTTTGTATGATAATGATATAGATATTGTTGTAATAGCAGAAACCTGGTTAAGGCCTGAGCTTAGATTTAAAATCAACGGTTATAATGTTGAACGTAATGATTGCGGTAATAACCACAATGGAGTAGCAATCATTTTAAAAAATAAGTTTATATATGATAGATTAAACACTAATTTTGATGATTCATTGCAAAACTTAGCTATTCAGGTAAAAATAAAAAACAAAACACTAACTATTGTCTCTATTTATTGTCCAAATTATACTCTTCCTAGATTTCAAATTGACAAGTTTACTAGTCTTATCAATAGTTTACCTAAACCTGCTTATATTGCTGGTGACTTTAATGCTCACCACACAGTTTGGGGCTGTAACAATATTGACTCTAGAGGTAGAGATTTATTAGAATCCTTTGATGATTGTGATTTAGTTTTATTAAATGACGGTCAAGTTACTACTGTAGGTACAAACATATGGAGGCCGAATGGCCTAGATCTGACACTTGTTAGCTCTAATATTGCATTAAACTGCATCTGGGATGTTCACGATGACCCGCTTGGTAGCTATCATTTACCTACAATAACAATCATACAGATTGATACTGATACAGCTTCAGAATCTTGTTCTCATCAAACAGTTAGGATACCACATCACATTAATCCTCGTTTAGTAAATTGGGATTGTTATAAAAATTATGTAAATGACATGCTGAAAGATTTTTCTGTATCTTCTGATCCTTTTAGTTCATATAAAGTTTTTTGTGAATGTATTTGTCTGGCAGCTAAAAAATCATTCTGCAAATTCAACCAAAACAGTCCACAGATTAACAATGAACATGAACAAGAACAACGTGCAAAAGGGATGCATTCTGTACATCCACAGATTCATATTGAAACGTCGTTTAGTAAACCTAGTAAACCATATAAACGTCCTTCTGTTCCTTGGTGGAATGCCGCATGTGCACAGGCTGTTCAAACCAGTAAAGAAGCTTATATTACATTTAAAACTTATCCATCTTTAGAAAATTATGTCAACTTCAAAAAACTTCAGGCTCAGAAGAAAATCATTCTAAAGAAGGAAAGATCTCATAGTTGGAAAGAGTTTTGTTCAAATATTAATAGGAACTCACCTATTTCTTATATGTGGAAAACTTTACGTAAATTTAATAAAACTTATATTCCTCGTAGCGATCAGTTAGATGAAAATCCCACTTTGGCTTCTAAGTTTTTAAGAAAATACACTCCTGATTATGTCGAGCCACCACCTCCGCCTTTATTATCTGATCGTAACGTTAACATGTCAAATTCATATCTATTAAATTCTTTTACTTTAACCGAATTAAATTCAGCCATCAAATCAAGAAAAGAAACTTCCTGTGGTCTTGATTTTATATCTTATAAGATGATTAAAATGTTAAATGACGAAAATCGCAAGAAACTTTTATTACTCTTTAATAAACTTTGGCTAACAAATTCAATACCAGATAGTTGGAAAGTTGATTGTTTGGTTCCTGTTTTGAAGTCCAATAATAACAAGAACAGCTATGAATCTTATCGACCTATAGCATTGACTTCGTGCGTTGGAAAGATATTTGAACAACTATTAAAACAACGTTTAGAGTTCTACATTGAAACTAACAATCTGCTTCCCAATAATCAATATGGTTTTAGGCGTGGCCGATCCGCTCGAGAAAGTATTGCATGTCTATATACAGATATACAAAACGCAATTGATAACAATAATTTTTTAGTTTGTGTATTTTTTGATGTAGTAGGTGCCTTCAATAATGTTAATTTGCAAATTCTTACTTCAACACTATACTCCTTAGGAATTCCCAGTAAATTAGTTACTTGGATATATGAATATCTTAATAAGCGTATTATATATGTTAAAACCAATAACGAATTACACGGTCCCAGGTTTTCTTACAGAGGTGTTAGTCAAGGTGGTATTTTGAGTCCATTATTGTACATTTTGTACATACATAGACTTAATGAAATAATAGGTATGGATCATACCGTAAACAATCTTCAGTTCGCGGATGACCTAGTAATTTACTCGACTGGTTCTTCGATTTCTGAATTAGAATATAAATTAAATTTTATTTTGTCTAAATTATCAAATTATTTTCAGTATTTAAATTTAGAAATAAGTCCTAATAAAAGTAAAGTTGTTATTTTTAATAAACATAACAGACTGGTTAAAATCAACATTACTTATAAAGCTCAAACTCTTCCTATAGAAACATTTGCAAAATTTTTAGGTGTTACTTTTCAACATAATTTAAGCTGGAAAAAATATGTCGATTGTCTAATAGATCGGGCTTCGAGATCAACAAACATTTTAAAATCCCTTGCTGGTCTTAGCTGGGGAGCTGATCCTAAGTTATTACTCATATTGTATAAATCTTTAGTAAGAAGCCATTTTGAATACGCTTTCTTCTGTTTTGCTACTGATTCCAAAATTATTGATAATCTTAATAAAATTCAAAATAAAAATTTACGAATAATTTTAGGTGCTATGAAAACAACGCCAATAAATTCTATGCAAGTTGAATGCTTCATTCCTCCTTTGAGTATCCGTTTCAAATTTTTGATTTGTAGATTTTTATTAAAACTTTTATCAGTGAACAATAATCTACTAATTAACAAATTAAAAGCCTACAAATGTCCCATATATTTGTTTGCTGATTTAAATAATATTTCAAATATATTTATAAACAATTACGTATATAATAGTGATAAGCTACCTTGTTATAATGGTCAATTTTATAGTAAATATTTTGCAATGAATATAGTTATTAATGAGAAGTTGACTTGTAAATTTGATGTTTATAATGATTTAAGTTATTGGGCTGAATACAGGCAAATCTATACTGACGGCTCAAAGAACGATAATGTTTCCATGGCTATTTATGATTCTCATACAAATGTCGGGCATGGCTTAAAATTACCAAAAAAAGCAAGTATATACACAGCTGAAGCTGCAGCTATTCTGGCAGCATTGGAGTATATAGAAAAAAATGATGATTTGAAATGGATTATTATTACGGATAGCATGAGTGTTTTGAAATCATTATTAAATCCAAATACTTCGTCTCAAACAAATTACCTTGTTTATGAAATACGTGAAAAGTACTTTGATTTGGTAACAAATAATAATAAGGATATTGTATTTTTTTGGACACCTTCACATATTGGAGTAAGCGGTAATGAGAAAGTGGATAGCTTTGCAAAATTGATCTCTGACACATCTGATATCGTACCTATTAAAAAGGTTAATATTCCGGAAAGTGATTGTGCAGCCATATTTAGAGAAAATTTATTAACTAGTTGGACGCAAGATTGGAATAAAACATTAGAATTTAAAGGAAGATGGTATTACAATATCAACTCTGAAATAAAACAGCCGTGGTTTGTAAGCAGACAATATAAAAGTAGAAAGTTTTACACTACGTTGTGTAGATTACGTATGGGACATGCCCGTTTTAATGAACATTTGTTCAGAATGAACATGATCTCCTCCCCGTCATGTACTTTCTGCAACTCTAATATTGTGCAATCCTTGGATCATATTTTCTTTGAATGTTCACATTTTTCTACACAAAGGACCTTACTTTTTGAAAACCTCAAAAAAATTTACAAGTCTGATGATAATATCCTGCATTCTGTTCCTGTCATTATGAAAAATCTCGACACGTATCCATTGCTGTTTAAGTACATTGAATATACAATTGAAGAAATTTGAAAAGAGAAAAGATTGTGAATAGTGAAGAGAAACTCTTTTGTCTTGGCTGTATGGCGCTAAAGATGCCTTTGCCTTTCCCAAATAGGGAAAAATATGACCAAAAAAAAAAAAAAAAAAAAAAAAATGACATTCGTAACGCGCGTTTTTTTAAAATATGCAAAATTAAATGTATACTTTTCAATATTTCTGAGAGATTTTCTTAATATTTTTTTCCGTAAGAACCATCCTTGGACTTCCACAAACATTTAAAAAAAAGAATTATCGAAATCGGTTCAGCCGTTCACACGTGATGCCGTGACAACGCGAAACGGGGTATATATATATATATATATATATATATATATATATATATATAATATATATATATATATTATATATTTATATATATATATATATATATATATATATTTATTTATTTATTATAAATATTTATATTATAAATACTATATATTATATATATATATTTTATAGATATATAAAGGTTTATATATATATAGACTGAAAAATCAACACATTAACTTCAAACTCTTGTCAATATGTTCTCTAAACAAAACACAGATAACATTCCCACAATTACGAGTTGTTCACGAGTGGGTAAGGGCACTCGTAATGAAATCACATCCGTGACTAAGGGAGTCACATAAATGATATTCAAAAATAAGAATTATTGAAAATCGCTGATTATTAGTCACATCGGTGATTTCGAAGTCGCATTTGTAATTCAAAAATAGGTCTCCTGGTCTGCTAATTTAAAAAAAAAAAAACAATTTCTATGTGGTTTTATGTTCTAAAAAATGTAACGAATATTTAGTTTTGTTTTAATTATTGTTCAATATTGCATCAGTACTAGAATCATTCTAAGACAATATTTACTCACAGGTATTCGTAGAAAGCTTTCGTGCGAAGATTAAGCTGATTTGGGATAAGATAATGTACTCGAGTGAACAACGTGAGGAGTTTGTGCTCTACTTCGAAGACCAGTGCACCGAAGATACCATGATGCAGCTCGAGCTGTACCTGGAGAAGATCACCAAATTCTACGATGAGAACAAGTATATTTTTTGATGGCTATCAAAATTGTACACATTTTTCATTATTTACAATGACTATAATTACATTAATAAGTAATTTAACAGATACCCTTTTCTTAAACAACATTATTTACAATAAAGTAAAGTAAGTGAGTATCTAAATGATCACACTATTTGGGAATAGGGACACTATTCATAGAGCCATGTTTGGTAACAACATTATTTATAATATTGTATTATTTTTATATGTGTATGTAAACATACATACGACTGTAATCGTATTAGGTATGATTGTAACTTAATTTTGTATTATATTATTATAATTATTAAAATTGAAAAGAGAAGATAAAAAATAGACCTTCAGAGTTTCTTGCCTGTTCTTCTTGAGAAGACTCTCCCAATTTCCGAACAGAGAGTCAATTTTTTTTTCCTTGTTCGTATGTACGCACAAAGTTTTAGTTTTTTTTTTAAAAGAGTTTCTTTTTTTTTTTGTTTTGACGTCAATAAGTGCCTGTAAAGGTCTATGTTGAATAAAGATTATTTTGATTTTAATTTGATTATAAATTATACAATTTATTGAATCAAGCTAAAATTTTTAAATGTTAACTTAACATATATAAATTAATTTTAGGATACCTAACCCACACATTTTTTCTCCGAGACCGACTTTAGAGCTTATATATTTTACAGAGCGAAATTTTCGATTGGGGTCAAAATAACAGATTGCTGTGTTGTCCTTATTTAAAAATAAATATATTAATAATAAACCAGCGGCCCATCCATCCATGGTTGATCCATAGATGGGAAATTGATATCTTCTCGTGGTAAAAATTATATTATAGCGTATGAAGCCTTCTATTGGCGAAACAATTTGAAATTAATCCAGAGTTATCGAATGGAATATCTCATAGGAATGAGATATTTTCCCGCGGCTAAAGTTATATGAAGCCTATAGTCATCAAGAACAAGTAGCATTCCAATGATAGTTTTTTTTTAATCAGTCATGGGATTTTGTATTAATTTATTACATACATACAACATTTTCTCTTTATAATATTAGTATTGATTATGTTGTGGATCGTTTTAAAATAAAATGATTTCTTGATATGTTCATTTATTTCTTACTCTTTTCACTTAATAATATTTTTTCTTGGCAACACACAAAAGTAAATATCTCTTCTAAGATTTTTACATATTTTCAAAAAATACAGATAAAACAAAAACCAGAGATACACCGACTGTCATAGATAATCAATATTTAATAAAGATGAGATGTGCATTGTTTTCCAACAGATTAATAATAGATTGCACTATTCCACATAATATAACTAAATCAATTTCAAATGACCCGAATGTGAATGTCCACAGGCAAATTTTTGATCTGGTAGTGACTCGCAAGAATCTTTGGTTGAAGATGACTGAATTGGAGGCTCGTGCCAGCAAACCAGGTCGGTACCACAACAGAGGAGGTCAGTTGCTCCGGGAAGAGAAGGAGCGGAAGGAACTTTTTTCCAAGGTATGTATCATCTTTTATCATCTTCATCTTTGAATCTATTTTATAGAATAATTTAGTCTACATGTCTTGTTAAGCTGTTTTTTTTTTGGGCCCCAGTTTTTATTATTTTTCTACACTTACTGTGTGATGTTCTCCCCACAAAGTTTCCAAAAAGAAAAAAAAAGTAAAAACCTGGGAACTCTTAAACAATAATATTTAAAGTCTCCAATATTTATATCCAACATAAAGCTATTTTCATATTTATAGGTTTTAATGAAGGCGTCAAGCTATTTATATTATTTTTCCGAAACTATCAATAAATTCTGATAGTAAATATATGCTCTTACTGCGGATTTATTCCTGAAAATGAAACGGTAGATGCTGGGTGTATTGGGTAGTTCCTTTGTACTTTTATTAAATAATGAGAGTTACCTCGTATCATCGTAATGTCATTGTCAGTGTGACAGTGACATCCTTCTATTTTGGTAGTGGCGGTGAAGCTTTTGACATCGGTCATGTCACTTATTGTGACAATCAAAATCGAAGTTGCCAATATAAAAAATGTTTTGGGTTGCTGTTTTATTGATCTTGACTTCGAAACGTTTTCTTTTTGTTACAATGTTTTGGAGGGTTTAAAAAAATATCTTACGGGTTCCTTATTTTTTGTTCTTGCCATAAAATATTATTTTATTACTGTAGGCTGAGAGGGGCCCAGCCTCCATACAAAAATGGAACATCTCCTTTCGTAAGTTGTAGGATGTAGCCATTCAATATCAGGGGGTCTACCTAAAACCGAAAAATATCATCAAAGGTCTACGAGACAAAAAAGTTTAGGAGTCTGATCTACACGTATCCTACAACAGGGTACTTCCCTCTGTATTAGAAAAGATCTAAAAGCATATAACTATGATAGCTTATGCATTAAATAGTCGGAACCATCATGTTTAAGTACATAAAATAACAAAAATAATATAAAAATTAGTTTCAAAGTATTCACTTTTTTAATCTATACGTAAAACAAGAGCGAAACATAGGCCGCCATCTAGTGACGTCATAAGGTTCTGTAAACTTATGCGTGTCAATGTCATTATGAATAAAGCATAAAGCATGAATACGCATAAAGCCGCAAAACAATAAAAAAAGAAGTTTGTAGGTTGTTTTTTTAATGTAAGAGAACGTTATAAATACGTAAGTTAAATTGAAATCGCACGTGAATCACACTATGGAAAGCAGTTTTGTAAAAGGGGATAGTACGAATTTACCAAAAATAAATGCATTAATGGTCGGAAAATCATTTGCTGCAAATCCCGACTTGTGTTCTGCCGAGTTACGGAGTATTAAAACATCGATGTCAGTATTACTGTTTTATTATTATTCCTTTATTAGTTGTTTATATATAAACGATAATAACTCATTTTTAAATTATGAATATAATAACACATAGCATCAAACATAGAGCTTCGTTTATTATATACATGCCGTATTGGCGTCATCGCTACAGAGTCACAACTCGTGCGGCGCCTTCGTCTAATTACGCGCGAAATTTGAAAATATTAAATTTTAATGCAATTTTTATAGTACTTACCGAGTGTATAAAATTTTTATATTTTTACTATATGGTTTATTGACACGCAAGGATCAAATTAAGATTCTTTTCAAAAAAGAGATTAATTCCCTACTGTGTCCAACAGTATCAAATTGTAAATTGTTAAATATCCGGCCGCCGTGATACAAACTGTGCTACCGAAGTCTACATGTCTACATACACAAACCAAACCTATGTTGCAACACATAAGTTCAAATATGCCTACACTTTAGCAGTGCTTATAGGATCAGTTGTTAGTTTCAGAGGATATGCAATTATTTATTTCATAGCAAAATATAGCTGTCACCTATACCATTTGTTTGAAAGGAGTCACTTTCTATATTGTGAATATTATAGCAATTAGTAATATAGATATAATATGATAATGGCGCAAGGGTTGCCTCAATGTCTGAACAACATTTTATACCTTTTTGTAATAACATTGAATACATAAATGAGGGAACCCACATGTGGTTCAAATTGCAATCATATTAAAATATTCCACATAACCCCCTGGATTCTGCATCAGATTAGAGGTTTCTCTGTGGATTGCTGTCTCAAAATATTGTGCTAAGCCAGGTGTAAATTACAAAAAAAAAACAAATAAAATAGTAAGAAGTGATTTAAAAAAGAAAAAGAAAAGTAATTACGACCTCCATAGTCGAGTGGATAATACACCGGTTTCAAGGTGTCGCCATCTCTGAGGTTCCGGGTTCGAATCCCGGTGGGGGCAGATGTTTGTGTGATGAATGCGAGCATTTGTACCTTAGTCATGGTTGTTGATATATATTTCAATAAAAATTATTTATATATGTATAATATATGTATGTCTATCCGTTACCCTAGATCCCATAGCACAAGCCTTACAGAGCTTAGTTTGGGCTAGGCTAATTGGTGTAAGTGTAACAAATATTTATTTAATTATAATTACTCTTAAATTCATTATATTGTTTCAGATGACTAAAATAGAGGCTCAAATTTGCGATTTAGTGAAGGTCTACGAGGAGCAAACAGGGCAGGTGTTCACCGTTGAAGGCATGCCTTTGCTTCTGCTAATTAAAGAGGATTGGCAGAATAGGAAAGCGGTGAGTATACATTTAAAATTACTTATGCTGTAAACTCTTTAACAAACATACGTTTATAAGGTCATGTTTAGGTTACTAACTTATTACAGTTTGCATCGCACATTGATTTTTTCGACCTCATAATAAGCGGTAATCTTTGCCTGGCAAATATATAGTTACCCATAAATAAATAATAAGTAAATTGATATATATCTTGAATAAAACTCTTGTACTGTTCCACTACTTTTTTTTTTTTTTTTTTAATTACTGTCGACCTGACCGGTTTCGCTTTACAGCATTTTCAAAGGTTCTAAGCTAAAAAAGTAGTGGAACAGTACAAGAGTTTTATTCAAGATGTATAATAAGTTCCACCAAGAGCCAACAATCAACTCAATACAGAAATTGATATATATTTCTTACACTCACTTCAATAAGCCTTTCCCAAACTAAGCACTATAAAGCTTTTAATATAGGATCCAGGGTAGCGGATAGAAATACATTTAAATATATAAATTTGCAACCATAGCTATCGCACAAATGCATGTATTCATCAGAAACATCTGCCTCAATCTGGCCCTTGAACCCGGGACCTCGAGATATAAAGTTAACATAGAAACTTAATTAACGAGTTAATTTTATTGATATTTTTGTGACTCTGCGGCGTAACGTGCGTTGATTTTTGATAAGTATATAAACAGAAAAAAATAAAACAAAAATAAGGTCCAAATCCATTTAAAAGTTCAGTCATGTGACTGTACATTTTTCTATACACACATGCGTAGAAAGATATATTTACATTGGAAATATTATTATCATCTAAGTAATCATTTACTTTGTAATAGCGGCGCGTGTTGTAAATTCCATCTTGTAGTGTTTTTTTATTCTAATATATAGCACTAGCTTTCCGCCCGCGGCTTCGCCCGCGTTATATTCGAATTTCCCACAGGAAGGATATGTTTTAACAATACTGCCATACAACCTTTCACCCCCTCCTTTCAACCTTTTACAACCCTTTTCTGCTTTAAAAGGTAGCCTCTGTCCTTTCTCAGGCTCCAGACTATCTGTGTACCAAATTTCATTTAAATCGGTTCAGTAGTTTTAACAATATTTCCATACAACCAATAATCCCTCCTTTCAACCTTTTACAACCCTTTACAACCTTTTTTGCATGAAAAAGTAGCCTATGTCCTTTCTCAGGCTCCAGACTATCTGTGTACCAAATTTCATTTAAATCGGTTCAGTAGTTTTGGTGTGAAAGCGGAACAGACAGACAGACAGACAGAGTTACTTTCGCATTTATAATATTAGTATGTATGTATGTATAGTATGGCACAAAACAATGAGCTTTTCCACAAATACTATTTTCACAGTACTTTTGATTAAAATTTCACCGTCTTCAATTTTCACAGATGACACTCCAGTTTTATTTAATTGAGTTCATTAAAATGACGATAACTTTTTATTTAATGAACCGATTTTGATGAAACAAAGTTTAGATATTATTCTGAGTTAAAACAAAGCAAATAGTGAAAGTTTCAAGCAAATCGGTTCAGTACTTTCGGAGATAAACGTGAACATACATACAGACAGACAAAAAATTCCAAAAAATTTTTTTTGCTTTCTAATAATCTATTTAAGTGCCCCTCTATCCATTTCAGTCAAAAATACTAAATGTACAGACAAAATATTTTTACTGTCTTATTATATGTATAGATAGATATGTGTGTTAGTGATGTGCCGGCTCGACAAAAATCTAGATCCGCGGATACGGATCTGAATACGGATGTTTGGTGTCAAGATCCGCAGATACGGATCTTAACTTTCTTACACGATCTTGTCAGATCATGTTTAATGTGATATTGCATAGATAACGCCTGTGTATGGTATTGTCATAGTGATTTTAATATAACATTAATACTGTATGTGTCACGCAGTACTAGCTGCTTAGAAAATCATTTAATTAGAATTTAAAATATTACGACGAGCTAAGTTTCGTTTTCCTAATAAAAAGTGATCTCATATTTTTTTTTAAATATTGATCTCATTAAAAAGCTAGTTGACTTAGCACCTTGGAGTTATATATCATTGGTATAATAACTAATGATAAATATGATAACTATGGCAAAGTTTGCAACATAAAGGAGCCAAATATTTGATTTTAACAAATCTATCTATACTAATATAATAAAGCTGAAGAGTTTGTTTGTTTGTTTGTTTGAACGCGCTAATCTCCGAAACTACTGGTGCGATTTGAATAATTCTTTTTTTGTTGGATAGTCCATTTATCGAGGAAGGCTATAGGCTAAATAACATTACGCTATGACCAATAGGAGCAAAGACAGAGCGGTAAATGTGTAAAAAACGGGGAAAATTATTCATTTTTGAAGGCTTTCTTTGCGTGCGCTGCGAAAACGGTTCAAGATACACAAAAAATATGTATGAAAGAATTATTCCTCTATACATGATCTAAAAAAAAGTCCGCGACGGCATATGTCTATCTTTTAAGGTTTAGTCACAATGACCGTTTTTATGGTACCAAATTTGGTCGAAATAATTTGTTTAAGTTGTATCAACATAATAATATTAATCTTTATTCAAATATAAATATAAATATGTTGTTGGTTAACCAAAAATCTGCCGGAAGTCACTATTCCACGCGGACGAAGTCGCGGGCAAAAGCTAGTAAAAAAATATTTGTATTAAATTTAATAGTTTTTTTATTTACATACTTACATACATATATGTCACGCCTTGTTCCCAATGAGGTAGGCAGAGACCACCTCTCTCCACTTGCTACGATCCTGGCACACTTCTCTTGCTTCCTCCACTTTCACGAGCGTCTTCATGTATGCTCGTCGGTTGCGAGTACTGTTGACCCGGCCTCTCTTTAGGACATCTTCGATTTGATCGAGATATGTCCGCCTAGGGCGACCGATTCGTCCTATTATTCTTACCTTGTGTATCGCTTTCGTTGATCTTCCTTCATTCATTCTTTCAACATGGCCGCACCATCTAAGCATCCCTTTCTCTATCTTTGTCACTACATCTTCAACTACGCCGCGTCGCTCCCTTATCACACTGTTCCTAACTTTGTCCTTGAGATTCACTCCAATTATACTTGTCAAGCTTCTCATCTCCACAGCATTAATCCTACTTTCATGTCTCTTCTGCCACAGCCAACATTCACTACCATACATCAATGTGGGGATCAACACGCCTCCATGCACAGCCAGTCGTGCTCTTTGTGATACGTTCTGGCTGTTCATGAAGTTATGAAGTGCCCTATTTACTTGATTCCCTTTCAAAACTCTTCTTTCAATATCACCATCACACTTGCCATCTCTCGTAAACTGTAAACCCAAATATACAAATTCTTTCACTTGTTCTACTTTTTGTCCCTCAATCATAATATCACAGTTTGTCATACATTCTTCTCTTTCAAAAACCATTACTTTCGTCTTGCTTACATTCACTTTCATTCCTTTGCTTGTTTAAGCACTATGCATTATCGTTTGTACCATCGTTTGCAACTCCTTCTCCGACGATGATAATAAAACTTGATCATCGGCGTATAGGAGGTATTTGATGATCAACTCATTCATTCTTAATTCATACTCAGTATCTTTCAAATCTTTCAAGCAATCGTCTATAAATAGGTTAAACAGCCACGGCGAAGCCACAAATCCCTGTCGAACACCCTGACGGATGCTAAACCAGTCTGAGTAAGCTCCGTTTATCCTGACACAAGCACTGGAACCCTCATAAAGTGATTTCAGTGCTCGTATCAGCGTGCCGTTTACTCCATAAACAGACAATATAGACCACAATTCATTCCTCACCACTCTGTCATAGGCCTTTTCCAAGTCCACGAAAACGCAATAGACCTTTTGGCTATGTGCCAAACATTTTTCGGTTATGCTACGTAAGGAAAAGACCTGGCCCATGCACCCCATTCCTCTCCTAAATCCTGCTTGTACATCCCAAATCTTCTCTTCAGTTTCATTCATCACTCTTTTAGTCAGTATCTTTGCATACAGTTTGCCGACGACGCTCAGTAAGCTAATGCCAGGGTAGTTTTTACAGTCTTGCTGTGACCCTTTTCCTTTATATAACGGAACGATTACGGCTTTGCACCAGTCATCTGGCACTTTTCCGCTCCTCCAACAAAGATTGAAAAGGCAGTACAGCTGACTAGTTCCGCAGGGGTCGGTGTTGGGACCCCTGCTATGGAACCTCGCATACGACGCGGTCCTTCGCACCAGCCTTCCTCGCGGCGTCAGTGTCGTCTGCTACGCTGACGACACTCTCGTCGTGACGACTGGGGCCGACTTCGGGCCGGTGCTCAGGCTTGCCGAGCTTGGGGTGGCATGTGTCGTGCGGGCGATCCGCCGGCTGGGCTTAGAAATAGCGCCTCACAAAACCGAGGCGCTATGGTTCCACGGCCTTCCGAGGCGCCGGGAACCACCCAGTTGCCGGATCCGGGTGGGTGACGCGGTGGTCCCGGTGGGGCCGTACATAAAGTACCTGGGCCTCACCCTGGACCGCCGCTGGAGCTTCGAGGAGCATTTCGTGCGGTTGGTCCCCCGAGCCAAAAGGGTGGCGGGCGCATTGCATCGCCTGCTGCCCAATCTCGGGGGACCGAGGGATGGAGTCCGCCGCCTGTACGAGGGCGTCGTGCGATCCGTGGCCATGTATGGGGCTCCCGTGTGGTCGCAAGACTACGCGAGGTCCCCCCGCTGCAGAGCTCTGCTACGGAGCCTGCAGCGGATAATGGCCATACGGATCGTACGAGGCTACCGTACAATCTCGTACGAGGCGGCGACAGTTCTGGGACGCTCCCTCCCATTCGACATCCTGGCCGACATGTACGCGGCGACGTATGCGTCGCGGCGTGTCGACCGGGGGGGCGATGGGGGGAGCGCCCTGGAACCCGCGCACGAAGTGCCTAAGCGGGAGTGGCACCGACGGATTGTGGCGGCCTGGCGTGCGCAGCTCGAATTACGGATCTGCGCGCGCCAGCGAGCCGTCAGTGCCGTACTCCCGCACCTCGAAGCTTGGGAAGGAGGAGGTCACCTGCCGATTGACTCAGATACTCACCGGGCACGGCTGCTTCGGTATCTGTGTCGAATAGGACGGGAGGGATCGACACATTGTCACCACTGCGCATCCGACCTCGACTCGGCCCAGCACACGCTGGCGGAGTGCCCCGCGTGGGCCTCCGAGCGCCGAGTCTTGGTCGCAGAGATCGGGCGAGTTCTGTCTCCGCCGGCATTGATTGCGGCAATGCTGGCGGACGAGGGAGGTTGGAGGGCTGTGGCCTCCTTCTGTGAAGCAGTAATGCTCCAGAAGGAGGCCGCCGAGCGGGGTCGGGAGATGGCCGATCCCGCTCGAAGGAGGCGGCGCCGGGCTCGGTCGCCAAGTCGCCGGCGGGCGCGAGGAAGTCGCAACCGCTACGGCGACCCGGGATGGACCACGCCCCTTCCGTGGCCGGAGGGCGTCGTCGGTGGGGGGGACCGGGGCAGGTGGTAGCTTCCCCCGAGGAGGGCTCCCCTCTAGAGAGGGGAGCGGAGGCTGGGGGTTCCCGGAAGTGGCCTTTGTGTTCCCGGGGGCTCCCTACATGCCTGAGGAAGGCCATCCCTGAGGTTTTTAGTGGGTAGGCCTCCCCCTTCTGGGAAGGAGAGCCCCACATAACCCCGGCTCGCCACAGCCGGGGTATGCAATTTAATGCATTTTCCTCAGGGGAACAAAAAAAAAAAACAAAAAAAGCTACCACGCCCTGTCCAGCTCTCAGCATCCTACTTAAATAAGCCAACGCCTATTTAAGGCGAAGAGTAAGGCGCACTAGCGACGCCAATTGCGTGCCACTAAACCAGATCTATTTTAAATAATTGTGGACCGTCAGAATCTCGGCAACTGGCGTCGCTATTGCGTCTTACCGTTCGTCTTAAAGAATAACCCTTACTAATATTATAAATCGGAAAGTGAGTTTGTTTGTTCCGCTTTCACGCCGTAACTATTGAACCGATTGCTTGAAAATTTGCAGACGCAAAAGATAAAAGTCCGGATTAAATAATAGGCTACTTTTTATCCCGGAAAAATGTACAGATCCCACGGGATGCGCAATAAAGGCTTCGCTCAAAAACTACTGCACAGATTTTCATGCATTAGAGTGATTCTTGAGCAAGGTTTGGCGGTACTTTTTATCTCGGAATATTATCTACTATACATTATCTACTATATTACCTCGGAAAAACGGATAGTCCCACGGGAAGCGCGATAAAACCTTCGCGCCATAAACCGACTTCCGCGCATGTAGCCGTGGACAAAAGCTATGACCCTTAACCCTCTATAGACCTAATCCCGAAATCCATGCGGGCGAAGCCGCGGGCAGAAAGCTAGTTATCTGTAAATTTAAAATTAATAAGGTAAATAGATCCGTAAAAGATCCGCCAAAAAGTAACGGATACGGACACGGATCCGGATCTTTCTTCTGCCTCGGATATCCGCGGGTACGGATACGGTTACGGATATCCGGCACATCACTAATGTGTATTAACCAATTATGAATAAGCTACAGAGATATATAGATAGATAGATAAAACTTTATTTACACTTGACTTCATCACACACAAATACAAAGGACTTAAAATTATACAAACTTAACAATTACACAAAACAAACTAAATTGTGTGCGCTGCAGAAGTGCAAAAGGGTGCATTTACTCACATCGGGATGTGAGTAAATTTTTTAATTTACCACCCGGGGGTTTCTTAGCAGGAAATTACAAAGGTCTTATAGTGAGTTAAATCATTACAAGTACAATATACGATAAGTACAATAGCACACACGCACACACATACGAGCACGCACACAAGTAGAATATATAAATATTTTAATACTATCACAGTACCTAGTAAAAGATCGAGCGAAAAATGTGAGTCCGCCGTTCTAATGGTGAAATCCGCTACCGAATACCCCTTTGGAATACCTAGTCGTTTTTGTAAAAGAAATAATTTAATATGGTTTTTGAAAGAAAAGGAGAATGCCCATTGTAGTATGGACTTTAGTATCGCCAAAAATGATTTTGTACCATAATGATATTTATGATATATTGTAGATTTTTAACTATTTATATTCAATTATTAAAAACTATTTGACTCTATTTCGATGGGTAAAATAGAAATTAAACACCAAAAACTTTCAAATTACGAATTTCCCCTATCATCATTTTTGATAATACCTATTTAATTGTAGAAGATTAAAACTATAAAATAATTAAGTCTATCTTATCCAATAAATATTACAACTATCCAATAATTCATATAAAATAATTAATTAATTTAAAAATAATTGTTTTAGCAACATTGATATTAGCTATCTGTATAAAGAAACTCTTAAAGCAGAATATTGTCTTATGCTTTTGCTTAAATCCTTTGCTTTGTGAAATCTACAAATGTTAGGTATTTAGTATAGTAGAGTGGTGAAAATAATAATTTTCACTACTGTGAAAATTATTACTCGATTATAATAAATCGCACGTTTAATTTAAATTGATTAAATGACTTAATGTTAATATTACTAAATTAAATTGGTTATAAATTATAAAGTAGCAGATATTGATCAATATACACTCGACCTATCTATTGTGATTCCTAAACAATTGCGCATTATCAGTTTTTCATTACGCTACCTCTTTGCAACATGATGTACATACAAGCTAATATTTCTGAGATCAGCTTGATGAGTATGTAAAACCATGTATATTCATATATAGACAGATCACAGATTGGAATCTTAGTTTTGTAATAGTAATGCATATTCTATATAGTTACATAAAAAAACATCTTTGTTTTACATAAAATAAATTCAAAAACGGCTGGATTAATTTATCTAATAGGCGGATTCGTCTTCGTTACAAATAGCAGAATAATGACTAAAATATTAGAGAAAGCAGAAAAAAGACTAAAGAAAATTAATTGTTTTGGTATTCCTTTTACCCTTTCACGAGAGGACAGTAGAATGTATCGAATATATTTTTGACCAATCGATCCGTTCGTTAACATATGGCAATACCGAAGAGACTATTTATCAATGAAATTAGAATATCATCAATAAAAATACACGGCGAATGAAATGGAAGTGAAATAATGACTAATTATTATGTGGATTTATCTCCGGCGAAGTTTCGGCTTGGTATATTGCAGTTTTGTTAAAATTTTTTACTTATTTTTTGGTATTAGTTTGGTTAAGGCACAAGGACGAGTAAAGGTGATACTACGAATGGGCATACTCCTTTACTCACATCGGGACGTCAGTAAATTTTTTAATTTACCAGTCGGGGGTTTCTTAGCAGGAAATTACAAAGGTCTTATAGTCACTTAAATCATTAAGTACAAATAAATATTTTAATACCATCACAGCAGTAAAAAATCGAGCGAAAAATGTGAGTCCGCTGTTCATATGGCGAAATCCGCTACCGACTACCCCTTTGAAATACCTAGTCGTTTTTGTAAAAGAAATAATTTAATATGGTTTTTGAAAGAAAATTTAGATGTCGATTCGATTAGTCGATTGTCTTAAAGGAGGAGGTATGTAATATGTACCGTTGAGTGATGATAAACACATATTATGTATCTTAGGAGCGCCACAGGAAGTTATCAGCTCGTAAAGAAGCGTTGATGCCGAATACGGCACGCTCTGTTAATGTGTCGTCGTTCGTCGCGAGGCAAAACAACACTGTCGCTGGTTTACCCGCTACTTATGACAGCAGCAGGTAAGATAACTGCGTAATATATTTTTCAACACACGTTCTCATAACGGGGCTGTTTCATGCGTGTTTTTAATCTCAAAAACTAGGATATTGCACACTAGTGTGCAATTTCATTACGCACTAGTGTGCAATATTTATAACCCGATAAAATTCGGTTGTTCCCTGTTACAAGACGTTTTTATATACGTACAATGCATTCTTAATTTAGTCTGGTAGCACTTTCTTTTTCTCGAACAAATGTATTCTAATGTTTAATATGTATTTATCAATGAAGAAAAGTTATGAAAGCGCAATAATGTTGTTGAACGGCAACAAGCAACTTTCATTTTTACCGCGCAATCGCGCATGCGCGCGCCGCTCAGCGTAATGGCGGCATCGGCATACAGGCACGAGGCAAATTATCATTCAGCCAACATTTTATACATTCAAGAAAACAGCATATGATAATATAATGTATTTAAATAAAATTATACTGAATCTTTGATTACTATTGCACCTCAATGCAAGTTTGTTGAATGTAAATTTATATCTCAAACCGTAAAAATGCCCGCAAAATCTGTACAGTATCACTTCGCAAATTGTACATTTACTAATTGTTTTAATAAATAAAAAATTGCATTTTATTAGCTTTTTTCCTCAACTTGTGTTGAAAAACGTCGTATGAAACTCGTGAGCATTGTTAATTGCATCCTCGGCTAAATTGTCGCGCTCACCTTACGGCTCGCGCGACCAATACCGCCTCGTATGCAATGAACAACTTTGCACACTAGTATCATAATGTACTATTTTCTCAGAAGAGAAGGCTGAGAATCCTCATGGATACCATCGCAACGGCAAGTATAGATGCGGTGATTATGTCGGACTCCTGTAGTGCAATTCTCGTATTTTTTTACAATCGCAATTTAGTTGAAGTTTAGCAATCGCTCGATCTTAGTCCCACCCA
The DNA here is from genome assembly GCA_036419045.1 of Scirpophaga incertulas. Classification (NCBI taxonomy): domain Eukaryota; kingdom Metazoa; phylum Arthropoda; class Insecta; order Lepidoptera; family Crambidae; genus Scirpophaga; species Scirpophaga incertulas. The sequence goes on along the minus strand of CM071626.1, from coordinate 43,932,954 downwards.
AAATCGGTATTCACGTATCACATTTCCGAACAAAACCAAAACTAAATTGAAACTAAAACTTAATTTCAGCGAACTTTAGATTGCGAGGTGGGAATGTTGCCAACTGAATCAAGACAAAATCCACTGAATTTAAAAAAAATAAATATATCGAAAAATAAACGATACTATTAGATTTTAGAGTATAAAATCATTATTTAATTGGCATAAAAGTCCAAAGATGTATAAATATTTAATGACAACTGCATTTCAATCGTGGAATTTGACGTTTGGTAGCTCAACCTCGATCGACAGGTTTATCTAAACTTTAGTAGAATACCGATTCTGTTGCGGTTAGAGTGCAGTTTAACTTCGATAAAATAGGAGAATACAGTGTAACAATTATGATTTAGCGCTACGTTTGGATCGAGCTAGTTCAAGTCCGATCAAAGTTCGATTGAAAGACGTGAATACAAAAACGTGTTTTTAGACTAAATCGTTGCTAACTCGCTGCGACTTTATTTAGGAGAATTGCACTACTGGTGGATCGAGGCGGCTCGACCCAACAGACCTACCGACTAAACTCAGTGTCTAATAGTAATGGTCGTTATTTCAATAACAGATAGTATAATGAATTATTTTCCCGTAATGAATAACACGTTATTTAACAACGGCTTGTACTGTTATCCTGCTGTTGCTGTTGGCAAAATGATCGCGTAGTCGCATTGTTGTCGTTGCCACTTGCGTGTGCGCGGCGCGGAGCGAGCGAGCACGACTGCGCTACAAGCTACAAGTGCGAGCGAGACAAAGCTAACCGTTGTGTAGGCGTAGGCGCTCGCTCTGTTGCCTGACTGCCTATTCTTATAATATCAACCTTTCTCACAAGGAAATAAAGTTCCTATTTGTTTATTTGTTACAGTAATTTTACTAATCCCAAATTCACAATTCTGTACCTTCGCGCGTATGACAATTAGACTCATTTTGATTTACAGTGTGATTTAAAATAACGATTAGGTAAACTGTTGCTGGCTTGCTGGCGCCTAAGCTGTTGTCATTTTTTTAGTCACGCATTATTTGCTGTTGTGCGCGCGTATGCAAACTAAATTATTCGTTGCAATAAGTAAATAATGTAAACATTGAATGTAAATAATGTAAATATTGAATGTAAATAACAAATTATGTACAGGTCAATGAACTTTTAAATACACCAAAATATTATATTGATTAATTAGTTTTGAGTTATTTAAATTACTACTGCCTAATATTCTGACAGTCCTAAGCCATATCATTGTTAAGAATAACTAGGCTAGCTATAATAACAATAACAATCGCACTCAACAACATTTGTCAAAACAGCAATATAACAGGACAGAACAGACAACAGTTTACAATAACAGTTATAGGAAAATAACACAACAGCCATATTAATATTGCCATTATTAACAATAATAACTAATATGTATTTATATAAATGTATAGTTTTATTCATATTGATGTTTTCTCCCATACTCGAGCAACTGTTCCTCCGGGAAATGTGTTAAAATAAAATAGCCCTTTGCCTTTGTAGGCCATCGCACAAACGGCAACTGATCGCGGGCAGCGCCACCATAGCGATGTCCTCTGTGTCCTCCTCCGCCTTGTCGCCCGCCAGGAGGACCCCAGTTACCATTGTCAAGAGGTAAAAGTACCACTATTATTTATATTCTTTATATTGTTAATTTCCACAAAACAATTATTAAATTATCACCCAATTTGTAGATCAAATACAGATTGGACACAGAATTATGTGAGGATTACTAAACTAAGGTCTATGAATCTTATTCACATTCAATTTTAACCGTACTATTCAAGATTTGACTATTAACAAACTAAAAAAAAAATGTATAAATATTAAAATGTAATGCAATCAATGTCAAAATTGGGGGCATATTATTCCTATTTATTGATAATATTAAACCAAAATTGTGTAAATTATATTCAACATAGCTATCAAAGGATTTCATATTATAGGCATAAGAAATTTTGACGTTAGATTTATCTGGAGATTATTCGTAACATCTTTTCATTCGTACTAGTCGCGTGTGGAATTATGGCTTAGAATAGCTCTAATATTTTGTCTCTTGTCTCAAAACTTTAAAATATTCACATATTTCGATACAATTTTTTATCCTATCCTTGTGGGTAATGTTATTAGGGGATAAAATAACATTGCGTATCAAGGTATTTTTGTTAGAATTAAAATAAACCTTATTATAGTTTTTTATTTAAGCATATAATAGATCAAAGTCAAAGAAAACAATTTCGTCGCCCTACCTTCATAAAGGACGAATTTCTTTACGACCTTTCGCCTCTATTTTTACCCTTTTAGAATTAAAGTTTATTTTATTAACATAATATTTTTACAAACGTTGATTGTCATATTTATTTATAATCGAAAGCCTAAAAAATATGTATCAAACTTCCCTTTTCCAACCCTTTACAAGCCCACTTTTTTGTATAACACGTAGCCTATATCCTTTCTGAGGCCGTAGACGATCTCCGTACGAAATTTCATTCGAATTTCCGTACGAACTTTTGCACAATATTTGAATTCAACTGTTAGTTCGATACACACTAAATTTAGTTTGGAATTTTTGTTACACTTTGTGTAACAGAAAAACGGTAAAAGCAAGTGTTACGATCGATTATTATTGACCGTAGATGAGATTTATTACTTCTGTTATATACGAGTCTTACGTTGCCGCGTACGTTCGGGGAATGAGAAATGTATTTACCGCCTAATTTAACAGTGAGTACAAACATTGTCGCTAACAAGTAACGTAGGCGTACAACAATTGTTAAAACATTGAGTAACATAGGCGTACAACACTTGTAAATTTAACATTGAGTAACGTAGGCGTACAACACATTGTTACAATTTAACATTGAGTAACGTAGGCGTACAACATTGTACATTTAACATTGAGTACCGTAGGCGTACAACACATTGTTACAATTTAACATTGAGTAACATAGGCGTACAACACTTTGTCACAATTTAACATTGAGTAACGTAGGCGTACAACACATTGTTACAATTTAACATTGAGTAACGTAGGCGTACAACACTGTTACAATTTAACATTGAGTAACGTAGGCGTACAACACATTGTTACAATTTAACATTGAGTAACGTAGGCGTACAACACTGTTACAATTTAACATTGAGTAACGTAGGCGTACAACACATTGTTACAATTTAACATTGAGTAACGTAGGCGTACAACACTGTTACAATTTAACATTGAGTAACGTAGGCGTACAACACATTGTTACAATAACATTGAGTAACGTAGGCGTACAAACAATTGTTACAATTTAACATGAGTAACGTAGGCGTACACACATTGTTACAATTTAACATTGAGTAACGTAGGCGTACACACATTGTTACAATTTAACATTGAGTAACGTGGGCGTACAACACTTTGTTACAATTTAACATTGAGTAACGTAGGCGTACACACATGTTACAATTTAACATTGAGTAACGTAGGCGTACAACACATTGTTACAATTCAACATTGAGTAACGTGGGCGTACAACACATTGTTACAATTTAACATTGAGTAACGTAGGCGTACAACACATTGTTACATTTAACATTGAGTAACGTGGGCGTACAACACTTTGTTACAATTTAACATTGAGTAACGTGGGCGTACAACACTTTTTACAATTTAACATTGAGCAACGTAAGCGTACAACACTGTTACAATTTAACATTGAGTAACGTAGGCGTACAACACATTGTGACAATTTAACATTGAGTAACGTAGGCGTACATCACTTTGTTACAATTTAACATTGAGTAACGTAGGCGTACAACACTTTGTTACAATTTCAATGATTTTTTCTGTAATGTCGGCTTAGTTTGTATCATGTGACGTATTAGTTGCTGATGGTAATTATTTTTGTGTAATTAATTAAACGTCGACAACTTTGATTTCTTATTTCTGGCATATTGTATCGGTAAGTGTTGTTATGTAGTCGGTTTTCTTTTATGTATATGTATAATGTTTCAAAGTAGATAAGAGTAAGCTTTAAATATCTTATATATAAAAATGAATCGCAATACGTGTTGGTAAGCGCATAACTCAACAACCTCTGGACCAATTTCAGCAATTCTTTTTTAAAATGTTCGTTGAAGTTCAAGGATGGTTATAAAAATCCTAAATACAGCCCCCTTTTCCCATACAACGTTTTCTAACTAAAACGGACAGTCAATTTGAGCTTTATTGTTATTGTTAAAGTTTATATTGCAAGCACTCACTGTTGTCTACGCATTGTTGTCTGCGTATTGAAATACGGTAGTTTAAATTATATAATATCCCCAAATAAAAATAATTATTCTTTTAATAAGAATAAAACAAAACATGGTGCCGAAACATTTTTCAGTTATTTCGCTTTAAATTTATATTTTATATAAATATCGTCGTGCATAGTAAAACGCATCACGGTTTCTGCTTTGATTCTGTCATCTGTCAAGTAAAATATTAAGAAAAATTCAATTAAACTATTAAATAATATATAAAAGCATTAGCGAAGAAGTTGATGTCGGCGAAGGTCAGTGCAAAGCAAAACAGATAACTTCAAATTGTATTTTTTAATATATCACGATTTCGTTACATACCAATTAAAATATATTTTTGTCACGCGTTTCTTATCACATAATTAATAGTTTTAGACCACTTATCATCTTTATACATCAAGAAGATACAAAAAAATAGTTTGACAGGTTTTTGAATGTATGGCAACTGGGCATTGTTCTTTGAAAGAATGTTTGTCGTCGCTTGGTTCCAGTGAGTTCAAATCTTTTAATAGCACATATTATTGTAGCTATTTTGTTATTAGACGTATTAGCGGAAGGTTAGCGGCACGTGCGGTGGCTGGAGTGAATGGGGAGCTTTTGAAAAGCAAGCTGGACTACAACAGGGAACAAGTTGCGATTCCCAAAATATTTGTTAACGGCAGCATCCTCAAACATAAGCGTACGGTGAGTCAATCTTCGGTTCTAAATAATAGATTTACTTTTGGTATAGTTGCGAGCTGTAAATAAAATGCGGTTTCTACTATAAACGATTCTTTTTTTTGCTCGTAAAGCGGATGTAATTCTCTGGGCAAACAGTGCAGACGTATCGAAATTACTAATTCTACAAAAAAACATGCATAAGAATATTGGCAAACACAGACTCAATGACAAGCTGTCGACCCTACTTTGTTAAATATGGTATATTGACATTAATATCGCTATACATCTTAGAGATTTGTACCTTTGTTAAAAGACACATTGACATATTTAAGATGAGAAAAGATAATAGGCTTGTATCCACTATGAACAAATCTGATGCGTTAGGTTGCATAACTATTAAGATGATCATTTAATTATGAAAAAACAAAGTTTTATAAAATAATAACTTTTGATTATTTATATTTTTATAAAATAAAATTGCACAAAATAAGCCATAAGTCACGTGACAGCAAACACCAATTAAAAAGTGTTACGTCACGCCGTGCGAAACGTCAAAGTCAAAATGTCATTCCCAAGTGTCTTGCGGAAGTGCGAAAAAGAATGGGCATCATTCCTTCTCGCGAGTGTTAGCCACTTTTTACGTATATAAGTTTATTGGTTCGATGGCGCAACAGTATCTCGGCAAAAAGTTTTGCGTTTAACTTTCACCATTACATCAATGTCATCCGCATATACATATATCGTCAGTTCGTGGTTCACTTATGGAGCTGTGAATCGGTTCACAGATCAGGAGACGTATTTTTGAATCGTTAGACGTGAATTTGGAATTCGAATACGAATACAAATCGTGCGCGAAATTATTTTGCTATTGCTTACAATTTTATAGATTCATTAATCAATCGAATTCAGTGTTGTCATTAAAAACAAATTCTTAACTAGATTCAGTTTTACGCAGAAAAATTAAAAATCGCAACAACTAAAATTAAAATATATGTACTGAAACAATATTTACTTATTATTATGAATGTACCTATTTACAAGTTTTACATTAACTATTGTAAATTTATCACAGTCAAGGTCACTTCAGCGTTGATATTCTACTAGTAGAAATCAAAAACGAGCGGTTTGAACCACTCGTTGCACAACGCACGAAATGAAAGTTCAGAAATAGTGAATTCGCATTCGCTAATTCGTATACGAATCGCACGATATCGAATGCGAATTAGTTTTCTATTGTTTCAAAATTCGTCTCCAGCTCACTTGGTACTTATATGTAGACATTAGTAAAAATATGTTTCACGCATCAGTTGCGTAGTATCAAAATATAGTGCCACAGATAAGAGAAAATATGTCTAAAAAGTAGACTACTCACCTGATTGTAAGTGGTTCCTCAGCATATCATTTATTGTAATTTTAATTTAACTTTAATATATTCTTTTAAAACTGTATGACACGGCATTCCTAATATAGGCATGTTTTCAAATTATATTTTTATTAATTATATTATGTAATGGAAAGTGACTTCATGAATTATCAATATTGAAGTCATTTTCCAAATTGACGACTCTGTATCTATTTAATACAGGGGAAAAAAACAGCCCTTGCTAAGTTTCTTGCCACCACACCTTAATGCGTAGTGAATAAAGGCGGTCTCGACGTTAACATGTCTAGATATACCAGGAGACGAATTTTTGAAACAATAGAAAACCAATTCGCATTCGAAATCGTGAGTTTCGTACACGAATTACCAAATTCACTATTTTTGAACTTTAATTTCGTGCGTTGTGCAACGAGTGGTTCAACCCACACGTTTTTGATTTCTACTAGTAGAATATCCAACTCTGAAGTGACGTTGACAGTGATCCGTTTCACGTGAGTCATCGCAGGATTTTTGTTTTTTAATTTTGAATTAAGAATGTGTTCTTAATGACCACACTGAATACGAGTGATTCAAAAAGCAAAAAAAAAAGAAAAATGTGAGCAGTAGAAAGTAATTTCGCGCACGATTTGTATTCGTATTCGAATTCCGAATTCACGTCTAATGATTCAAAAATACGTCTCTTGGAGTCGCGTGCACATCCCTGAGCGATTTGAGATAAAATTGCCAAGTCTACTTCTCTAACGATGTCCAAGGAAAGAAGGAACCGAGACGCATGTTTTTTTAACAAATGTGAGTAATTAAATTTTGTAATCTCGACAGTCGCAGGGTAATAAGCGTCGCAGCATCACTCGCCGTTTGAAGAACACCTCACCATCGGGCGAGCGTATGGACTCACGGTTTCTCACCCCATACTATAAATTTAAGGTGAGCTGTCTTTTTTCTTACAGCTGAGGCTGGATTGACACCGCATTCTCCTGCACGTTTCTTTCAACACGCTTTTAACAGGAAACACATCTTCCGAGACCAGTTTAACCATCCTGTCGTATCGATTTCAAACTAGTGATTGCAATCCGGCGTCATTTTGAGTCCGGCCGGATCCGGTCGTATCCGGCCGGATCCGGACGTATCCGGCCGGATTGATTGAAAACAAGATGATTTTCGCCTTTTTAGTACAAAATCAGTGAGTTAATCAAGTGTCACAGCACTTATATGTAGGTAGTTTATAAAAAATAAATCGCAAATATATAAAATCGACTTTATTTCCTAACCAATGTTAAGACATATACACAGAAATATACAACAAGAAAACAATTAAAATTTAATAGTGTAGGTAACTATAGTCGGAATTTTAATTCGATTCCAGATTTGACATTAGCTACTGTCATTTTGTGAAATAATGATACCATATATAATAGTGTAGTGATGTCACAAAAATCGGTAAACAATCGGTAATAATCGGTTTGCTGGAGTCTTACCAAAATTAATACCAAACTCAATTGTGGTGATGGATAATGCACCTTACCACTCCCGAAAATTGGAAACTGCACCAAAAATGAGCTGGAAAAAAGCTGCCATTCAAGATTGGCTTTTAAATAAAAATATTCCTTACGAACCAGATATTGTAAAAGCTACACTTTTAGAACTAATTCCACATAATAACGAGTCTTTTAATAAGTACGCTGTAGACGAAATGGCAGCACAACATGGGATCACGGTTTTAAGACTCCCCCCTTACCATTGCGAGCTAAACCCTATCGAATTGATATGGGCGCAGGTAAAAGGGCATGTAGCCCAAAACAATAAAACATTCAAATTAACAGACGTGAGAAATTTATTTCAAGACGGCATTCAAAAAATTACTGCTACCGAATGGACTAAATGTGTATCCCATGTTGTCAAAGAAGAGGAAAAAATGAGTAGGCTAGATATGTTAATTGACAATATCACAGACACATTTATAATAAATGTTACAGAAAGTGACAGCGATAGCGATAGCGATGACGGCGACAATTTATAAAATAAATTATTACCATATTACATTATCTGCTTTATTTGTTATGTTCCTTCATGTTCACATTTTTTTATTTATTTTACAAAATTATAAAAGTCTCAGATCGGTAATTAATCTTCAAAACTAAAAATACCACTCATTTTATATAACAAAAATTAAAATATAAACTCTTGTGACTCAATATAGTACAAATTATAATTAAAAATGTACCATTGTATTAGACAAACTACTGTAAGCGTTTGAAAACGCTCATAACTTAAAAGGACTATGCTTAACTACGTCCAATTATAAACGAGAAGAATCGATCCGGAAATATTCCATTTCCATATCGAATAATTTCGCAACGTCACTATTTAGTACTTGTCATAAGGTTGCAACACTGAAACTGTCAAATCTGGAATCTAATTAAAATTCTGACTATAGTACTAATTTTACGACGTAACGAGTAGCTCAGTCTTTGTAAATTTCACTTTAACAGATGGATCAATTTATAAGTAACAATATTAATTATCAAGTAACTATAATATCTAATAGATACAATTAACCTTACGCAATTAACTGAAATGAGATCAAAATCATTATTATCAAACTATTTGAGAATGCCAACAAACAAGTCTTATAGGTATTTATGATTATGACAGATACCATCATGATTACTAACTGCTGGCACCGGATCCTGCGTTCGGATCCGGTATATTGGTACCGGATCCGGTAACCATTAAATGATGCCGGATCCGCCAATTTACCGGATCCGTTTTTCCGGATTGCAATCCCTATTCCAAACGTTGCGTGAAAGTCTATACAATATTATAGTGAAAATTGTGATAGATCACTAGAAATGGACCTTACAGCATAAACTGAACAGTGTGTGATTGAAAGATGTAGCCTATTAGGCCAATCATTACAGCCTGAAACCCGAAGGAAATTACTAACTCGCTAAAAGGTTGAGGGGTCATTAAGGAAGATGAAATACCTGACAAGCTAATTCCAAATTTGCAGCGTGTTACTAATTTTTTTGACAATGTTATCAACAAAAAACACTTTAAACCCCTTTTCAACCCTTTCCGTACACCCCAGAGCGCTGCAAAATCACAAGGTAAGGTATTTCACCTTCCATCCTAGGACACAGTGTTGCAATCAACTCATAACACAATCAAATACGCGCTTTATTGCATTACATTAAAGCTAATATTAGGTTAAAATGATTGACATTTGAGATCTAATTAATGTGCAAACCAGGGCTTTGAATACCGTTAAAAATTTGGTATCGTTACTTTCATGATCTATGGATAACGTTAAAAGCGGAGGTAACGTTATTCCATATAACGATACTTTTACCGGTAAATGGACTTGTTGTTATTGATTTTTTTTCGGTAATTAATAACGTTACCTTGAAGTATCGTTACTTTTTACCGTTATCAAAGCGTTACCGTTACTTTAATGAAGGAAAGAGGTAAAAATATTGTTTGTCTCTTTAAGTCTTTTTCCTTTCTAAGCAGTGAAGCATCTTCGCGTCTGAATTTCGTGATTTTTTACATTTTTTACATGCACGGGCTGGCAACAGCGCCTCAAGTAACGAAAAAAGTATCGATACTTTTTAACGTTATTTGTTAACATTTTAATATTGGTAACGATACCAAAATATCGTTACCACACCCAATTACCGTTATTTTTCTTACAGTTAAAATTTTACCGGTATCTCCAGATATCGTTAAATTATTATCGTTATGAAAATACCGTTACATAACGATACTTTTAATGTGAATTTGGTAACGTTACCAAGCCCTGGTGCAAACGCAGTCAGGGGCCGAAAAAATGTCTGGCCCATTATTGTTCAACGCATCTCTCATTCAGTAACATTGCAGCGAGGCTAGAGAACAGTTCTAATATTTAATATTGACGACCTCCATAGTCGAGTGGATAGTACACCGGTTTCAAGGTGTCGTCAGCTCTGAGGTCTCGGGTTCGAATCCCGGTGGGGGCAGATGTTTGTGTGATGAATGCGAGCATTTGTACTTTAGTCATGGTTGTTGATATATATTTCTATAAAAATATTTATATATGTATACTATATGTATGTCTATCCGTTACCCTAGATCCCATTGCACAAGCCTTATAGAGCTTAGTTTGGCTAGGCTAATTGGTGTCAGTGTAACATATATTTATTTATTTATTTATTATATTTGTGATTGTTAAGATTTGGCGGTAAGGCGGAAATGTCTGCCCCAAATATCCAAGCAGACCCTGCTACCTGCTACTGATTCACTGCTACTAGTCTATTGCGTACTTGCATTGGTTGAACTAGTTTTCTTGTTCCATTCTAAATATATAAAAGTCTCAGTGATCTCGGGCCATATACTGGCCACAAGATAATTACACGTATGAGAAGGAATAAGGGTAATAGGGAATTAATCTCTTTTTTGAAAAGAATCTTAATTTGATCCTTGCGTGTCAGTAAACCATATAGTAAAAGTATAAAAAAAAATTATACACTCGTTAAGTACTATAAAAATTGCATTAAAATTTAATATTTTCAAATTTCGCGCGTAATCACACGAAGGCGCCGCACGAGTTGTTACTCTGTAGCGATGACGTCAATACGGCATGTAAATAATAAACAGAGCTCTATGTTTGATGCTATGTATTATTATATTCATAATTTAAAAATGAGTTATTATCTTTTATATATAAACAACTAATAAAAGAATAACAATAAAAGAGTAATACTGACATCGATGTTTTAATACTCCGTAACTCGGCAGAACAAAAGTCGGGATTTGCAGCAAAGAATTTTCCGACCATTAATGCATTTATTTTTGGTAAATTCGTACTATCTCCTTTTACAAAACTGCTTTCCATAGTGTGATTCACGTGCGATTTCAATTTAACTTACGTATTTATAACGTTCTCTTACATTAAAAAAGCAACCTACAAACTTCTTTTTTTATTGTTTTGCGGCTTTATACGTACTATGATTCATAATGACATTGACTCGCATAAGTTTACAGAACCTTATGACGTCACGACATGGCGGCCTATGTTTCGCTCTTGTTTTACGTATAGATTAAAAAAGTGAATACTTTGAAACTAATTTTTATATTATTTTTGTTATTTTATGTACTTAAACATGATGGTTCCGACTATTTAATGAATAAGCTATCATAGTTATATGCTTTTAGATCTTTTCTAATATAGAGGGAAGTACCCTATTGCTGAAAGTGGAAGTTGCTGGGATTTTACATATAAAAATATGTGTCAAAATATTCAGTTAGAGTAGGAATTGCAGTCCAACATTGGTGTTTAAAAACACATAAATTATGAATTTCCGAAACACATAATGATTGTCATTTGATTAATGTAGACTATTTTGTTAAACAGCACAACGTCAACAAGAAACAAAACAACCACAGCTCGTTCGAGAACGCCCCGGAACGGAACTTGCAACATATTGATTGCGCCGTCATCGAGGAAAAAAACGCCTCGGATACTCTAAATACAACGTCAAAATCTCGCATTGTCCTAACCCCTAATATGGAAAAAGAGAACATAAATAAAGACACCCCATTGCCTTCAAAGAACAATACAATTTCAAGTCCCCCAGCTATAAAAAGAAACAAAAGATTTGCAACTTCCCGAATACCTCTCAGTACCTTACAAATTAAAAACAGCCCTGAACGAGCTGGCTCCAAATCCCGCGCGAACATTGCCAGGGTTAAGAAATTACCTCCCATTATTTGAGACAAATTTTAAATGATTTTGATATTAAGTTTACATAACGCGTAGAATCTAACCATTTGTTCTCACAGCTTGATATAAATGGGATAAATATTAAATGGGAACACTGTCTGAATATTGAGATTTATGATAAAATTCTTATTATTTGCATACATTACAGACAGAAATCAAGACACATATTGAATTTATATTCAATATGTGTCTTGATTTCTGTTCTAGTTCTTTCTGTTCTTGTTCTGTTCGAGTTCTTGAATATAAATTCAATATGTGTCTTGATTTCTGGCTGTAATGTATGCAAATAATAAGAATTTTATCATAAATCTCAATATTCAGACAGTGTTCCCATTTAATATTTATCCCATAATAATGTTCGTTTTTAATTCTCATCGTTATGGTCTGTATGATTTCATTAGTTGAACTGTGTTATCATTAAATTAATTTTATTCAGATATAATTGTGATATGACCTCTTGTTAATATATAGATAATTTACTTATTGATTTGTATTGCTGACATTTTGGTATTAATTTTATTCAGATATATTTGTGATATGACCTCTTGTTAATATATAGATAATTTACTTATTGATTTGTATTGCTGACATTTTGGTATTATTTTTATTCAGATATAATTGTGATATGACCTCTTGTTAATATATAGATAATTTACTTATTGATTTGTATTGCTGACATTTTGGTATTAATTTTATTCAGATATAATTGTGATATGACCTCTTGTTAATATATAGATAATTTACTTATTGATTTGTATTGCTGACATTTTGGTATTAATTTTAATATATTATTGATGCAAGTCTTAGTTTTGTGTTAGTTTTTGAGAATTTTGAGAATTGTTTACTTGTGATTGATTAATCTGTGCATGATTTTTATTTATATTATTTTAGGAAGAGGGAAATATAATTTTATTATCACCATCTAACTATTGATTACTACGATCGTCAAGTATTGACGTGTTTGTTTAATGTTGTAGTTTTGTAAGGATTTTTTTATTTGAATTGGATTTATTGAATTATTGAGAATTATTGCATGTTTTAGGTATGTTTTTGGCCACGTTGAACGTGCTTATTTGGTGAGACTAATAGTTGTAATAAATTCGCATAGTTTAAACAAAAAATGTGGTTTTATTCCGTATATACCCGTGGTCGTGTTTACTTTTTTCAGACTTATTGCTGTAGTCGCAGATGGCTTTTATTTTAGCGAGAACCTCGTTAAAAATCCTTTCTGGCGAGCAAACGACTGGAAATTTTATAATACGCCTCCGTCGAATAGCAGTTTTTTCTAGCAATCTTCAGTGCCATGTGATAAATAAAATATTGGTATAACTGTATTTCTATAAGTAACATAAAATCAGGACGGTATCAAACTTATCAGTGTAATATCGTAACTAAACAATAAAAACCAAATGTCGTAAGTATGCAGTTTGAGAATTGAAATATCAAATAACTAGCGACCCGCCCCGGCTTCATCATCATGGTAGGTTAGCACTGAGAGATAGACATACCATCGTGGACTTTTTTGTGGACCTTTGTAAGTTGTACAATACTGTACATCATTTCGACCAATCTCGTCGGATTTGGCCAGCGTTTGCAATATAAGCGCAAAAATGTGAGTTGATTTTCGACATCACATTAGAAATCTCAAAAATGGACAGTGTTCCACTACTACATTGTGCATATTTTATACATATAAACCTTCCTCTTGAATATACCTATTTATTAAAGAAAACCGCATTAAAATCCGTTGCGTAGTTTTAAAGATTTAAGCATACATAGCTACACCGGGAAGCGACTTTGTTTTATACTATGTAATGATATTTATTTATTTTTATTTATTTAAACTTTATTGCACATATAAAATATACAATAGGCGGACTTAATGCAACATGCGGCATTCTCTACCAGTCAACCGAAAGGCTAGTAGGTATACAAACATTTGTTTGGCGCAGACAAAAAACTATTCTAAACTTACATACTACTTAATATATATACAAATACATACATAAACAAACATATATACAACTATATACCTACATATATATATATATATATATATATATATATATATATATATATATATATATATATATATATATATATATATATATATACATACATAAATAAATTTATCTAGAAAATGAAGTGTTTAAGCAAGTGTCTCCAGATAGTGCTCACGAACTAATTTCTTAAATGTGTGTTTGGTCGTAGCCGCCCGAATGTGGTAAGGTAAATCGTTCCATAAACGACTTGCAGTGACAGTAAATGATGCGGAAGAGAAGTTAGTGTGGTGAACTGGCACTTCCAATGTGAGGTTGCGTGATAAGCGGAGACCATGATCATGAGTGGGTCCAAGAAATTTAAATCGCAACTTTAGATAGATCGGAGCTTTAGGGTTGAACAAAATATCAAAAAGGCAGCAGACAACCCTGAGGCTCCTGCGTTGCCGGATAGGAAGCCACCCTAGTTGCCGACGGTAAGGAGAAATGTGGTCAAACTTGCGAACACCGAAAATAAAGCGAATGCCACTATTAATGAGACGATCTAATCGGTTCAACAGGTCTTGGTTAGCATTCGTAAGGCACACATCGGCATAATCTAGGGCAGGAAAGAGAAGGGATCGGACAAGTAAAATTTTTTTTTTATAGGTAAAAAGTATTTTAATCTGTACAGCGAACGTAATGTGAAATTCGCACGGCGGCAGACTTCGGTAATGTGTGGTTGCCAGCTCAACGACCTGTCAATGAACAAACCCAAATTTTTAACCACCGGTTGGAACGGTATGACCGAGTTGTATGATATATAATATAATTAGTATAAAATGTCAAAGTTCATGCCCTACCCACAGAACTACTTAATTAAAATATAATGATGCAATCAAAGGAGATGGCTAAACGAATGCCCTTAACATGTATAATAAAACATAATACTGCCTCGTATTTTTTATATATTCATTAATGAATTGTTACATGATTATTATTTTCCTGGAACTTTCGTGAAATAATAATTAAATAAAAAGTTTTAAACTTGTTTACTTATTTTCCGGACTTGAATAGTGTTGACATTTAAACGAGATAATCTATTATTGTAGTTTCGATCTATATACAAAATAATCGATTTTTACGGATATAGCGGATTAAACTTTTTGTGTTATCAAACCAAATAATTCAATAAAAATCATTAAATAATAGAGAAGAATATTTTATGTACAGAAATGTTTAATCAATGTTAATCGTCGAAAACAATTAACAAAAAATAAGTATTCTATTCACTCGATAATATCGATTTCCTAATCGATGAGTATTGAGAGTTTATTTTCACAGCACTTTAAAAATGTCAGATGTGAATGTCAGATGTTATACGACTTTTGTTTGTTCGATTGTTCGTTGCGATATCATTGGAATTTTGATTTTAATACTGACCCTGCTTTTCTAAATGGTCCTATTGTGTATTGTGCCTACTTGCCGACTTCAAATGCGTAACGAAACTTGAGCGCATAACTCGATATGGGTATACATATTTTAATCACAATCATAAATTAAAATCGACATTCGTCAATATACATATTAAATAATGGTCTTGCGTATTTTAATCACAATCATGAATTAAAGTCAACTTACTTCAATATACAGGTATCCATCCTTCACTACAATAATAATATATTACCCAGTTATTTTATCTGTACTAAAATAGTAGGCATTTTGTAAAGTTCATAGCAAATTCTTTAGTTGTAGTTTTGTGACCATAATACCGTAGGAGATTTTATGATATGTTTTACAAGATTGTAATAATATGAAAAGTTCATGGAACTTTTTTTACATTACATATTAACTTTCAGGTACCCAGAATTAGATGCAACTACATCCAGTATTTATACATTGCAAGGGCAATTGCCCATACTGTAATTAGCCATCTCCTTTCAATAAAGATGCTGTACCTATTTAGCTTTGCCTCACTTACTGAGTGATGAACAAATTCAATATATACAAAAAAAAAACGATAATGAACAGCTGTGGATATTTCGACTTACATCTTATATTTATTTAACCTGCTGTGTACAAATAATTAGAATGATTTTTTTATGAGTTATTTATGTAAGAATTACGATTTATAGACAATAAACCAGTTCTCATATTGTAATTAAACACGTGTACTTATAGCTTTAGACATATGTGTATTTTACTGCTTCAATATCACAACTCTTCTTTCAATATTGTCTAGCTGTAGGCAAACGGTAATTATTTCTGGTTATATTGATATTTAGTGTAATGCTGTCAAATCATTAAATATTATATCATACGAAGTCTTTTTATTCTAGAAAAATATACGCAAATATACAAAATTCAATAACAATCGAACAAGGTTTAATTTTACACAATATCATGACAACGTTAAGACTGTCATTCCCAATCATAATTCCTTTGAATGAAATGACAGTGATCAGTAATGATGGGTTATCGTATTAGCTATTCGGAACGAGTAGTTAATACGATGGAGCGACGGAATATATGTCGAAAAAGGCGGGAAACGTTGAAGTAGGCGGGTGTGTTTCTAGTTGTTACAAATTTTCTTATTATTTATTCATATTATGGTTCTCCAAATAAACATTTAGTAAATCGATTACGTCGATTTTGATTCGAATGCGCCTTGGGCATGTAGCTACTCCTGACCGCTTAGCTGAATATGGTATAATTAACGATCCAACATGTGAATGCGGTGAGATTGAGGCAGATATAAACCATATTTTCCTACGTCCGGTTCATGTCTATTATACAATATAGATCAAGATATATATAATCTTCAATCAAAATTCATCAGAAAATACGATATCAAAATGTAATATATTTAAACACAATATCTTATATTTTTCTTTCAGCATATTATTACCTATCTACCTACCTATCCAACCGCTATTCTATTCCTATCCGATCCAACTTACCTTGTTATATTGATAAATCGTTTTCTGGTTTTAATTTAAATTATACTAATTCCTAATCCTACCTTAATACGCCAAAATCGAGTCGTCGCACCTCAACACAATCTACAAAACAAACTCGCATATGGCAAATGGCAGCACCAGCCATCACCCCACAGATAAAGAAGAAGAAGAAGAAATATATGTCAAATTGACAGTTTCCTTAACCTAAAAATTGAATTGTATATTTATTTAAAAGTATATTTAAAAAAGTATATTATATACGGTGGATATGTACCTATTTGATAAATGTATATGCTATAATTCAATACTAAAACTAATTTTGTAATTTACCTATTCAACCTAGAAGTTAAACAAGTTAAGATTAGGAAATAACTTTATTGTTATTATTATTTGTAGATATGACTATATTAGTTAGAACTCACCGTGTGTTAGCTGCTATTTTTCAACATTGCAAGTACAGTACAAAAACAAAGGCTATCTCGTCAGTGCATTTGGCTAACAAGGAATTCCCTTCGGATGAATACACAAATGTAACACCAAAAATAATATCCTATTTGGGTAAAAATCTTCATCTGCAGAAAGGAAATCCACTAGCTATAGTTCGTAAAAGAATAGTGAATTATTTTTACTCCTCCTTTACTCACAGAGGCAACCCAATATTTAGTATATATGACAATTTGTCACCTATTGTCACTACCAAACAGAATTTTGATGATCTATTGATACCTAATGACCATCCAAGTAGGGCAAAGTCTGACTGTTATTATGTGAACAAAGATATTCTGCTTCGCGCTCATATGACTGCTCATCAGAGTGAACTGCTTCGATCAGGACTAGACAATTTTTTAATGATAGGAGATGTTTATCGTAGAGATGAAATTGACTCTACCCATTTTCCTGTATTTCACCAGGTAAATTACTAATAGAAATAGCAAGAAATAAAAATGTAATGTCTATTTACTTTCTATCTACTGTTCATGTGATGTAAATATGAATATCTTTTAGGTGGATGCTGTACGATCACAACGTAAAGAAGAATTATTTAAAGACCATCCAGACCTTGAAATATTTGAACCAGCATTTGACATAAGCAATCCTCACACATTTGTTAATACAATAACTGATCCTAGCAAACAGAGTTGCCATACCTTAGAAGCAGCAAAATTAATGGAAACTCAGCTAAAAAGTCATTTAATTGGTCTAGTATATGCATTGTTTGGTAAGGACATCAAGCATAGATGGGTAGATGCCTATTTCCCGTTTACTCATCCATCATGGGAATTGGAGATTTACTATGATGGTGATTGGATGGAAGTGTTGGGCTGTGGGATTGTTCGTAATGAAATCCTTGCCAATGCTGGCCCTAATAACAGTATTGCTTATGCTTTTGGTCTGGGCCTGGAGAGATTAGCTATGGCTTTATATAAAATACCAGATATAAGGCTCATGTGGAGTAAAGATTCTGGGTTTCTAAGTCAGTTTCAAGATAAAAATATTGATGAGAAAATCACTTATAAACCTGTATCATCCTATCCACAATGCACCAATGATATATCCTTTTGGCTACCAACGACTCTCACTGTAGATACATTTATTAGCAATGATTTTTATGATTTAGTACGAGAAATTGGTGGTGATATAATTGAACAAGTGAGTAATTGGCTCATTCTCTTTACATATATTAAATAAGAGCAACTAAGCTTTATTCAATTCAGACTTCAACTTTGACCAATAATTTGAATTTGAGATATACATGAATAGTTTTAATTATTTATTGTGAAATCAAAATACAGTAAAAATTTTGTATGAGTTCAAAACATAAAAATGCAAACAAAACCTTTTAACAATATTTATCATAAAAACAAAATAAATTGGATAGTTTGTATACATAGATATTTAGTAAATATATTTTCAGCTTAGCAAAATATATTTAGTAAATATATTTTGCTAAGCTGTTTGCTGATCAGTGTGCAAACAAGTCAAATCCTAATTAGAAAATGTTTACATTTTTAAAAGCATTATTAAAATCCTTGTTATTAAGTATGATTTGTAACGCTCATCTTTCTTTTATTACTTTGCTCATTAGTGACAACTTACATTGTTCTTATTCAATCAAATTGTTGGTATTCAATCTTTCGACTCGGCTTAATCATGAGCCTTTTATAATCACTTCCTTGAGGAAAATTTATTGACATGACCCTTATTATTTCGTTAAAAGCAAGCCTTTGCCAGCACCGACTAATGCAATAGAAAAGGTGTATTTGTGTGAATAACGTTCATTTCTGTTTCAGGTTAAATTGAGAGACAAATTTGTACATCCCAAGTCAAAAAAACACAGTCTCTGCTACAGCATTGTATATAGACACTTGGAAAGAACATTAACCCAGGACGAGGTAAATAAAGTGCATAAGCATATAGAGACTGCAGTCACAGATATGTTTAATGTTACTATAAGATAAATAGGTATGTTAAATGTTATTACACAAGTAGAAATACTAGTTGGTAAAATAAAAATTTTTCTGACCTATCTATTGATTATAAGTTTCCATACACAAAACCCTTAGCCCACACCAATCCAGCAGCCTCACAAATTCATAGTCCACTCATAGAACACCCGAAAGTTAAATGTTCACCACCAACCCACTTAGATATGACCTAAATTTGGAAAATCTGGGCAACAAAATTTTATGTTGATGCCCGATTAGCACTTTTTCACCCAGACAGTGTGAGTAGTGACTACATAAAGACACACAGGTTCCATAACTACTAATCCATCTGTCCATCTGAGTAAAAATCACTGTAGTATTAACAATCAACTCGATCACAAGGGCAGAAAATGACAAACTCCTCTAGACTAAGTAAAAAGGAAATATTTTATTTTATTAATTTTCGGGAAGTTAACAGCTAGACACAAAAGTCAATTTACAGAAGTATATAAATAAGGCCAATTATAAACTTCCACTATTATGCAAAACAATAAAGAAGCTTAAGCTTAGGTGTAGATCATCTTTCCAAATAGTGTTGTATTTGTATGTACACATAACTATGACTAATATATACGAGTACTAATAACACACTACTTGTTAAAGAACGCATTACTTGCTTTAACTACTTACTTTACTTTTTACTATGTTCGCTTTAACTGTGTAACCGATGCTGTAAATATAGTAAATCTTATGTGTTAATCATGATTAGTTTTATGCAGAATAAATATATTAAAATACTAGCTGACCCGGTGAACTTCGTACCGCCTAATTATAATTATGTTCTGATCGAATCAGATTTGTCCGAGTCGCCTAGTACTTCCACCATATCATCATGTCCTGGCGAGCCAAGTGGTTCCCAAGTAGATGGAGCCAAGTTGATGGAAATAAAGAGTTACTAATACATTTCGCTTTTTATTATTTTTAAAGGCTTATAATAACCTGGTCTATATGGACAAAACAATGGAACGTTCGGATACACGGGTTCTTTTTACATGAGATGACAAAACAATATAATAAAAATATTTTTGAGAGTTAGTAACACTGTAAGGTTGGCACCCATCAAATATGTCAACACATTAATTATTTTTATATTTTGAAATTTAAATACACGATGTTATAAGCAAAGTTGATATTATGTTGTCGATTCAAAAGTCTTGTTTTAATGAGTTCTTCAATTCGAGTGGAACTGAGAGTACAAATACCGTCAAATGTTTGACAGAAAGTAAGTGATCAACTTTTATATGGGAAAATGAAATTGTCGTCTTACTCTATCTTACTCGCAATTTTTCCTTATTTGCTCACCGTTTAGACCTACCCTGGACTACGACAAACATTTTAAAACCAAAATCAGCTCAATCGGCCCAGCCGTTCTCGAGTTTTAAGCAGACTAACGAACAACAATTCATTTTTATTTATATAGATTTGTCTTACAAATCTTTTGCTATTTGCCGGACCATGACTGGGAGGATGCTTAATTAGTAAAAATAATGATAATATGACATATTTAATACCTTCATTATATATATATTGTTTTTATATTTTGTCAATAGTAAATGGTGAAAGGAATATTATGTGGTAACTAGGCAATAATTGAGTGACCAAAATTAGAATGCCACGAGGCTAATAATTAGTGCTCGGAATAGGGTTTAATTTTATGCACTTGCTGAAAGAAAGTCAATGTAAGCGTAACATGGATAAACCTAAAGTTTTCAGTTTTTATTTGCTATTCCTTTTCGCTTTTATTGTAAAATTTTATGTTTACATCTTATTATTATAACAATAAGCTAAAAGATGAAATACTATTTTGAATGTTCAATATAATATTTTTACAATCTGTGAAAATAGTAAGTTCCCAGGCATATCCATACTATTGATGTCACAAAATCGCAAGTAAACAAAATTACCTATTCCGAGCACTACTAATAATAGTATAGATAGCGATTTAAAATAAACTTTGCTTTGGTTCGATATAATTTCAGGAACACTAGTTGTAAAGTTTGAAATTAAAACCACCAATGTAAATCACAGCATTTATTTTCATAACTTTTCTACGAATGAGAAATTCCACAAATACCATAGACAATAAGTACTTATGCTTATGCATGCAAAACAATTTACGAGATACAAAAGTGACTACTTAAAACAAGCATGGAACAGAAACCACAGTAACGTGAAATTTGTGGCAGCAACAGTGAAGTAGGAAAACGGCTTTTGTTGTTTCAACTTCAAAATGTATAGTTCAATTTAGAGCCGTGTGTACCTACTTTTTCGTCAAATCGACGTCAATTTCAAGTCAAGTCGACGTCAAAAAGTTATTAGCAAACTTAACATCACATGAATGACAATAATGTAGCAATCAACTGCACTATTGCGTCATTATTAAACAAATTTTATAGGAAGAGTTCCAAACGAACGCAATAGGCAAGATCAGAATACCGTTCTAATCCTAAAATGATAACGGTTCTGTTTAATAATTAAAAAGCATATATTTATATACACGGTATAAAATCATCCCTTACTGAAAACTAAGCTATCACAAACCCTTCCAGGGTGATTTACGGTAACTTATTAAGGAATTATTAACTGCTAATTTGCATTAAGAAAATTAAATATCCTTTAATAAAAACACAAACAATCATTTTATTTGTATTTTAAAATATCCTAATTCGGAGATTACCCTCCAAAACATGCACTGTGTTAAAAAGTAATAGAGAAATACATATTGTCTATGCTTGAATTTAAAGTTTTATATACAAAAATGGGTACTCTTAACTTGACCTTGTCTCGATATATCACCTATTTGGTCATCCCTTAGCAACTTGCCAGTTTGTATGTACCCTTACAACTTTCTTTACGACTTCATATTAAAAAAATAATACCCAACGTTTATTTCTAGCAATACAATTTGTCGCCATGAATGAACACTATGGTTTCGTTAAGGCTCTTTTGATATGATGTCTAAAGTCAACTGCATTTACTGTTTTTACCACGTGGAAAGGCGACACGACAACTACATGTAACTTTAAATTTTTAAATAGATTCTCTTATTACTCTAGGAAAAGGTAATGTACACACAGCTGCAACTAGATTTGTCTATTCCTTTCGTAACGAAAACTGTTTTTGTGATTGCTTGACGTAAAGATGTTTGCCACTTCAACTGCGCTTATAACCTATTGATATAACTAATCAATCAATCATCAATCTTTTATCACTGTAAGCCGTTTAAAATTAATTTCTTGATTAAGTCAAAATTGTGATTATCCAACACGGTGATAATCATTTTCACTTGTAATTTACTTAACATAAGTTGAGATCGTTGTCAAACGCACTCATATAAGTAATAAAAAAATTAAAACACAAACTGTAACCAAAACTAGCTCAGCTATATAATAATAATTATTATTATTATACACGATAGGAATATTCTTAATTCTATTATATAAATTGTGATGTATATTTTAAAAAATCTACGTATCATAGATTGGTTTTACCACTGTCAGATCAGCAATGTGAGATAGCAATAATATAGGATATTCGTGTGCTAGAGCGAGATGGAAAGGCGAAGCGGTTCACGTACACGCTAGCGGCCTGTATCGGCCCCATCACTTTGAATGTGTAAATTTGGTGTACATATGAATTTTACGGGTCTGCTTGTAATTCGTCTAAGTAAAAATTTCCACGCAATTATCTTGTACAACTGAACAGGTCATAATATCGCTTTTTATCATATAAATATTCGATATGCATAAGACTGCTCCGCTCGTCTGTACTTCTCTTTGTCAAGTTTTGTCTGGCACACACGCACACACGCGTGTATATGTATCTCGATCTCGCACAACTGACTATTGCCAACCTAACGGTACTATATAATAAATACATGCTACGCACAGTATAAATAATAAATTATATTATCACTTATTCATACTTATTCCTACACACACAATACAAAGAATACATCAGAAATCTGGCTTATGACAAATTACTGGTGTGTACAGACTGTAAACCATTATAAACTAAACATCGCCAAAAAATAAATATTTTTATTTCCAGGGATGTCATAGCGTGTATCTGTTATTAGCAGTGTTGCCAATCTGGAGGAATTCCCTTTTTTGAAATAGGATAATTGTAAGGAAACGTAGTAATAATATAGCGACTTATATATAAAATGCCGTAACAACTTACTAAAAGATAGTATAAATAAAAATTAAAATAATTTAAAAGATAAAACCTACAAGGAAATAACAATTTATATGAGAACTGCTCCAGTTACATGGCACTAAAAATATAACTTACCAATATAATACTATTTAACAAGTACTTTGACAGCGGTTATATACCTATATGTAGATTTTCAATATTATTGACAAATGATATGTAAGTTTGGTTGACAGTAATGCAAACATTATAATAACATAATGTTGTTATATGTATGTATGTATATATATATAACATATGTTATTTTTACCACCTTATGTTATAATTGTAACATGCAATCAATAAATTTATTTAGTTCTTAATGCGAGCTTGTAAAATAAAATATCATTAATACGTAAAAATATCCTCTTTTTTTTTTAATTTATGACTAGGCGGAGTTTCTCTACAAAAAGGGGAATTTTTTCAAGTGGCTCTGGCAACATTGGCTGTTTGGACTACGCGCCTGCGGTACTGACTGTTAAATAATTAATATATGTTCATACCTATAAGTCTTATTAAAATATTTCGTTAAAATAATACTGTGGATAATAATATATTTTTTTAACAATTCAGGGATATTGTTTAAAGCCAATCAAGTAATATAACGATATCGCGTGAAAATAAATAAAGACAAAATCAATCAACCATTATTGTCCTTTCTAAGCATTTGAATGAATGAATGATAACTTTATTGTAGGGGAAAGGAAGGCAAAACGGACCCTGTGGGTAAAACGGTCCACCTTGATTATTATGAAACATGTAACGCCATCTATCTGATTGTTACGTCAAAATATTGGAAGCCATGTTGCCGCTTTAGGTCAGTGTACTCAGTTCCACCGGTCGCACGTGCACCGATTTAGCAAGGTAAGTTATTTTTTTTAGATTTTGATTTAAAAATTGCATTTTTCAATTAGCCTACAGTTTGATTAGGTTTGTAATAAGGTGCTCTGATGATAACCACATGTAAACTGATATATGATTAAACGAATAACGAAGTAAGCCGACTGTATCTCAATTTATAACCTCTAAATTATTCGATTTTCTTGTAAGTACCAAAAAGGCAAAACGGACCCAGGCAGAATGGACCGGTGTACCGTTTTGCCTTCTATAAAGTAACGTGAATGTTAATTAATCTAAATGCAATAAAAATAGAAGAAGACAATGTTTTCATTTATTTTTTTGCTTTGGTTTCAGATGGTAAATAATTATAAATGACAATCCAAACGAAATTCTTGGGATGAAGCCAGCATGAAAAATGCAATCGAGAAAGTGGCAGCTGGAGAAATGGGCCTCAATAAGGCTTCTAATCAATTCCTGGTACCAAAGACTACTCTGAAGAGAAAATTAGACAAATATAAGGCTACTCAAAATATTTATTTATTTATTTATTTAATCTTTTTCGCACAACAAGAAACAGATGTACAAAAGGCGGACTTAATGCCTGAGGCATTCTCTACCAGTCAACCTGTAAAATGTGAGAACCATTGTAGACGGTGTACGATTACAGAGAGAAATAATATTAAAAGACATTATTTATTAACGTGACAAATAAACAATTATACTTATGCAAATAAAGTTAGAATACACGCATATATAAATACACATACATATACAATATATACACATATATAAACACACGCATACATACATTATATACATATACATATTGTTGTCATACCAATTTTAGACTGACTCCAGAAAATGTCTTCGCACATGTTTTCTGAATGATGCCTTAGTACTGGCCACTCTCAAACTAGGAGGCAGCTCATTCCACAAGCGAGTGGCGGACAGAGTGAATGAGTCTGACACAAACCCGGATCGATGAGGTGGGATTTTCAGAGTCATAGAGGCAGCGGAACGTAGGCTGAGCCCATGGTTGTTACCGAGCGTCTGAAACCTTCTTTTTAAATAATTAGGAGCATTCGGTTCGAAAAATATGCTGAAAAGTAGGGAAACTAGTCTTAGGTTCCTCCGCTGGCGAATGGGTAACCATTTTAATTTTTTGCGAAACATGGAGATGTGATCATATTTACGCAGACCGAAAATGAAACGGATGCAGTTATTGAGTAATCGATCTAATTTATTTAGAAGGGTTTGGTTCAAATCGGGATAACATACATCAGCATAATCAATTATAGGGAGAATTAGGGATTGCACAAATATTGATACAGCCACACATAAGAAACTGGGTAGATTTGAACAAGTTTTTACTATGGCTCAAGAGACTGAATTAGCTACTTATGTGAAACAGATGGAAAGTCGTTTATTTGGATTAACCACGGAAAATCTAAAGAAGTTGGCATATGATCTAGCCGAGAGAAATAACATAAGTCACAGTTTTGATACTTGCAAGAAGTTATAACAATTATAGTTCGTCTGAGGAAGATGACATTGAATCTGTACCTGAAAAGCCTGTACTGTTCTCATTTGTACTCAGAATCAAGCGGGGGTTGGGTGCAATGTCCAAAATGTCGTTTATGGGCACACTGCCTTTGCGCAGGAGTAGAAGATGAGGACGAGGAGACATTATTTTTATGTGAAAAATGTGCTGACTGATTAATTTTATGTAAGTCCGTTTTGCCTTCATGTGTGGTCCGTTTTGCCTCACACATGTAGGTAAAACGGACATATTGGAGGTATTAGATATCAACTAATAACTTCATTGTCTGTGATTTTATCAAAGTCTGATTCGTACCTAATGTAGAGTAAAGAATGTTGATTAATATTACTTTGAAGAAGTTTAATAAAACCTAATAGTTTCTTTTTTATAGTTGTTTTTTTTAAGTGGTCCGCTTTGCCTTCCTCTCCCCTAATAAAAAACAACATTTACACATGTATTATACATACTATCTAAATTACTATAGTACAAAAGGCGGCCTTATTGCCAAAGCGGCAATCTCTTCAGGAAAGTTAACATAAAAAACTTGATTGACGGGAGATACAAATATTAAATATATATTTATAAAAAGATGTAAAATACATATACTACATAAAAACTAATATACATTCATATTAGTATAGTAGTCATAAAATACATATACTAAAACACTACAAACAGTAATGGAGAATACTAATTTTCCAGCTGGAAGAAATGTGTTTTGATCGCTCGCTTGAAAGAGTCATGCGAGTTTGCACGCCTTATTATTTCTGGAAAGGAATTCCAGAGCCTGACGGCTTTGACCGTAAATGATTTGTCATAGAATATTGAAGAGTGTAGTGGGAAAACAAGAGATAGATCATTCGAGGAACGAAGGGTTCTATTTAAAGTTGAGGAGTGGAGAACGAAACGGGATTTGAGGTACTCCGGGGCATTTGGATTGGTAAGCAGAGAATGGAGAAGGGAAAGGATATGACAGTCTCTCCGACGGGTTATTGGTAGCCATTCAAGTTTGGAGCGATAATGAGAAATATGGTCGAAATTGCGTAGCCCAAAGATGAACCGTATACATAGGTTCTGCAAGCGCTCCAATTTGTATAACTGGGAAACAGACAAATCAGGGTAACACGTATCGGAATAGTCCAATATTGGAAGAAGAAGGGACTGGGCTAGTAAAATTTTCGTTTTAATAGGAAGCAAATTTTTAAGGCGTTTAAGTTAGCTGTATGCACCAAACACTCTCCTGCTGACCTCTGACACTTGTTAGTGCCATGAAAGGGAGCTGTCGAAATAAACGCCCAAATTTCTCACCTCTGTACTTATATTAATAATCGAATCATCAAAATAAATGACCGGTAAGGAACTGTAATTGATTCTGGATATGTACCAAGGACTGCCAATTATGATACATTGCGTTTTCTTTGGATTAACAAGCAAACCATGACTTCTGCTCCAGTCCGAAATATGCTTCGAATCGGAATTTGTTGTGCTGATTGCTTTAGCCAGGTCATTAATTGACGCCTGTGTATAAATCTGGAGATCGTCTGCATACAAATGATAGGATGAAACTAAGGGAAATTAAGCTCAGCATTTAGCCAATTAAGTTAGTGTTTGTATACGTGAAATCAAATTAAATGTTAATAACTTACACTAATGCAAATTATATATATAAATATAATTATTAGGACAATAATTAATCGTGTACTTATATAATTAATTTTTTTCTTCTCGCTCGCACACCATTAACAATAACTGTTTAATATTTGTTTTATCTGGAAATCACGAGCTCAACCCGCAAGCCGGGTGCAAGCCGTAGGTAATAAAATAAATACTTTGAGACTGATTATCATCTCAACCAATAGGTTTCGAGCTTTACTGTCATAATACAAAATGTTTATTATTATTATGCCTATGATAAAATTTAGTTATTTTTTGTTGGCCGGCTAAAAAAAAAATAGCCCAAATTTGTATGAAGCCTGAATGATGTCCTTTGTTTTTCTTTTTCAGACGACATCCATAGTCGAGTGGATAATACACCGGTTTCAAGGTGTCGCCATCTCTGAGGTCCCGGGTTCGAATCCCGGTGGGGGCAGATGTTTGTGTGATGAATGCGAGCATTTGTACCTTAGTCATGGTTGTTGATATATATTTCAATAAAAAAATATTTATATATGTATAATATATGTATGTCTATCCGTTACCCTAGATCCCATAGCACAAGCCTTACAGAGCTTACCTTGGGCTAGGCTAATTGGTGTAAGTGTAACAAATATTTATTTATTTATTATATTATTTACACTTCCGTTCCGCCTAGACAAATGTCACTTAGCATTAGCATTACAAAGGATATTGTTTTTTGCTGATTCCGCGCAGTTCATGATGACTTGTCCAACAAGCAGACAAGGTCGACGACAGCAGGATTTGACAAATCCTGAAGATGTCTCGCTGAGAGACGAAACACGTGTCGACCTTGTCTGCTTGTTGGACAAGTCATCATGAACTGCGCGGAATCAGCAAAAAACAATATCCTTTGTAATACAATGGACTTCCGCAAAATAACACCTGCTACAATAGAGTACTTAGCATTAGCGTTCAGTCACTGGGGAAAGAAAAAAAATGTATGGAGATGTCACGTGACTTATCGTTACCTAATGTCATCTCCATACATTTTGTCTTTTCCGCAGTTTCGAACGCTAACGTAAGTAGCACTTGTCTAGGGGGGTTGGTTCCGCTGACACTTCCGTTGCAAAACTAATATTAACCAAATAATTTGAAACAGATAATGGGACGCAACTAGTTACACAGTAAGGATTTGACACACTAAATTAATAAAATGACCGTTATTATATACTAGCTGACCCGTGCCCACTTCGTTGGGCATAATATTAATAATCCCCGAAGCGAGCACGAACGCGAACCGAATTAAACCCGAAGCCATCGCGCGCCGTCCGCTGCTTTGGCCTTCACACTTATGACGATGAGTTTACTTGTTTTCATAGATTCATAATTTTTCGCAATATATGACTAATAAATTATGACCTAATTTTATTGTTTTGAATTTATTGTTTGAATTTTATTGATTTGAATTATTTTATTAATATAAAAAATTAAATTGTCTATGCTAATGTTAAAAAATATACTTTTTGTAATTTAAATATAAAAGTTAGACATATGCTATCGTTGACTTTTTTGTAGGCATTTTCAAGCTCCACATTTTTTCTCTAGAACTCAAAAATATATCTTTCATAGTTAAGGCAGCATTCGTAAGAAACGCTTTCATTCGACCGTTTTTTCTCCGATTCACTTTGCAAAACGGGCTACCACGTAAAAGCCTTTTTATTTTTCGGTTTTTTATATAACCTATGACACTCAGCAATAATGTGGCTTTCTATTGGTGAAAGAATTTTTAAAATCGGTTCAGTAGATCCCGAGATTACCCCTTACAATTTAACAAATATACAAACACACAAACTTTACTTCTTTATAATATTAGTATAGATAGTATAGATTACTGATGACCTTCGTAGTCGAGTGGTCGGTGTACCGGTTTCAAGATGTCGCTATCTCTGACGTCCCGGGTTCGAGTCCGGGTGAGGACAGTTTGCGTGACGAATATGATGCATTTGCACCTTAGTCATGGTTATTATAATATATTTCCACCAAATTTATTTATATATATATAATATATGTACGTCTATCCGTTACCCTAGATCCCATAACACAACCCTTACAGAGCTTACGTAAGAAATATTTATTAATAAAAACAGCCAGCTGTAAAACATACAAATTCAAAAAAACAGAAAGATCTCAAAGAAGTACAGCAGCTTGTTAAAATAAAAAAAATCAACTCCCAGCTATACATCACCGAAGGAATGCATTTTTTTTTTATTTAAAATAGGCTTGCGTTTGTCCACAATCTCACCTGATGGTAAGAACATATTAGCATGCTATAACTTTAATACAAACATAATATTTTATTCTAATGTTTAATATTTGGTTCTAATGTTGATCGAATCCTTTCTGTGTAAGTATGTCCAATTGTGTGCTAAAACATAGTGCAAACAAAAATCCAGTCCTATAATAGTTCAAAAAATTTTTCATCAACATAATGTGAATATAAACGTCATGTAAAAACATAATAATATAAGCAAAAATATTTTGAATGCAAAAGTATAAAAAGGTCCATTACTGGCTACATTATTATTAATCTGTGATTAAGAGAATTATTAAAAAAGTAATATCACTGTGTTTTATATAGTAAACTAACTTACCGCCAAATATAAACATTTATTATATATAATTATTTAATATTATATAATTATATAATTATTTAACCCCCTTACGGGGTACACACCCTTATTTTACCTTTACTCACAGGCTTTAAAATATCTGTGTACCGAATGCCATTTGAAACGCTTTAGCAGTGGAAACGGTGTCATTTTCGCATTGATAAAGTTAGGAAGGATTTTAATTCCACAAAAATTGTTTTAACCATATTTCACATTGAATACTCTGACAGATATAGTCAAGGACGTGTTGTTCGCTGCCGAAATAGAATTCCAAAACCGCCATATTAGCAATCCAAATTCGAACCGCCGAAGAGAATCCAACAGAATTGATAATGTAAATAGATAATTTAAAAACTTCTTGAGTAGTCACGTGACACGATTAATTTCTTTTTATATGAGATCAGAGACAACATATTCAACAACTTCGAAT
This sequence comes from Scirpophaga incertulas, assembly GCA_036419045.1. Classification (NCBI taxonomy): domain Eukaryota; kingdom Metazoa; phylum Arthropoda; class Insecta; order Lepidoptera; family Crambidae; genus Scirpophaga; species Scirpophaga incertulas. The sequence goes on along the minus strand of CM071626.1, from coordinate 43,902,113 downwards.
TGTTTGTCGGACCAAACAGACAGCAGAAGCTTAGAAAGGCTACATGGCAATTGTTTTTCAGTGATAACGATTGCACTCGGTTATGTGTCTGGTCTAGCCTATTAGAGGTCATACTTCAGATGGAATAGATTTCATGTTTTTTTTGTTGTGTAAGTTTAATAACAATAATTTACACAGCAGTGTAAGTAAATTATTTTCAGTCAACTCACTTTAGAATTACAACTGATAATTATTAAAAAATAAATAGATCCATAAGACAAATAATAAAACACAACAATGTCTATGGAGAACAAAATAGATCTAAAAACCACTGAAACAGAAACACAAATCAAATATAAATGCTATTTTGTATCAATGTACATTTTAGAAACTATCCTTAAAGTCTACCGTTAACTAAACTATATGCAATTAACATTTAAATCTAAAAAGAAATAAAATATAACAAATTAAAAAGAAACAAAAAATAACGTTAATCACATCCCTCGCCAAAAAACGAAGTAATACCTCATTTAACAAAACCAATGACGTCAACAAGCAAAGGTATATTTTTATAAATATATTGTGAGCAGTTGAACTAACTATAAGTAAAATAAAAAACAAAACTAGCAACAAATATTATTTACGTCTTAGGGATCTTTTTGACGTGAAACGTTATTAAAATCGCGCCGAAACATACGGGTACCACGTTTAAAAAGCGGACCGTAACGAAAAGGTCTATATCATCGTACCTTAATAATTAAAAAACTATTTGTCTTAGAAACAAAAATGTGGTGTGAATATTTCACTTATATAGTCAGCTCGCTGTTGTGACATTGAGTTTTTTATTAAAATACTTAAAACACCGTCAATGTTGTTTTTATTTCAATCTTTTACTTTAAAAGCGATTCCCTAACATAGACGTTTCACGTTAAAACCAACGGCCGTGTGCCCCGGCACAGCGCCACCCGATTTTTAATAAATAAAGTTTAAATAAAAAGGTTCTTTCAATGTCATATACCTAGAATGAAATCTACTCCACCAGCGTCGTCGTCATCATCTGATACTATATCAATTTCGACCTCAACAGGGGAGTCACTATTTAAAAATTGTGCCATTTCTTCAACATCTACATCTTGTTTGGCTTCCTCATCAACTCTCCTTCGCTTCGCTTTCGATGATGAATGCTCGTCGTCGGATGGTACTGATCGCCTAATTCCATTATCTCGTGATACATCACCGACGAGTTCATCGGCACCTAAACAATTTGGCGCTGCACCAGCCGTACTTGTATTTGGAGTAACAACCTGATATTGGTTGGCATTTGTGTTGCATATAACATTAGTCGTTGTATCACTGTGTACGTTATTTGTATGATTTATTAATGTAATCGACGTAGGTATTCGATTCAAGTTACATACCGCCTCTGTATGTTGATTATTTGTTCCCATTTCTGTGTCACCTGTTAAATCGATCACCGTTTCTGGATGTTCGCTGGTCTCTACAAGATTTAGGGCTGCGCTAGTATCCGCTTTTCTAATAGTCAAATTTATATCAGTAACGTGTCCCGTATTCAAATCTAACTTGAAGAATCTCCTTTGCTTTTGACTTGCAACTCTTAACTGATTGTATGAATTAATTGTTATCAGATCAGATACATTTATCGAAATAGCATTTGTATTTGTTATATTTGCATTTGAATAAGACGTCGTTCCAACTGGTGCTTCTGAGATGGACGGTGGATCTGATGGCGCGGTTGTCACATCTTCATCAGAAATTCCAGATATTAACATTAAATCGGAAAGCAAAGAATTTCTACTTGATACGGAAATTGCCACTGGTGAATCTCTATTCCGATTTTCGTTTTCGCTTTCGTTCCTGGAAGGTAAGTGAGTTGGTACTGGTTCTCCTGGTACGGTAGATTCTAAATTGTCACTCGAATTTGTTGCATCATCATCTTGACGGGACACATTCGATTGATTTGCATCAACAATTGGATCTATTGATTCTATGTTCGTTATTTCTTCGTCCACATTAGTATTTGTATCTGTAAGGTCTATGACTTGTGAATTATTAACTGACAAACGATTAGGATTGTCCAATGTTAAAATTTGTTGTTCAACATACAATTCAGAGTTTACAGTGCAACATCGTTTGATTATGTTATCAAACTCTTCTATGTCTTTCTTCCGCTTAATAGTGATAGTGGCTGGAATATTGTTTAAGAGATTGTTTTGTCTTGTAGGATCTTGGGGTACAGACTCTTGAGTAGAATTTACACTTGCGTCGTTCGCTCTGGTACATTCATTAGAGGTAGTGGATGGAATATTGTTTAGGTGATTGTTCTGTCTTGTTGGATCTTGTGGTACAGACTCTTGAGTAGAATTTACACTTGCATCATTCGCTCTGGCACATTCATTAGAGGTAGTAGATGGAAAATTGTTTAAGTGATTATTCCGTCTTGTGGAATCTTGTGGTACAGACTTTTTAGTTGAATTTACACTTGCATCATTAGCTGTGGCGGTGTTATTAGAGGTAGCGGATGGAATTTTGTATGAGTAATTGTCCTGTCTGGTGGCATCTTGTGGTAGAGACTGTTTAGTTGACTTTACACTTGTACCAGACGCTTCGGTACGTTTGATAGAAATACCAGATGTAACTTTGATTAAGTGATTGTCCTCTTTTGTAGTATCTTGTGGTACAGACTTTATAGTTGAATTTACACTTGTATCATATCCTTCGACACGTTTAATAGACAAAACGGATGGAATTTTGAATATTTGATTGCGCTGTATTGTAATATTTAGTGGTACAGACTTTGTAGTTGAATTTACGCTTGTATCAGACAAATCAGGATGTTTCATAGAGATAGCGAATGGAATTTTGGGTAAGCGGTTGTCTTGTCTTGTAGCGTCCTGTGGCATAGACTTTGTAGTTGAATTCACACTTGTATCATAAGCTTCGGCATGTTTAATAGACATATCGGATGGAATGTTGTATAAGTGACTATCCTGTCTTGTGGCAACTTGTTGTACAGGTTTTGTAGTTGAATTTACACTTGCATTATAAGCTTCGGCACCATGAATAACTCCTGCATCTTTATTTGGTGTAAGTTCATTATATTTAAAATTAATTATATTTTGATACTGTGGAGACAATTGGTGTTCAATAGTTGTTGATTGGACATTTTCATTTAAAACACTTGTCTTATCTCCAGTGGGCAATAATAACATACACACTCCATTAGGAAGTATGACAGGTAGATTCCCTGTTTGAGTCTTATTTTGAACATCAGGAGAATTCTCACTTTCTACTGTTTTTTGGTTGTCCCCCACTAATATGGGACTAGGAATATTGCTTTCAAAATGTTCACTTTTGATGTGCAATATTTTATTGTTGGTATTGGTTGGTATTGGTTGGCCTACCTCGTTGAATGTATCAGCTATATCAGCTGTATTATCATATTTATCATATGTTTCGTTTATTTCCATCTCAGTGACTTGATGTCCCTTTTCCACTTTACCGTTATCCTCTAAATCGCATTGTATTGCTATATTATTGCAAATGTTGTGCAGTTCATTGTTGCTTCGACGTAAGCTATAGCTGTCGCATAGTCTCGGATAACTATACTTCGACCCTTTAAACACTCTTGTAATTACACAAGTTTCATTAAGACAGGGTGTTACTGCTTGCTGCTTTGGGTTTGGGTTTGCTTCATCATTTTTAATCAGTACAGCCATATCATCGTCCTTTGGATATGGTGCCAAGGTTGGTAGAATTTCTCTCCTAATGCTAATGTCTACCAATTCATTTCTACAACAACAGTTGCATATACGAGGGCACATATGTCTTCCTCTGTAACTTCTGTTTAATATTTTTCTCTTCGCCCAACAGCATCGCTTTGCAGCTGCTTGTTTAGTCCTTGGTATTGGATTTTTTTCTTTTTTCTGCGGCGCTGGAGTATCTTTTATGTCGACTTCTTCAATCTTGTCTTTAATATTCACTTGATTAGTACTGTCATTGCTTTTTGCTATCATAATCTTCGTATAATTATGTTCACTTGCATCTTTTTCGATTGATTTAATTATTATATCGACGTATTTAATTGCATCTGTGTTATGTACTTCTTTATCATCGCCATTACCTGCCTTCTTGGTTTTTACTTTTTCATCAATGTATTTCTTCAGGACCTTTGGTTTCGCTTGTTTAGTTTTTCTTTCCATCGTAGTTGAAACGTTACTTGTATCTGAGGTAGGTTCTTCTGTAGACGTGTCCATAGAGGAATTTTGTTGGTGTTTTATTTTATTTTGATAGATGTCTACTCTTGACTGCAGATTAAATTTATGTTTGTACATTGTCACTTTTTTCCATCTCTGCAATTTTTTTTTGTCCATTTTCTCACTACTTACTAAATTTATGTTTTCACTATCGGTAATACATAGCATTTTAAAAAGAGAATCAGTTGTTAATAAGATTTCTTCTAATGAATACATAATCTGTCGCTTATCCACTATTCTGTTCACCCATAACGATGTCTTTGTAGGCAGTCCTCTGTACGGTGGTATGTATTTAGACTCATACTTCTTTACAGGTTTCTTGAGGTTCGCAGCCGAGATACATTGTTCATTATCAGTTTCTTTGGCGATATTAATGTGGTTTTCGTTGTTTGTAATATTTGCACTTATATTCAAGGGAGTAAAAATGTCGGTAACTTCTTTTCTCTTATCACTTTCTTCTGAGATCATTTTGTTGCGAAGCTCTTTACCTTCACCGCCAGGCTGTTCGTGGTTATTACACAAAATTTCCGGTCTCATCACCAAAGCTGGTGTTTTGAACTCTTTGGCTTTAGATGTTATCATAGGACCAATGACAGGATCCAGAACTTGTTTCATTTCACTGACATCTTCAATGTCTGGAACGTTTGTTTCACATTCTATTGATTCACTATTTTCCCTTTGTCCAGAAATTTTCAAATCTTGATTTGCACTCTGTTCCAATGGCAATTGGGACGAAACTTCAGTGTCGTTGCTAACGACGCTAGCAACACTGGATGCTTTCAAATACATTGTTCCGTTTATTAGTTTATGCTCGAACGCTTTACTGAGATCAATCGTCAATGGTTTGAGTCTCTTCAGGAGTATCTTGTTGTGAGGTAACGCAGAGAATCCTAAGGTGAGGCGTTTAAGTCTTGTATTGAAATCAGGATTTTTACAAATTTGCTCAGGATTATACTGGTAAATGGTTGGCTTTTTAAATATTTTGTTTGATAGATCTACCCTAAATTCTTCCTCTCCTAACTCTTCTTCTTCAGTCTGATTGAAACATGTCGGCTTACTTTCAATAATAGCTTCTTCTAGAATACCTTTCATACAAACCTTATGTAGATCAGTATTTCTGAAAACCCTCATGTCCTCCAGCTTCGTAGTGTAGACTGCGGTAATCTTTAAAAGTTTCGGATCAATTACTGAGCCGTTTATGTATTTTTGCGAATCTGCCTTTGGTGAAACGGTACCTGAAAAAAAAAACTGGACTTGAAACATGGACAACTGACCTTTTTTAGACGAACATCATGTCAAATAGCAGGGGTGAGTAATAGGCCTGTGTCGATCGATCATTTGTTGCCACCCGGGTCGATCGCGACCCATTCGCTTGGTGATTCGATCACAATGATTCGATCAAATGATCGATCGATTGAGGTAGCGGGTTGGGTGTTCAACAGGTCTCGGGTCTCTGATCGGGTGGCTATTGTACGTTTTGGGTCACGCTCGTTTGGTTGGGCTACGAGAAAATTTGGTACTCAAATATTTTAGATACGATTATTACATGATTATGTTATATATAAATAGATAACTTTTAACACACATTTTATATCTCATAGTGTTCATTGCTAGACGTAAATTTTATAAATGAAATAAAATACGCGTCTGTCATACATAGTTGAATTCTGCGAAAAACTCACTGAATTGTTATTGTTTTTTTGTATCGCTTAGACTTTCGTAAATGGATATAAATCCATCACGATTGGTCATTTTGCGAATTTAATGATTGATTTGCTATTAATTACCACTATTAACTTTTCATAATGTGGTAAGTAAACATTTACAAGGATAAAAACGAAAATGAATTGTAACAATTTTTTTCAATTCACAGGTACATAAATGATCGTGACTCAGGACCGAGTTACCGTGACCCAGTCGATCTCGGTGATCGAATCTTTTCGTGGGTCCTGACTCGATCATTCATAAATGCTACGCGATCGAATCACAGTGATTTGATCAATCGCGATCGACTCAGGTCTAGTGAGTAACTTTTGATAGTTGCAATATATATTTCAGTAAATATATACTTGTAAAAAACTATATATATATATTATATATATATATATATATATATATATATATATATGTATATATCTATATATATTTCTTACACTTACACCTAATAGTGCCTAGCCCAAAGTAAGCTCTATGCGGCTTGTGTTATGGGATCTAGGGTAACGGATAGACATATTTATATAATACATACTAGTGGACCCGACAGACTTCGTCCTGTCAAAAAGATTTGTAAAGTGGCAGTTTTTTGTTCCTACTTATTTTATAGATAATATCGATTAGCCGACCAAATCGCAAAAAAGGTCCAAATGAACTATTACATTTCCTGACTATTCTGTGCTTCGACGCAAACACACACACACACACTATTTTGATAGATGTGATTGAATTTCAACTTTATATAGGGTTAATAAAGCGTAAATTGCTTAGACAATATTGAGTGCTTGTAATATGAACTTTTTACAATAACAATAAAGCACAATTTGTTTAGGAAAAACGGGCTGTTTATAGGGATCTTCCGATAATTATTCGAATTTTTCGAATAAAAAACCATCCGTGAACTTAACGAACATTTTAAAAAAAGAATTGGCCAAAGTGCATTTTGCGATTCATTTTTATATAAGATATAAATATTGTTGATAGAAACTTATATTTTAACAACCAGAACAAAGGAACAAATGTCTCTCAACTCGAAACGCATTGAAACCGGTGTACTATTTACTCGACTATGGAGGGCGTTGAACTGAACATAATTTGTATTATGGTATAATGTCGATGTTTTTGAGTAGATGAAAATATTTTATGTTACGTTTATACTAGACTTGCAACAAATAGTATATTCGGCAGTTTATCGAATACCGAAAATTCGGCGAGGTCCCTGACCGAATTATTAAATTATTACAAAAAGAAAAAAATAAGCCAGCGTACAACAGCATTGCAATTTTAACTATTAAAAAAAAAACAAAAGATATGCTAGCACTACGAATAGAGATCGAACATAAAAATAATTGATCTAAAGCAAAATGAATTTCGTAGTTTTCAGACAAATAAATTTTCTATCTGTCGGTTCACTACGACTCTTTAACCACAGAAATTCATATAAAGAATTTACAATTCTTTTATGCGTCTATGGTGATGACCTTCAGAGATTCTTGTCAGTTCCACTAGCTTTATTATTTCTTGTTCGTATGCAAGGGTTTTTGTTTTGTGCATATATAATAGGTGCAAAGAGCTATATTGAAAAATACATTCATTTTGATGATGGATGACGTAAAAAAACACAGAGGCGAAACGTGTAAAAGTCCGAGGATAGGAATTCTGTAGTGTAATTATAACGCTGATGTTGGTGATGATAAGATGGATGTATGGAGTGACAAGAAAGGATAGAGTGAGGAAAGAATAGTGCGAGGAATGAATAGTCTGAGGGAAAGTCTGAAAGTAGCACCTATTGTTGAAAAATTGAGAGAAAGGAGACTTTCCTGGTATGGTCACTTATTAAGAAGAGGGAACGATCATGTTACTAGGAATGCTATGGACATAAAAGTGGATGGGCATGTGGGGAGAGGAACGAAGAAACGATGGATGGACTGTGTGAATGTTGATATGGTGAAGAAGAAACGATGGATGGACTGTGTGAATGTTGATATGGTGAAGAAGAAACGATGGATGGACTGTGTGAATGTTGATATGGTGAAGAAGAAACGATGGATGGACTGTGTGAATGTTGATATGGTGAATAAGAAACGATGGATGGACTGTGTGAATGTTGATATGGTGAAGAAGAAACGATGGATGGACTGCGTGAATGTTGATATGGTGAAGAAGAAACGATGGATGGACTGTGTGAATGTTGATATGGTGAATAAGAAACGATGGATGGACTGTGTGAATGTTGATATGGTGAAGAAGAAACGATGGATGGACTGTGTGAATGTTGATATGGTGAAGAAGAAACGATGGATGGACTGTGTGAATGTTGATATGGTGAAGAAGAAACGATGGATGGACTGTGTGAATGTTGATGTGGTGAAGAAGAAACGATGGATGGACTGTGTGAATGTTGATATGGTGAAGAAGAAACGATGGATGGACTGTGTGAATGTTGATATGGTGAAGAAGAAACGATGGATGGACTGTGTGAATGTTGATATGGTGAAGAAGAAACGATGGATGGACTGTGTGAATGTTGATATGGTGAAGAAGAAACGATGGATGGACTGTGTGAATGTTGATATGGTGAAGAAGTAACGATGGATGGACTGTGTGAATGTTGATATGGTGAAGAAGAAACGATGGATGGACTGTGTGAATGTTGATATGGTGAAGAAGAAACGATGGATGGACTGTGTGAATGTTGATGTGGTGAAGAAGAAACGATGGATGGACTGTGTGAATGTTGATATGGTGAAGAAGAAACGATGGATGGACTGTGTGAATGTTGATATGGTGAAGAAGAAACGATGGATGGACTGTGTGAATGTTGATATGGTGAATAGAGTGAGTGTCGAAATGGCGAGTGATAGAGTGAAAGAGGAAGACATGTTGCGCCGACCCTAAATAGAATCGGGAACAGGACAAGAGAAAGAAGAAGAATTATAATGCTGATTTGTCAACAACTGATGCAATATTGTTTCGCAAAATATTGCAATGAATAATGGTTTACAAATTAAAACATTTATCACAACCTACCTTTGTTTTTATTGTCTGAAGTTGATGTAGACTTATTAGACTCCACGCCATCTTTAGGCACTGTAGCCTCAATACTTTCCAATATTACACTGCCTTCCAAAGTTATATCGGGGGGTTTATTTGTTTCCTTACATTTAATATTGTCACTTGCTTGTTTCACTGTATTCTCTATTATTGATTTCATAGCCACATCTGGTGAATTAGTAGTGTTATTAGTTGAATCGAGATTTTCTATAGAGACAGTGACTTTTTGAATATCTAAATTGTTTTCAAGCATCAACGCACATTTATCTTCAGCTGTTATCATTTCAAGATCTTGATCGCTGCTTGCGTCTTTGCAATCAATACTATCTACCTCCATGTAAGAGTCACAATTTATACCATTTTCTTGCTTGATTTGCTTCGAATTCATTTCTTCGTTGCATTCCAAGCTCAATTCAATGCTTATATTCTTATCCGGAGTTACTTGTTCAGGATTTATTCCTTCATGATGATCATGCTGTGCATTAATGCTTTTATTATTATCCGCGATGTCTTCATTTGAGTTTGTTGTCGTTTCCTCATCATTGTTCATTTCAAAATCGAGAGGTTCTGACTTCACTATTTCAATAGCGTATTCTTCCTTTACTGGTTTGGAAGTAGAAAATTCACTGTCTAATTTATCACTTATCTCAACGTTTGTAATCTTTCCTTCATCCATTATGAAACGTTGTAATAATTTGGAGTCTCTTGCATCCAATTGTTCGGCTAGGATTGCAAGTGACGTGAATGGCATGTTAGATGCATTATTTTCTTGAGGTTCTTCTTTAATGGTAACGGAACACTCTAAGTCTATTCCGTCACTTTCCTTAGCACATCCTAATTTGGAATAATTATGAGCCAATTTTAACATTTCCAAAAAAGGTTCTTCTTCTTCAATAGGTTTGGGGCCATCTGAAAATAAATAAAATATTCCAATTTCAGGACAATTTCAAGGGTCATCCCTTGCAGTATATGTATAAAAGAACAATGGGCAATTAGATCTCAGAGTATATGAAAAATACAGACGGAATACATATATACTATATTAAATGTATTAGGAATATTTTTAAAATCTCAAAATAGTAACGTTTCACTAACTTGAGAGAAATTTATGGAACCAATGATCAGAAACATCAATAACAAAATCCAATATTTAATTCGCAAATCAAAAATAAGTTTCTTCTCCCTTGGTTCGATGAAAACAATGAAGAGACTCGAATTTTCTTTTGCTTTTTCATAATTCTGAAAGAAACATACAAAAAAAGTAAACTAAATGGCCAGTAAACCAGCTTCGAAATTGCATAAAAATTTATTGTTCCACCTAACAATTTTTTTTATTACTTTTAACTGTTAAAACTTTAACACTAGGTGGCCGATAGATGTGTCCAGGAGTATTATTAATAACGAACATCGCGTCATCAACGCGCTTTTAGGAACTAGTTTAACTGCCAATTCTTAATATTTACCTGGTTTAACTTCTGCTGAACTTTCGTCATGGCCTCTCTGACACGTGCAAGTTGTCAAGCCTATTCTCTCCTGCAACCAATATGTTTCTAATAATAAAATATAATATAATTCATGGTAATGTTGGGATGCTGCAAATAGATATTACTAAATATTTAATAATTTTTTTGCCAATCGATCGTGCACATCATGCACTCTTTTTTATTTTTTCGCGGAGAAATGCACCTTGTGCAACTTGACACCACGTTGGAGAGGCGTTGTCATGTGTGGGGCTCTCCGGTCTGGTAGGACCGGCCTACCCACTAAAATCCTCGGTGTCCTCCAAGCCCATACCGGGGCGCGTGGCGGGTTGCGCTTTCGCGATTCTACCGCCTCACGCCCATGGGCTAGCTCGACCTAGTTGAGCGAGCCATCGCCAAGGGAATCTTCCCCTTCCGAGAACACTAGGAAAATCCCCCAGCTAGAGAGGCACTTCAACCATCACACACCATGCACCCTGTTAGACACACCACAAGTACGAGAGGACGAGTTATATAAATAATCTAAGACCCAGTACTAACTCCAACTACATAGTTAAGCTGGGCTTTTATCCGCACAGCCTCTTGATTGGATTATTGTCCTGTGCTGGTTGACCTCTCTCGCACTCGACGTGACATATGGGCTAATTGGCTGACGCCTTTGTTCACGTCGTCGTCTTTTGCTAAGTAATATATCCATTAATAAACTATAATTATCGACACGTACGCGATCAATATTATATTGGCGGCGCTGCGTTAGATGGGTGCCCGTCACGAACGCACGCGCCGTGTGCCCACTTTACGTACCGAACGCCCTAAGCGGCATTATCCCCGGAACAAGCACTTATTCCCAATAGGTGTGACGGACAGAATGATAGGACGACTCGGTGCAGGTCGACCTAGGCGGACATATCTCGATCAAATCGAAGATGTCCTAAAGAGAAGTCAAGAGTACTCGCAACCGACGAGCATGCATGAAGACGCTCATGAAAGTGGAGGAAGCAAGAGAAGTGTGCCAGGATCGTAGCAAGTGGAGAGAGGTGGTCTCTGCCTACCCCATTGGGAACAAGGCGTGACATATATGTATGTATGTAAAAGTGGAGGAAGCAAGAGAAGTGTGCCAGGATCGTAGCAAGTGGAGAGAGGTGGTCTCTGCCTACCCCATTGGGAACAAGGCGTGACATATATGTATGTATGTAAAAGTGGAGGAAGCAAGAGAAGTGTGCCAGGATCGCAGCAAGTGGAGAGAGGTGGTCTCTGCCTACCCCATTGGGAACAAGGCGTCACATATATGTATGTATGTGACGGACAGCCCTCTATGCAGAGGATGCGTGAAGACAGAGGAAACACAACAACACGTTCTCATGGAGTGCAGAAGTGGAGTCGATCGACGGGCAAAACTTTTCCACTCCCCCGTACCCTTACCAGAAGCATGCGGAAGCCCCAAGAAGCTTCTGGCATTCTCGGGAGGTTTGGGTTGGTCGGAGTAAGAGAGAAGTTAAGCAGCACAGGAGACACAATAATCCAACATATCAATAAAATATTACACAGCAGTGACAAAATTTACATCAAGAAAAACCGCGAACGTGTGCGTACGAGTCTTACACGTCGATGGTAAACACATTAATATTGTGTTAAATATAAAAAAAAAATACGAATCAAGTTTAATAACCGATTTGTTGAATAACACACCTAGGACAATTAATAATGACTTAATCATACCTTGCCCAGATTCTAAACCAGTTTTATACTAAACTAGCGGACCCGACAAACTTCGTCCTGTCAAAAAGATTTGTACAGTGGCAGTTTTTTGTTCCTAATAATTTTATAGATAATGTCGCATAGCCAACCAAATCGCAAAAAAAGTCTAAATGACCTATTACATTTTGTGGCTATTCCATTTTGGAACGTGACATTAAATCCTCCAACGATGTATTCTGTGCTCCAACGCACGCACGCACACTGGTTTGATAGATATGATTGAATTTCAACTATATGTAGCGTTAATAAAGCGCAAATTGACTCTTTGATGTTAGGAACACACCTTCATTGCTTAGACAACAGTGAGTGCTTGCAATATGAACTTTATACAATAACAATAAAGCTCAATTCGACTGTACGTTTTAGTTAGAAAACGTTTGCATGGGAAAATAAAAGGGCTGTTTTTAGGGTATTTCCAATAATTATTCCAATTTTCCTCAAAAACTCTCTTCCTTGTAAAAACCCTCCTTGAACTTCAACGAGTTAACGAACATTAACAAAAAAGAATTGGCCAAATTGGTCCAGGCGTTGTTGAGTTATGAGCTTACCAACACATTTTGCGATTCATTTTTATATATAAGATTAAGCAGTAAGATTGAATAAAAAAGATAATGAGTTTATTTTGTTACAACACACACACACACACATTCATACATACAACATAGAATATCTATACTAATATAATAAAGAAGTAAAGTTTGTGTGTTTGTTAAATTGTGAGGGATAATCTCGGGATCTACTGAACCGATTTTAAAAATTATTTCACCAATAGAAAGCCACATTATTGTGAGCGTCATAAGTTATATAAAAAACCGAAAAATAAAAACCCTTTTACGTGGTAGTCCGTTTTGCAAAGTGAATCGGAGAAAAAACGATCGAATGAAAGCGTTTCTTACGAACGCTGCCTTAACTATGAAAGATATATTTTTGAGTTCTAGAGAAAAGATGCGCGAGCTTGAAAATGCCTACAAAAAAGTCAATGACAGCATATGTCTAACTTTTATATTTAAGTAACAAAAAGTAGCTTTTTTAATATTACAGTTAGAAATTAAAACATAACACTCTGTACTAAAAAAGGATTATTAATATTTTGCCCAAACGAAGTGGGCACGGGTCAGCTAGCTTCATATAAATGTATAACATAAGTTTATTTTTTTGTTATTATTGGTGACTTATCTAGTAGTTACTTTTTGTTATATATTTTGTAGCTCCTACTTGAATTGTATATAAATAAGAATAAAGAATAACATATATCAAATCAGAATTCTAAGATAAATGAGATACTGTAAAAATTTTACGGCAACAGTTACGCAATCACCCAACAGCAGATGGCTGCTAAATAAATTTGCAACACATTTGGCGCAGCGGTCGTATGATCGGCTACTACCCAACGGGTCGCGGGTTCAATTCCCGCGCGGGACAAATATTTTTACTTATATATCCCGGTCTGGGTGTATCTGCGCGTGAGATCCTATGTTTGCGACTAGTGATGAATCGATACCGCTGAGGTATCGATACTTTTACTCAATCCAGTATCGGTCGTAAAGAGTCGATGCTTACTCGGTATCGATCGAAAAATATCAAATAATGTTTGGAAAATTTTAAATTAAAACCATAAGAAGTGTTAAAACTCTACATTAATAATTAAGCTTGCTAAAAGAAGTATGTTTTAGTGGCGCTACTTAATTTTTTTTTTCTAAATGAAACTGAATAATGCATGCGTTAAAAAACTTTATTTCAACGTAAACATTTTCATAATGAGTGTTAAAATGAGATATTGAATACTTACTCGATACTTCGATTAAAAGTATCAAGTCAAAAAGTACTTGGTATTGGAAGAAAAGTATCGAATAAGTACTCATATTTACTTGTATCGTTTCATCCATACCCACGACACAGGATAAAAATCTTAGTCTGGGGCAACGATTTAAAAAAAAAGCCGATCCATATGTTGCTAAATAAAAAAGAACTTACCAAGTCGTCTGGCAGCGTCAGCATGTCCTGACTTAATAACTGATTCCAGGGCGTCCAGGACACTGTGATGATATGTGGGAACCTAAAAGGACAAAGGATATGTCCGAATTTATTCATTTATTAAGGGATAACAAACAGTTACAATATAAAGTATAATATACTAGTTTGCTTAATCTGTGCATGCCAATACTGCAACCAACAACGTTATCCACAGATAAACAATAACAAAAATAGTGAGTTATACTTCACCTAAAAATGTTAGCTGCATAATCAAGTTGTAAAAAAAGACAAAATTTGATTACTTATTTATTAATTATTGCAAAAGGTCGTGACGACAATTAGGTGCGAGTAATTAAAGTGAAGTTTTATATTACAAATATTAATAACGTACATTGATTTAGATAGGACGGGTGTTGCAATGTGGAGCATTCCAAGCTAGCGTAAGCTGAAACCGCCAAGGAATAGAATTCCCTACCTGCGTCTTTGTTCCCCGATACTTATAATGTAGGGACTTTGAAGGCAAGAGTAAATAGGCACTATTTGAGTTTGCGTGTTCCACCTTAGGCAACATATTCTCTTAGCATCAGGTGAGATCGTTGTCAAACGCACTCAAATCTTATATATAAAAATAAATCGCAAAATGTGTTGGTAAGCGCATAACTCGATAACGCCTGGACCAGTTTGGCCAATTCTTTTTATGAAATGTTCGGCGAAGTTCAAGGATGGTTTTTACGACGAGAAAAACTCGAATAATTATCGGAAACACCCTAAAACAGCCCTTTTTCCCCATACAAACGTTTTCTAACTAAAACGTACAGTCGAGTTGAGCTTTATTGTTATTGTATAAAGTTCATATTGCAAGCACTCACTGTTGTCTAAGCAATGAAGGTGTGTGTTTCTAACATCAAAGAGTCAATTTGCGCTTTATTAACGCTACATATAGTTGAAATTCAATCATATCTATCAAAACAGTGCGCGTGCGTGCGTTAGAACACAGAATACATCGTTGGAGGATTTAATGTCACGTTCCAAAATTGAGTAGTCACAAAATGTAATAGTTTATTTGGACCTCCTTTGCAATTAATTATTTTTTATTTACAACGCCCTACGTGATGGTTCTGTATAGGAGAATTTTTGAGAAACAAAAAACTGCCACTTTACAAATCTTTTTGACAGGACGAAGTCTGTCGGGTCCGCTAGTATGTAATAAAAAGAAAACCGAAATAGATGGCACTAGCTACGCCCAAGAAGTTCAATACTGGACACAATTAATTGCGGGTACCACTGCATCTAACCATTGGGGTTAGCCTGAGCCTGATTTCGACCTCTGGTTATTATCATTTTTACAGACAGAATAAACAAAAGCTGACCATCGCGCAATCAAAGATTGTAGTTTGTCCGGCATCACTTTGCACTTTGGCAGCAAGCGAGGGTTTCCCTTATATTGATTCCAGAAGTCGTAGAAGGCGTGCCTGGTCCGCTCCTTGACCTGGTACCAGCGTCGCTGCAGCAGCATCGGTGAGCACTGCCTGCCTCTGGCAATCACAAGTTCCATGGTCAGACCGCATCATCACTCTGTGATCAACAACATGGCGACGAATTGACGACCTCAGTACTTGGTACAAGGGTTTCGAGGTGTCGCCATCTCTGAGATCCCGAGTTCGAATCCCAGTGGGGGCATATGTTTCTTTGATGAACGCGAGCATTTGTAGCTCAGTCATGGTTAATATATATGACTATCAAAAATATGTATCTATGCATTGTCTATCCGTTGCCCTAGATCCCATAACACAAGCCTTACAAAGCTTACTTTGGCCTAGGCTGAATGTTGTGAGTGTTAGGGCCGGTATTTCAATAGTAACTTATCTTGAATTGAGCTAGGATTGAAAATAAGTTTGACTTAGGTGTATTTCAAAACAGGATTAAAGTAAAGTGGTACTCAAAGTCCACCTTAACTAGCCCGAATCTAAGTGGCGGATTTGTACCACTTAAGTGACAATCTGGGATTTATAGTGTGGCATCCTCAGAAAAAGTTGTCTCGTGGTAATTTTATTTTTTACTCATAATATGTTATTTGAGTATTTATTGATAACTTATTAAAGAACAAGTTTTAATTATCAATAAAAGTTAATCGACATGAACACAAAGCTAAGCTTAAACAGTAAAATATGTTTATGTGGTAACTATTATTCGTAACTTTTAAAATTCCCCATATAGCAACATCGACCATTCGTCGTTCATTTTTCTCAGTAGAAATATTTTAAATTAACTTATTAAAACTTCAATTTTAATTAAAATGTTTCAATTTGTAAAACACAAAAAAAAACAGCGCGAAGCGAACGAATCAGTCAAATTGTCAATGTCAATTATTTGACATATTTGATTTGACATCTAAACGTCAAATAGCGCTAGCGTCTGCGGAATTTGATGTAAACTAATACATTTTGTTCATTATGTTGCAACCTTGGGATTGATCTCGGATTAGCTAAGGTGATGAATATCCTGATTGAAATATACTTACGTTTCTTAAAAGTGAGACTTAGATTAAATGTGCTACTTAACTTAAGTAATAAGATAAGTTAACATTGAAATACCGGCCCTAAGAAATATTTATTTATTCATATGTTGATTTTATTTAATGAAACGGACAAAATAACACGCAAACTATTGGTATTGAATAACAAATAATTATTCTCTATGAGCTGCGTTTAGTGAGTGCTGTGTCTATATTGCTGCGTAGATTGTTACAAACCTAAAAATGAAAGCTAGAAAGGGGTTGGATTTTTGTTTCGAGAACCCGGGACGACACCTCCAAACCGGTATACCCACCCCGTGACTACGGGGATCGTCAAAACATTAACAGGGATAAAAGGTATGCTTACTCAGTGTTGTATTCTAGGACGATATTGGCCCATTGCTCTGCCAGTTCCTCACCCTTAGAGCCCTCCACGTCGTTCTTCAACACAAGGTCGAATAATTTCGTTTTAGCTTCTTCGCTCATCTGTCAAATGTAAATCTTATATATAAAAATGAATCGTAAAATGTGTTGGTAAGCTCATAACTCAACAACGCCTGGACCAATTTGGACAATTCTTTCGTTAAAACGTTCGTTGAAGTTTAAGGATGGTTTCTACGGCGAGAAAAATTTGAATAATTATCGGAAAAACCCTAAAACCAGACGACCTTATTTCCCATACAAACGTTTTCTAACTAAAACGTACAGTCGAGTTGAGCTTTATTGTTATTGTATAAAGTTCATATTGCAAGCACTCACTGTTGTCTAAGCAGTGAAGGTGTGTTGCTAACATCAAAGAGTCAATTTGCGCTTTATTAACGCTAAATATAGTTGAAATTCAATCATATCTATCAAAACAGTGTGCGTGCGTGCGTTGGAGCACAGAATACATCGTTGGAGGATTTAATGTCGCGTTCCAAAATTGAATAGCCACAAAATGTAATAGGTCATTTAGACTTTTTTTGCGATTTGGTTGGCTATGCGACATTATCTATAAAATAATTAGGAACAAAAAACTGCCACTGTACAAATCTTTTTGACAGGACGAAGTCTGTCGGGTCCGCTAGTAAATAATAAAATAAACAAATATTTCTTACACTTATAATCGGGCGCTCATTAGAGGCTAAGCACACCGCCCTAGTCATTGCAACCTATAACTTATATGCTCCTAAAAAGTGTTAAAATTTGTACAACCTGATCCCTTATCCGTTATGAATAACTGATGAAATCATGGCTGCAAACAAAATTTGTCCGTGTCTGATTTGACAGACAAATGAAAATTTTATATCAAATAATTAATCGTTAAAGATAATCCTACTACTATTATAAAGGCGAAAGTTTGTAAGTATGGATGTATGGATGTTTGTTACTCTTTCACGTAAAAACTACTGAATGGATTTGAATGAAACTTTACCACAATATAGCTTATACATCAGAATAACACATAGGCTACAATTTTTGAGGATGTGAGGTCGTAAAAAAAACACATTTTTTGCGGTTACATTGCAAATTGTCTGTTGTGTCTGTTTATAGGAGCATCCTGCAGTAGCTACCTATAGGCCTATGATTAGGGCTCTGCAGTGCTTAGTTACCGTATTTCTTACTTATTACTAGACTAGACGGGACGAACCTGAAGTCCACGCGAACGAAGTCGCGGGCAAAAGCTAGTATATAATAATAATAATTACTAAGTGCGTAGGCTAATGACGACCCAATCGCACGCTGGTGGGGCATTAACTATAATATAAATGCCCCAGCCTAAATGCAGTCAGCCTCCCTCAGGGCAACTTGTGGCGAGCTGGCGGTGAGCTGCGTCACCGAGGGTGACGATTTTTTTTTTTTATTCCATACCGTGGCAAACGAGCAAATGGCCCACCTGATAGTAAGTGGTAACCATCGCTCATGGACATCTGCAGTGCCAGGGGCACAGCTGAGCCGCTGCCTACCTGGAGAGAAATACTCTTTTTAAGCCTCGTTTGAAGTTAGACATATTAGCGCTATTATTATTTATTATTATTTGTTAGCGCTCAGGAAACATCGCAGCTGGGAGCTCATTCCAGAGTTTGCATGTACGCGGAAAGAATGAACGCTGAAACCGAACTGTACTAGACAAGATCGGTTCCAGGTGATATGGATGAACTCTACTGCGGTGGCGGGTGGTGCGATGTGCTTCAGGGGGGCGTATGCTACCCGCCTCTGTCTTGCCTTAACCAGCCCGACAGAGTGGAGTCGCAAGAGCAGATACTCGAAGGGTGGAAGTGTAATAATGTCATAATGCCGACGGCGTATCGATTGCTTTTTCAGACACACCTCTCTACACCCTTAGCCGTTCTCACCAATATTGCTCTCTTCGCACCAATATTGGTCTGCTTTTTTGGGGTGCCCATTTAGTGAGCGGCGAGTCACCACCTGCCATATTTAAATCAATTAGGAGGCTTTGAGAAGGCAGGTGACCGGAGTCTCTTCCATAGTCCGGTTTTCACTACCACCACAATCTAACTGGGTATAGTCTTTAGCTGCATTTTTCATGGTGCAGATAGAGATTAGATTCAGTTGGCACACTCCATGCCTACTTTCATTTTTCGATTAAATGGCGTCTACGCATTGGATCTCTATCCCCGCGCACGCCTTATAAAGGACCGTTTATAAAAACACGTGATTTAAGCGACAATAATAACTAATAATATAATATTTCCTACACTAATTGGCCTAGCCCAAAGCAAGCTTCACTTCACTGCAGAACAGATGCTCAACCTATATCAAGCCCAAGTTCGATCCTGCATGGAGTACTGCTGCCATCTTTGGGACGGCTCTGCCCGCTATCAGTTGGCTGCCTTGGACTCAGTAGAAAGGCGAGCTAGAAAACTTATCGACGACGAAATACTTATAAACTCACGTCTTCAGAGTCTAGAACACCGTCGAAGAGTTGCTTACCTTTCTGTTTTCTATAGGTTGTATTTCGGAGAGAACGGTTACACGTACAAAACGGTTCCAGTCTTCGTTTTTAATACGAACAGCTAAGATGTGGAACTCTTTGCCGACGTCTGTGTTCCCGGAACAATATAATCTTACGGTCTTCAAGTCACGAGTGAATAGGCATTTGCTAGGTAAGCGTGTTCCATCCTAGTCCTCATCGTCACTTACCATCAGGTGAGATTGTGGACAAACGCAAACCTATTTTCAATAAAAAAAAAAAAAAAAGCTCTATAAGGCTTGTGTTATTGGATCTAGGACAACGGATAGACATACATATATAAATATTTTTGATATAAATGTTTGATATTAACCACCATGAATAAGGTACAAATATGCTTGTATTCATCACACAAACATCTGCCCCCACTGGGACTCGAACCCGGGACCTCAGAGATGGCGACACCTTGAAACCGATGTACTAACCACTCAACCAAAGTAGCAGTTTTCTGTTTTTTTAACGCATTACCATAAGTTAATAATATTTTGTGCAATACGTTTTTTTTTTATTGTTCAACCTTCCAATAGTCTAAGGCAAAGGAACCTGTGTCAATAGTCTATCGCATCTGCAATTTTATTTCATAATTATATTTTTTATTTTACTATATATGATAATCGTTTTAAATTTAATTAATGTTGTTACTTTTATCTTTTACCTTTCTTAGACTCGACTTAGTTCTTTGCAGCCTATGCTGAAGTCAGGTCCTAATTGGCTATTTGTTAATTTATCGCACTTGTCTTGTATTACGTACTTGTTGTCGATAAGTGGATTCTATTCTATTTACCTTTTCTATCAGATCGACGTCCTCGTGCACGATGATCAGGTCGACGAACAGCCAGTCAGAGTCGGTCATGCGGTATGTGGGTTCTACTTTGGTCACATCGTCGTCAGCTTCAAAGAGACGGCTCAGCTTCTTCAGCGTGATGGTGCGTATTCGTGACCTGGAACCACCAAACAGGGGACTTATTTCTTAGTAGATTAGGCGCCGGGGTTTTATTTTTTTACTGATGTCTTGTGATAATAGGTCTTGTAGGGAGGATCAGTCACCCCAAGGAGATGTTCGGAGTTTCTCTGCATGATTGTATCAGAAATTATAAAATCAACAGACGAACTAGAATCACCGACATAGCCCGAAAAATTGCTCAACTTAATTGGGGCGATGAGCAGGGCAGATTGCTCGTAGGACTGACGGAAGCTGGAACGAACTTTTAGTCAAAAAAGAAGGCTGCGAATCCTTCCAAGGAGTACGAAACGCAAAAGTCGCCGGAGTAGTCCGACCGGTATGGCCTACCGACTGAAATCAGCCTTATGCCTAAGTTCTAAGAGCCATATTTGCAAATCGTGAGGGCGACTGCCCCTTTAGGAGAAGAATGAAACAGCAAGTGACGCCGTTTTTTATCATAAGCGGAGAGGTCCTCGAGTGGCAGGTATATGCTGGACATCGCAGCCACAAGACGGCAAGACGACAGCGTCTGCCCGTTGTGGTGGGTCTACTAACGCTGGGGGGTGAACGGGGTAGGGAATAGAAGACGACCGCAGGAAGGCGTTGGTCGCTAGATGCGTAGGACCAACCGGTGCGTAGATCCTTGACGAAGGCCTGTATCCAGCAACGGGCGTCTATGAAATAGCAGTGCCTCTTAAAAGATGAATACAGAAGATGTTGAAGGTTCGTGACGCCCCGACATCATACTCTATAGGTATTCTTTTTGATCGTTATGTTTAATTACTGTCTTAATAATATATGGTCGTCTCTGGAAATGTTTAATGTTTTGTTTTCGTTCTAGAAGTATTCGTTTCAGTTATCCATATTTTTTATATTTGGTTTTTCCAGTACTCGCCACAATAAATAAAATATAAAAAATTTCATCAAGTCCCTTGCTTATCGCACAGGGCAACATTACAATGACTCCGTAGACAGTGCAAAGAGACACAATGTGCAATTATTAGTTTGCAAGCGTAATTTTCTGGATAGGGTATTTTTGTATAAAATTTTATTAATAATAATATTGATTCGGCCGAACTTTTACAAAGAATCAATCAATATTCGAGTGCCCAGGACTTCCTCACGTATAAAAGACACTTTTTTTGTTCCGTACTGTCGGACAAATTATGCTATAAATACCTTTTTCCCGCGCTCTTGTTATTGTAATAAACTGCAATTCGATATAGATGTGTTTTGTAACTGTAACTGTTTACATAAACTTTTTTTCTTTTCATGGCTTAATTAGCAATAGTTTTAATGTTTAATATGTATATAATATATTTAATTCTCACCATAATCAGTTCATTATCACAACATACTTATACATATTACAGCTTTCCACAACAACACTTGCACAATATTAACTTGTACAAATGCAGCTGCAAAAGAACGAGAAACATGTTTAAATCGATTACGGCGGGTTGATTACCCGTACTAGGAGTAATCCCGCAAATCCACACGGGCGACCAATCCTCCACCCGTTTATGGGACCAGTAAATGTATGGCCAGGCGAGAAGTAATTGCATTAGAAGTATTTATACAATATTGCAACTATAGTCCATTTTAAATAAGATGACCTCTGTGACAGTTCGATTTCGACACTTGTAGAGAGGTCCTACAGTAAAAATAAAATCGATTATTTCTGGTAATCGATTATACTTTATATGTAAATGAAATCGATATTATCTTACTACCAAAACTTTGAGTATCATTAGTGTTTCTGTATTATATTGAAAGTTTTTGATGATCAATGCATTTATCTTATGTATATAATATTATGTAGGTATAGCAGAAATATAGTCAAGTGTTTCCCTGTTACTTCTTACTTTGAAAATTGTAACTGTTCATAACTTGGTATTAAAACATCCGCGAAAGCTATTTACTTCATTGGTAAGGCTCGTTGATTTATATCTAGCTCTTATTTTATAACCCTTATGTGACAGTCACATAAACATAAACGATTGTTAGGTAATCACAAGATGGCCGCCGATTATTCGATGTCCCACCTCTATGTGTTTTTGACGTTCCGTTTCATGTTTGCGAATTGCATAGTTATTTAAAAAAGATTTATTTTTATTCTTTATTTCATTAAATTAAACTAAGCGATACTGTCTTCGTTTTATAAGTAAAATATATTTTATTTTATTATTTTTTGCAATGAAGCTACTATGAATAAAAAATATTAAAGAATAAAAATATGTTTGTTTGTCAAACGAAAAATACGTAATTCGGAGCACGATGAACTGTCACAGAGATCATCCTAGTTGAAATGGACTATAGCGAAAAACAAAACACACACTCTTCTTTACGTGAATATGCTAATGAGTTTGTATGTGTTTGTATGTTGTGTGTGCTTCTTAATATAGATTTCTCAATAAATGCATCTATATGTAGTACTGTGTCGATATCACCATTCCTCATGACAATAATCTGGTGAAAATTGAGAAGCTCTTGAAAGAGAGAACGCCAGCCGTTACATTGACTTGGCCCACGAGTTAAACGCCACGTGGAATTTTATTTGACTATAATTTTTTCAAACGATTATTTCGCGAATGATCTGATAGCAAAAAACGTAGACTAACATTTTAAACAGCTCTCGTTTGACTTAAATCAAGGGCCGGATAAAGAAAGCAGTGATCTAAAATCACTGCTCGTGCGTATTGTCCAGTGATTCCTTTCTCTGTAGCCCTAACCAGCCCTAAGCATAGGCTTTGCTCGTTGCAAACAGGGACCTTGGGACCTTCGACGCTAAGCACTGAAGGTTTACGCCTTCTCGATTACTATGGAGAGGTGTGGGTCCCATAACATCTGCCACAACATCACGATGCATCCACGCTCATTGCTAAGGAAGTAACTGAGGCTGCTCACCTCACGTGTGTGAAGGTTCTCTCTCAAAAACCCATGACACCTCTTCTTCCGTCAAATTTAGCCTCATAAAGGGGATACATGTAAGTATAGTGTGCGCTGTGTCGCGAGCAGGTGACCGCCTCTTCTAACCAGTATGTCTCAATCTGCCTCCATCTCAGTAGAAAACAGTGATCAAGCATTAGCATAGAAAGGGCAGGTACAGAAGCTACCATTATTGTTCTTTACTAACCACATGTCCTTGCAATCATAGTTGGTGAGCTCCTGGATATTCTCCCAAAACTCGTCCAAAGGCTTGTTCTTTTGGAGATGCCAGGAGACCGTCCTAATCATACGGCGCTTGAAAGTCTCTAGTTCCCTCTCTAGATCCATCTTGATGATCTGGAAACAGAGTAAGTGTTATAAATACTAGAGTAGATCGTCGTAATACGAAGACTACCAGGGTACACGACCCTTCTAGTTAGGATACGTCTGTGTTAATTATCTTTTACCTGCCTAGATAGGCAAGGAATTCGGGTAGACGACAATTTAGTGGTTAAACCCACTCGTTTTTGATTTACTCTGGTTAATGTAAAACTTGTAAATATGTACATAATAATATTAAATATTGTTTGAGTACATATATTTTAATTGAATAACACGCTACTATATGCTACTCGAAACATTAATCTTGCGCAGAAGTCGCAGGCGCCAGCTAGTATTATTAATTAAAATACGTAAATTAATAATACATAGTACAGTTACAGTCGTATGTGTAAACGTAGATACACATTACATGTCAAAAAATATACTGTACAATTAGTAAGCATGTCCAATGGACACTGCCCCTTGTTCTTTATAATGTGATCATTTATAATCTAAATCGGAGGTTCCCACAACATTTATGTATCGTAGACCCTTTGCCATGCCACCATCGGGTTTGGGTACCTGACATTGAAAGCCTACATCATACAACTTACAAAATAATGTAAACAAATATAATATTAGGTTGTCCGATAAGTTCTTGCCGTTTTTTTTTAATTAAAAAATTAGCGATCGAAATGAAATTTTTTGGTATAATGTTTTGTGTTATTCGAAAGAGATTTTTTCGCTCTACAAGAAAGTCTATTTGGTTTTTTTGTTTCGATTAGTTTTTGTTAATTTTTAGAGCATTTAAATGGAGTGGCAAGTCGACAAAAACGAGCATTTTCGACACCATCTACTTTTTGTGTTTAACCGAGGTGCCAAAGCCAAGGAAGCTGCTAGAGAGATTTGTGCCGTATACGGAGAGGGTTGCTCGATATTGGTTTGCGAAGTTCAAAAGTGGCAATTTCGACCTCAAGGACGCATCTCGTTCCGGGCGACCAAATGAGTTTGATGAAGAGCGTTTGGATCAACTTCTGCACGAAGACCCGCGTCAAACAACCAGAGAATTGGCAGAGCGTATAGGATCCAATAAATCAACAGTAGCAGAACATCTCCACTCAATGGGAAAGGTTCAAAAACTCGGAGCCTGGGTGCCGAACGTATTGAGCGAAAACAATAAAAATCAACGATCCACCATTGCTGCTCGTCATCTCTCAACTCATGGACATAAGCAAAGATTTCTTTATCGCATCGTCACTGGTGACGAAAAATGGTGTCTCTACATCAACATGAAGTTGTTATTTTATGTTTAAAAATAAAGTTATAAAAAATTTAAAAAAAAAACGGCAAGAACTTATCGGACAACCTAATATTTTTTACTTCATAGGTACTTTTAGACTGGCCGAAATAAGTACAAATAGTCTCACTTAAAATTCAGTGTGTTTTAATCATAAAGCATTTTCCATACAATGTATTTTTTTTTTCACCTAATCTTATACAAAATTAGTTAAAAATCTTATACTTTTGATGGCATACAGATCACTGGTAAAGTTTTTATTTATAGTGCAATTAAAATGAATTTATCAGAAAGGCTAGCAGTCCTAGTTGCTTTAGGGCAAGGCTGGCCAATAGATTTTCCTAGAGGCCAAAATTTGTTAGACTGCGGCGGCGCCGGGCACAAAACTAAAGTTCGATTTTTAATTCGAGTCAGTAAAATGACATTTCCAGTGTCATGTGTCAGAAATCATATTATTTAATATGGTATGTATTACATATTTACAATAAAAAAACGCTTTGATACCTAATAAAATAAAGCATGTCCAAATCTATTGATTGCCGAACATCACTATTGTAGTGGGTTGTACTGGGTCACCCTTTTTTGTATCAGTGACAGTTGCACTTGTCATTTTACTGACTCGAATTAAAAATCGTAGTTTATGTTCATTCATACATCCAATATTACACACATACAAAAAGTACAATAAACAAACATCAATAGCTTCAATATTTGTTTATTTGTGAATCAAATTAAGCAAAATAGTAACAAAATTAGTATTCTTATTTAATGTGAGCTGTGAAGAGACTTTTCTGAAAGTAATTTGTCGATATTTGGTTTTAGATCTGATGAAGAAAGAAGAATAAAGCCTGAAATGTGTTTAGGTTAGGGGCAATCAGAAATTCTTTCATGACCAAAGACTTAAAACCAAAATATTTTTTATTTAACATAGGCCTTTACAAGCACTTATTAACGTCAAACAAATAAAACTTACCGACAAAGACAGCTTAAGGACTACATAACCTTAAAAATAAGGAAAAAAAATACTCAATATCTGTTCGGAAACGGGAGAACATTAGAAATCACAAATTCAATTACAGAACTACAAACTAATACACCACTAAAAATTAAACAACTCCCTCAATTAGTTCACAAGATATGGAGCAGTGGATACTTTTTTGAAGCCTCTGTATTTCTTACACTCCAATTAGCCTAGATCACATTAGGCTTTTGTGTTATGGGATCTAGAGTGATAAATGATTAAATTAATAATTTAATTTATTTATTAGGACACTAGCAGTGCATGTATTAATTATAATTAATACATAAGATTGAGAATTATTTCAAGGCTGATGCATACACCTCTGTAGGTGACACAGCATTGTCAAGTAGGTAACAAATCAAAAACTATAATAATGAAATTAATCACATTTATCAAAAAATCATATAACATAAAAAATACATATAAGAACTCATTGCCACACAAAAATACTAATTTCGTTTAATTATTATTATACACTAGCGGCCCGTCCCGGCTTCGCACGGTAGACATTACTCTTCGCAGCGTATGAGATGAAAGACATTTTATGGCTAATTTTTTTACACCTTCGGTTGGTTATAATAAGAATTTCTAAAGATTTCTATAGTTATTTAGTACTAAATATAGCGTATGTTACTCGATGATAATAATGTAGCTTTCTAATGAAACAAGAATTATCAAAATCGGTCCAGCACTTTTTGAGTTTATTCGTTACATACAAAAATACAAATCTTTCCTCTTTATAATATTATTAGTGTAAATTAAATAGGTTAATACTACAATATATGTATACATATTAAATACAAGTTAACCTGAAATATAGGTACGTATTCTCACTACTCTTTTGTCTTTGAAATTTCTAGTGAAGTTATGGTTACATGTGAAATATATATATAGCAGGTCTTCCATTTCATCTTAAAAAATTACGAATTTTGAATTCATCATTATGTGAGTGTGGGTTAGGTGAGGCAGATGTAAATCATATATTTTTTGTATGCAAAAAATATAATCATAACAGTTTTTTTTGAAACCCTCATTAGCTGTACCTAAATATCCATTACCCACTAATATAGATGTAATATTATCTAGAATAGATTCATTTGCAATAAAAGTAATATCTTCTTTTGTCACAACTAATGATATAAACATTTAAAGTGGTGTATTAATTATATCATGAGATTTTTTTTTTGTTTTTAATTCATTAAGAGTTATGTTGGTCAATGTAAATATGTAATTATATAATTATTGTTTGTAGTTAGGAATATGTAGATGTAGTAATATTATCAATATTTTTCCTTTGTTTCAGGCTGGAGTACCTTGGTTCTCGGTAGAGTGCCCTGGTTCTCAATGGAATGCCTATTCTCTTAAGTCGCGTTCGAATTTTTGTTTATTATATAAAGCTGACGTGATGCTGGCAAAATGTTTTTATAAAAAAACGATTGCCATTAACAAATTGAATTGAATTATATATAGCAGTGAAATTACAATGTCACAACGTGACAACATGTATTAGTTATTACAAATTTGTTTTAAATCTCACAGAAACCTCAAGTAGTTATAAGTCTTGTAACCAGCATCCAGATTTGTTGCTATCAACTCCTAATTCCCACTTTTCCGAAGGAAAGAAAATCAATATACTTCTTCAATTTCTTTCTTCGGGCACACTTGAGTGCACTTTTAAGTGGTGCAAGTATAATTGGAATGTATTTAATAGGTACATTCACAACACTCTATGACAAATTTTGAAGACAAAGACTGTTGAAGACTTTTTAGGTTAGTAATACTTTTTAAACTTCTATTTTATGTCTATTTCAAGTAGTATTCATAAAAATTCTAATAAGATATCTTTTTCTAAGGTGTGTTTTTCGGACGAGTCAACATTCGCGATTCTAGCTGAAAAAAATCAAAATGCATCTTTGTCAGGCGACGCCCAGATGAGAAAAATCACCCCAACTGCATCGTGGAGTAGGGTTGCCAACCGTACTCTAAAATAGAGTATTGTCCTCTATATCATGTGGTCGTACTCTATAATCTATAACACTAATAAAGTACGCTAAAATACTCTTTTTTTCAAAATGTTTAGTGCACGTCTGTAATAATACGCAGAAACCTTAATCAGAATAAAAAAGTCCACTATTTACTGTTATTATGTTGGTATCGCCGATTCCTCAATCCATATTCGAACGTTCCTGTCACAATTGTAGATGTTTTGGGTATTATGGAAAATTTAAAATCAGAAGTACAGCAAAGATTGAAAGACAACTATTTTGGCTATACAACAAAACAGAAATTAAAACCTCTTGAACAATCATCACCTAACTTGTATAATAAAATTAACACTAATTTTTCATTGTGTATAAACAAATGTTTGACTTATTTACAAAAATGGTTTGATTTTAGTAATGATAACTGGCTGTATTCACTAAATACAATATATTTAAAGACTACTGTTGAATTTAATCATTTAGACCAAATTATAGAAGGAAAACTTAATTTAAAAAGACTAAACATAGACATGGATACTTTATATTCAGAAGTAACAATTTTAAAATTGCTGCAAGCCGAATTGTTTAATAACACAGACTTTATACAAAAATGCACCGCTGAAATATGGCAATATATTTTTTAAAAATGTCCTCAAGAATTTGATTGTTTAAAAAAAATTATTAGCTAATTACTCTCTGTTCCCGCCACTTCAGCATTTACGGAAAGAGTATTTTCGTTCCTGAATATGAAGTGGCGAGAAGAGAGAAACAGAGTTTCATTGAATTTAATCAAAAATAAACTCTTGATATTTATAAATTTAGAGTTAGAATGCTCACTCACTAGACTCATTCAATATCTTTAAAAATAATGAAAATATGTTATGTGCCGCAAGAACTACTAAAAAATACCTTTTTAAAAGATAAAAATAAATGATACTCTTTTTTATAAGTGCATACTCTTTATTTACCTCCTTCAAAATCAGATATACTTTATTACTGCTGAAAAAAGTTGGCAACCCTATCGTGGAGTGTCGTAAAGACCGTGTTAAGATTATGGTGGTGTCAAAATGAGACTGGCCCAATACTGATAAGTTCTAGAAACACGCTTATTACTAGAACTCCAAGAATGGTTCCCAGATGGAGAGGAATTCATTTTTATGCATTTTCAGCACCATGCCATAAAGTATCCTCACTTTGTGTGTGTAACGAAGTTTTTGGAAGACCACAACATTCCAGTTTTTCCTTGGTCAGGCATTTCTCCCGACATTAATCATATAGAACACTTATGGGAGTTTACAGAGAAAGTTATAACCACCCAGGTAAATCTAATAGAAAAACTGATATATGTGTGGCATCACAACCCCACAATAAAAGAAAGTGCCAAACAGTGCATAGAAAGCAAGCCAAGACAAATAACCTTTATACAGCCAAGGATAATGTCACTAAATATTAATAATTTCTCCAATTGAGATTATTTGATAAATATGTATTCTTCTATCTATAATATTAAACATAGTTATAAACTGTGTTTATAATGAGTGTTGGACCAATATTGTACAAAATACCAATATTTCATGTACTGTCCTTATTGTTTTTGGCCACCCACTGTAGTTGCATACTCAGCTGATCTTAATTTATACAAAAACAGCTGCAATTATGTGACAATCAAAATATATAGGTAATCATTTCACAGAATCCTTAAAGATCTCTGCAAGGTAATTAATAGGCAACATAATTTGATAAGACTTTGTAGACTATTTTAGTTAAAATCTATGTATAATTTATACTTAAGAATGTTTTAAAATCAAAATAAGAAATTTAATATAATAGGACATAACTTAATATATTTAACTACTCTAAAATGGCATAATCTAATTATTATAATTTAATTGCACATATTTTTAAATGACACAATTACATTGAATAAAATAGGTTTTTGTTTTTGTTATTCTTTTATTTAAGTATCTTAGATTGAGCCAGCTTATTAAAATAGGAATTTTTATATTTTATATAGTTTAAAATTGATTACATGTAGTATTTTTTATAAACTAGATTTAGTGTGATTTTTAATTAATCAAACTGCAAAAACATTGAAATTCCATTTTTTAAATTATTTATTATTGTATTTTATTATTGTGTTTCCACAATGCTGTGAAAAAGTAAATTTGTCTGATGTATTGAGCAATTAAAGTGAATAAACAAACAAATAGGTATATGAAGCTTTGATTGAAATATTCAGCTTGCTTTGCATTGCTACTTTATGGACATGTTTATCGCATTGAACCATAACAAATCTGCTGTGTTATTTCACATTCATTAAGTATTGATATTTTTTTAGTAACGGTTACAATCAGACTAAAGTGACCATTTCACCAACTCTGACAAACAACAATTGTATGTTGTAATTCTCATTTTCTCTTTAGAATTAGTAAGTGCTCTTAAACCATGCAGGACCCTAAATACTGTTACAAATAACTATGGTTTAGCCAAATAAGTGAACGAATGTTTGCCAACAAAGTGTTGCCTAGCAACCACTGACAGGCATATATTAATAACCTTTTTATATTATAATACAGTTTTATTGCTTTCAAATTTGTGATACCTACTTTTAATATTATAGTGTAGTAATATTTTACAGTTTATTTCCGAATGGCTATCGCAGGCAGACTGTTTAATAATATTATAAATGCGAAAGTCTGTCTTTCTGTCTGTTACCCTTTCACTTTTCAACCGTTGAAACGATTTGGATGACATTTGGTTTAGAGGTACATATTGTGAGATCTGGAAAAGACAGGCTACTGTTTACCATGGGAAATTTGATTTGATATCTACATTATCTACATTAATATTATAAAGAGGAAATATTTGTATTTTTGTATGTTTGTAATGAATAAAGTCAAAAACTACTAGTTAAGCCTATTTCAAAAATTCTTTCACCATTAGAAAGCTACATTCAAGCTGAGTAATATAAACCATATCAAAAATTTTACTGCGGTAAAATATATCTTTTCTATGAGAAAATTTGTTATTAATATGTTCATACATATGTATTGCGGCCAGTTACAATAATGCCATTTAAGAACATTCCAATATAATATGATTTTTAATAATACACGACAGTACTTGAAAGCAGGTAGGTTATGACCACAAATTATGGCGGCCATATTGCAAACATAATACTATTTTGTTATTCCGTTCAGTAATTAATTCCTTTATAAAATGAGACATTATTATAACAATTTTATTTAAATAACGTAGTAATAATTTAAACTAGTATTTTTTACTTAATAACATAAATATCAATTATATAGTTGCCACAGAAACATTAGTAAAAAAGTTAAAAAAAAAAATTTGCATTTATGATTTACAACAAACGGAACATAGATCGTGGTCAGATAAAAATGCAAATATATGCTACTGATTTGAAAAGGTAGCTAAGTTGAAGTGAGTACGTAAGAAAATATGGTCTATTTCAATTGATAGATTATTATAAAAGTGCCAACTATTACAAAAAATGTTTATTACATCTGAATTTCACCCATGTCAGCAAGATTATAGGGTTATCAAGTAAAATTAATTATGTTTTTATTTTATAAATTTACTTATATGGAAGTTTCTTAAGTGTTTGTAGTAGTATGTGGTAGAAAAAAATATATAATGGATCAGTCATGAAAAGCGTTTTACAAATACAAGATAACGACAAGATAATTGAGTTTTTTTTTAATTGATTTGTGATAACCTTAAAGGTGGTTTGTTTACAGTTATTTGTTTCCTTAATTAAACGAAGTTTAGACAGTCCATAGAATGCTAAGTTTTGTAATGACAACTATTTTATATTCTGCATATGTGGCATTTTTTACAATTGCCACACCTGTTACAGTAAAATGGCAGCCAGATGGGAAATCTAATTATATGTTAATTGTTTGAAATATACCTAAGCCTAACTTTGTTTAAGATATGCTTTACCAAGTAATCTGTGTTATATATAGTGATTGTTTTATTTACATTGCCATATTAATGACATTTGTATAGTTCTAATGTTACTGCTGCTGTTAACAGCTGTTATAAATTATCAAATATGAACATTACTTTTAACTGTTTTAATACCACCTTTTTTAAATTGTAAATATATAGTTGAACTACTTGTCAATTCTAATTTTACTAAATATTTTATTAGTTATCATGAAGCTAATTGGAGGAAGAACCAAACCAAAAAAAAATAGGTAGGTAGCTGACTCACAGCCATCAAATATTTAAAATAACATCTTTAGAATTTTTTTCATTAGAAAAAAAAAATCAAAAGATATTCTTTAGATTTTTTCTATCAAGGGAATCTTATTATGCTTCTATTTTGATTAATTAAATTTTAATATTTTCATAATCAATATAATATTTTTTTAACAGGAAGTAATTGGCATCAAACAAATATAAAATATTTTAATAAAAAAAAGATCTACATGACCCTATATGCAGATACAAGAAAAAAAAAATACCCTGTAACTGCATTTCCACTATGGACAAAAATTATTTTTGTAATATTTTATATTTGTAAAAGCAATAAAAACCAGAGGGAGGCTATGACACGGTTGTCTGTTTGGGTGCCTCCATCTTACAAATTATAGCAAAATAACATTGCTTATATGCTGTATTTTGGTGTGAAGTGTGAATTTACTAAGTACTGAGATTTTATATTTTATGTCACATGTTGGCAACATACAATATGGTTTTGAGGCTGTTGCAGATTTACTGCACATCTCACAGAAACCACACATAACTTTGTCAATCTTCACCTAAAACATCATAGAAAAAATCACTTGACATAATTTATTTAAATAACAGTAAATTAACATTTTAATTAAATTCTTAAATTCAAATGAGGTCCTACAGCTCTGAAATCTAAGAGATATATCTTGTTGTTTAAAATTGGTTTTATTATAACTTTGTTATGATATATATTTTAATACATTATAAATTTTATTTAAACTGTTAATAAAATAAATTTCTTAAAGATTTTTAAGCATGTTATAGGTTTGGCTAATTGGCGATAAACATACAAGAAACGTGTTCCTTTCACGACGTTCTAATCTTCGCTGGTTCGGCAAATATTGCATATTTAATACAGCTGCCGAGCGGAGTGCACGCCATGTCTGCAGTTTAGTCAAACGCCTTAAAATAATTATAATCACTAATATTGGCACAGCTCTTGTGGCGTGCAGTCGCGTATGACGATAAAGATGCAACCGCACTACAACCCGGCTTCCAATGAAATCACATTCACAATTCATATCATTACCTACAATAAATACTTACCTCTTATAGAGCCGTACTTTGCACAATATTCACTCGTTTTCACACATCTCACTAAATAGTTACAACAATACAATCCATGAAAAAAAACAACACTATAATCGTTTTTTCTTTCACATTATGCTAAAATATACTGAATAATTCAATGCAAATCAATTATAATATACGCTTCATGTAACACACTTGCGCTCTAGTTCACGGCAGAAAACAAAATGGAGTATTTCGTGTCGCGACAAAACGAAGGCATCATTCGATTGGCCGACGAAGTTGGCACAGTTTGGCCGCATGGCGCTGGTGTGCTCGTTTTAGAATAGATAGTTGTGTTGAAACGCGAACACACATGTTACTATCCTTGTCGGACGTAGTAAGAAAATGATTATACAAGCGAGAGAAAAGACAAATTTCGATAGCAAATCAGCAAATATTTAATCACTTATGCAGCAGACGTCATCCAAATAAGACGTGAGCTAAGAAATAATCACATACTTAGCAACTTGGAAATGAGATTAAAATGTTATGATATGACCCTAGGAATAAAATGTATTATAATATGTTATGTTATTCCAACAAATAAATTTTTACAAACTTAACAAAATTATAGTTTCGTATTTTTTGTGGAATATGTAATTTAATGCTATTAGCTTATGATTTCTTTTATTACAGCTTACTAAATATGAAACATAATATTTTTATTTAATATTTTATTTATCATTATGAAAATAATACTTACATGATTTGTTTACATAAAAATAATTAACATTATTAATACACATGGTAATTATATTTCCACTTATTTTATCGCATAATATTATTTTTTATATTATGCCATACTGTTATATCACCTGTAAAATATTTGACACCAAATATTCAATAATTTATATGAAAAATTAAAACAAATTTGTTGAGCAAACATCTGGTTCTGATATCATGGTTATTTATGAATTGATCTAATGATGAAATCGCAACTTAGAACATGTCTGATTTTTCAGCATATTTCTCATATATATATATATATATAATATATATATATATATATGGATCTAGGGAGACGTATAGACAGACATATATCAATATTAATAACCATGATTAAGGTGTAAATATGCTCGCATTTATCACAAAAAAATCCGCCACCAGCGGGATCCGAACCCGGGACCTCAGAGATAGTGACACCTTGAAACCACTCTACTACGGTGTTTTTACGGCGGTTTTATGACGCTGTAAATTAAATGAATGAGTTCAAATAGATTTTAGCATTACATTTAAGAAATCTTTGTGCTCTTTGCAGCATATTCGTCGTTATAGAATAGCCATATATATGAAATATCCCAAATGATTATTGCATGGATTCTGCGTTGACGTGAAAATGTGGGTTTTAAAATTAATTTGTAAAATATAAATTTAATGGATAACCTCAAAAAGCGTAAGCTATTTCAATAGTTCAATTTAAGTTGTTCGGTGAGATTTGATTCGAGTCGCGACCCGGGTCATTCAAATCGTTCAATCGTAAAATGTTATACGCAGATTTTTGTCGATATCCGGTCCCATCCAAGCCGTTATCCCTCTAGCTAAGGTTCAGATTTAGTTTAGACGATAGGTCATACCAGTGGGACCGCCCCGGCAGGTATGGAGTCCGCCATAATCACCGTAGCAATTATTGATTTACTTGATTGTCAGCCTCTCCTCTCCATAAGGAAAAAATAATAATATACGTTGCCGACTCGTTTGTAAGCCGGTTTCAAGGTCTCCATGTCCGTCAAGTTTCGAATTCCGTTGAGAGCAGATGTTTGTGCTATGAATACAAGCTGAGCTGAAAAATCATCAAAAGTATCTATATAAAATTAATATACATATGTATGTATATTAATTTTAAGCGTAAGCCTTTCAGTCCTTACTTTGAGTTACGATAATTAAAAGTAGATTTTATTAGTAACATAATAATGGATATTATTAACTTTAAGGAAACTGAGATAAGCTTATCTAATATATATAAATCTCATGTCACAATGTTTGTGCTCAATGAACTCCTAAACTACTTAACCGATTATAATAAAATTCGCACACCATGTGCAGTTCGATCCAACTTGAGAGATAGGATAGTTTAAATCTCAAATTATCGTTGCAATTTTAATTTATTGCTAATTATTTTGCTGTTATTATTTGACAGTCACCTCCAAATGATTCTAACAGATGTCGATACCTTTCGACTGGGTTGAGTAAGTAATCAATAGATGGCGCTGCTATGATAAATCTTAATATTATAAAACGTTTACAGGTTTTTTGCAGTGTATTTAGTATCTGCATTGTACCCGTGCGAAGTCGGGGCGGGTCGCTAGTATATATATACGATACTGTAACCACGTACGATTTCTGTAACCCATCATACCGAAAAATGTAAATTCACGATTCCGTTGTGCAAATAGTTTCTTGCCTGTTCTTCTCCCGTATTTGTTCGTATGCATGATCAGGGGTTTTGTTCTATTACGCTTCTGTGTAGATGTAATTAAGTGCATATACAGGCTTATGTTAAATAAAGATGATTTTGATTTAATTTATTGAGGAGACCAAGCATAGAAGCCAATGAGAAATTCATATGTTCCTCATTTCTGAGTCAATACTTAAGATCGATCACAGCTGTACATCGAGTCCGACTTTCCGACACACGACATGACTCGGATCAAATGTTTCGTTTGCTCGTTATTGACACAGGTGGACCCAAAACGTAAATTAATGGAGGATTTCCAGTTTTTTTTCTACAGAGCAAAATAATTTTCATTTTATTCAGTGATATTGTTTACTTTTTTGGAATAACGCTTACGTACTTGGATTATAGTAGATTATTGAAATATTATTAAAATACCGTTTCATTTTGTAAGTACCTATGAAAAAATCTTACACACTTGTAATCCTTTTAAAAAATGCAACTTGCTCGAGTATAAACCCATACTTTTAATTACAACACATCATATTTGTGCTTCTCTCTGAAATTCTGTCCTAATAATATATCTATAATTTATCGTCCATAGTTCACATTTTTTCATTCATTGTTCAGTTCTAAAATATATCTAGGGTACAGAACTGGAATTGGTCTAAATACTGTTCTGGTAAATACATCTACATGAATATTTTATATACTATTAATAAAAATCAGGCCATCTTTTTATATTTTTTGAGTAATGTTTGTTAAGTTTGGATATAAATATTTGTATGTGGCATACCTACTCACTTAAAACTGTATATGTGTTATTGTAATGTTTGTATTCCAGGTAGATGGATCTTCTTATCCACAGTAGCACCATACAAACAGTATCAATATAAATTGGATAAACTCATTCAAACATGACTGGCTACTACAACACATACCTAGTCGAACACATAGAGTTGGAAGAATTGTTGCTACCAGTTTACTGACTGCTAAAACAAAAGAAGAAAACAAAAATAACTTATCAAGAATTCCATATTACAACTATTAAAGAAGTTAATCATTATTTTTTCATCAAAACAGTCTGAAGTTTAAGTGTATGCAGTGAAACACTACAAGGAATGTAATGAAGTAGTCCAAATTGCTATCATGGATGCTATCATGCATGCTGATTTTATAATATGGTGTTGATAGCCTATTAAAGTGATATGGAAGTAGATGTCCTTTTGCTGGAGCCTGTTAAGACATCTCTTCTTCAGAGCTGGGCTCAAGCTCATCGTTTAGGGTCAACCTTAGTTACTTTTACTAGCATTTGGTGCAGTTTGCAGATATATTTTACCAGATGTGTCTTAGATCTGACTGACATGAAGATTTGTTAATAATTTAAGTAATTAATATTTTGTCTATATTACTTACTACCACAACTCTTTCAAATATAGACAACTGTTACCAGAAAAACAAGCAAGATTAAGTATGTTATCAGTAATTGGTATCAATATTAAATAATTAGGAAATCATTGATATGGAAATACAAAAGTTTGTTATAGAAGTATTATGTAATTGGGAATAGAAAAGTGAAATAGTGTGTGAAGCATATATCTTATGAATAAGAAATGACTAGAGATGCTACTTGCACTCATAACTAGCGGGCAGCAGTGGTGGTACCAATGGGCAGCAGTGCAGTGCACGGCAGAGTTGGACAGTAATAATAGGAAGTGGACCGTCCAAATCTCCACACATAGACTTCTACATGTAAGTTTTATGTGTTCACAAGTTACTGTATGAAAGTCACAATAACATTCATTTATATTTTTAATTGATCTTATATCTCAAAACTATTTTTAATATATTTTTAAATATAGTTCTAAAATTCAAATAAGTTCTAATTGAAATAAGGATATAAATTTTGCATCAGTACATTGCACATTTCAGGTGAGTGTTGCCAATGTTAGTTAGGCTTGTTAGGCTTGTTTCTGCACATAGCCTCATGATTAGATTGTGCATTCCCTCAGACATCAACTGAAAATTAGCTATTTGCTCATGTCTCATGACAATATTTTAATATTTGACAAATTAAACAAACATACTTTACACATCCTTGTTAACATGCAGATGCAACTTGTCTGGGATGTATTATTGAGTCATGGAATTGTGCATGTAATAATCCTAAGCATAATTAGTTACATGTTCTATTTAGTTGTATGTTTCATTTAGTGAACTTCAGTGTTACCTTTTCGTTTTTTTAAGCCTACGGTAAAATTAAGACTTGTTGTTTGATGAGTTTTCAAAATATAATTAGATCATGTGTTATTAAAATTCAAAACATTTATTTTGCTATTATTTTGTTATAAACATAGTAAAGGGTATGGGTGAAACCAAACTTATAGAAGGATCAGGAGACCTATTTTTGAATTACGAATGCGACTTCGAAATCACCGATGTGACTAATAATCACCGATTTTCAATAATTCTTATTTTTGAATATCACTGATGTGACTACCTTAGTCACAGGTGTGGTTTCATTACGAGTGCCCTCACCCACTCGTAATCAAGTCATACTTGTGGAAATGTTATCTGTGTTTTGTTTGATTTTTCAGTCTATATATATATATATATAAGCTACATTCATATATACATGTATGTATATATTATAGGTATATAAAGGTTTATTTACATATATATATATATATATATGAATGTAGCATATATTATATATATGTATATATATGTGTATATAATAACCGAAAGGTTAAGCCGGCAATAACCGGCAGCGGCTACATTCTGCGTGGAACCGAACTCTTACATTTATGTGTGTACTTTATCTATGTTGGCAGCTCAGCGATCGACTTTCAAAAATTGGATTTTTAGGAATCCGTGACCTCAAAGTCAGCGCTGACTATTTAGTCAGCGGTGATTTCGAAATCGCATTCGTAATTCAAAAATGGGTCTCCTGTACCATTGAAATGCCATTGTGAATAACTCCACATAGTGATTTGATGAAGTGAATTGAATTTTGATTTATTTCTTGTGGCAATTATTGAATTTAGAGCATGATAATGATATTTCAAATGATTTTTGCTAGCTGATGGTATGTATTTTCAACCCATATAAAACCTCAGTTTATGTTGCTAACATGTGACACCAGATGTAAAATCAAACTACAAATGATGCTGTGATCTATTGTAGTGAATTTTACCATATTTTTTATTATTTAATTTAGCTAATAGACCTTTTGTGGAGTTAGACATGTTTCATTATAAATTGAACATTGCAGTGTGCAAAGAATTAAACATGTAGGTTGATTATATAAGTCTGTTGCTGTTAAATTTAATTGACACTGCGAAACAGTACATGCATAAATTTTTACCCTGCCATAACACTGTTATTAATTAGTATGAAAGGTAAAGGAATTTTGTTTTGGTACCTACATTTTAAGATGCAGGCTGTTAGTTAGTTTAGTTACATATTTATCTGCATTTAGCCTCACAATTGGGCCATTGTGCGTTCTGTACTTATCTACTTCTCTCTTATTCCAATCATCCCAAATGACAGTCTTCCCCAAATACCAAGAAGCCTCTTTGAGAATATGTATATCATTTAGTTTTTTATTATAAAACATGAAATACTTTTCTCGATTTTTTATATTTTGTAAAAAATTACTAGTGTCTGATGTGTTTACTGTGTTCAGTTTAAAAGTAATTATTGTGAATAAAAAAGTTGCTTTTAATATTAATATTAGCCATACCATAACAGGTATGCAGAACTTCTTCTCTTCTTTTCTTTATGCATTCTGTAAGGGGAATGAAATTTGGCTTGCTCTCTTCAAATAGAAGTGATAGCATGGACACCATGACAATATGGAATCCTTAAATTGGTACTAATATTATGTACCTATCAGTAGATATTATCTATCAGTAGATATATTAGATAGATTATGATTAAGGATAGATGTTGTAAATTTATTTTTTGTCAAATTAAAACTGTAGGAAATAATATATATATATGATGATGATAATATATAGATTTCTATGTATATATATATAATATATATAAAACAAATATGTTTCTTATTTTTGAGATTTAATAAAATGCCACGGGAGTGAGTACTTGTGATTGTCGTGAAACTGTGTCATTAATAATAATTATAATAATTATTCTTATTACCACAAAAATCTATCCTATCCTATGTACTCATTAAATCAATTTATAACACTCAAAATTACTGAACAATTGATGTATA
The DNA here is from genome assembly GCA_036419045.1 of Scirpophaga incertulas. Classification (NCBI taxonomy): domain Eukaryota; kingdom Metazoa; phylum Arthropoda; class Insecta; order Lepidoptera; family Crambidae; genus Scirpophaga; species Scirpophaga incertulas. Next base: position 43,861,933 of record CM071626.1, on the reverse strand, counting down.
ATAATGATAATATTATGACTACTGACTAGCCTATGGTGATGCGAACATCATTGCAGCTAAAGACAATAATGAACATCTAAACATTATTGTCTTTAGCTGCAATTATATTTACAGTATAGTGGGCCTGTGTATGATTGAGGTGAGAATGCGTTATAGAAGTGTGTTTTGCCCAAGATTGCACTGTTACATTGTATCCTAGTTAAAAGCATTTGTGCTTCAATTAGATATTTTATAAAATGAATAACGAAAATTATGGCTGATTATCCATATGGATAAGAAATAATTTCAACTATAAATTATCGAACACAGAATTACTGCAGTTTATACCAAACTTTATGTGGAATGTGTGTGTTTAGACTCTGTTGAGAATTAATGTAACATGTATAAGTTAAATCTTTAAAAAATTGGAAATTAAATCACAATTAACTTTATTCAAATATGACTTTATAGAAAGCTCTTTTGAATCATTTAAATTTTTCTCCTACCACCTATTCATTACGTATTTTTTAGCTGATAAGAAGAATGGGCGCAAGGAACTTATCAAAACTAGCTTTATCAAAAGTAATAACAAAATTTACAATAATTTATGTTGTTACCGTACAATGTACATATGTGTTTACAATTTATATGGGAAAACAAATATTTACACTTAAGACTGTAATTTCTTCAAATCAACACCAAGGATTGGCATCATTTAAATAATCATTGACTTTGTAATAGCCCTTACTCATGAGCGTCTTTTTAACATGTACTTTGAACTTATGACAAGGCAATTCAGCTACACAATGTGGAATCTTGTTATAAAAATTATATTTGCCCAGAAACAAAGGTCTAGTTTGTACAAACTTGCATTGGATTTTGTTGATTTTCTGCTAATAAAATTTATTTGTTGTAGATCAACATGTTTTCAAGAAGAAGGATTGACAATAAAAGAGTGCTTAATGAAAACATAGGCATACAACATCATTATAAAATCTATAAATCTTAGTGGAGCAAATACTAAAAGTATAGACAAGAAGCTAAAAATACAAAAGAGGGAAATATTGAAATAGAACATAAATAAAAATAATGGTTTGTTATTTAGTGTTTCATTTTCTCTTTTTGATGTAGAACGTGGTCGAACCTTGGGTAGCTGATTAATGGCGGATGGCTAAATCTGTTATTTATTTCTTATAATTATACTATCATTATTCATATTGAATCAAGATTAAATAATGCTACTACTCGTGATTAAATGAATGGTGTTTATTTTAAGTAATTAAAAAAAAATATTTGGAACATAGAAATGCTGTTTATGAGTTCAGTGGTAAGTAATAGAAAGACCTCTTGCTTGCTTGATGAATGGTGAATGGTGTGTAAGCACACACCATTCACCATTCCACCTATCACAACTTGTGATAGGTCGACAGTTTGCAACGGGAACTGGAGCTAGCATTCTCGTGTTTGGTGTACAGTAGTGGCTGTAGTGCCACTACTGGCCAACGATGTAGGGCACGACATACTTTTATCTAATATATTGTACATTTCTCTACATTTAGTGGAAACCTAGCAATAATGACATTATTGTATTTGTTACAAACTAAGCTACGTGATATTATTGTAATTGTTGCAAACCAAATCGCGCGAAATTATTGCGATTGTTGCGAAATCATACCGTACGATATTATTGTAATTGATGTAAACCTAACTGTGCGATATTATTCTAATCGTTGTAAACCATACCGTACGATATTATTGTAATTGTTGTAAAACTAACTGTGCGAAATTATTGTAATCAAACCAAACTGCAATATAATAGCAATTGTTGCGACACTAAACCGTGCGATATTACTGTAATTGTTGCAAACCTAACTGTGTGATACTACTATAATTGTTTTAAACCTAATCATGCGATATAATAGTGATTTTTGCGAAATCAAACCGTGCCAAATTATAGTAATTGTTGCAAACCAAACTGCGATATAATAGTGATCGTTGCTACGCAAACCGTGCGATATTATTGTAATTGTTGCCACGCGGTCCGTGCAATATTATTGTAATAGTTGAAACCAAACTGCGATATAATAGTGATCTTAGCAATGCAAACCGTACGATGTTATGGTAATTGTAACAATGCAAACCGTACAATGTTATTGTTATAGTTCCAACGCAAACCGTGCGATATTATTGTAATTATTGCAAACCAAACCATGCGATATTATTGTAATTGTTGCAACGCAAACCGTACGATGTTATTGTGATAGTTGCAACACAAATCATGCGATATTATTGTAATTGTTGCAAACCAAACCGTGCGATATATTGTAATTGTTGCGAACCTAACCGTGCGATATTATTGTAATTGTTGCAACGCAAACCGTACGATGTTATTGTGATTGTTGCAAACCAAATTGCGATATAATAGTGATCTTTTTTATAGGGAAAATTTATAATTCCCAAAATTAATAATATCATTACTCACAAAGAATAAATTCAAATCACTCAATTACATTATTATAAAATTTTATCAAATAACTATCCTATAAAATTTCAGCTCCTAAAAATAATTCAAACATGACTTCATATTCTAATATAAATAATACTAGCTTTCTGCCCGCGGCTTCGCCTGCGTGGATTTCGGGATTGGGTCTATAGAGGGTTAAGGGTCATAGCTTTTGCCCACGGCTACATATGCGTGGAAGTCGGTTTATGGCGCGAAGGTTTTATCGCACTTCCCGTGGGTCTATCCGTTTTTCCGAGATAAAAAAACCGCAAAACCTTGCTCAAGAATCACTCTATCTATTGACGACAACCGCTTGAAAATCTGTACAGTAGTTTTTGAGCGAAGCCTTTATTGTGCATCCCGTGGGATCTGTTCATTTTTCCGGGATAAAAAGTAGCCTATGTTACACGGGGATAATGTAGCTTTCCAAAGGTGAAAGAATTTTTGAAATCGGTCCAGTAGTTTTGGAACCTATTCATTACAAACAAACAAACAAACAAATCTTTCCTCTTTATAATATTAGTATAGATAATGACAGAACCCTTCATTCTTTTAAACTCCTAAAACTATATTTGAATTTTGACAAACAGCTAACCATAACGGCAAAATTCCAACCTCTAACAATCTTTGCAACGCAAACCGAACGATGTTAATTCAAATTTAAAATCATTTAATCAGTCTGGGCTGTTACAAGCACTTGTGAATGTCGAAAAGCTACGCCATACGTTATTGTAATTGTTGCAACGCAAATCGTACGATGTTATTGTGAAAGTTGCAACGCAAACCTTGCGATATTATTGTGATTGCTGCAAACCAAATCGTGTGATATTTTTGTAATTGTTGCAAACCAAACTGCGATATAATAGTGATCTTTGCAACGCAAACCGTACGATGTTATTGTAATTGTTGCAACGCAAACCGTACGCTGTTATTGGTAATTGTTGCGAACCGTGCGATATTATTGTACGACTGTTTCTATTTTCATGATGACTCACGGCAATTATCCCATTACCGAATGAATCCATTAATAATTAAATTTATAATTTATAATAATTTAAGCAAATTAAACTACATTGATTACTATTTCGAAACTTGACTTAGTTGTCAGTTGCTAGCTTAATTTAAAATTCTCAATAACAGAACAAAAATGGTTGTCTAAGAATGCTTACTGTACAAAGTAAATTTTTGACTTTTGATCGTAATTGAAAATATAACCGAAAAATGTTATTCAATATCGTAAAAACATTAGTACCGTATTGAAAACAAATTAAGAAAAATACTGCGTCTAAACAGTTATGAGGGCACTATATAGCTTATTATAACCATGACATATACTCGTACCTAGGTACTAGGTACGTAGGTACGTTCCTGATGTCTTCTATCTCTTTTTTTTTAATTTCTCTTTTTTATTTTTGGTTCGTTATTAAATAACTAGCGACCCGCCCCGGCTTCGCACGGATCCAATGCTTATGTTATATTTACATACATACTACTACAAAATGTCCATATACACAACGTACGCAGTTCCGCAGCGTATACGAAAGACATTTTATGGCTAATTTTTTTACACCTTCGATTGGTTTTAATAACATCTTTTAAAGATTTCTATAGTAATCTAGTACTAAATATAGCCTATGTTACTCAGTGATAATGTAGCTTTCTAATGAAAAAAGAATTATTAAAATCGGTCCAGTACTTTTTGTGTTTATTCGTTACATACAAAAATACAAATGTTTCCTCTTTATAATATTAGTGTAGATAGCTTATTATAGCCATATTTTTTGGTCTAACCTGGTTCAAAGTTTTGAATAGCCATTTTATGAAACCAATAATCAGAAGCATAAAAAAAACCCAACTTTCACGAATTAAATTCAATTCAATTCAATTTGTTAATGGCAATCGTTTTTTTATAAAAACATTTTGCCAGCATCACGTCAGCTTTATATAATAAACAAAAATTCGAACGCGACTTAAGAGAATAGGCATTCCATTGAGAACCAAGGCACTCTACCGAGAACCAAGGTACTCCAGCCTGAAACAAAGGAAAAATATTGATAATATTAACTACATCTACATATTCCTAACTACAAACAATAATTATATAATTACATATTTACATTGACCAACATAACTCTTAATGAATTAAAAACAAAAAAAAACTCATGAAATAATTAATAAACCACTTTAAATGTTTATATCATTAGTTGTGACAAAAGAAGATATTACTTTTATTGCAAATGAATCTATTCTAGATAATATTACATCTATATTAGTGACACGAATTAAATAAAGATTTCTCTTCCCTTGGAAAACAATGAAGAGAATCGCATTTTCTTTTGTTTTTGTCATAATTCTGAATACAAAATTTAAAAAAGCATACCAAAAAGATGGCGTGGCGATGGCGCGAAAATAGTAGCGGACACGACAGATTTCGTCCTGTCAAAAAGATTTGTAAAGTGGCAGTATTTTCTTCCTACTTATTTTATAGATAATATCGCACAGAACTATTACAATTGTAAGGCTTAACTTAAAAAAACTATTACAATTTTGTGACTATTCAATTTTGGAACGTGACATTAAATCACAATTACACGCACACTGTTTTTATAGATATGATTGAATTTCAAATTTATATAACGTTATTACAGCGCAAATTGATATTTTGATGTTAGGAATATGAACTTTATACAATAACATAGATTAAAGCTCAAATGGACTGTACGTTTTAGTTAGAAAACGTTTAACATAACATTAACATTATTTGAATTTATCTCGCCGTAAAAACTATACTTGAACTTCAACGAACATTAAAAAAAAAGAATTGGCCAAATTGGTCCAGGCGCTGTTGAGTTATGCGCTTACCAACTTTGCGATTCATTTTTATATATAAGATGATATGCTCCTGGTCCTCGTGGGTTCAGTATCTGCGAAGAACTCAAATATGTAATTGTCATCAAGGCAATACTATATTTGTGTCTTTTTAGATTTTCCACTGATACAGTCGCCGACTTAGCCTTATTTTTGTAGTATTTTATTGTAGATATTTTTATGTAAATAAATCCAAAAGAAGCCTCCGCACCACTAAAACTTATTATAAACATTAACTTATTTTACATAAACTTAACAAATGAATCATAGATCTCTTATAACAAATAAAATCCCAGTTGAATACTCGTACAAAACTACGGTGAAAATCTGGCTGGTGGTCGAACTTCGTGTTATATAATGAGGCGTATTAACATCACTTTGTGAAGATTGTATCAAGTGAAAATTATGGTCATCGAAATCGAGACTACTGCGATCACTTGCATCTAAAATATGAGCTCTATTCCGACGATATGTACCACCATTGAAGGCAATGAAAATTTAACACTATTAGTTTTATTTGTGTTAAGTGATAAGTTATTCATTGTGGACCAGTGCAATACTTTAGATAGTGTACTATTCACAATGTCCGTATTTGCATCTTCCCTGTCAACCTTAAATAATAATGAAGTATCATCTGCAAATAGTACTGCATCGCACAAGCTATTAGTGAAGTAAAGAAGATCATTAATATAAAGTCAGAAAAGCAATGGTCCCAATATCGATCCCTGAGGTACACCCATAATTATAGGAGCCCCAACAGACTGAGTTCCGTTCATTACAACTTTTTGAATCTTATTAGATAAATAAGACACAATAACACAAAATGCCTCCGTAGAAACACCATAATGCTTGAGTTTATGTAAAAGTATCTGATGACTAACGCAGTCAAAAGCCTTGGAGAGGTCACAGAGAGGTACAGACAGTATACCGATTACATCCTGTTTACTCTCCCAAGCAGCAAATGTTTTTGAGTAGTGCATCTCCAGCATCAGTAGTGCATCGACCCTTAGTAAAACCAAATTGATTATTATGTAAAAGTTCATTGGATGTGAAAAAATCTGTTAGCTGATTTGAAATAATTTTCTCAAAAATTTTGCTTAATGCAGGTAAAATCGAAATAGGCCTATAATTTGAAGGGTCATTTTTATCTCCAGATTTGAATAATGATATTAATTTGCTATTTTTCATTAGATCTGGGAAGACACCTTCATCAATACATTTATTAAAAATTACTGCAAGTTGCTTAGCGAATTCCGTTATTATTGGTTTGATAATGTGGATCTAAATTCCCCAAAGGTCCTCTGTTTTTTTTATTACTAATCATTTTAAACGTTTTAAAACAGTATTAGCATCAATGTAACTAAAATTGAAACTGTTGCTGCACCTCTCCACATTCTCCTCTACGATAGTGACAGCCATACTAGGGTAAGATTACTTGTAGTTTCTACAGGTAAATGGGAAAAGAAATGTTCGAACGCATTGGCCATTGCATCATCAGATTTTATTGTTTTGTTATTGATTTCCAATGAAAAGGAACTCACACTACTTTTAGATTTCCCAGTTTCCTTATTTGTTTTTCGTTAAACTAATTTTCTTGGCTATATGTATTGCTTTGGTGACTTTTAAATGCATACCAGTTTAAATAGGTCTCCCGCCGTAGATTTGCGAACCGATGGCGTAGCTTTTCGACATTCACAAGTGCTTGTAACAGCCCAGACTGAATAAATGATTTTGAATTTGAATTTGAATTGAAATGTTTTGTAATATTCTCTTACGTAATGGGATCAGTGGATGTTCCTTTTAATGCTTATAAATCAAATAACTTTCTACGGCTTATGTATATGCCAGGCGTAGCCCATTCATTAAACTTCCTCCTTCCACCATTTACTTTTATAATCTTATGTTTAAATAAATTATTATATTCGTGATTAACTATGGTAAATAGGTTATTATATAAGGTATTGGCATCAGTCCTGTCATTGGCTAAAACAGTGACTTGATTAGAGACATTAATTTTGAATTTATTATTTTTAGTTATTTCCAGATGGTGGTCTGTATACACATAATATAATATAATTGTCAATTTCCACACAAGACAACTCAATGTTACGCTCAATAGATAGAGCAACAATATCTTTTCATTATGCAAAATTATTAAGGATCCACCTCTAATGGCAGATTTCCTAGTAAATGAACTAACAATCTTATAATTATTTAGACTAGTCAACAATTCATGATTTCTTAACCAATGCTCAGAGATGCATCAATGCTTGCAGATACTAAAAATAAATCCAATTTTAAATCTTTACCAGAAAAGCCTTGAATATTCTGATGAACAACCCTTAAATATCCAGACCTTTCTTTGGTCAATACTTGGCATGCGGCTACCTCTTTTGTCTTAAAACTTAATTTAAATTACTTGGAACTTCTTCCAAAATATTATATTATAATATCATCCGCAAAAACTTCAACTCCAGGCATGGAAAATATTTTAAACATCTCCTTGTGAAATATTTCTGGTGTACAATTTATACCAAATGGCATCCTCAAGCTATTACCACCATTACCATTGAAAATACAATCATCTATTTGACATTATGATAGTTCATTAACGTCCAACTTACTCGTTATCATTACTGCATTTCAAATCCAAAACACGAATCTGTGCTGACACTGTTTGTCGCCATAAGCTAAAAGAGATTCAAAATATACCACTGGCATCTTTGATTGACTTACATCTCTTTTTTTTGTTTTGTTCCCCTGAGGAAAGTTGCATACCCCGGCTGTGGCGAGCCGGCGGTTATGTGGGGTTCTCCTCCCCAGAAGGGGGAGGCCTAACCACTACAAACCTCAGGGATGGCCTTCCTCAGGCATGTAGGGAGCCCCCGGGAACACCAAGCTACTTCCGGAAACTGACTTACATCTCTAATGATTGAGTTGCTGTTTTTTAAATGAAACTCGCCAAAACCTGCCTCTTTAAATGTATTTAAAGATATAACCGAAACCTCACGCACCACTATCTAACTTTAAACTTAACTTTACAATTATTTACAAAAACATCATTAGAACTAAATTCATCAACAGATAAAGTACACAACAAAGACTCACTACTACTTCCATATCATTAACGTACTGTTCTCTACACATTTTTGCAAAATGACCAACTCGATTACAACGATAACACGTCCCATTGCGGGCCCAACACGTTTCATTAAAGTACATGGCACACACACTTGTGCCATGTACTTTATTTCTACGACCACGTTTAGCACAAACTTCAACTACACTATAACAGTTTCGTTGCGGCATTGATGTATTTATTCTCGGCTATGACACGTTGGTCAGGGTAAGTGAGGTGAAAGATTTAGGTGTTTATCTTGATTATAAACTGTCTTCTTTTTCCTTGCATTATGACAATATTTAAAGCGTATTGTATGCTGGGATTTGTTCTTCGGATTGGAAGGGACTTTAGGAATATTTCTACACGAATGTTACTATATAACTCATTTGTACGTTCCATCTTAGAATATGAATCTACAGTATGGAACCCTCTGTATAAAAAATACAAAAATCAAATTGAGCGAATTCAGAATAAGTTCGTAAAGTTCATCGATATAATAATTGTATGCTTCCTACTTTGATATCGTTGGAAAGTCGACGTACGGAAAGGGATTAATTATTCTTATTTAAATTAATAAACACTTATTTGGATTCTCCATTTTTGCTAAGTCAAATTTCATTTAGATGCCCTCGACTAAATCTAGGAGTATGTCGCTATTTCACCTCCCACTCAGACGAACACATTATTGTAAAAACACTGTTTTCGATCGGGCATGTTATTTATATAACAATAATTTTGAATCTGTCGATCTGTTTTTGATAAATATTAATAAGTTTAAGAGCAGTATTCGTGCCATTATCCGTGACCTATAGCGCTCCATGTTTGTCGTTTTGAATACGATTTTTTTATTTCTTAAAATATTTTTAGCGATCTACTTTAAACATGTATTAGTAATTAAATGGAAACTTCACTGGTTTATGATAATAAATTTTATAAATAGTCTTTAAGTAAAATATTTACTGTTTGTTTCCCAAATATAAATAAATAAATAAATGACTATTGATAATGACCTGACCACGAAGTTGCTGCAGCTCGCGACCTCGCACGCAGATCTTCAAGTGTAGGCGTCACGTCGCCATCAGCGGCTTGGCTGCTACCGCTCGTACACTGCTGCACTTACTTGCTTACAGTCTCCGCCGCACGGCACCGCAAAATGACATTACCCAAGTCTAAGTTTGGGTATGCTAGTCAATTTTCTCGCATTCTGTTATTTTTTATACCTCTAATCAATTGTGTTAAGATAAGAGAATTATTTAATAGGCCGAAGTCACAAGACTTACTCTTTATCTTTGAAGCGCTCAAATATTAATAAAAAAACTTCTTCATTCTGGTAAGTTACTCATATTTTTTTAAAATTCTTTCGTCTAAATCTAGCTCTTCTAGGATTTCTCGCCCATACTTACCAATCACATGCATAAACAACGCACATTTTTCTGTTGTACCAGTACTCTCCTTACCAGTTGCTATTAAATAGTAATCAAACCGTAAAAACCTAATACTTTCCGAGTTGACTGAACAACAAAACCTTCATAATGACAACCCTATTCAGCTGTTGAACACAAGGCACGCTAGCAAGTTGGAAGACGTAATGTCGCGTGCGCTGACGTAGGGCTGTCGATACTTAAGATCTAAAATATAATTTATTTACTATGAATGAGTTGCTTAATAGCGCTAATATTTTTATCGAGAATCTTAACTTTTGAATTATACAAACCGCTCAATATTATTTCGCCAATCGTGAAATATCCAGTTTACAAAAAGTCGATGACTAAAAGATTAGTACCTTACCTAAGTATAAGTTTGGAGGTAGTAAGAATGGCGATATTAAGCCATTAATTTATATCAGAGATTCCCAAACTTTTTTGTGTCGTAGACCCTTCGCCATGTTTTTCGGTTTTAGATAGACCCCCTACTTACCTTTTTTTTTTTTTTTTTTTTTTTTTGTTTCCCTGAGGAAAATGCATTAAATTGCATACCCCGGCTGTGGCGAGCCGGGGTTATGTGGGGCTCTCCTCCCCAGAAGGGGGAGGTCTACCCACTAAAAACCTCAGGGATGGCCTTCCTCAGGCATGTAGGGAGCCCCTGGGAACAGAAAGCTTCTTCCGGGAACCCCAGCCTCCGCTCCCCCGTCGACACAGGGGAGCCCTCCTCGGGGGAGGCTTACTACCTCCCCCGGTCTCCTCCACCGACGACGCCCCCTGGCCACGGAAGGGGCGCGGTCCATCCCGGGTCGCCGTAGCAGTCGCGACTTACTCGCGCCCGCTGGCGACCCGCGGCGGCGCCGCAGCTGTGCTACCGAGCCCGGCGCCGCCTTCTTCGAGCGGGATCGGCCATCTCCCGACCCCGCTCGGCGGCCTCCTTCTGGAGCATCACTGCCTCACAGAAGGAGGCCACAGCCCTCCAACCTCCCTCGTCCGCCAGCATTGCCGCAATCAATGCTGGCGGAGACAGATCTCGCCCGATCTCTGCGACCAAGACTCGGCGCTCGGAGGCCCACGCGGGGCACTCCGCCAGCGTATGCTGGGCCGAGTCGAGGTCGGATGCGCAGTGGTGACAATGTGTCGATCCCTCCCGTCCTATTCGACACAGATACTCACCGAAGCAGCCGTGCCCGGTGAGTATCTGAGTCAATCGGTAGGTGACCTCCTCCTCCCCGTGGAGCCAAGCTTCGAGGTGCGGGAGTACGGCACCGACGGCCCGCTGGCGGAGACCCCCTACTTACCTGATATTGAATGTCTACATCCTACAATTTACAAAATTTTACAAACATATATAATACATGTTTTACTTCATAGGTACTATTATAAATAATGTATATGTTTTTTCTATTAGAATATAATATAAAGTAAGTAAATAGGAGATACATTATCGATATATTATTTTATATAATAGGAGATATATTATTTTTCACTGGCATAGAGGCCCTTGCAATTTGCCATAGATCCTTAGGGGTCGATATAGATCATTTTGAGAGTCACTGATCTAATTCCTAATAATGTTATAAATTCGATTTTCCAATAAGAAATACATTTTATCCTGATAAAATTTTATATATATGATTCTATCCCGGTTTCTCCCCGGAGCTCAAACTATCCCTATATCAAATTTCATCAAAATACGTTCATTAGTTTTGGCGTGACAGAGTAATTAGCATCCACCCATACTTAAAAACTTTTATAATATTAATATGGATGTATAATGTATGCGTATTCGGTGTCAGAAGTTTACAATTTTGTCTATGATTTTATTGCCGAGGTTAGTTAGTATACTAATCTGCGGGTTAGTTTCCCGGCATCGTAACTACCTTCAGTATCAGAAGTTATAAAATTATTGCTCATATAAAATCTACAATATGATGAAGTTTAAATACGACTGGACGAAAGCTGATTCCTCGGAGGTTTCAAGACTGGATGAGAGTCAAAATGAAAAAAGTTTCCCAACACGCGAATTTAGAGCTACTCGAGGAAGTAACAGGCGTGGCAGAGGAAGGTATACACGTGGCAGAGGAAGTTTTAGAGGTTCGATTTGTGATTACTGTGGAACTGGGCTATATGAAGGTAATAAGAAAAATATAACACTCCCTACTCCATTGATTGCCATAATTATTGGTGTAGGTGGTAGAACAGTTCGAAAACTTGAAAGAGAATGCAATGCCAAGATTTCAGTCGGCATGGCTTCTGGCGACTCCACACTTGTAACTTTGACTGGCTGTGAAGAAGATTTAGATAGGCTCGAAAACTTAATCAAAAAAATAATCGAAGATAAAACAGAGTGCCCAGCACAAAACACGTGCGATGATGAGGCTAATTATATACCAGGTGCAGAATCCTTCATGAAAAATGAGAATGGTGTAGAAGATCAGAAGATGAAGAAAGAGAAAACTATTGATCTGTCTTCTACTAATTATGAAAGATATATGAAAATTAGGAAGCAAGGTGGACGTGTGGGTTGTGCTAGAAGAGATAGCTGGTAAAATAAGTATATTTCTTACTAAAAATATGTTAATCACTTCCTTTTACTTTTTGTTATATATTTCAAATAAATGCTTTTGGTAATTTTTTTTTTCTAATCTTGTAAAGTGCTCTTAGTTCATTCTTAGAACTATTATCTTATCTGATGACAATATATATATTGTATATGTTACACTGACCTAAATATCAATATAATTAAAGGATTAGACCACATGGAGCAATTATTCAATAAATTCCTCTGTACAATGTATGTAGTATGGGAAACGACAGTGATGCTTGTGTAAAAATATTTACACTTATGTATATATGTAAATATAGTCAGCAGTAATGTTGCATTAAAATTTATATATCCTTATTATAAAAAGCCAAGAACCCATGCTCTTGTCTTTTTCAGTTATGACATTCTTGTCAGTTATAACATTTGTGAGTGGAGTTTCAGTTATTTATGAACCTTATTTATATATTAATAAGATGTATGATTCCAAATATTATGTACGATATTTTCATATACCACAAATGCCTGTAAATATTTTGTTCTTCCAGAAGTATGATAGGGTGCATAGAACACAGTTTCTTTATATATACATTGACACACAAATAGTTACCCATCTGATGGTAAGTGATGACAGTTGCCTAAAGTACATCTTATTATCTGCAACCTTAACAAAACTCCTAGTGTACATTGCCAACATGAGAAATAACATACAATGTCACATTCCTCAGAAATTTTACAACAGAACTTAGCAACTTCTATTTTGTGGTAGAAATAGGTAAGACAGAGGTACCACAAGTAAACAACCCAGGTATAGTCTCCCCAGTATTTCCCTCCAGTGAAATACTATAAAAATTAATTTGTGACGAAAACTCTTAAGGACAGTTGATAAATTGCTCACAGGACCCTTTCCAAAGAAAGTAAAATAATACTTGGTGATAGATGAGACTTGTTTTACGATTTTTTTGTATATTGTAGATCTATGTTATTCAAATGAATATAAGTTAATGAACTTGGTTGATTAAATGTTCTACATCGTCTAAAGGAATGTTTAATCAATCAATCATCAATAAAAATTATGCCAACATATTTTACACTGTAAAAATTTGTGATAGTGGAGTAGCAGCAAGTGCTGTCTGCAATGTAATTAGATGGATGTGCATGCACATTTATTTAGATAATTTTTCATTGATATTTTCACATGATGAAAAGAATATGTTTTCCTTTTTCATACTTTAGGTTAGTGAAAGTGCTTCAAGAAGCCAATTATTTACAATATGCTGTACTTGTACTTATTGAATGTAAGTCTGTGCAGTAGTGTGAATAAGGCTCGAGAGAGTTAAGATCTAAGTACTTGATAAAAAATATAAAGAAATGGAAAACCTTTTTTAAAAACAATATTTTATTAATTGTTAATAAAATGAACTAAAAAGTTAAAAATAAATAACCCTAATAATAAATATAAAACTTTATAGGCTCATTGTAACCTTTAACAATAATTAAACTTCTTCATCTAAAACAAAGGTAAAACTTTACACCTTAATTATGAAACCTTTTTTTTGTGGGTAACTTCAAAAGTAATAAGACTCATTTTTATGACAGGTACATTTAATAAGATAATAATTTTATAAGATTCTTGGCATTACAAAATATGACACCAAACCCTCAACAAAATCAAAATCAATTTCCAGTAGCAGGATGGATTTGGAACAGGTCAATCAAAGTATGAAGGATTTGAATTCATTGTTTAACTCGAGGATGTAAATATTGAACAAGCTCTTCAACAGAGGCAATCTGCATATTTCTTACCGTTGCAATCACCAAATGGAGAAGTTTCGATCACAGAAAATCAGCAATTTAAGACTAGTGATAACATCGCAAACTTTGAAGATGCTGTTGGATTACCTCAGCAATGGCTTGGACAATATGAAATGCATACAAGGTGAAAGATTTTCGTGTTCCACAGTATTCGTGAAGATGAAAATGAGTCTGAATACTAATGTCATTGATACATTGCATAAACATGAAGTTGCCTCAAACAAATTCCAACTGCATTGAGTTGTCTTCATCTCGGAACAAAATAAGGATTATCGTTCTCGTCATGATCTGGCGCGTTTTACCGATATGAAGACTCGGTCCAAGGTATGGAGTGGCAAATCTGTGTTCAAGCATAGTGGTATTTCAATTTCTGAATTTTTAACAAAATCTGGACAGTGTACTTTATCAACCAGCAAAAGTAAGCATTTTAGGATGTGCAACTGTTGGACGTCTGAGGGGTTCAAGTAGTTTTAATGCCGAGTAATACCAGAAAGATGTTCACTGTGGAAGAATCAGAGATTTTGTAGTCTGTCACTAACTATAGCTATGAGATCACATATTATCATTGTAACTAATAGTGCACTGTTTTAATGACAATTATATCTTCTTGGTGGCCATTTAGTCTGGTAAGACGCCGTCTTTCTAGTTTTGTATTCAAAATATGTAAACAGAATCGAATTTATAGATTTTATATTTTTGTTACGTACTTCTCAATATCCTTTGTTTTTCAATTAAGTATTGTGTTGTATATTTTATCATATTAATTCTTTATTTTTCTATTTGTTGTACATATTAATAAAGATACCCGCATTTGTTTGTAAAATTTGTTGTTGTTGTTGTTGTCAATTTCGTCCATAGGGACAGGCGAGGCGAATTTGTAAAATGTAATTTAACAGAAATCGTAGTTTTTTTTTTATTTTACTGGCCATGGCAACAAAGGCCATCAGCCGCGTCTTCATCTCAATTTTCTAATTTTATATATTTCCGATTGTATTCATTATACATAAAAGTTTATGGAATTTTCATCAATTCGAAAAATTGCCGGGTTATTTCTTTAAGAGTTGATTGCAATTTAGCAACTAAAACTAAACGCTGCATAGCGTAGCTCGGACACTTCAGTACGATATGTTCAAGATCGGCAACTTCATTCAATTCACCGTTTTGACAGAGATTAGTTTTAGCCAAATTGATTTTATACAACGTTGATGGTATTCTACAGTGTCCCAATCTCAATCTGTTGATGGTGCTATAAAATTATCTGTTTGTCGTCTTAAAAGGTACAATCCATGGGTGTCTTGGTAAACACTTGTATTTTACCGTACCATCTTCCGTTGTTGTTAACGCTTTGGTCTATCTTCCAGAATTCTTCCCATAGTTTATTAGCCTCGGAAACAATAACACTATGACAGTCTGTTAAATGTAATTTAAAACTAATAACTAAACTACAATTCTCACTGTGAGTAGTCCTATCTATAATTTCATTTCCAGATATTCCACAATGGGAACGTACCTACATAAAAACAATATTTCCCTCTGAAAATTCACACAGTTCATTTTTTATACAAAATATCAGATAATTATCCTTATAATGACTATATATATTTGCTAATTTAGTAAGTGCGCTTAAAGAATTACAATCATAAATTTGGTTTTGTTGATGTAATTCTTTTTAATATATGATAACACCAAATAGATAGCGTAGCATTCTGCAGTAAATATACTGGATTTGTTGTCTATTTCATAAATCGTAGTTATTACTGATTAATGACATAGATTATTTAACTCTTCCTTTTGATGAATTTTATGGCTTGGCTGCTAGCCCCTACAAGCCATTAGCTCGTCTTTGTAAAATGATCACCCACAGATTGTAATGACTGTAACTGGAATTATTTCTCTTTCCATTGACTGACATTTAACTTTTTCCATTGACTAGGTCAGAATTAGATTAATTTTGTAAATTTCTCCAGCTTCCTAATCCAGTTTATCAATGTTCCTTGTTCCCATTATTTAATAAACCTTTCCAATCATTGTTTCATCAACCAGAGATAGAAATCGATTTTGGTCTCCATAAGGATACAGTCAATGCTCAAGCTGCTTTTCAATCTATTATTGATCGGAAGTTCAGTGATTGGCGTCTAATATTTACCGATACTTCGAGATTGTCGCTAGAAAACTGCGTTGGTGCTGCGGTGTGGATTCCATGTCGTCAAATATTTTTAAAATTTAAATGTCCTCCCTCTTCTTCTCTCTTTTCGGGAGAAGCTATTGCAATCCTAAAGGCTATTCGTTTTGTGGAATCCCACAATCTAAATTTTTCAGTCATATTATCAGACTCAAAAAGTTGTTTACAAGCAATCAAATCAAATCCATTTAAGAGTAAATCCAAATTCACGTTGATTTTAGAGATTAGAGAAATTTTATATCGCTGTCATCTCCAACGAACAAAAGTCGTGCTTGCGTGGATCCCAAGTCATTTGGGCATTGAAGGCACAGTAAATGAAGGCACAGAATGACACAGTAGACAGAGTTGCTAAGGATGCCACTCATAGCGGCTGTCTTAGTCACTATGTAACATATTCTCATGACCTATTAGGTCTGGCAAGACAGCGAATGACCTCTTCATGGGATATTAAATGGAGACAATCCAGCAGTGTTGTAGGAAGGCATTTTGCTCAAATTTAAAAGGAAATACCTTCTAAACCTTGGTTTTTTAAATTTAAGCAGGCCTCTAAAACTTGCATATCTACTATATGTCGGTTACGTCTTCGGCATGCAAGTACACCGGTGCACTCGACAAAAATAAGGGTTAAAGACAGCTCCCTATGTGAGTGTGGTTTGGACGAAGGTTCGCCTGATCATATATTTTTCGATTGTACAAAATATTCATATTCTTTGTATGATGTCATTCCCCCTTATATCCCTAAGCCGTGTCAATTTAACTCTCTTCTTTCTTATGTTAATTCACCCTTCATCAATATTCTTTGTCATTATTTATTCTACAATCGTATTAAACTTTAATTGGTATCTTTTTATTCTCTGATTTGGTTTCCGCTCTTTAACTTTTTTATATATTTCTTTATAGACAGCGAACAGGGTATATTGTATTTTATTTGTCTTGTTTAATTTTAATTTTGCATTCACTTGTACTTTCACGGCCTGGATAATAACATGAGTCGTGCATACTTTAATTAAAAAAAGTATTCTAAGCAAAAAAACTCGAAGTTGGCGAAATCCTATGGGCACCGCCATCAAACCCAAAAGAAGAAGAAGAATTTTGTAAATGCCTGCAATAGGATAAACAAAGGATTGTAATGATCTTTCAATTATTTTATTTTTGTTCTATGTATTTTATATTTGTTACGATTTTTAATTGGCTGCATTTTAAGTTTTGTCGTTTGAAATAAATATAGACAATCTAATAGATTATTACCATTTATTGTTTTTCAAAGAATTCTCCGTGATATTTGACACACTTTTACATGCCTTCAACCAGTTATCAAAACATTTATTACACTCAGAAGAGGAGGTAGTCAAAATGGCCGATTTGTATGCATCATGCACAGCTTCTTCGGGTGAGTTGGATCGTTAACCACGAAAACTGTTTAATTTTGAGGAACGTTAAAATATTGTTAGGGCTTAAATCACGACTGTAAGGTGGATGGTCTAAAATTACGACATTTAACCATCTTGCGATCTTCTAGGACAATAGTGGCGACGTGACCACTTTTTACCACAAAGGAGGTAACCATTTCTTTTTAAGTACTCCGTGAGCGTATGACCTTGGTCAGTTTTGGCTTATCTTGGAAGACCCGGATAGTAGACTGCTGCTTAGAATCTGTTTCCAAAACTCGTTACCACTAACCATATAATAAACATGCTTTGACTCTCCTCTATTGAATCGCTGCAGAGTTTTGCGACACCAACTAACACGAGCTGCCTTTTGGTCGGCGCTAAGCAAATGTGGTACCCAACAAGAGATCAACTTCCTTACGCCAAATACTTCATGTAGGATTTTTCGGGCAGTGGTCCCTAAAATGCCCACAGATGCCTCTAGTTCACGGTATGTCACATGATGATCTTCGAATATGAGCTGCCGCACGGCTTCGATATTCTCTTGTGTCATAGCGGTTTTTTGGACGTCCTTCACGTGGCTTCTCACTGAGGCTAGACTGCCCATGTTGAAATTCCAAATACCAGCGTTATATAGTCCTATGACAAAGTGCTGCACCACTTAACACAGAAGTGATCTCAAAGCAGCTGAAAGTTTTAAAAAAATATTACACGAAATTTTTCCTAAGACATTACCATTTTTACAACCGACTTGTCACCTGAATAGACGATACAATAAAACAATTCGGCCGACCTACAAACATTCTTTTGTTTTCAAATTCTATATTCAAAAAGATGAAAAAGCTATATGTTATTTTTTTTATAATCGCGAGAAGTTAATAAGAAGGTAAATAAGAAGGTAATAAATATATAATAACCAATATATTTCATGTCTTTAATAGGCGAAGAGTTCGTCAATATTTGACGATTTCGTCTTTTAAAGATGTTTTTCCGTTGGATATCAGCTTACACAGATTATTTATTGAAAGACTTGAATCTAGTTCATATTTATGCTCAAAGGATTGTTGCTCACACTCCTGACAAGATAGCATCCTTCGACAGCGTGATAGTTCATAAAATCTTCGAATTATTCTTAAAACCATCATTA
The DNA here is from genome assembly GCA_036419045.1 of Scirpophaga incertulas. Lineage (NCBI taxonomy): Eukaryota > Metazoa > Arthropoda > Insecta > Lepidoptera > Crambidae > Scirpophaga > Scirpophaga incertulas. The sequence goes on along the minus strand of CM071626.1, from coordinate 43,842,964 downwards.
CTTTCTTCAATTTATTCTTGTTATGGCTATAAATTATACCGGAATAACAGAATAGAAGTTGGTGGTAGGGGTGTTTGCATTTATCTTCGAGACAACATCTCAAGTATCGTCGTCGACAAATCTTCTAACGAATACACTGGTTCTAGGTATATCTAATCCTACTTCTACTAACTACTCCTTCACATTTTCGCCCTCACATCCTTTTTACCATTTCCATCCAAGATACTTGAGAGTGTTGTACATAAACTGTTGTTAGCATATTTGTCCAGAAATAATCTTATTAGCTAGCTTAATAATCTCAGTAAGGTTTTAGTCCTTCACAATACTGCTAGGGCTTTGTTAAATGTAACAGATGACATCAACATGCATACAGCTATCACATAATACTATCGACAACAAACAGTTCACAATCATTATACTAATGGATTTCAGTAAAACTTTCAATTGTGTAGTACTTGATGTATACTATTAGCCATACTACATCTATTGACATCTCACCTTTGGTCATTGATATTTTCACCGATTGCCGATCTATGCGGTTGCCATCAATGTCTCAAACACGGTGTCTAGTGTTCCGACTGGACACAACTTGTTGTTGGTGTTCTGCAGGGCGGCAAGCTATTACCTTTACTTTTCTTGGTTTCTATTAATGGGCTTACAAAAAATATTTCGCGTTCATATCACCTTTATGCGGATGATTTACAGATCTACAGACACTTGGATTTTTCAAACATTGGTTCAATAATCAAACAAGTCAATAATAATCTTTGTAGTATTCAATCATAGGCCAATTCTTTTTTACTTAATCCATTAATCCGTATAAATTGGTGGTACCACGACAGGACGCATTGCCACATGACACGACATGCAGACATGTCGCTAACCATATTAAATGAATGAAACCAATACGCCTATGGCGCGTAACGATACGCCACGACATGTAAATATGTTTCCGGCGTAATGAAAACAGCGTTCTCGTACGTATTAGATACTACGTTATCGTATACTGTGGTATAATATATCGTAACGTTACGTTACTTGTTACTTCTGCTATTTCATAACATGCTTATGTTAGAGTGTCTTTATAGTACTGGAGTAAACTAAAACAGTGTAGGTACCATAATAAAAAGAATACGAGTAAGGACGTACATTCGTATGTAACGTTCCGCTACTCAGTATTAGATGACGCACCTGTTCCTCAGTACCAGATACGTACTGCTTGTTACGGTATTAATCACTCAATATTAACCAGCAAACTTTAACATATTTATTTTCAATTACCTCTTTCAAGTGTGAAATATGTATGTAATTTTTTTTTTGAGGAATCTATCCTACGATATCCTACGATAATATCATTATACCATTTTGTAGTAATGTAAAAGACCTAGGGCTTTATTTGGATTCAGCGCTTAGCTGGCAGCCTCAAGTTACCAGCATTTGTCAACGGGTCACTGGCATTTTACGGTCACTATATCGCTTAAAGAACTTTCTGCCTGCTGACATTAAGAAAGTGCTTGTACAGACCTTAATTTTTCCTGTCATTGATTATGGTGATGTGTGCTACCTTGACCTTAATGCAGATCTACTCAATAAACTTGACCGACTTCTAAACAATTGCATTCGATTCGTCAATAATATGCGAAAATATGACCATATCTCCGAGCATAGAATACGGTTGAACTGGATGCCTATTCGGCCGCGTAGAGATGTTAGAACATTGAATACTCTCACCCAGCACCCAGCTATTTGAGTCCCTATTTTGAATACTTATGTGCTTCTCATGATAGGTCTCTCCGATCATCATCCAATCTGCTTCTGAAATGTCCGTCTCACCATTCCGAAACAATTCACGCCTCCTTTGTAGTTCAATCCATTCTGCTATGGAATGCTTTGCCTCTTGAAATTAAAAAGTCTACCAGCAGATTGAGTTTCAAAAATAAATTGCGGAAATATATTTATCAGAGAGTTTATTATGATGTGGCATATTTCTTGGTTTTTTATCATTAAATTTTATCTATTTATGATATCGTCATATGTATTAGTATATTATTACTAGCTTTTGCCCGCGACTTCGTCCGCGTGGAATAGTGACTTCCGGCAGATTTTTGGTTTTTCCCACATAGTTCCCGTTCTTGCGGATTTTCGGAATGGTCGAGTTTCCGCAGAATTTTTAGTATTATTATGTTGATACAACTTAAACAAATTATTTCGACCAAATTGGTACCATAAAAACGGTCATTGTGACTAAACCTTAAAAGATAGACATATGCCGTCGCGCAGATTGAGTTTCAAAAATAAATTGCGGAAATATATTTATCAGAGAGTTTATTATGATGTGGCATATTTCTTGGTTTTTTATCATTAAATTTTATCTATTTATGATATCGTCATTATGTATTAGTATATTATTACTAGCTTTTGCCCGCGACTTCGTCCGCGTGGAATAGTGACTTCCGGCAGATTTTTGGTTTTTCCCACATAGTTCCCGTTCTTGCGGGATTTTCGGAATGGTCGAGTTTCCGCAGAATTTTTAGTATTATTATGTTGATACAACTTAAACAAATTATTTCGACCAAATTTGGTACCATAAAAACGGTCATTGTGACTAAACCTTAAAAGATAGACATATGCCGTCGCGGACTTTTTTTTAGATCATGTATAGAGGAATAATTCTTTCATACATATTTTTTGTGTATCTTGAACCGTTTTCGCAGCGCACGCAAAGAAAGCCTTCAAAAATGAATAATTTTCCCCGTTTTTTACACATTTACCGCTCTGTCTTTGCTCCTATTGGTCATAGCGTAATGTTATTTAGCCTATAGCCTTCCTCGATAAATGGACTATCCAACAAAAAAAGAATTATTCAAATCGCACCAGTAGTTTCGGAGATTAGCGCGTTCAAACAAACAAACTCTTCAGCTTTATTATATTAGTATAGATTAATTACATCTATGTATTAGGATTTAAAATAATTACTTTTATTATTATTATTATATATATATATATATACATATATGTTTTTCATTTGTGTCATGGGTACATCTACCACTTTTCTTTCTGCACCACCTAAAGGTTGACTGTTAGAAAATGCCATAGGCATTAAGTCCGCCTTTGTACACATTGCACATAAAGTGTTAATAACATATATATAACATAATAAAATATCCTGCAGCCGCAGATGGCTATATTCAGCTTTTCCGTGGCTGTGTTGGTAGAAGGTACACGAACTGAGGGTTCTGCGAATTGCCTGTTAGCGGCTCCGGCGCGGTTCCGGGGTCATTAGGGTCGAATTAAAAAGAGAGTCGACGCAAATTGACCGCGCGTTTCCTGGCTCTGAATTTAATATGTCTAAAAACGAACACGACTTATTAATTTAGAATTATGTGTATACCTTATACGAGATCCAGGTACATGCAAAAAAAAAGGAGCTAGAAATATACTTATTGAAAGCTTAGAAACCCGAAGCTTGGGAACAATAGAGGTTTATAAGCATTCGAGCTTTTTTTGTTAAGACTCCTTAAATGAATGACGCACGACGATAAACAATCTTTTGTTTTGGTGGGTCAATAATTAATGTTGACTTTAGAATTTTGTATTAAACACGTATCTTCCAAGGGTCAGCACTTTTGTTTTGCTTTACAGCGCTTATATCGTAATGCGAAATGGTATTTAAAATCCCAACAAAAACGTTCTGTAAAAACTAGCCAAGTATCGATGGAGCTGCTAGTTTATCTCTAAAAAGTAATGAAATATGACAAAGTCGTGTCAAGTCTAAGGTTCCTTATTGCTATTTCGTTATTATTATAGTTAATGTTGTGTGACTTTGCCGTTGTCCACACATTAACGATGGAAAATTGCCACTTGGAAAACGTGGTGTTACCCTTCCACGGCCAACATTACTTATTTTCGCTAATTAATAACTTTGTAAGAAGCTATTTACGTGATTTACGTGGCATATACTACCTACGCCATTTTATCAACGTGTCTTCGTTGATAAAATGGCGGTCCAAGAAGGCTCATTTCTATTTGCAAGCTGAGGTCGCGAGACGCCTGTGGATTTGTAGTTCTGGCTTCCAACAACTGAAACGCTACTGTCGAAATTGCTAAATCAGTAACGTTATTTTAGTGCAGTATTCCAACCGCGGGATGGCGCAAGCATTACTTATTTAGCAAGCAAACAAACTTATTTTAAAAATGTTAGTATTATGCGTTTATTACTTTCCAAAAGGGCCTCTAATTTTTGTGTGCCCAAGGGCCTCAGCTTAGTTTAAGACGGCGGTGAGTTCATCCCGTGTGCTAGGTATTTGTCCATAAATGTCGTCCTTCAGTGCTCCCCGCAGGTAAAAGTCCAGAGGAGTTAGGTCTGGGGATCGTGGTGGAACACAGCTTCAAATTTGTCTCGAATGCGACGAATCATGTCGGCGGCTCTGTTTAATAATAATTTCGCCATTGCCATTGAACCTCATCACTGTTTTCGTATTTTAAATACCACTTCAAAAATATGACGACCTCCATAGTCGAGCGGCTAGTACACCGGTTTCAAGGTGTCGCCATCTCTGAGGTACCGGGTTCGATGAATGCAAGCATTTGTACCTTAGTCATGGTTCTTAATATACCTATATTTCTATCAAACATATTTATATATGTATAATATTTGAATGTCTATCTGTTACCCTAGATCCCATAACATAAGCTTTACAGAACTTACTTTGGCTAGCCAGGGGTCGGCAACCTGCGACTCGAGAGCTACGTGTGGCTCTTTGGATACGAAACTGCGGCTCTTTAATTCGTCACGCAAATATTATTAATAAAATTGATAATTAAAAAAATATTAAAATACATATAAATAAAATGGAGTGTCGATTGTCTATATGGGCCCTCCAAAATACATTGGTGTGAACGGCCAAAGCTGTAGAGAAGTGTGTCTCTTCGAAGAAGAGGCTCGAGCGAGAACGCGAGGTTGATCCCCTCGCAAGCGCGAGAAGGCGTCGGAGGGCAGGGTGGCGACGGAGGGGCTACAGTGCTCTGATTCCGCTGTCCTAGTGGGAGTCAGCGGGTGGTGTGGATGGGTGCCGTATCGCCTGCATTGCACACGACTCCTGCGATGGTGGGGGTAGCTACGAAACACTAGCTACCCCCATGCCTCTAGCGGAGACGGAAGCCCGTGTTGTTCCACGTTAAAGCGGTGCGAGCTAGGCCGAGCGGCTTACGCGAGCGCAGCGCTCTGCGCATGCTCGTAGCCGTGGCTTGGAGGGTGTCTTAATGCATTTGTCTCGTTAAAAAAAGAAGAGAAGTGTGTCTCGGGCAATGATCGAGACGCAATCGGTGTTATAACATTATTACACTTCCACCCTTCGAACATCTGCTCTTGTGACTCCACTCTGTCAGATAGAGGCCCCCCTGAAGCACATCGGTACCCTCGGTGACGCAACTCACCGACAGCTCGCCAAAAACTACCCTAATGGAGACTGACTGCACTAGGGTATTTATGTCAGTTATTGGGCATAAAATGCCCCCAACGGGCGATAGGATCGTTACTTTTCTAAGCATATGCAAGAACTATTTATTATAGGCAAGAAAAAACATTGTGGCTCTTTAAAATCTACTATGAAATTACGTAAATTATTATTATTGACTCACCCGACTCAAAAGGTTGCCGACCCCTGGGCTAGCCTAATTGGTTTCTATATATATATTTATTACGAGTATATTCGCTTATAACACGCGTCTTTAAAAGACACGGTACTACCGTGGGGGAGCCACAGATTAGTATGGGGGAGCCATGCTTCGGCACGAATTGGGCCGGCTCGACCAGAGATACCACGGCCTCACAGAAAACTGGGGTAACATAGCGCTTGCGCTATGTTTCGCCGAGTGAGTGAGGGTACCGGAGGCCCAACCGGAGGCTTTTAAAAGGCCGGCAACGCATCTGTGACTCCTCTGGTGTTGCGGGTGTCCATGGGCAACGGTTATCGCTTACCATCAGGTGATCCGTTTGCTCGTTTGCTGCCCTATTCTATATAAAAAAAACGGTCTATATAAAATAATGCGTGCGCAAGGATACAGATCCAACGCGTAGAGGTCATTTAAGCAAAATTTAATGAAAGTGTGCGTGGAGTGTACCAACTGGGTGTAATCTAGAGATTAGATTATTAGATAAGATTAGGAGGAGATTAGATTAGGATTACAGGTTAGGTAGAGATTAGGTGCATATAGATATGCACCATGAGAAATGCAGCTAGAGACTATCTCAGTTAGATGCACAGAAACTAGTCATTACTGGTCGCCATATGTAGGACACCGCAGCGTTGGTGGCATGTGTCGTGCGGGCGATTCGCCGGCTGGGCTTAGAAATAGCGCTTCACAAAACCGAGGCGCTATGGCTCCACGGCCTTCTGAGGCGCCGGGAACCACCCAGCTGCCGGATCCGGGTGGGTGACGCGGTGGTCCCGGTGGGGCCAAGTACCTGGGCCTCACCTGGACCGCCGCTGGAGCTTCGAGGAGCATTTCGTGCGGTTGTCCCCTGAGCCAAAAGGGCGCATTGCATCGCCTGCTGCCAATCTCGGGGAACCGAGGGATGGAGTTCGCCGCCTGTACTAGGGTGTCGTGTGATCCGTGGCCATGTATAGGGCTCCCGTGTGGTCGCAAGACTGCGCGAGGTCCCCCCGCGCTGCAGAGCTCTGCTACGGAACCTGCAGCGGATAATGGCCATACGGATCGTACGAGGCTACCGTACCATCTCGTACGAGGCGGCGACGGTTCTGGGACGCTCCCCCCCCTTCGAAATCCTGGCCGGCATGTACGCGGCGACGTATGTGTCGCGGCGTGTCGACCGGGAGTGATGGGGGGAGCGCCCTGGAACCCGCGCACGAAGTGCCTAAGCGGGAGTGGCACCGACGGCTTGTGGCGGCCTGGCATGCGCAACTCGAACTACGGATCTGCGCGCGCCAGCGAGCCGTCGGTGCCGTACTCCCGCACTCACCTACCGATTGACTCAGATACTCACCGGGCACGGCTGCTTCGGTGAGTATCTGTGTCGAATAGGACGGGAGGGATCGACACATTGCCACCACTGCGCATCCGACCTCGACTCGGCCCAGCACACGCTGGCGGAGTGCCCCGCGTGGGCCTCCGAGCGCCGAGTCTTGGTCGCAGAGATCGGGCGAGATCTGTCTCCGCCGGCATTGATTGCGGCAATGCTGGCGGACGAGGGAGGTTGGAGGGCTGTGGCCTCCTTCTGTGAAGCAGTGATGCTCCAGAAGGAGGCCGCCGAGCGGGGTCGGGAGATGGCCGATCCCACTCGAAGAAGGCGGCGCCGGGCTCGGCAGCACAGCTGCGGCACCGCCGCGGGTCGCCGGCGGGCGCGAGGAAGTCGCGACTGCTACGGCGACTCGGGATGGACCACGCCCCTTCCGTGGCCCGGGGGCATCGTCGGTGGAGGAGACCGGGGGAGGTAGTAGCCTCCCCCGAGGAGGGCTCCCCTCTAGGCAGGGGAGCGGAGGTTGGGGGTTCCCGGAAGTGGCTTGATGTTCCCGTGGCTCCCTACATGCCTGAGGAAGGCCATCCCTGAGGTTTTTAGTGGGCAGGCCTCCCCCTTCTGGGGAGGAGAGCCCCACATAACCGCTGGCTCGCCACAGCCGGGGTATGCAATTTAATGCATTTTCCTTCGGGGAACAAAAAAATAATAATAATAAGGACACCGCAGCGTTGGTGCTTCCCACGAGCTGGACCGACGCCGAACAGTAAAAAACCAATAGACAAGACAATGTCGATTTAAATTATTTTTAATAAATAAATAGGTATATGTATTATGCATATAAATATCTTTAATAGAAATATATTTTTCAACACATTTGCTCGTAATTGGTATGTAAGTACACCAATTCACAATGTATCATATTAACAACTCATAATATCTTTCGAATTTCAAATTCGATTACCGCACAGTTTCGTAATCAAAAGTAAACAGTTTCGTAAAGAAAAGTCACGCTTTTATTTATAAATAAGAAAAAAAATAGGAACCATAGAGAATTTATATGCAAAATGCTGAAACATTTTTGTAAATTAAATAAGTTTGGCGTTTAGAAACACTCTGTTTATATATATATATATTATACTTCGACGACTCGACTTTCACTAATACTTTGATTGTCCTTCTTTCAGTATATTCCTCGTATAATAATACGGATAGTCCCCCATATATTAATAATATTATACATATATATTTCTGAATGAAATGGACTGATCAGTATACATAAATCCAAACTTACTAATCACTTAAAAGGGTAAATATGAAAATATTAATGTTATTTTATTAATTTTTAGTACTGTGATTAACAAGTTCTGTTCACATAACTCCTATGAACGTTGTCGCGTATCATATTTTTTTAGCTTCATCGTAGATTCTTACAACGTGATTTGGACGCCGAGAAACTGTCACACACGCTCCCTGAACCCGGTAATGTGGTAATACGAGATAATGGCAGCCATCTTGGATGTGCGAGGGCGCCAGCCAATCAGCTGGAAGAGCGCGAGGGCGGCGCGCGCGAATCTGGACTAATAACTGTGCGGTCCATTATAAGACACTGTGTTTCTCCGTAAAATTGACGAGATCTACAAGAGAACGAAGGACACTGACACAGCATAAAGAATTTCGATTTTAAATGGGAGTGTTAAGGTAGATAACTTATTTGACAGTAACCAGAAAGTGTTATTGTTATATTATGATGACAAGAATAGGGTCCAAGTTTGCAGGTGAATTAGTTGCAATGAAATCGAACATCTCAACATTAGAAACATCCCATTAGGATTCCCGTAAATAGATGCATTTTTAATAAATTGAAATTTCAAGATACGTTACAAAAAGAATATTATACTGTTGAGGGTTACTTAAATGATAATAACGTTTGGGTTTCATTTTAATAACTCAATAATAGTCACGTCGCAAAATATTTCGATTATACGGTAAATATCAACAATCAAAGTGTAACTTTTAAAGATGTAAGTATACCTACAGAGTATCTATTTGAAGCCAGCTTCTAATTGACGGCTATAAAGATACAGGAAGAAAAAAAAATAGTCTCTGCGGGTTTTCTTGCCTGTTCTTTCCAGTAAAAGGTCTCCCGCTGTAGACTTGTGAACCAATGGCGTACTTGTCAAAATCCTATTTGAAGACTACATTTTCGATTTTGTTTGTAAAATATTCTGTAGTAAAAAGCTTGTCTAAGTTAGGATATGCTTAAATTTTTGTTGAAAAAAGTTTTCAACTCTTCATAGAGAAGGCACCATTTCATTATTATATTATGTATTTATTTGGTACACAGGCATCACTTGTTCACTTGTTTACTCAACAATTCAGCTGTTATTCATGGTTTAATCCACGGTTGATATAGATGTGGTTGATATAGTATTATATATTATCTTTTTAATTTACATTTTCATTTAGTTTTCTTCCTGTCCTCATCCTCTGGGCTGTAGCAGAATACCAGTGCTTTGCTCTTGAAGCAAAATCAGTCGCTGAGCTATCGCCTTTTTGTATCTCTGCAGCACGCATGTATTGTATCATTATTTAGTAATAAGTATGTAGTAACATGGACTGAGGTGAGTTGGTTGCTGGTTCTACGTATACGTATTTAACTCGTCAGAAGTTAGCAATCCATCCTTTCCTCGTTCAATTTGTTAGTTATTAAGTTTGATTTATTTTATTTTATGTCTGTTTTTGTGTGTTGTGAAATGATGCAAATAAAGTATTCATTCATTCATTCATTCACCATTTATACAAAATTATCCCACGTTCTATCTATATATCCGAGTTAAAAATGAATACACGAATTAGCAATGTTCGGACCCTATAGTTTCAATGTAATCAAGATACTGTCTTAAAAAATATAATAATGATAATGACTACTTGCCACGTTTATTGTAGAGCGATGTTACATAAAAGTATCATTTATATTCGTGGCGCATCGGTCAAGTCGGCTACTACGCAACGGGTCGCGAGTTCAATAGGGAATTAATCTCTTTTTTGAAAAGAATCTTAATTTGATCCTTGCGTGTCAGTAAACCATATACTAAAAATATAAAAATTTTATACACTCGTTAAATACTATAAAAATTGCATTAAAATTTAATATTTTCAAATTTCGCGCGTAATTAGACGAAGGCGCCGCACGAGTTGTTACTCTGTAGCGATGACGTCAGTACGGCATGTAAATAATAAACAAAGCTCTATATTTGATGCTATGTATTATTATATTCATAATTTAAAAATGAGTTATTATCTTTTATATATAAACAACTAATAAAGGAATAATAATAAAAGAGTAATACTGACATCGATGTTTTAATACTCCGTAACTCGGCAGAACAAAAGTCGGGATTTGCAGCCATTTTCCGACCATTAATGCATTTATTTTTGGTAAATTCGTGCTATCTCCTTTTACTAAACTGCTTTCCATAGTGTGATTCACGTGCTATTTCAATTTAACTTACGTATTTATAACGTTCTCTTACATTAAAAAAGCAACCTACAAACTTCTCTTTTTATTGTTTTGCGGCTTTATACGTACTATGATTCATAATGACATTGACACGCATAAGTTTACAGAACCTTATGACGTCACGACATGGCGGCCTATGTTTCGCTCTTGTTTTACGTATAGATTAAAAAAGTGAATACTTTGAAATTAATTTGTATATTATTTTTGTTATTTGATGTACTTAAACATGATGGTTCCGACCATTTAATGCATAAGCTATCATAGTTATATGCTTTTAGATCTTTTCTAATATAGAGGGAAGTACCCTATTCCCGCACGGAACTGATAATCTGTATGAAGTACCAAAAGTCGTTTGTGCACGGGAGATTTCTATGCTTGTGCCTCCATCAGCGTTGCCAGACGTCCCGATTTTAGCGGGACGTCCGATTTTTTGACGTGACAACGTCTATTAAATTGGTACGGCGTAGAGTCATTCTCGAAAACACCGTAACGGCCGAATCTGACGCCACACGGAGTCCACGCCTACTTTACCCCCACCCCTAGAGCGCCCGAAGGCATACTCGGAAACGGCGTAACGGCCGATCTGACGCCACACGGCAACGTATCTCTGATGCTGCATGGCGTACTTTAATACGCCGTAACGACTCATCTGTTGTTAATATACGCCTTCAAAGTTTAACAAAAAAGTGATTTAATAAATTAAACAAACTATTAAATAAAAATATAAATATTATACATTACTTTATTTTAAATAATTTCATTGCACCCAGAAAAAATTACCATGTAATAGACGTTGTCACGTTCAAATATCGGCAGTAGACGGAGTTCTACAGACAACCAATTTTTTATTCTAAAAACGAATTTAACGATAGAGCTAAATCTGATTAAAAATATTGTTTTTTTGTTAAAATACATTTTCATTTTCTATATATGAAAACCTTTGATTATATACGTTTTTTACTATGTCCCTGCTTCTGACGGAAGAATCCCGCTATTTTCACTCAAAAAGTACCAAATACCGACTTGGCAAAAAAAAAACTGGCAACGCTGGCCTCCATCCACGGCATAGGATAAAAATCCTAGTGTGGGCGACATTTAATGTCAAGTTATTTTTGACTTGATTTGTTACGGGAATATAGACGATTCCAAATTGTATTGAAAAAGTTTTTCTTCCACGAATTACGATAATCTTATCCATATTGTGCACAGTTCTAATGACACATTGTACATTGTAAAGGCACTTCAGAAGCATCTTTTTCATACAAATCTACATAATAAAGAAAAAAATAATCATCTAAAAAAAATCTATTTAATTTAAAATCTACTGAAATCAATTTTATTTGAAGAATGATCCTGCTGTCATTTTGGTAACAATCAAATGAAAAAAAAAACATATTAGGGTACAGAATAAATATTGTAATATTAAGAAATAGTTTGCTTTACTGATGTGAAAGTATTTCTAAGTGGAATTCTTTCGTTTACCATCTTAGGAGGTAAAACAAACTAACATAAACATATATATATATATAATAAAAAAATCAACATTTTTACTTATTTTGCGTTATTAGTATTCTTGTAAGAAAAAGAGAGATAAAGAAAAAACGTTTATTAGACACACAAAAAACAGTTACTAAAAACGATAAAAACACATTGCAAAAATAAAAAGAAGTTGCATAACAGTTTTGTTTTCGAGAGGAACGCGTGATGGATGTCGCACCGTATAGTATTTTTTTTTTTAGTAAAGTTAAAGTATTTCAAATTATTATTATACTCATTTTGGAGCGAGAGATTTATTTGAGAAAGAAAAAAATGAATAAGGAATACATATAAAATAATAGGGGGTCGTTGTAATCACGAAAATTACATTTAATTTAATTACTTTCAAATTAACCATTTTAACACGAGAAATAATAATAAATTTCCCTTCCAACGTTCAGGCTTCCAAATACTAATCAAAACAAGATCGAAATCGAAATTAACTTTATTCAAATATGACTTTATAGAAAGCTCTTTTAAATCGTCCAAATTTTTTTCCTATTGTAATTTTAAAAATAGAACGCTGGCTAATACTACTCATTTTGCGGTAAAAATTAATCTAACCTCCTTGCTAAAAACTAAGTCACCTTTACAAACAAAATTGTTCATTTGCTATTTAAAAAAATACATTACCCACAAAGAGGCGTAATCGGACATTTTAAAAATAGAACGTTGCCCATAAACAATTTATGTATTAGTAAACGTTAACTGAATCTCTTTGCACAAAAGTTCAAATCTTAGCCGATTTTAAAACTTCTTGTTATTAATATAAAACACAATATTACATTTGAATAAACAATCAAGTTGTTTTCAGCCAGTGGTTTGGCTTACAAGTGCTTTTTTTAATGTAACATGTGAAGTTATGTAAAAATATCTTTTGTTTTTTTTAATTGTTTCAGTGCATAAACTTTATAATCTTTATAAAATTGTACAATAAATAAAGTACAAAAGGCGGACTTGATGCAAGATGCCATTCTCTACCAGTCGCACTACCAGTAGCTAGTTACAAAAAACTGTGTTTGGTGCAGACAAAGATATACATACACAATCATCTTTAATTACACAAACATTAAGATTAGTATATATTTAATATTGAATATATATATGTATATATTTAAATGACATCTGTACTTGAGCGGTTAGTACACCGGACCATGAGGGCAGATGTTTGAATTGATGTGATGAATGCGAGCATTTCTACCCTTTTTTTTCCTCAGGAGAGGAAGGCTGACAATCCTCAGAAGGAGCACGAAACGTACCCAGGATACCCCGCAACGGCAAGTGTCTTGAAACTTTGGCAATCAAACTTAGTTCAGCGGCGTACGCAGTAAAAAAGATTAGACTTTTAACTAATGTTGAAACGGCAAGAATTGTTTATTTCAGCTACTTTCATAGTGTTATGTCCCATGGACTGCTGCTATGGGGATCAGCGGCTAACATTGAGAGTATTTTCCTTTTACAAAAAAGAGCGATTCGTGTTATTTACTGTTTACGGGCTAGAGAATCCCTAAAAGAATTGTTCAAAGAAATTAATATTTTAACTTTCGCTAGTCAATATATATATATGATAATTTAGTTTTTGTATATAGAAACTATAATAAATTCAATAAAAACAGTGATCTACATAATGTGAATACTAGAAACAAAAGTAAACTTGCCGTTCCAATGTTCAGACTCCATAAAACTAGCTGTTCGTTCTTGGGGAAATGTATATATATGTTTAACAAACTTCCGCAAAGTGTCATTGATTTGCCTTTATATAAATTTAAAATCCATATCAAAAAGACACTCATGAGTAAAGGTTATTATAAAGTAAGTGATTATCTAAATGATCACACCATTTGGGAATAGGGACACTATTCATAGAGCCATGTTTGGTAACAACATTATTTATAATATTGTATCTATTATTTTTATATGTGTATGTAAACATACATACGACTTTAATCTTATGAGGTTTGATTGTATCTTATATTATATTGTATTTTTATATTATATTATTATAATTATTAACATTGAAAAGAGGAGATAAAAAATAGACCTTCAGAGTTTCTTGCCTGTTCTTCTCGAGAAGGCTCTCCCAATTTCCGAACAGGTGTCGAGTCAATATATATATATATATATATTTTTCTCCTTATTCGTACGTCCGGACAAGGTTTTTTTTTTTTTAACCTTTATTTTCTTTTGTTTGTTTATTGACGTCAATAAGTGCCTGTAAAGGTCTATGTTGAATAAAGATTATTTTGATTTTGATTTTTTGATTTGTCACGGAGCTTATGTCGGATTGCACGCGGCCAGAGCGGTCTGACCAGTTCTAGGAACCATATAGGCAAATCGTGAGGGCGACCGTCCCTCAGGAGAGGGGCGATGTAGCGCAGACCCATAAAAGAAGAGGCGCGGGAAGCCAAAGTGGCGCCGGCCTTATCATGAGGGCATTTCTACCCTAATCATGGTTGTTAATATATATTTCTATAAAAAATATTTATATATGTATAATATATATTCTATCCGTTGCCCTAAATCCCATAACACAAGCCTCATAAAGCTTACTTTGGGCTAGGGTAATTGATTTGATGTGAGTGTAAGAAATTTTTATTTAAAACTAGCGGACCCGACAGACTTCGTCCTGTCAAAAAGATTTGTAAAGTGGCAGTTTTTTGTTCCTACTTGAAATGACATATGATGACATTAAATATGTTTGACAGAACTAACGTCACTTTTTTGTCTTGCCAAAGGTTCAAATTGGCTTTTAAGTATTAATACAAATTGTTTGTATAAAAATGTTGACTTTACACTTTTTCAAATTTTATTTTTTTTATTTTCTCTATGTACAAACCTTCTCTGGACTTCTACGAATAATTCAAGACCAAAATTAACCAAATCGGTAAAGGCATTGTTGAGTTATGCGCTTACCAACACATTTTGCGATTCATTTTTATATATAAGATAAATAGTATCTTTTTTTAACTTGTGAATACTTACTACTTTTTTTTTTAGTTACTAGTAACTTGAGAATAAAATGTCTACAAATGTATATACAACAAATTTAATTTTAATTAAAAGTCTGAAAAGCATTTGATCCCATTTTTCAACCCCTCACAACTTTTTTTTCGATTTAGAAAAAAGCCCATGTCCTTACTCAGGTTTTAGTCTATATGTGTACCAAATTTCGTTTAGATTGGCTCAGAAGTTTTGGCGTGAAAGCGCGACGGACAGACTTTCGCATTTGTAATATTTGAACAAAAGTAATTCTTTTAAATTCCCACAGTAACAAACCAGCTTGATAGATGCATATTGTAGTAATGTCGGCTTTATAATTCAGAACTGTTTTGATATTTGAACATGGTTTTTAGCAACATACTTAGAGGACCGAATTACGTTAATTTAGCTGACGAAAGCATACACAGTGACGAGCGAGCAAATTGTTTAACCTTACATAATAATTAATTTAGACCAATGCGATTGTGTAAGCATAAATCGTTGATAACGACAGAAATGATACTTTATTAATTCACCAATTAAGTTGTCATTTAAATGTCGGGTAAATGATATACCTACCTACTAACATAATGTATTTTGTAAGCCTTTTTGTAAGTTATGCTTTCGCTGAACAAGTGTTTGCGTCATTTCAATACATAGATTACTTTGTTAGTGTTTTTCTGTACTGATTAGAAAAAAAATCTGATCGCCGTCGACACTTGACGCGAAAACAACGTCAGCGCTACTGAGCGGTGTCCATTGACGGTCTACTTGGACAGGCGGCGGCGCAACATCAAATGGAAAGAGTATTATTATTACAACACGAAGAAAAGTGTTATTAGTTGCGGCGATGCGTGAACGATAGAAAGAGCTGGTACGAGCACCAACTATCTCATCATCATTGATAATAGACGGTTTGGCAACGCCGCGTCGCTCACCTGGCGACGCCTGGCGTTTACCTGCGCCTACAGTGACAACAGGGGGCGAGCAAGCACGAACCCGAGCTAGTCGAGCCACCGATCCGACGGAGACGCTCGTGCGTCGGTTGAGCTGTCAAATAATTTAAAAAATCTGTCAAAATCACCACATTCGATTGTCAATTCAAACGCGATCGCAACAAGTGACCGACGTCCGTGCGAAGTGAAACGCGACTCGGCGTGGAATCGAAATAGGTATTCGATATTCAAATTTGATTTGTATCTGACTAGCCGTAGGCTACCGCGCCGATAACGCAAGTCATTGGACAGTTTCGACAACAGCATTCTACCTCTGATATTAGTAAATTCTAGATTTTCACCTCCACCGGAAACGGCGTACGTAGACGGATAGCGGTAAATCGGCGTCCGCGCCGCACGCGAGTTGTCCATGTTGAGTAACCGTCAGGTTTCTAAAAAGTGCTTTCAACGCGCATAAGAGCAGAAACAACTGGAAACATCGGATTTCGAGCGATACCTATTCGGAGACGTAGCTGACGCCTACACGAAGTACGGCGCTCAAAAAGATTTGATACTAGCTATCCCGTTAGAAAGTTAACAGGGCCGGTCGGAGGCTTTTAGTACTGTACGCGAGCGGGCAAATTATCTGGATATTGTGCACGCAAATGGACAGTTAACGTACGCGAACATTGACTAGTGAGAAGGTACTATTTTTTTTGGGTGTGCGCAGTGCATGGCGCGATGATCAGCGGCGGCTGGGTGTGCGCTCTGCACGTGCGCACGGCAGGGCTGGGAGGCGCTGCCCTTGGCTCTGACGAGGAGGAGACGGTCTACCTCGCCTACGTAGTCATCGACGTCCTCACGAACCAGGTAATTACGAAAACACTAGATGCACACTAACTGAATTGCCGAATGCGGATTTGAGAACTACAAATAATAGCGTACATGCACAATGCTTCGCGTTTTGTCGTTCCGCGACTGTGTTTATTACACGGAACGAAAAATAAGTATACATCGGAATATAGTAGAAGAATCGAGTTCCAAAGGTCGCTCACTACACATATTCGAAATCCCTACGACCCATACGAAACTATGTAAATGTTCACAGTTAGTCTCTTAAACTGGTTTATTGCACATAAATTAACGAATGACATTTACCAGCAGCAAGATGCAAAGTTATTTTAAAACATATTTGAAATGTCGTCAAGAACGGCTTCGAATACCCGCCTTCTTTATTATCTTTCTTCAGTTTTTTTAATTTATTTTATTTATTTATTATGAAGCTTAAAAACTTATATAAAACGGTAATACCTACTTTAGTGGAAGACTGTGTTGCAGTTGCCCACCTCGAACAACCTCTTAACAAGAATACTACATAAACTAATAAATTTCAAGTTTATTACGTGTTGTGAGTGTTTATTACGTACAATACATACACATACACTTTGTATGCATTGTATGTTTAATTTATTTATTTAATAAGAGACTCAAAATCATCATAATCCAGATCTATTCGATCCATTTCTTCAGTACACTTTTTCACTTTAAGTTTATAAGTGTCTATGTAATATGTGTGTGTATGAATATATTTATGTGTGTATATATGTATGTATATGTATATATATATATATATAATTATGTATAATGGGAATGTGTGTAAACATTAGTTTAGGCCTGGGGTTCACTTGTTGATGTACGAGTACTAAAAATTTGTGGAAACTTGATTGTTTTATGTAATATAATTGTAATTTAGCTATAAGTATGTAAATAATGTACGTTTCCCTTAAATAATAAATAAATAAATACACGTTTACAATCGTTGAGGGACAATTTATATATATGTAATTTGTCATTAATTCATTTATATATGATGAGCTTAGACATACATAATGACGTTTGACTAGTTCTGTATTGCATTTATCAATTACAAGTATTCTGTTTGCCAATCTTGTATTTGAAACTAATACTTCGTCATATCCACAAGATGAGTGCTTGCGCAAAATACACTTCTCATCAAAAAAATCGAAACACCTTGCAAGTTTACGTTTTGTCAGGATTATCAGAAAAATGTGTACATTTAGGAATAAATGTTAAATGTCGTTTAATAGTGAGTAATATGAGCTTATCAAATCTTAATGTTAATGTTCTAAATTTAAATGAATTTTTCATAGGTTTCGTATTTTGTTAAATGAGTCATTTTTATTCCGTATGGAGTATAAAGGAAATGGATAAAACAACACACGTAAATAAAAAAAGCTAAAAAACGTTTATTTAATAACTTGTATTCCCTCCCCGAGCTCTAATTACTGCTTCCATACGGTTCTTCATCGATCGGATGAGAGTCACGATCACATGCTGTGGTATATTGTCCCATTCCTCTTGGATTGCATCTTGCAGCTGGCTAAGTGTTTCTGGGGCAGGATCTCTTGCTCGAATTCGTCTCTTTAATTCATCCCACAGATGTTCAATGGGATTCATGTCCGGGCTTCTTGCTGGCCATTCCATAATAGAGATATCGACTTCGTTAAGATAATCTCGTACGACGCCCGCGGTGTGAGCCCTAGCATTGTCGTGCATGAATATGAAGCCGTTGCCAATAAAATGTGCATAGGGCATCACATGAGGCTCGAGACACTCTTCGACGTACCGATGACAGTTTAGTGCAGGCAGACGTGGCCCAGACACAAAAGCAAGCTCTGTCTTACCGTCGGCGCTGATTCCTCCCCAAACCGTCCACGAACCGCCACCATAGCTGACCTTTTCTTCAATGCAGCATTCTGCATAGCGTTCTCCGTCTCTTCTGTAGACCTTGTTCCTTCCGTCGTTACCATACAGCATAATTTTACACTCATCAGAAAAGAGAACTTTGCTCCACTGTAGGTATGACCAATTTAGGTGCTCACGTGCAAAGTTAAGGCGCGCTCTTCGATGGTCTGCAGTTAATTTC
Source organism: Scirpophaga incertulas (assembly GCA_036419045.1). Classification (NCBI taxonomy): domain Eukaryota; kingdom Metazoa; phylum Arthropoda; class Insecta; order Lepidoptera; family Crambidae; genus Scirpophaga; species Scirpophaga incertulas. Next base: position 43,824,068 of record CM071626.1, on the reverse strand, counting down.
GGCCCATTTGCTGGCTTATGCGGTACCAGTCCACGATCCTTCAACCTTCTTCTAATTGTAGAGTCACTTACAGCCACCCTTCGTACAACACGAAGCCGCTGCTGCAGTTGAAAAGCGTTAAGGCGTCGATTTCTTAAAGAAGTTGTTACAATAAATCGATCATCTCGCTCAGAAGTGACCCTATTCCTGCCAGATCCTGAACGGCGCGTGAACAAACCAGTCTCCCGATAACGTTTATAGACTCTATGAACAGATGACAGGCTTAGATGCAGTCTTGCAGCCACAACACGCTGACTAAGGCCAGAATCCAGCAATGCCACAACTTGGGCGGCTTCTGTGGGCGAAGTATCCATACGTTTTAGGAAAATAACCTTTTTTCAGACGTCCCAAAGTCACAGTATTGAAATAAAAAACAAAAAGTTTAAGGATAGGCGCCAATTTTTAGTTTTTAAACGCTAAATGTACTCCAACCCTAAACACACATTTGTCTCAAAACAGTGATTCATTTCGTTTATAAGATAAACAAATGAAATTCTAATTTTGAATTTAGAATTTTCGCTTATTACTGTAATGGCCAAACTGCCAGCTATACATTTATGTTTTTTTTTCATCGTATGAATTCTTTTTTGTGTTAAATTCGGACAGAAACAATGAAAACGGAAGTGTTTCGATTTTTTTGATGAGAAGTGTAGTTTGCTCGCCGTAGAATAATGAAATGGACTTCATGGCATTGTTTCAAATCATTTTCATTTTGCTAGCGCCATGTATATACTCAGAGCCAAAACTAGTGAATGTAATGATAACAAGACACTGTATCGGATCGCAGATGTTTTTATAATGTGTCTAGAACCGAATAGATGTCTAGAACCGAATCATGAGCACAATAGATTCCCAGTTGTCTGCAGTGCAGTTGAGTCAACTATTAAATGACATTTGTATGTGAAACATTTAGCTCAGCCTTCATCGCAAAGTCTAGATAGAAAAAATAAAAGTTTTTTTTTAATAATTGCTTAAATATATAGTACCTTTTTTGTTATTTGGTTCACAGCTTGACACAGACACAAGACTATTGTTAATTATCTCTAGAAAACAAATAAAGACGCACGATTTCTAATATTAGCGAACACAGCAAGCGCAAAGTTTTCACAGAAAATAATCACACAAATTAACAGTAAAAAAGTTTATTTGTTTAATTCGTTTAAAAATGGCGTCTTTATTAACAGTATATTAACTTTATTATTATTAACGGCAACATTAATGTAGTTTCTGCCCGCGATTTCGCCGGGATATATTGCCCTAAACAACTCGAAAAACTATCTTGTTATTCCCCGTTCATCCATATTCATACCAAATTGCATTTAAACTCAGTTGCTTTTTTCTAATTTTCTTAGAAATGTATGTTTACCGTGCTATAGACATATATATATATATATATATATATATATATATATATATATATATATATATATATATATATACTAGCTGGCCCAACAGACGTTGTCCTGTCAAATGTCTCAAATGTCAAATGTCTCAAATGTCACGTTGTCTCACGTTGTCTCAAATGTTTTTAAATAAATAATTTAGCTGAAAAACAATATCTATATGACCGTATTGTGAATCTAAACCATTCTCAAGCCCCCTGGAATACACACAAAAAATTTCATCAAAATTGGTCCAGTCGTTTAGGAGGAGTTCAGTCACATACACACGCACACAAGAAATATATATATTAAGATATATATATAGTTTCTGAGCTTATTCAGACAAAATTATTATTAAATCTATTTGTACATCATTTATAAACTTTGAATGTCATATTTATTTATAACAAAACTAAAGTCTAAAAGCGTTTTTAAATTTCTAGCTTCTAATATTAAAAACGACGTATGTACTTTCCACACAAACTTTCATCCCATATTTGAATCCCTTAAAACCCTTTTTTCGTATTATAAAAGTATATTGCATTAAAACACTTAATTCTTGATATTCTGTCCATATTTTACTGTACCCACACATAAATAGTACGCATTTATTTATTAGTATTTAACAAGTAGTCTCATAAGTATTATTTTTAAAATACGCTTATATTTTAATTTTTCTTAAAATATCTATTAAAAAAGGCAATAAGCTTCATTTATTATTCTTAAGTGGTTCACATTAATACGAATTGCAACATCATCATGACGGACCTCCGTAGTCGAGTGGTTTCAAGATGTCGCCATCTCTGAAGTCCCGGGTTCGAATCCCGGTGGGGGCAGCATGTTTGTATCATGAATGTATGTTAGTCATGATTGTTAATTTCTTGGAGACGAGAGGAGACGCTGAGAATCCTAAGGAGCACGAAACGGGCCCGGGTCACCACCGCAGCGGTAACTGATTATATCGAACTTCGTACCAGAGTTCATAAAATACATTGAAAAAATTGCTAGCAGAACATAATTAGCATGTAAGACAGAACAATAGCTAAGATGGCAAAATATAAATAGAATATAATAAGTAGTAATAAATAAGCAAATAGGTAACTTAAAATAAGGACCCTATAACAGAAGCCTTACAGAACTTACTTCTAGCTAGGCTAATTAGTGTAAGAAATATTTAGTTTATTATTTTTTATGTATAATTTGCTACACATCTAGTTCAGAGCCTGAAAAACAACTCAGCCTTTTTTTTAATGCGAAATTAATATAGTTGTAAAGTCGTTTTTTAATGCGAAAACAGGGCTGTATAAAGGCTGATAGTTTATATGTAGAGTACGTTTTTTTAAAAAAAAGTAACAAGAAGAAGTATAAATTTGAAAGAAGTTTTTTTTAACTTTTAATTTCTTTAAGTTCTACCCTTGAGATGCGTAAATATTTTGTGAAATTATTTGTTTGACCTAGAAATACGAAACCTATTTTGATGAAACTTGAAACAGGGATAGTTCGAACCGCAGAGAAAGACCTAAGGAAATTGTTATCACGGAAAAATATAATTTTCCAGTGAGGAAACGAACAGCTGACCGGGTTTAGAGGCAGTTTAATATGGGGATGATTGGATAGTAAGGGAAGAACATAATATAATTTTTACCGTGTGAAAATATATCTTCCCATTTCAAAAATACAATAGTAGGGAAGCCAAGGGCGATAACTAGTAATAGAAATTCAAAATGAATCATTTTCAAACCTAATAATGTGATCCTTATATTGACCTAATCTGATTTATTTCAAAAACGTATATAGAATGTACAGTAATTTCGATTTGTAGGGATAATTCTATTTCGCACACTGTATAATGTCATTACGCACGTGTGTGCTATAGCTTGGTTTAAGGCCCAAGTCATATAGATAGTTTTACGACCGGGTATGTTGAAAAAGAACAAAGTGATGTAATTTATTAAATTTCTCTGTAAATTCTCTGACGAAAGCACACCTTAAAATGACAGTTTTTATATATCTAATTAGCGATTATTTATACGTACACACAGACAAGATGGGTTTTATCAAATTAAAAATCTTATTGTTATAAGCTGTTGATTGATAATACTAGAGATAAGTACCTGAATGTGTTAAGAAGTAGCTATATATGTTTTTATTATGTCAACAATTCATTTGACTTATCGGGGACATTCTTTTATTGCATTTTATTTTATTTATATAATATATATATATATACACTATTTTATTTATATACAGACATATAAACACGTCGTTACCTAGTGATCTTATGTGCAAACAAGAGGCAGATATCGCCTCTTATTCGTCGTGTCGAAACGGTGCCGTTTGAATTCGAGCAATTGGTTTATTTTCATTTAGTCACACAGTTATATATATTTTATCCCTCTGGAGAGGATAGGCTCAGAATCCTCATGGATACCACCGCATTCAAGAGCCACAGTGACTACGCCAGATGCCAGACGGTTCGAGGTGGCTCGACCTAAATGACCTATTGACTAAACTCAGCCTTAGTGTTACCACAAAGTCCTTAAGGTTTGGGTGGGACATACTTAGTTATAGTGAGTCCATAGACGCGTGCTCAAGTCTACTCCCCAGTACGGATCCAGGAGGGGGGTCATGGGGGTCATGACCCCCGTCTGCTGAGCTGGCCCCGATCCCTGAGCTTGTTCCAAGACTGAGGTGGAGCACTAATTGAACATAATGATTTTAATTATATATTTTGTAATCATACAGATTTTATGTAACTCGCGTCATACCCCTCGATATACCTCTAGCTAAACCATTCACCACGGCTATGGAATATAAATAGGCTACCTCATTGCCTGCGTGATAGTGCTTCTCTGGATGTCTTCAAGAGAAGATTGCAATATTGCAATATGTACGCGAATATGTACAAGTTATTATGTGTTAAGTTTTTGCATGTGTACAATAAAGAATAAATGTTTTTAAGTACAGTACTTACGTACAATAATAAAATACCTACTTTTTATTTGTATCTATTGTTGTCAAAATTAAATTATAAGTTATTGACTTGACCACGACGCCCCTGGCGCCAAAGCAGCCTTGCTACTCCCTTAGTTAGACCTTAACAGCATGGAACCGAATCTCTTAACAGGGAAGCCGCAGAACCTTCAGTTCTCTTAGAGTACAGCTGAATAACCATCTGAGGTTACAGCATAGGTCCCTCAAGACAAAAATCGGCTGGGGCTGTGCCGCGGTACACGGCCGTTGGTTTTAACGTGAAACGTCTATGTTAGGGAATCGCTTTTAAAGTAAAATATTAAAATAAAAACAAGATTGACGGTGTTTTAAGTATTTTAATAAAAAACTCAATGTCACAACAGCGAGCTGACTATATAAGTGAAATATTCACACCACATTTTTGTTTCTAAGACTAACAGTTTTTTAATTATTAAGGTACGATGATATAGACCTTTTCGTTACGGTCCACTTTTTAAACCTGGTACCCGTATGTTTCGGCTCGATTTTAAAGACGTTTCACGTCAAAAAAAATATAGCAAGAAAATGAAGACGCCAATCCTCACTTATGTTATGGTAGGCTAACTAAATGTTATCTCTTTCGCACTCTTGCTCTTTCTGTATAATCTGTTTTATTCAGTAATAATCGTGTGCAACATTAAAATATAATTATGTACATTGCAAAGGGAAGTCATAGAAAAATATTGCCTCTACCTGCATTCTAAACGTAATGTGAGGTACGCAGCCAAACAGCACAGAATGGTAAAAGGTACCGAGTACCTGCAAAACCCTGCAATGTTGAGGGATTTGAAAAGATACAATTTTTATTATCTGTAAAAAGTAAGGAGAAAAGGATATTTCGGTTGCCCATAAAACTATTGGCATATAATGACTTAATTTCTTTCCAATTAAAAAGATGTATGCCGTATTGAACTCCAGACCCTTTTGGACTATAGACTCTTTGACAAAACAATTTACTCCTTAATGCGCATATTTTTAAAGGTAAAACAATCCGTTAGTTTTTCGAATTTAATATGCATCTGACGCTCCCACAGTTAAGGATAACTTCGTCGGGTAACCTGCCGAAGATGTCTGCCGATCCACACTGGGCCAGCGTGGTAATTGATTTTTACGATATAATATGTTTCAGATCCCGAGAAGACTGTCAAATTTAATTTTTGATAATTCAATCAAATGTTCTCTTCTATCTCTTACTAAATTATTAGAATAGAATAAAAGAGAACATATTTATTTACTAAAAAGACAAACACAAAGTAGATACAATAATTTAATAACCTCAGCAGAAGCTGCAACAGACGGATCTGCGGCAGCGCTGGTATTCTGATCGGGCGTAAAAGGGGTAAAAAACAAAAGACAATATAAATACATTTGCAAAAAAAATATTCTATAAGTATATATTATAAAAAAAGAAAGGAAAAAATTATTATAATATAAATTAAACTACAAATACTATATTACTACCTCTTTTTGGTTATATTACTTAATTAAACAATTACGTATTTTTTCTAATTTATATATGTGTGTGTGTCTGTAAAGCACAGCAACTGAATAACGAAATGACAGTTCCAGTACTGTAGCTGAAAATTAGTAATTTTTACTCTTGTGCAAATATTGGCGCTTATCTATATATGGACCTCAGGACACGTTTGTCTGTTTCTATGTTCCTAACAGTTACATACATACTATATGTAATGTACATACATGTATATGTAATTGTATTATTTTATGATTTCGAAAGGAGATGATAAAAACAGACCTTCAGAGTTTTTTGCCTCTTCTTCTCTGGAAGGTTCTCCCGATTTTCGAACGAGTGTAGAGTTAATTTTTTCCTTGCCCTCGTATGTAGAACTTAAGCTCTTTGTGTCCTGAATTTTTTTATTTGTCGTCAATAAGTGTATGTACACGAGAAAAGAAAAGAGTCTTAGGTGTCGTATTCAACAATACAATATTTATTGTCTTTTCGTGTACATTTTAATTTAAACATTTCTACTTAGCGTATAATAATTGTAATACCATGACATAGAGACATATTGTGTCAAAAACTCACTTTAAAGTCTAGTTATCAAAAAGTTCATATGTAAAGGCCCAAATTGAATGAAGGTTCGAGTTAAGCTTCTTCTGAACTCGGAGTTCTCCAAAGAAATTTCCTGTAGGCATATTTGAAGCCATATCTCCCGGCCCGAATGTTGACTAAGGATAAATTACGACGAGCCTAACATAGGCTCGTACCCTTTGGTGGGGAAAGACGTGGGATTCAACGATGACAATATACGTCTGAGAGTCTGGTTAACGAAAGTAGGCCCCAGAATATTGGCGGCATATTTAAAAAATACTTGCATGACAACGCTAAAATTATACTATGAAAATTGGAATAACCTACTTTGATACTTGGTAATTCATTATTAAAAATATATATGTAATTATTCTAATTTCACAACACCAGTGTATAGTAAAAACTTACCTGTCATTGAAGCTATTTCTTCTAAGTACTGATACTGGATTATCCTATCTTTCTGCTCTAATTCGGTGAGATATTAAATAGTTCTTACTATTTCATCAACTCCTTCGACATCTTGCAGATTCTCTGTTAAAGAAAGTTAATAGTTTTAAAATTACCAACGAAAATACAACATAATTTAATAATGAGGTATCCTCATAGGTGATGTTATTAAAATGAATACGTTAACTGATGCGATGTACGAATGAATATAATTACTTTTATTCAATGCGAAGAAGCTAAGTAACTTATTTGTAAGATTTTATTCTGACGACTGGATGGAGGTGTTCAAATACAAAAAAATCAAAATAATCTTTATTCAACATAGACCTTTACAGGCACTTATTGACGTCAACAAACAAAACAAAAAAAAAAGCTTAAAAAAAAAAACAAAAACCTTGTCCGTACGTACGAATAAGGAAAAATAAATGACTCGACACCTGTTCGGAAATTGGAGAGCCTTCTCGAGAAGAACAGTCAAGAAACTCTGAAGGTCTATTTTTTATCTCCTCTTTTCAATGTTAATAATTATAATAATATAATATAAAAATACAATATAATATAAGATACAATCATACCTAATACGATTACAGTCGTATGTATGTTTACATACACATATAAAAATAATACAATATTATAAATAATGTTGTTACCAAACATGGCTCTATGAATAATGTCCCTATTCCCAAATAGTGTGATCATTTAGATACTCACTTACTTTATTACATTATAACCTTTACTCATGAGTGTCTTTTTGATATGGATTTTAAATTTATACAAAGGCAAATCAATGACACTTTGCAGAAGTTTGTTAAACATAGATATACATTTCCCCAAGAACGAACAGCTAGTTTTATGGAGTCTGAACATTGGTTCAAAGTATCAAAATAATATTGTCTACTAACTTATGAAATTCAACCTTGTCAAATTGACGTTGACGTACATATACAGTTGCTATATAAATTCGTTCGTTACCATTATTATATATCTAGCCAAAATCTCATTAAGTCACATTCCGCAAAATATATGTATTTATGAGAACATATATGTATATTTATTGTGTCTCCGAAAAATTACACGTTAGATTCAATGTAAGAAAATTTTAACTTACATTGGCTCATAAAAACTTATACGACTCGGGGCTTAAATACATTTTTTTTATATGACTTTGCAATGACATGGCGTAGGTAAATTTACTACATACTAAGTAGTGTGTACACATAATTATTGTGGCGTTATCTACTACGCTAATATCTGAAGTATATTATAACTGGCTTTGCGCTCGCTGCTTCACGCGTTATTTCCTAACGTAAAGATTTGTTTTCCCGAGGTTGGAAGAAATACATTTATTCTGGATCACACAACGATACCAACAACAATAACAAAACAAAACAATACAAAATGATAACAACATGTGTGTGTTATCATTTGCACTTTATATTATTTACAAGAAAGAATAATTATGTACAATGGTGGACTTATTTCTAATAGTCTCTTCCAGCCAACCGAAACGGACGTCCTAATAGAAGTGTGCGGGAAAGCTTACCGATGCATGATAACTAGTGCTCGGAATAGGTAGTTTAATTTTATGTACTTACAGAAAGAATGTCAATGTAAGAGTAATATGCATAAATCTTTTTTTTTTTTTTGAGGGGGGAATTGCGACCTTTTGCACCATGACACCGCGCTGGCAAGACGCGGCCGTGTGTGGAGCTCTATAAATATAAAAAAGCTTTATGAAGGAAACTAATATTCCAGACTTTAAATATTATTTTTTAAAAGTTCGCAAGTTGTTATATTTTTTTTTCTTTTTGGAAACTTAGAGGGGAGATCTATCAGAAAAACATCACACAGTAAGTGTAGAAAAATAATAAAAAATGGGGCCCAAAACAAAACGTCTCCTTTCTATAAAGGCTAGAAGTTTGATAGGTACATGATTTAAGCTATAAATAAAAGTGTAAATTTATAAAATAGAAAAGAAACTACTCTAAAAAGGGGTAAAAATAGGTGACGTAAGTTTTTTTTCGTATTAGTTCAGCAACTACTTAACCAATGTCCATGAATGTTGATATAGGGATAAAGATATAATTTTACAACACCAATGTTTTTCTTTTTGTAGCAATACTGACAAAAATAACTGGCTGGCTTATGTTGCAAATTGCTACGGGGATGGCTGGAGACCCGAAGAATATTCTAACTTCTCCACGTGAGAATATATTTTTTTTTCGTCTTAAAGTCGGGAGCTTTACAACACAAAAATCTAGAGGCTTATTTGTCTTAGCCTTTCACAAAAAAGTTCCATAAGTGTTACGGATTTTTTCGCAATTTTAAATCATTTGTCTAAAACACAATTGGGTAGATGACAATTTTTTAAATTCTGTATATAATAAGAGTACTCTTTTAAGTGAGAAATATTGTAGAACCAACAGTACACCTGCACCTATTACTTTTGAAGATACATCGCCATGTTTGCGGCGCTGTCGCGGGTCGCTCAAAAACGCTCCATACTAAAAACACTGCAATTGTGACGTCATAACTCAGTAAACTCGCCTAATTTGTATGAGCGTATAAACAAATTTTAAAATAACTTTGTTATTTGTACGTTTATAGGTATACTTTCTATATAAAAAAAATGTTACATTTAATGCGAGAATGCTAGAAATGTGTTCGTTTCATTAGAATTAAGTAAATAATAATTGCTCATTTTTTAGAAATCTAAAAACAATATAACTTAGTAATTAAACTGAAATTTCTATATTGACATACTTTCATTAGATATAAATTGCTCAAATCAGATAATTATAGTATAAAAACGGCCATAATCAGTTGTAGTCGTCTACCCTATTGTGAAAAAAGGCTGTTAAGGAGTATTTAAATGATAATAATGCTTGTCTTTGATTAAATTAATTGAATAGTTACGTTGCTTAATATTTGAGTATATGAAATAACATAATGAAACTATAGATTTTATAAATATAATGTGAACTTGTTTAAACTTGTACAGGAAATTGGGTTCAGACTTTAAATATATAATACAGCGAGAAAAAAAATAGCGTTGGCTGTTTTTTTTATTGATTCTTTCCAGTACAAGGTCCCGTCTCCCAAAGTGAATGTAGAATCTTATTTGATGAATAAATTTTTAATTTCATTTTAATGCTCTAGTTCTTTTCAGCTCAATCTCTGAGAGGTTTTAACATATATATTTATCGAGACCCCAACTCATTATGATTATGTAAATGTTCGCGATACACAGGTTCTTGCCTAAATCTATGCAAGTACCTACGAAATAACTTTAAAACTGGTTGATACCGGTTCACGAGATCGGACGCCAAGCTTTTGGTACAAAATAAAAATTTTATCAAAAGTTATTTGAGTTCTCTTCTTTAGTCGCTAACACTTAATTGTCTTTGACCAAACCATAGACAACGTTTTTGTTTAGAGGAAACGTACTGTGACGTCTTCCAGAGCGCTCTGCTGTCGCCGGGGATACTTTAAGATATATTATGTATTTCTTTATCTTTATTATTTTTTATTTGTTCGCACTAAAAGTTATTTGAGTTCTCTTCTTCAGTCGCTAACACTTAATTGTCTTTGACCAAACCATAGACAACTTTTTGTTTAGAGGAAACGTACTGTGACGTCTTCCAGAGCGCTCTGCTGTCGCCGGGGATACTTTAAGATATATTATGTATTTCTTTATCTTTATTATTTTTATTTGTTCGCACTAAAAGTTATTTGAGTTCTCTTCTTCAGTCGCTAACACTTAATTGTCTTTGACCAAACCATAGACAACTTTTTGTATAGAGGAAACGTTACTGTGACGTCTTCCAGAGCGCCGGGGATACTTTAAAATATATTATGTATTTCTTTATCTTTATTATTTTTATTTGTTCGCACTAAAAGTGTCACTCTCAACTGCTTTTACGCTACGTCAAGCGGTTGTTTACTTGAAATTCGACAGCTCTCCCACAATATATTATTTGATAATAAGTACAAAAAGAAGTTACAGCCAATTAAAACAAAAATGATCTATACCGAAACATAAAAGTTAGGTTGAAACCCAATATATGTACATTGCACTTATTATATTATTAACGTTAAACTCAATTTCGAAATATGTAACAATGATAAAGAAAACAAAACGGACAAAAATAAAAAAAGAAACATACATACATTATGTACAATCAAACTATAAGTTACCTTAAATTATTAGACAATACATTTTTAAAGCTACAATGAAGAACTACAATGAAGAATATCAGCATCAATTCCTGCGTCTGCGCAACCCCTGACGAGCTCATCATACTGGCGACACATACTAGCTATATTGAAAGAGTCGAATTCCCAATGATTTGCTCCTTAAAAAGTATACAATTTTTTCGTAATTCTGTTTGAATAAAACATGAAAGAATTTGACAAAAAATACATGTTGTAAGATTCGATTGAAAATCCTCTTATCGACAGCGCCAGGCATTAATTAATTGTAATCTCTGAACGAATGATATGTTAAAGAAAAAAGTTTTGATTATTAATCAATCGATAATTCTTATTTAATTGGATGATTTAAATTGTCTAATATTTCCTTGGCACCAAAAAGTATCATCAATTTAGCGATTCATTTCTATAAGTTTCTTCTTTATTCTTAAAAAATAACTTGATGTATTTAAAAAACAAACAATAACACTGTGAAAAGACACCATGGCGTCATTTTATTTCTAACTATAACTAATGAGCTGACCCGGCAGATTTAATACTGCTTCAACCGATAAAGAAAAGACCTAATGTTTTTTTCCATAACGGGATTCCCTAGAACAAAAGAAAGTTTACTTCAAGCGAACCAATTTTGTTGATCAAAATTGTTGTTTAAATTGAAATCCGATTTTCATATTTATTCATCTTTTAAACCTTCTCTAGACTTCCCAAAGAAAAAAAACTAATTAACTAAATTGGTCCAGTCGTTCTCGAGTTTTAGCGAGACTAATTTTATATGTATATAAAAGATTTGTTTGTTTAATTTATTACAAATTCTTCGTTTGTGACCTACAGATCCTTGTGGAATTAGATCAGAATAACACATAGGCTGCTATTTATAAAGATATTTACATACCCCTAAGAGATAAGGATAGTCCGCCCTTAACATTTTATTATTAGTAATTTTTTTTTGCAAAGTGGCACTAATAATGCATACAACGCTCAAGTTTCACTGTTCTATCACCAACTATTTTACAATAGTCAGTTTAATATTTAGTTATTTCTTTTCTACGCGGATCAATTCCTGCACTAGACTGATATTTTGTATCAGAATAACAGATATAGGTACGTTATGTTGGCAATATTGTTACGTTATTATAATGCGACTGTAACATCTCTATGTTGGCAGGCTGTTGTATTTAGTTAAATGCGACCCAAAAATCTTAATATCATTAGTTCTTATTTACACCACGCTATATAAGCTACTCGTAATACGAATCCTGCACAGACGAAGTTAAGTGTAACTTATAAAGTGTTCTAGAAAGATCTTAAAATTAATAGAATTTTTCGGAGTTCAGTCATGTAATCCGTTAAATACGAAGAGCTGTTTTACTTACACCCTGAATCCGCCATTGTGTATGTACAAAAACCATCACAAAGTTTTAGTTTACGTTGTTGCGATGCGTGGGCGCACATGTATAAAATGTTACATCAAGATGGCGGATCTGCGTATAGAAGCTGTAAGAACAGCTCTTCCTCTAACACAATATGATCTCTACGACCTCGATTCAAGGTTCACTTTTTTGTAAATTTACGAATCATTAATTCCTTAATACTTACCACACGACCCACTTATGCAATTTAACTTTTTGTACGCGTTTATATATTGAGTGTTTTTAATGTAAATAGTTTGACGCGCCGCCATTTTGAGTTTAGTGCTTTTGTTAATAATTTGCAGAATTAACGAATTACAATCGGTAAAAAAAGTGTCAAATCATTACTGAAGCTAATGTTTATATTATATATTATTATTATGTACATAAGTGGATGCTATACATCATTTATGTATAGGTAATTTACCTTTCGTGTGGTTGTATTATTACAGATTTTTATTTAACCTCGGTAAAAATTTTCTTATGTTCCTCCCACGATCTTTATTCCAAATCGGATCGAATCTCGGCCATAAATATATTATATTCCGGTGGTAAAAATGTTCCTATATCTATTTCCTGGTCTAAAACTATACCTACATCGACTTTTATTAAAATCAATTCAGGAGTTTGTTACCCTATTCACACAAAAACATTCAGCCCCTATTTTTATCCGCTTTAGGGGTAAATATTATTAACTTTGATTTTACCAAACCCTAACATACAAGTTTGATGAATTTTGAGTTTAACGATCAGTAGAAATAATTATAAAATTTGCAAATTTACTTGCTGTACACCGTATGAAAAACAAGAGAACCCTTATTCTGTCTTTCAAGGCTCTTTTTCTGGAGTTTAAAATAAATGTACCTACTTTCCATAGAAACTTTCATAAACTATTTAATGGATTTTTTAAAGTTCTTTTTTATGAATGGCGGTTGCAGCCACATGCAGAAATATCACATGCACAAACATCCAGGGCGGAATAAATTTTTGTACAAAATACCCGGGTCGTGCAGGAAATGATCCGCGTAGAAAAAAAATAACTAACTTATAAAAATTACTATTAAAATAGTTGTGATAGAAGAGTGAAAATTGAGGGTTGTTTGTATGCTTTTTTAATGCCACTTTATAAAAACAGAAACAAAAAAAAAATAAAAGGGTTGACTATCGTTATCACTTAGAGGTATATTTTCTTCATAAATTGCAGCCATGTGTTATTTTGATGTATAACCTACATTATGATAAAGTTTTATTAAAAAAGCCTTAGGACCACAGTAAGATTGCATTGACCGCAGCTAATAAGTTCTTCCCCAGACTTAATTAACTCAAAGTAAATATCTATTGGTGACATCACATACGTAAAATCTTAATTGATTCTTGATTTAGTTACATGTCCCAGATTCGTTATACAATCTTTGTTTAAAAGGAGGTTATATAGTGTTATAATTATTATGTCACTTATTGTCACGCGTCTTTATATGACACGGTTCCTTATAGGCGGGGAGCCGGTAACACTGAAAATCCCGTCATAGCGAATCAAAAAATACTTATTTAAATAAATAGTACATAAGTATAGGAATAAATTAAGCTCGGTATGTATGGATTCCTATTGCCGAAATAATGGAATAATGGATGGATGTCCATACTTATTTAGAGTTTATAATAAAATGCACAAGTCTGCTACTTCACACGCTGTTTCGTTGGCACTTGTGACTGGAGTCTCGGAGTTGATTTTAGTTTCATATTTTCATACATCAATATATGTTTGTTATATGAGAATTTTTCTCTTATTTTTAATATTATGTTCCCTTATTTTAATACACTTTATCTAGATATTTCTACTATATGTACATACATACATAAAACACAGAGTTTTGAACATTTTCCAATAGTATAAGACAAAGGTTCAATAATTTATTCTGCTTGGAATTTAATTTTATTATATATTTTTTAATGTGTTTTATATTACACCCCACTTAGAGAACACCAGCGCTGCCGCAGATCAGTCTGTTGCAGCTTATGCTAAGGTCGGGTCCTAATTGGCCATATGTTAGTTTATATTATCTGTTTTGTAATCGTACTTTTTGTCAATACATATTTTCAATTCTTATACACCATTAACGGACGAATATATTAATAAATTGACGTGTTATTTATTATTATAAATATCAAATATTTTCCTGCAAATAATTGATGATGTTATAGATGGGTCATACACAAAAATTAAAAAAAAAGCGTTCACTTACTTTAACGCTAACTTAGTATTTACTTAACTTGCTTAGTTTTCTAATTTATGAAAATCACATTTATGTCCCTTTAATTATATAAAAAGGAAAAATAAAAATATTCAATTTATTGTTAGTTATTTAAATTTAACTTTATCATTATAAAATTCTCCTCCTGTAGACTGTTCAGATACTGAGTACACAGATCTTTGGAGGGCAATAAAAAATACTTTTGTGGTCTTAAAATAACAGGTATTTTTTATATAATGACATGTATGTATGTAGGTACACACTTAATGAAGATTTTCAGAAATAAGTGTGTTAATTATTCATTTAAAATAAATAAAAATGTTGTTCTAAATTTTGACATCTTTCCTGTAGACTAAAAAATAAACGATTATTTTTTCGTAACAGATCGCATATTCAACTTTTATTTTTTGTGTTGGTAACACTGAGTCACGCATCAGTCGCCGGTTGAATGCTGAGAAGAAAGTCCTATACGTTTTGATAAAATATTATCATAATTAAATACACAAGTTTTTGTCAAACATCAGTGCATCTTTTCTTAGTGATTTATTGCAAAGTAATTATGACTATTTCTTATGTTAAACTACTTTGGCATTATGTGATTTAAGAACTAGTTTATAACTGTGCCATTGTTAAGATTCTAACCTTAAAATTTTGATTACATTATTTTTTTTTGTTTCGTTTGTCTCTCCTGTAGAAATCTCTTCTGCAGATATCATGTCTACAGAAAAGATAAATTCTACAGAAGTGAAATTTAGACTTTTGTGTTCATTCTTTTGATAAGTTGGTATTTAAATAAGCTTTATTATATGTCTTGACTTATTAATTTCAAGTATAAATGTACATAGTTTATTGTTTATAACCTTTTCACTTGAATGCTACTGAATTAATTTTGATGATTTAGAGTATTACCGACAAATAACTATCAACTTTATTCAAAACTAGCTTTGTTTTGCTTTATATATAATTTTCCCGCGAGGTAAGTTGACGTAGGCAAAGTCACGGGCGTGCGATAATATGAAAATTATAACATTTTGAATCGATTGCGTGACTATTATTTTGTGCGTTTTCTTTTTCGAGTGTTTTGTGTATGACCCAGATATGAAATAGTTGATTTCATCTATACTAATATTATAAGAGGAAAGATTTGTTTGTTTGTTTGTTTGTTAATGAATAGGCTCCGAAACTACTGGACCGATTTCAAAAATTCTTTCACCTTTGGAAAGCTACATTATCCCGAGTAACATAAGGTACTTTTTATCCCGGAAAAATTGACAGATCCCACGGGATGCGCATAAAGGCTTCGCTCAAAAACTACTGCACAGATTTTCATGCGGTTTTCATCAATAGATAGAGTGATTCTTGAGCAAGGTTTTGCGGTATTTTTCGTCTCGAAAAAACGGATAGTCCCACGGGAAGCGCGATAAAACCTTCGCGTCATAAACCGACTTCCGCGCATATGTAGCCGTGGGCAAAAGCTATGACCCTTAACCCTCTATAGACCCAATCCCGCAATCCACGCAGGCGAAGCCGCGGGCAGAAAGCTAGTATTTTATAACCGAGGTTTACAATGTTTTTGTTGTTATTTCGCACAATTTCGCGAACTAGCCAGTCGTGCCAAACTGTAATTATATATCGCCTCGTTCGCCTACGCATGTTTGAGTTTTTAAGATACATGCAGGTACGGTATCCGCTTTTCAAGGATTCTTATTAAGGTTTGGTTTACCGGCTGACTGATTCGTTGCATAAATCGCGCGATAGATCAAGCATTGTGTTTTGGGGTCAATTTGCCATTTATTCGCATTCATTGAACGTTATTAGGGTTTGGAACCAGATTTTTGGCCGTCTGTCAAGACTAAAATCATATCAAATACAGATTTTACTCAAAATCTAAATAATCTTTATTCAACATAGACCTTTACAGGCACTTATTGATGTCAACAAACAAAACAAAAAAAGCTACGTAGGAAATAAGGAAAAAAAAATATTGACTCGACACCTGTTCGGAAATTGGGAGAGCCTTCTCGAGAAGAACAGGCAAGAAACTCTGAAGGTCTATATTTTATCTCTCTTTTTCAGTGTTAATAATTATATAATATAATATAAAAATACAATATAGTATAAGATACAATCATACCTAATACGATTACAGTCGTATGTATGTTTACATACTGGTGGGAATACAAACAATTTCATACTATCACTATGCTCAGCCATTAAAGGCGTACAAATCTTTAGTAGTCTCGATCCCGCCCGACTCAATCACCCGCGCTAACGAATCACTCCCGCCGGCCACTAACCGCGTCGTCTCTCACGCCACACATCCACGTATCTCTCTCACACACCGCGCTCGTCCGCGAGCGCGAATGCCCGGGCTACACATCCCTCGTCAAACATATACCCGGTACCGGCACGTACCGGGTAGATTTTGACCCTCCACTACACTAGACGGCGCGCTCAATTTGCGTCGACTCCTTTCTACCGACCCTAATGGCTAAAAAAAGGAAACAACAAATAATTGCAGTTTAGCGAAATTTAATCCCAACTAATATTATAGATGCGAAAGTAACTCTGTCTGTCTGTCTGTTACGCTTTCCCGCTTAAGCCTCGCAACCGATTTTGATGAATATTTGGTACAGACAATCTTCAGACCCTGAGCCAGAACATAGGCTTTTTATTTCGCAAAGAAGGGATGAAGGGGTTGAAATAGAGGTTGAAAGTTTGTGTGGGATTTCTTAATTTTAAAAGATAAAACCATGAAACTTTATATTTAAGCACTTGATAAGAAATCAAAACATTTGTCCTAGCAGTTTGAAGTTAGTTCGCAAGTTTGTCAAATATCACGTCATAAGAAACAAAAAGTCGTTTGTTCTAGCATTTTGACATTTTTACCAGTGGGGGGTGAAATAGGGGTTGAATTGAGATATAAGGGACCAGGATTGACAAAAACTAATTTCACGCGGGCGAAGCCGCGGGCGGATAAGTATATAATATATTATTTAAAAAAGTCTATCATTAATTAATTCATAATACAAAATTAAATAGTGCATCAATTTTAGTCTATATATTTGTTTTTTATATCTTGCATTAATAATATTACTATTAGGATAAGGAAAATACTAAACGAACTACTCGTATAATCTGGCGAATTTTTGTCGAATGATTCACAAATTAATATTTTTTTGGTTTTACATCGACTATTAAATAATTAATAAAGTGAATGTTAATTACCTAATTATCAGTAATTAAGAAGTGCAAGCGTCATTAATTACATAATTTCCACACATTTATCGAATCTTGATACAACATTATGAATGTTAAAATAATGAGTTCTTTTAACTTTTACAATAGACCCTCTTTATTCAGGCACTGCGCTAATCCGTCACTCCAGTAATCCGGCGCTCTAAGATGGCCGTGATGAGCGAGTCATGTTGAGAAGAATATATCATCATTCTTGTATAAACAAACAAACGTCGATCTGCGAAGTTTTATTCCAATGTTGCTGTTTAGTTGTGCTGTTTAACAAGTTTATTCCTGGGAATCATGTCATCACAAAAAAATTACATTCATACACTGACGCCTTTTGACGTGAAACGTCTTTAAAATCGCGCCGAAATATACGGGTAGCAGGTTTAAAAAGTGGACCGTAACGAAAAGGTCTATATCATCGTACCTTAATAATTAAAAAGCTATTAGTCTTAGAAACAAAAATGTGGTGTGAATGAAATACTTATATAGTCAGCTCGCTGTTGTGACATTGAGTTTTTTTATTAAAATACTTAAAACACCGTCAATCTTGTTTTTATCTCAATCTTTTACTTATAAGCGATTCCCTAACATAGACGTTTCACGTTGAAACCAACGGACGTGTGCCCCGGCACAGCCCAACCCAGATTTTCCCATGGGGGTAGGCAGAGATTACGTCTTTCCACTTGGCACGGTCTTTACATATCTCTTTCGCTTCATCTACTTTCATAACATTCCTCATACATGCTCGACGATTGCAGCTACTTCTGACCTGGCCTTTTTTGAGGACACTTTCGATTTGTTCGAAATATGTCCGCCTAGGTCTTCCTCGTCCCGTATCTCCACTCACTCCAGCTTCATAAATCATTTTGGTCAGTCTACTTTCATCCATCCGTTCCACATGCCCAAACCACCCAAGCACCCCTCAGTCTATTCTTGTCACGATATCCTCTTTCAAACCACATTTCTTCAAAAAATTACGTTGCTTGAATAAAACGAGATTCTGAAAAGACTTGAGAAAGGCGAAAAGCTACCTAACCTTGCAAATGAATACGGAGTCGGCCGTGCTACGACGATACAAGTCATACGAAAAAGCAGTAACAAAATTAAATTATGTTTCAATATCATTGATGATTTAAGAAAAACGTTGAAATTTTATATATGTATATATATACTAGCGGACCCGACAGACTTCGTCCTGTCAAAAAGATTTGTACAGTGGCAGTTTTGTTCCTAATTATTTTATAGATAATGTCGCATAGCCAACCAAATCGCAAAAAAAGTCTAAATGACCTATTACATTTTGTGGCTATTCAATTTTGGAACGCGACATTAAATCCTCCAACGATGTATTCTGTGCTCCAACGCACGCACGCACACTTTTGATAGATATGATTGAATTTCAACTATATGTAGCGTTAATAAAGCGCAAATTGACTCTTTGATGTTAGGAACACACCTTCATTGCTTAGACAACAGTGAGTGCTTGCTATATGAACTTTATACAATAACAATAAAGCTCAATTCGACTGTACGTTTTAGTTAGAAAACGTTTGCATGGGAAAATAAAAGGGCTGTTTTCAGGGTATTTCCGATAATTATTCGAATTTTCCTCATTGTAAAAACCCTCTTTGAACTTCAACGAACATTAACAAAAAAGAATTGACCAAATTGGTCCAGGCGTTGTTGAGTTATGAGCTTACCAACACATTTTGAGATTCATTTTTATATATAAGATATATATGTGTGTACTATGATTTTCCAGTAATCCGGCGTTTTCACAAATGCGGCATAACCCTAGTCTGATATTTGCCGGATTAACGAGAATCTACTGTACTCATTTATAGTCGTTAATAAACGGTTTTTTATACGCGACTTTTTATAAATTATAGCCTATATGTTATTGCGATAAATAAACATAAGCTATGTTATCGTAAAATTTCATTATTACTAGAGATCGGATGATCGGATGCATATTTACCTAAAGTTAATTTTTGGCTCACAAATTATGGAAGCGGCTTTTTAAAATACATTTTGTTAAATAAAAATCCCGGGAAAATACGGGACTGCAAATTTAACGTAGTGATATTGTTTGAAAATTACTAAATTAGCACGTGGTATTTATTTTCAAAAGACCGAGACTCCGGGTTCATTTATACAACTATGCATACGTATTTACATGAAGTTTAGTTTTAGTTCCCCGTGCGATTTATGAATGTACGATTTATTACATAAAGAGTGTTATACGAAAGTAGTGAGCTAGTTTGACTAAAACAATAATCAATTAAAAATTTGAATAAAAAAAAAAACAGAAATGGTGAAAAATTTTATTTAACAAAACAATAAAAAGCCGTTTCCATACTTTGTCTTAAACTAACTTTAGGTAAATATGCATCCGATTATCCGGTCTCTAATTATAACCCATTCAGTAATTTTTAACCTGAAAGAATAACTAACATTTCTCCATTCAAACTTTCACGCTAAGAATATTAGCAAAACTCAAAGTTTAAATTATTTGGCAACGTCTTTCTTCTGTTGTATAAAACGTATTAAATATTTAATGTTGTCTCTTTGGAAATTTGCACGTCTGTAGAGTTAATTTGCAATATTCATGTTGGACATTTAATCTGAATGAATATTAGGATTTTTATTGATGATAGAAAGTTATTTCGATGATGGAAAGTTAATTGATAAAACTTGACTGAACTTCGATCATTTATTTATTTATTTAGGACAACCAACAGACATACACTAACGCAATGTTCATGGATACTTATAATACTTAAAGCTATGGTAAGGGCTATCTTAATTAAAGGTTGCCACGGCATGCGATAACTACGACTGTAATTGAATTACAATAGACTACACTACAATAGATTAAAAGAACAAATGTAATTAAAAAAAGCTTGTTTTTAAAAAGGTATTTTTTTCTTTAATTTTATTTTTAAGTTTTTGTACCTCTACAGGCTTGCTGAGAACAAGCCCTTTCATTTGATACCCATATTGTAGGAACGAATAAAAGAAAATTATCTGCCATTTTTGGTGTTCCGCCGTATTGGATTAAGAGTGACGTAACATTATTTTTTTCTAGTTATTCTTGGCAAGTCCTTTTATTTGATACCCATATTGTAGGAGTGCATTAAAAATAATTGGTCCGCCATATTGGATACGCCGCCATGTTAGATTTAGAATGACGTCACATTATTTTTTCTAGTTATTCTTAGCAAGCGCTTTTATTTGATACCCATATTGTAGGAGTGCATTAAAAATAATTGGTCCGCCATATTGGATACGCCGCCATGATGGATTTTGAATGACGTCACATTATTTTTTTCTAGTAATTCTTGGCAAGCCCTTTTATTTGATACCCATATTGTAGGAGTGCATTAAAAATATGGCGGATATTGGATACGTCGCCATGTTGGATTTAGAATGACGTCACACAGTTAATCATGCATTGTCATCCGAACTAAACGTGTATACCAAATTTCAGCTCAATCGGAAACCGGGAAGTGGATCAAATTTAAGTTGCAAGATTTGATTACAGACAGACAACGGGACAGGTGAAAGTAAATAAAAGCTTGTTAAAGGAAACGAAACGGAACACGAATCAAAGGATCATATAAATTTATAAAAAACTACATGTACACAGGTAGATCAACGGTGCGCGAAAGATTCAACTAGGTACGTGTTTTTAAACGGTTTTTTAAACGGTTTTTTAATTTATTTAATTTAAACGGTTTTATATTTAGCTCAGCCCGGTTCATTCATTCTTGGGTCAAATTTAGTAAATCAAATTTCACCCTCTTCCTGTCAACCGATTAATCTGAAATTTTGTATACACTTTGGATTTTGGTGACAATACAATTATATTTATTCATTATCATTATAAATTCAACATGGCCGCCGCTACAAAATGGCGGACAATTTAGGTTTTATTAATCCCATCAATATGGGTATCAAATGAAAGGGCTCAACAAGCAGAATACAATATACTATAAAAAAATTAAATCCAAGATGGCGGCCGCTACAAAATGGCGGATAACGTAGGTTTATCAATCCCATCAATATGGGTATCAAATGAAAGTGCTCAACCAGTAGAATACAATGTACTATATAAAATTAAAATCCAAGATGGCGGCCTCTACAAAATGGCGGAAAACTTAGGTTTAATCAATCCTATCAATATGGGTATCAAATGAAAGTGCTCAACTAGTAGAATATAATGTGAATGCGAAATAAAAACTAAAAACTAGAAAATAAAAATAGGTAAAAAACTTTTTAATTTAAACGGTTTTATGTTAAACATACATTGCAATGTTTAAGATAAATGTACTAAAAATGTACTAAAAACCAAAAAATAATAAAATAGATACAGTCGTGGGAATTATAAACATATGCATAGACTAGACTAAAATAAAACCGTGGGGCACATTGAAACAACACAACGATTGTAGACAATTGATGTGCCCCACGATTTTATTTTAGTCTAGTCTATGCATATGTTTATAATTCCCACGACTGTATCTATTTTATTATTTTTTGGTTTTTAGTACATTTATCTTAAACATTGCAATGTATGTTTAACATAAAACCGTTTAAATTAAAATGTTTTTTACCTATTTTTATTTTTAATTGTACAGACTGTTACAAAAGATGTCGTATATATTGTATATGTCGAAGTCGTTGCTCTTAAATATCATACTTTTTATAAACACACGCTGACGAAGCCGGTGCATTGGCTGATAGGTTACGGAGGTAGTCAGTCATAAGTCATATGATAATGTTATCTACATAGAAGAGGTAGAGGAGAGATAGCGGACGAGCACTGAGCGATTTAAATAGGGTAGACGACTACAAATGATTATGGCCGTTTTTATACTATAATTATCCGATTTGAGCAATTTATGTCTCATGATAGTATGTCAATATAGAAATTTCAGTTTGATTATTAATTTATATTGTTTTTACATTTCTAAAAAATGAGCAATTATTATTTACGTAATTCTAATGAAACGAACACATTTCTAGCATTCTCACATTAAATGTAACATTTTTTTTATATAGAAAGTATGCCTATAAACGTACAAATAACAAAGTTATTTTAAATTTGTTTATACGCGCATACATATTAGGCGAGTTTACTGAGTTATGACGTCACGATTGCAGTGTTTTTAGTATGTAGCGCTTTTGAGCGACCCGCGACAGCGCCGCAGACATGGCGCTGTATCTTCAAAAGTAATAGGCGCAGGTGTACTGTTGGTTCTACAATATTTCTCACTCAAAAGAGTACTCTTATTATATATTGAATTTAAAAAATTGTCGTCTACCTAATTCAGCCGATTAGTAAATAATAAATACACTTTCACCAATTAGCCTAGCACAAAGTAAGCTCTGTAAGTAGGGTTGCCAGAAAATGCAAAGGCCGGACTGCGCACTAGTTATAAGTTATAAGGCCGGGCATTTTTCCCTAAAAGCCGGACATGTTTTTTTATTGCCAAACATTATGTTTTACAGCTGGGCTAGGTTAATACGTGATGTTAAGTGGGGATGAGATTTTGCTGGAAGACAGTTTGACACCGTTCGCCCTTGTCCGCTCGGGGCGGGCGCTCGTCCGCCCATCGTCGTACGAATCGCCACTCTGACAAAAAGCCGGACAGGCTGAACACGTACATATTTGGCCGGACGCGACCGCAAAAAGCTAAACATGTCCTACTAAAGCCTGACACCTGGCAAGCCTATCTGTAAGGCTTGTGTTATGGGATCTAGGATAACGGATAGACATACAAATAATATATGTACATATTTTATATAAATATATAATAAGAACCATGACTACAGTACAAATGCATCAAGTAAAACATCTGCCCCCGCCGATATTCGAACCCGGGACCTCAAAGATGGCGACATCTTGAAACTAACCACTCAACTACAGGGGTGTGTAGTAGTGTGTTCCCAATAGCCCTTAAACCGAGGCGTAGGGCCCTTAAGGCAAAGGACCACTGGTATCAGGCTGGTATGCAGTTCGACATAATCGCCGTAGCATTTGCCGCTACGGTGGTACCCTTTTTTATTTCTTTTTTGTTCCCCTGAGGAAAATGCATTAAATTGCATACCCCGGCTGTGGCGAGCCGGCGGTTATGTGGGGCTCTCCTCCCCAGAAGGGGGAGGCCTACCCACTAAAAACCTCAGGGATGGCCTTCCTCAGGCATGTAGGGAGCCCCCGGGAACATCAAGCCACTTCCGGGAACCCCCAGCCTCCGCTCCCCTGCCTAGAGGGGAGCCCTGCTCGGGGGAGGCTTCTACCTCCCCCGGTCCCGAGGTCCATCCTGGGTCGCCGTAGCAGTCGCGACTTCCTCGCGCCCGCCGGCGACCCGCGGCGGCGCCGCAGCTGTGCTACCGAGCCCGGCGCCGCCTTCTTCGAGTGGGATCGGCCATCTCCCGACCCCGCTCGGCGGCCTCCTTCTGGAGCATCACTGCTTCACAGAAGGAGGCCACAGCCCTCCAACCTCCCTCGTCCGCCAGCATGGCCGCAATCAATGCCGGCGGAGACAGATCTCGCCCGACCTCTGCGACCAAGACTCGGCGCTCGGAGGCCCACGCGGGGCACTCCGCCAGCGTGTGCTGGGCCGAGTCGAGGTCGGATGCGCAGTGGTGGCAATGTGTCGATCCCTCCCGTCCTATTCGACACAGATACTCACCGAAGCAGCCGTGCCCGGTGAGTATCTGAGTCAATCGGTAGGTGACCTCCTCCTTCCCGTGGAGCCAAGCTTCGAGGTGCGAGAGTACGGCACCGACGCTGGCGCGCGCAGATCCGTAATTCGAGCTGCGGTGGTACCCTGGGCACGCTTCGTGCTTCTCATGAGAATTCTCAGCCTCTCTCTTGAGAAAAAAAGAAGTAATTTCATTTAGTCCCATATCAATTGCGAGTGTGAAGACGTCGTTCAATTCTGTTTGACTGCGTCTCTTTCCGTCCCGTATTTTCTCTATGTTTTGTGTCATTTATCAATATCTAGTGAATCATTTAAATGTTAGTATGAGTACATGCAAAGCGAGGTCAGCTTTTAAACATATTAAGGTATTGGATGAGTCATCTATAGTAAAATATAATTGATCTTAAAAATATTGAACACTTCGTCTGCGCGGGACACTTATCGTCTCATTTTAGAAAATTTTTATAATATCTTTGTAAATGTGATATACAAGCTATATTATTGTAACGTTTCATTAAAATTAATTCAGTAGTTTTTACGTGAGAGAGTTACAAACATCCATCCATACTTAGAAACCTTCGTGCTTATAAATTAATAATCGTAGATAATCGATCTTAAAAATTAATGAACACATCTCTTAAAATATTAAATTAATTACACGAACAAAACGAACACGCAGTTTTATACGTTAAAAGCCTCACAATATTGTAAATTATTTGATTCCGTCAAGTTTTACATAAATCACGGCAGCCATTTTGCGGTTTGACGTTGAAAAATTTATCGAAACAAGCAAATTAAGAGAACATCTCCGTGAATATTTAACGCTATGACGCCGCTATCGATGAACTGGTCCGTTTGGTTTCCATTTGGTTACATTCCTGTTTGCGGCATAGTAAACAAAATAATTAATATGGCGACGAATCGCTTAATCGCCTTTTTGTTAAGGGTTTATCTACGTTCTAGGGTCACCAGACTTTTTTGTCATGTCTGCATTTTATAAACTTTTTGAGTTAAAATAGCGAGATTTTTTCTTTGAAAGAAGGACATAGTTAAAAAAAGTATAAAATCAATTTTTTTTATATATTTTTTTTAAATTCGGACGTGTACACCAATTAGCCTAGCCTAAACTTAGCTCTGAAAGGTTTGTGCTATGGGATCTGAGTAAGGGATAGACATACATATATACTAGCTTTTGCCCGCGACTTCGTCCGCGTGGAATAGTGACTTCCGGCAGATTTTTGGTTTTTCCCACATAGTTCCCGTTCTTGCGGGATTTTCGGAATGGTCGAGTTTCCGCAGAATTTTTAGTATTATTATGTTGATACAACTTAAACAAATTATTTCGACCAAATTTGGTACCATAAAAACGGTCATTGTGACCAAACCTTAAAAGATAGACATATGCCGTCGCGGACTTTTTTTTAGATCATGTATAGAGGAATAATTCTTTCATACATATTTTTTGTGTATCTTGAACCGTTTTCGCAGCGCACGCAAAGAAAGCCTTCAAAAATGAATAATTTTCCCCGTTTTTTACATATTTACCGCTCTGTCTTTGCTCCTATTGGTCATAGCGTAATGTTATTTAGCCTATAGCCTTCCTCGATAAATGGACTATCCAACAAAAAAAGAATTATTCAAATCGCACCAGTAGTTTCGGAGATTAGCGCGTTCAAACAAACAAACAAACAACAAACAAACAAACAAACAAACAAACTCTTCAGCTTTATTATATTAGTATAGATTTTTGATAGAAATATATATATATAGAAAACCATGACTAAGGTACAAATGCTCGCATTCATCACACAAACATCTGCCCCCACCGGGATTCGAACCCGGGACCTCAGAGATGGACACCATTAAACCACTAAACTAATAAGAGGAAATTCACTGGTTTTTATACTTGTTGTTAATTATTGTTTTTTATTTATATTTAATAACTTTTGTTTTGTAATTGAAACAATATTAATTTAAATGTAAGGCCATAATTGTTATCGCGAGTTTAATTACGGGACAATAATGGCAGGAAAAATCAGACACATTTTCCATTCACACGCCATACAAACAGTATTAGCATAGCCGGTAGTAAAACCAATTCAAGTGTATGAGAAACGCTTGCCCTTCCATTTAATGTTGTATTCAGTTTAAACATATTTCGAGTGCATAAACTCGTGCTGTTTGCATTCGTCAAACAGAAAATGGCTTTTTGCGTCGCGGACGTGAGATATGTTTGTTTTTCATATGTTGTTGTTGGTACGCTGTCGTCGTTTCCAATATGCAAAAGACAAGAAACATCATAAAAATGTTGCCACTATAAGTAGCGGAAATAGCCCATTTAAAAAAAATATAAAATAGCAATGACACAGAAATCTTTTTAAAAACTGATATTTATATATTTTTATTATATACTATAGGCGTAAACTTGTATGTTTACCCTATTGTAATTACAAACAATACAATTCATACATATATACTTATAATATTCATACTAATATTATAAAGAGGAAAGATTTGTATTTTTGTATGAAACGAATAAACTCAAAAAGTACTGGACCGATTTTAATAATTCTTGTTTCATTAGAAAGCTACATTACCACTGAGTAACATAGGCTATATTTAGTAATAGATTACCATAGAAATCTTTAGAAATTCTTATTAAAACCAACCGAAGGTGTGAAAAAATTTGCCATAAAATGTCTTTCATCGCATACGCTGCGAAGAGTAACGTCTACCCGTGCGAAGCCGGGACAGGCCGCTAGTTTTTTAAATACATATATATTGACGACACGTTTGTTGCAGTGGCCGAGTAATCGGCTTCTACGCAACGGGTCCCGGGTTCTATTCCCGCACAGGACAGATATTTTGTATGACCTACAAAAATTTGTTCCGGTCTGTGTGTGTGCATGTGAGTTATCTATGTTTGTGACTGCACCCACGACACAGGATAAAAATCCTAGTGTGTGGCGACTTTTTTTTAATATATATACGAGTATATATATTATTATATAGTCACACCTCCATCCCATGGGGGTAGGCAGAGATCACAGTATTCCACTTGCTTACAATCCGAACATACTGGCACCAAGCTGGGAGCTTCCTCGACTTTCATTAGTAGTCCAGTCACTTTAGTTAGGGTTTCACTATATATATTTTTGTTTCAATATATATATAACAAACCGGTGGTTAGGGCTGCAGACAAAGAAATCTCCGGACAATACGTGCCGTGTCGAGAATCACTGCTTTTTGTATCCGGCCCTTGATCCATCCGTCAAGCGAGAGCCTCTTAAGATGTTGATCGAGACTCTTCGCTATCAAGCCATTCGCAGACACAAACATCGGAACAATGATCGTCGAATCAACATCCCACATGGCGGTTACCTCGTACGCTAAGTCAAGGTACTTACTTCATGTCATTTATCTTCCGCGTTTATAAGACACGGTCCATTATAAGGCGAGTGCGGGGATACAGATCCAACGCGTAGAGGCCATGCAAGCGAAATATAATAAAAGTGCGCGTGGAATGAACCAACTGGGTCTAATCTCCATCTGCGCCATGAAAAATGCAGCTAAAGAAGCGCAGAAACTATTGTCATTACTGGTCAAAACTTTTGTGGACTATTGCATTATTATTATTACCTATATATTATATATTATATCTTTATTTAACTCTTGCTTACAGAGTTCTTGTTGAAACTTATTGAAACCAACAATATGTTTAATAGTGAAGCGATGTCATGTTTCATCGCCTAGAGTCTGTCTGACACACACATAATAAACTGAACCTGTTTGACGCTGGTATATTTGCAGACATCGACATCCAAGATCAATATGCGAAGCTTGTGTACAAATACTTCTTGGCTCGTAAATAAATTCAAAGTGGCTAGTGTGAAGATGGCTTTAAGGGTATGAGTTTCAACAATTGATCTTCAAGTACCCTCAAGTTAGCGAAGGCTTGCTTAATTTGAATTTTTTCAAGGTTCTTCTCTATATCTCAAATTTCTACATATGTATTACTAATTAATTCAATTCAAGTACAGGTGATGTTAAGTTATAAATAGATTGTAGAAAGCTTTTCCTGAGGGTCATCCCTTCATCCAAGCCGTAGAGCTCTAAAGGCTCAGGATGAGTTTAGTCGGTAAGTATTTCCGGTCGAGCCGCCTAGATCTGTTTGGTGTCCAACATAGTCAGCATCCATGAGGATTCTCAGTCTCTCTTCTCCAGAGGAGCATAACTTGCAGTGTTTTTCCATTACTGTGTTCTGATGTAAAGGGTGAAATTACTAGGACTATGCTTTGATTATAAATCATCCGTCCCTTAAGTAGTTAGACCATGTTCTAACTATCGCTCTCAACTAAAATGGTTACCTTTTCGCCAGCGCAGAGTCTTACATGTTTTATCCCTACTTTACTATATTTTATACCTATCATTTTTTTTTGAGTGGGGGAAATGCGACCTTATGCACCATGACATCGCGCTGGCTAGGCACGGCCGTGTGTGGGGCTCTACGGTCATAGAGGACCGACCTACCCACTACAACCCCCCGAGTTCTCTAGGCCCATACGGGGCACATGGCGGGGTGCACTTTCGCGATTCGACCGCCATATGTCCCGGATATATATTTTTTTTACCTATCCTACCTTAATTCACTTTTATTGTCAGTTTTCAATCCATTTTGTCATGTCGTGCCTTGGGTTCTAATTTTAATCTGACTCTTGATATACCGCCCCGAAGTACCGATTTCTTTTCATATTCTTTTTAGGCTTATGCCGTCCGGTTGTGGAACTCTCTCACTGAGGGTATTAGGAGAACTCAAACGCTGGAGTCCTTTAAGAATCAAGTCCGTGTTCACTTCCTGTCAAAGATTCCTTAAACTAGTTATAGTCAGTAAAGTCCTGTCCAATTACTGCATCCATCCTATGTTTAAGTCTCCTTTTAGTACCTTCTTGGTCCTAGGTTGCCTGGAAGAGATTGTTGTTTAGCAATATAGCTGCCTTTTGTACAATTGCTATTTGTTGTTTTCTTTTTTTGGTGTATTTTATGTGTACAATAAAGAATTATGTTACGTTATGTTGTGTTATGTCATAACTTTTTTACCAAACTTTACTGAATGCAGATCCATTTTTCTGGCATTTTGTGCACCTCTGTCTGATACATTTTCGGGGTCGTCTGTTTTACTGGTGTGAAGGGTGCGATTACGAAGAGTAAATTACTGGGTGCTGTGAATTATATCGTATGTCACATGTGGGCGTTGCAGATTTGTTGCGAATCTCACAGGAACCATTTATACTATAGTCCAGAGGTTTTCATTTCATGGATCCCCCAAATTTTTATTTCGCTGACGTAGACCCCTTGCAGGTTGTCGTAGACCACTTCTTCGACGGAAATCATTGCCAGAGACAATTGTACTTGTAACCTCTCACAATCATTGCTATAGACAATTGTACTTGTAACCTCTCACAATCATTACTATAGACTTTTTTTTCCCCCACGGTGGATGGTAGTGAATCCTCATAGGGGGCGCGCCACCACAGTGGTCGCTGTGACAACCCCCTGGTGCTTGGACGACCTCGCACCGGATACACCCGCAACCGGTCTACGGCGGGTGGTATGTTGGACTCTAGCAGAAGGCCAGCCTGCCAACTAACACTACCTACAACAGCCTTTGGTCGGGCGGAAGGCCTGGGACCCTATCGGCTTGAACTAACGCTCCGCCCTCCAGAACGGGGCGTGCATAGCGCAGCTCAGGAGAGTGCGTGCGCTCTGATGTAGGTTCGGTTGCCAGAGTGGCCCGAATAGTATAACATGTGCGCTTATGCACTTAGTAACAGTTAAGCTAACTACACAGGTGTTATAGACGATTGCACTTGTAACCTCTCCCAACTCGTTTTCGGTAAATTTGCTGTAAGATATGACATTTCATAATCTCTGAAGGCGTTAAGTTTTGGGGGTAAAATAGTATGTAGCCAAGTCTATTTACGTTCGCTTAAGTATAGAAACAAACGTATAATGGAAAGTTATCGACAAGTGAGAGTATATT
Organism: Scirpophaga incertulas; assembly: GCA_036419045.1. Classification (NCBI taxonomy): domain Eukaryota; kingdom Metazoa; phylum Arthropoda; class Insecta; order Lepidoptera; family Crambidae; genus Scirpophaga; species Scirpophaga incertulas. Next base: position 43,793,266 of record CM071626.1, on the reverse strand, counting down.
AGAATGAGCATCAATAAAAAACCGCAAAACAATTTAAAGTTATGTAGGGTTGCTATAACTTTAATTGGCGACGCCAGATAAACACGGCAGAATGAAACCATTTGGGCGAAATATGTTTTGTTCCCGGACACCTACGAAAAAAATATTTATAGCTACAAAAATAAAAACATCGTTATAATTTTCATTTTATTCATTTATTACAATCTGATATTAAATTAGAATTATTAACTAAAGATTTATTACTTTTGTTTTTAATTTATTGTTTTTAATTATTTTTTTTTTAGAAGAAACATCCTTTTGAGAGAGCCGTGAGATTAATAAAATTTTGAGATTCATGTTGCTGTCGTCTCCATCTTTTGCATCTTTCAATAAATATCCTAAGTTGAAAAGAGAATAAAACTTTACTACAGGCCTAGATTTATACACTAATATCGCACCTTTAGAATTGAAGTGGCCTAATCCAAAACTCGAGTTTTTTGATAAACGCTAAAAATTTGATTGAAGAGTTGGTCTTTTTTTTTGCTTTTCTATTATGATGCGTTAATTGTCATATTTTTTATTGTTCATGGTAGTATATGAATTGTTTTCATGATTATATAAGTACTAAGCTAGTCTGTATAACTAATTAGAACAAGAATTTTGGATTAAGTCACTTCAATTCTAAAGGTGCGATATATTTATTATTTTCATTCCGATTTCTGGTTTAGAGCATGAATGACGTTTTGTGAGAAACAAGTGAATATTTACACGCATATATGGACAAGCGTGTTGACATTTTTCGAAAATAATCCCCCTACGAAGGCCACCGGTCGTCTGACGTGACTATTTTCATTAGTTTAATCAATATTTGTTCAGTTAATATTGGACCTTTTTGTGTGCGGGATAGAGCGCAGACTGTGCTATTTGCTTACATTCTTGTGAGGAAATTAGCACGGCTCATGTTTCCTGATCACTTTTTTACACTATACTAGATAACCCGACAAGTCTCGAAAGATTAACTTAGTCAATATGTGTATATTTTTTATTGCAAATATTAGTGGTATTGGCCTTCATAGACGCATAGTCTAATAAAAAAATTCCTCATTAACGCTTAGATTAATTTGACTACAGAGCATCAGTATCGGTTATAATCAAACAAGCAGCTGAATTTTAAACCTTGTTTTTGTTTTTTGTTCCCCTGAGGAAAATGCATTAAATTGCATACCCCGGCTGTGGCGAGCCGGCGGTTATGTGGGGCTCTCCTCCCCAGAAGGGGGAGACCTACCCACTAAAAACCTCAGGGATGGCCTTCCTCAGGCATGTAGGGAGCCCCCGGGAACATCAAGCCACTTCCGGGAACCCCCAGCTTCCGCTCCCCTATCTAGAGGGGAGCCCTCCTCGGGGGAGGCTACTGCCTCCCCCAGTCTCCTCCACCGACGACGCCCCCCGGCCACGGAAGGGGCGTGGTCCATCCCGGGTCGCCGTAGCAGTCGCGACTACCTCGCGCCCGCCGGCGACCCGCGGCGGCGCCGCAGCTGTGCTACCGAGCCCGGCGCCGCCTTCTTCGAGCGGGATCGGCCATCTCCCGACCCCGCTCGGCGGCCTCCTTCTGGAGCATCACTGCTTCACAGAAGGAGGCCATAGCCCTCCAAGCTCCCTCGTCCGCCAGCATTGCCGCAATCAATGCCGGCGGAGACAGATCTCGCCCGATCTCTGCGACCAAGACTCGGCGCTCGGAGGCCCACGCGGGGCACTCCGCCAGCGTGTGCTGGGCCGAGTCGAGGTCGGATCGGAGTCGGAGTCGATAATAAGTTTCATATCAGCCTGACTATTGATATAATTCGAAAAGTTAATATACGTATTGTCTCTTTCTATATTATGACATTTATTGAAAATCGGAACGAAACAACTCCATTCATAAAGAAAACTAGAGTTAAAAATATTTACTTGTTAGAAAATAATCGATTGATTTATTGATTACTTTATGGGCAATAGATTGTATTCTTATGTTTAAAATATTGATTTCATTGCACCTTTATGGCGAAGGCTGAGCTTAGTTGGTAGGTAAAAGGCAGAGCTTCTCTTGGACATCATCACAACAGCAAGCAGAGCGCAATTTGGCGCGCTTCGAGTGTTTTTGTAGTTGGTCTTTTATTTTAGTTTAGTTTTCCTTTTTAATTATTTTATTTGTTTGTAGCGCAATGATTTTCTTTTCTTTTGTGTATTCTTTGACTGAAATGTAGGCACCGCACTCTAGTGCCGTTTGAACCAAATAGGGTAGACGACTACAACTAATAATGGCCGTTTTTATACTATAATTTTCTGATTTGAGCAATTTATATCTAATGAAAGTATGTTAATATAGAAATTTCAGTTTAATTATTAATTTATATTGTTTTTAGATTTCTAAAAATCGAGCAATTATTATTTACATAATTCTAATGAAACGAATACATTTCTAGCATTCTCATATTAAATATAACATTTTTATATAGAAAGTATACCTATAAACGTACAAATAACAAAGTTATTTTAAAATTTGTTTCTACGCTCATACAAATTAGGCGAGTTTACTGAGTTATGACGTCACGATTGCAGCGTTTTTAGTATGGAGCGTCTTTGAGCGACCCGCGACAGCGCCGCAAACATGGCGATGTATCTTCGAAAGTAATAGATGCAGGTATACTGTTGGTTCTACAATATTTCTCACTTAAAAGAGTACTCTTATTATATATAGAATTTAAAAAATTGTCGTCTACCCAATTGTGGAAGCTCCCACAGGACAGGCATAGCCTAGTGTGGGGATTTTCGTTAAATACTAAATTGTACATTCTCTCAACGCGGTGAACTCTGTCCAACCTGTTAGTGTGAAGTCCGACATAATTACCGTGCTGTTTGCTTGCGGTGTATCCATGAGAATTGTCAGCCTCTCCTCTTCAGAGGGGAAAGAATAACACGTACTGTGACACTTGCACGAACGTCAAAAAAGATTTATTTGACATTTTAATGGAGTGTGCCCGCAACGAAAGAGACAGAGTAAAGTTGATGAAGGATATTAGATGTAGCAGGCAACAACTGTTTTTTACTTTTCATAAATGTTTATGTTTTAGTTTTAAACTAGCGACCCGCCCCGGCTTCGCACGGGTGCAGTGAAAAAATGGTTATGGTGGGTTATCCCTAAGAGATAGACATATACCATCGCGGACTTTTTTGTGGATTTTTGTAAGTTGTACAATACTGTAGTACATTATTTTGGTCTATCTCGTAGGGTTCAGCCAGCGTTTGGAATATAAGCGCAAAAAAACGTGCTTATTTACGACATCACATTAGAAACCTTTAAATTTATCAGTGTTTCTCTACCATATTATGCATTTATTATACATACAAACCTTCCTTAAGAATCACTCTATCTATTAAAAAAAACCGCGTCAAAATCCGTTGCGTAGTTTTAAAGATCTAAGCATACATACGGACATACAGCGAAAGCGACTTTGTTTTATACTATGTATTGATGTAGTAACGGTGCTAGAATTATAAGTTTCCTCCTTTGTTCTTTCGTTTAAAATAATGTCAATACATGTCAATTGTTTTGTAGCCGGACATTATGGTGTAAGGCTTAATAAGATTAAAAAAGGGGGAAAGAAAAGTGGGATGTAGGAGCTGTAACTAGTTACTTTGCTACTAATTGATTACAGCCTAGTAGTAAAACTGTAGATAATTTTGTTTGTCAATATACAGTAAACTATCGGCCATTACCAATGTTACCAACTTACATAGATACGAAATATAAATTACTGTCATGACGAGACAACATAAATAACACACGTACACTGCATCACTTACTTACAACATTTTTTTATAAGAATCAGCAACAGATAACATAACGTTATCACTCTGTTTGAAATGTACGAAGGATTAGATAAAATCTGGCTGGCGCTCTACATTGTTGTGAAGAGCCCGCACTGCAGTCAATTGTCTTTCATTTGCTAGATGTCTAGATATTTTTTCCACTGTCACGGGAAGACAAAGGAATCTTGCCCATACAGTCATGTCAGCTGTATTCTTCTTTCTTGCATTTACATTTGTGATTGAGAGTAAATTTGTAGTTATTTCATAAAAATGAAAAACATTTTTTTTCACATCATAATTGGGAAAAACAGGAAAAATCTTCGAGACTTAAATCTCTACTAGATTGAACGAACAATTTACATGTTTGAACGAAACTCTAGTTGCTCATTTTAACCTAATTCCAATAGAACCATTTGTGATGTTAAATGTATTTTTTTTTTTATTATTTAAAGTATATAATATACTAGTTTGAAAAATTCGAACTCGTACTAGGAAAATCCCGCATTACATTACTTAGGAAAAAATCACAATGGCATCTTACGAAATTGACAAATAATTAAATTCTTTTAGTGACTTTGAATAATGCACACGCCCGCCATTAGCGTAATGTTATGTTATATACAAATGACATATTTTTAATGAGCTACTTTTAAACTGTGCAAGGCTGTGTCATTTTTACGAGCCATTATACTTTATTTCTGCGCAAGGACGGCCCTAAGTAGTGCTTATAATTACAGGCATAAGACTCACAATTGTACACGAAGCCATGGAATTTCCACACTAACATTTGACATTTAGCCTCAACCCCAGAAGTTGTGTTAAAATAACACATTATCCTTTGTTTATTAATATTCTTGGTAATTAGTTTTGCCGTGAACAGGGCTGTCACAAGCTGGTGTAATTATCTCAATTAAATATATTAAATATGTATTTAAGTATTTAATTATAATTATGTGTATTTACATACATATTTCTTACACTGACACCAGTTAGCCTAAGAATTAAAAATGGCTAGGCATGCAAATATATACAAAACATGGAAATGTTATTATCACACGAAACTATTTTATACATTGATAAAGTCGATATCAATTAAGCAAATTATATATATTAATATGAAAAAATAAAATGTCAGAACATCAATCAATTCTTTTTGTGATATAATTTTATCTACACTTATACATAAATCTGTAGAGAGGTCTATTCCGTACATGAAATATATTCCAAAATAATTTATCAGGGGGTAATTAGGGATCGATACTGGTGCGAAAAATGCTATCAGCAAAATTTTTGTCTGTCTGTCTGTTTGTATAACAGTTATAGAAACGAAAATTACTCGATATATTTTAACGAAACTTGGTACATTTATTGTACATACTCCTGAGTTGGTTATAGTATACTTTTCATCACGCTACAATCAATAGGAGGAGAGTAGTGAAGGGAAATGTTGAGAAAACAGGAGAAGTTACTCCATTTTCAAGCTTCCGTCGCGTGTGCTACCTTAATGGTTAAAGCTACACAGAAATCATGTAAGACAGAAATGTTCTCCTTAAAATTATACAAAAAATAGCCCACGACAGCATATGTCTATCTTTTATGGTTGACTCACAATAACACGTGTACTCCCGATAGCTTAGCAGTTCGAAGTTTTCTGATTATATTTGTCTACTCTTACGTTTATATCACTCTCAGTCATTCCTAATGCTACCTAAAATTATGATTCCATGCGGACGAAATCACAGCTAGTTATACATATAAGCAGACTGCTCATCTGATGGTAAATGTGAAGTGGTTATAACTCAAATTGTCCTTGTAAGATTCGCAGCAAATCTCAAACCCCTACAAAAACCACAATGTAACATAATGTGTAAAGTAAAGGCAGGAATATGAAGACCGTAGATAAGGTAAATTTGAATTAATAACATTCATTTTTTTATGATTTGACGAATTGTTTGTCAAATAAATAAACAAAATTATTAATTGAAAAGTACCAAAAAGAGAAATATTAAAAAGTTACATGGACGGATTGTGAAATGAATCACATTTTTTAAATGCAATAGGATTCATTTTAGGAGGCTAATGGCCGTTTTCACCAACCTTGTCTTAGCTTAGGCGACTCCTAAGTGACATGCTGTCACTTTTTGTATTAACTGAAGAGAGTGAGACAGCATGTCTCTTAGGAGTCGCCTAAGCTAAGACAAAGTTGGTGAAAACGGCTATAAGTCTGTTAAGTTTGTTACAACATTTCATCATTTAAAAAAAAACCGGCCAAGTGCGAGTCGGACTCGCGCACGTAGGGTTCCGTACTATATTAATATATACATCTAAATTAATGTTTTTTTTTTATTCTTTATTATATTGGAGTTGATTGATAGAAAGGTAAAATGCGGCTTACGATTTATAACGTATTAAAAAAAACTAATTATTAGATCTCGTTCAAACCAATTTTCGCTGGAAGTTTGCATCATATATTACATTTATCATTCCCTTATTTTAGAAGTAACGGGAGGGAGGAACACATTTTTCCACTTTGGAACCGTCTCTCGCGTAAACTATTTTAGAAAAAAAAAATATTCGAAACCTCAATAATTTTTGAAGACCTATCCATAGACTTGTGAACCAATGGCGTAGTATCTTTGACATTCAAAAGGATTGTAAAATCCAATTTGAAGAATAAATTTTTGATTGATTTGATTTGATTGATAGAAACCACCGAACGGGTTGCATGAAAAAAAAATTGAGTTTCAGTTCTAAGTATGAGGAGTGAGTGCCCCAAAAATTTTTTGCTTTTTTCTGTTTTTGTATGAAAATCTTATTGCGCTTCACCGAACACATTTACTTACCAAGTTTCCATAGTATAGCTCTAATAGTTACGGAAAAAAGTGGTTATGCAATACGGACGAACTGACGGACGGACAGACATGACGAATCCATAAAGGTTCCGTTTTCACCATTCGGCTACGGAACCCTAAAAAATACTTTGTAAGTGTGACTCGCTTAAACATAAGCAATGTAAGCCACATTTATAGATGCTTTATAGATGAGAAGCATTATATAATAACTAGTGATGTTGAAAAATACATAAAACAAATAACACTACATCAAAGCATAACTTTTCGTAATATTTACGCTTAAAGCAACGGATTTCGGAAAGATTCGAAGATTTTCTATTTTCGTTTTTTTTTAACACGAGTTTGTTTTGTAAATAGTGTTACGAGCTGGGGTCAGTAAATCAAACGGCGGTCTACCAAAACACTGAACTTTTATTAATTAGTACACTAACAGTCACTAATCACTTCACTGAAAGCACTGTAAGTCGCTTCTTAGTTCTCCAATATCACTTAGATGTTTTCGCACTGTATCGCAAAACAATACTCTCTCCCGAATCGAATCGGGGACTTCCATCCCTGCCTTCTCTGTGGGCAGGGGAGACTGGTCGGGGGTTTTGGCCCCCCTTCAGTGGCCTCATCGCCGACATTGACTAATGCCGGGGCGTTGGGGGGACGGGTCTTAGCTCCGTCCTGGTGGCTTAGCTCGATTGAGCTATTCTGTTCTTCTTCCGTCCTCATTCTTCGTCGCTCTCTGAGAGGACGAGGCTTCTAGGCTGCGCTCTTCTGTCAGGCGGCGGGCATGGTACGGGCTATATTCACGAGGTGTTGGAATCGTGAACTGGCAGCCCTGCGAAACATGTTGGTCGCGAGTGTCCTTATGTGGTCGTGCAGGCTGGTCATCCTTAGGTCCCTGGCTATCACGTCGTTTCTCAGGTATCTAGGTGCACGGACCACTGCTCGCAAGGACTTGGACTGCTGGACTGCCAGTTTTCTCCTGGCGGTCTTCCCTGTGAGCGCGTACCATGCCGGCGCCGCGTATGTTATGCGTGGCCTGATGTACAGCTTGTATATGCTGGTCTTCACATTCAGGGGCAGCTTCGATGTTAGAATTGGCATCAGGAGGGTCCTGGCTGTCTTGGCTTGAGCGACTGCTTGTTCGACGTGCGGCGTCATGGTCAGCTGTCTGTCTATTGTCACTCTTTCTTTTCAAAATCTGCGAGAACATCTTGTATTGTTCGCGATTACTTTGCTAAATATCAGAGTCCCGCGTAAGCTACCGCGTTATGCGATTCCCTTGTTTCGAGAGCCATTTGCATTTAACTCCGGTTTCCCTTCAAAACGCATAAAGCCATTTGAGCGTACTCAATGCTCGCTTGTACAATGGATTGTCAGGACACGCAGACCTCGACATATGTTCTCTTTCTCTCCAACAATTTAGAAGAAGAATAACAGAGTCGTTGAGGGCGCCGTGAATTGTTTTTTATCTATACTAATATATAAAGCTGAAGAGTTTGTTTGTTTGTTTGTTTGAACGCGCTAATCTCCGAAACTACTGGTGCGATTTGAATAATTCTTTTTTTGTTGGATAGTCCATTTATCGAGGAAGGCTATAGGCTAAATAACATTACGCTATGACCAATAGGAGCAAAGACAGAGCGGTAAATGTGGTAAAAAACGGGGAAAATTATTCATTTTTGAAGGCTTTCTTTGCGTGCGCTGCGAAAACGGTTCAAGATACACAAAAAATATGTATGAAAGAATTATTCCTCTATACATGATCTAAAAAAAAGTCCGCGACGGCATATGTCTATCTTTTAAGGTTTAGTCACAATGACCGTTTTTATGGTACCAAATTTGGTCGAAATAATTTGTTTAAGTTGTATCAACATAATAATATTAATCTTTATTCAAATATAAATATAAATATGTTGTTGGTTAACCAAAAATCTGCCGGAAGTCACTATTCCACGCGGACGAAGTCGCGGGCAAAAGCTAGTACATTATATTAATCATCTCAGTTGTTCTATGTTATTTTCTTTTTATGATTTTTTAATAGTCTAATACAGGGGCACCAAATGGCGGACCGCCAACCCATTGTATACGGACCAAAAAATATATACTCCCCCCCCCCCCCCCCGTATTTTTAGTGTTGTTTAGTAGTATGGTTTAGTAAAACACAGTTTTAAATCACAAACATGCTGAAGATTCCAGTGAAGAGTTCTGGATAAAATTTGTGTGTGGTAATAAATATCCAGAACTACAAAAATTTGCTTTGAAACATCCCACTATTTTTGTGTCAATATATATATAATACTCTAATACAGGGTTTCCCAACCTTTATTTCACTGAGCCTCCCCAATTCAAAAATAATATTCTCATGCCCCCTTAAGTTTAAAAACATTAAAAACACATAATTTTTTTTACAACTAAATTATTTCTTTGAATTCAAATTAAAATACAGATATTTGTAGATATTTATGTTTTAGGAATAAGAGAAGATATATGTACTACACTTGAAAACCATTAATTACTTTGATTTGATTCTTTTCAAATAGGCCAACGGGTTGTGTCGGCGTGGCGGCCCGGCGGGCTTAGTGTGTATTGCGCTTAAGTACTCGATTATGCCCCCCCTGGTATTCTACTACGCCCCCCAAGGGGGGCATGCCCCCCTGGTTGGGAACTCCTGCTCTAATATAATACTCTAATATATATATATACAGGGTTACCTGATAAGTCGTGCGAACCCCGTTCGGGGGTCGTGGTTCCCACCATTTCTGACAGATTTCCCCTTGGACCCCGCCCCCCAACTTAACCCTTTTCAAGTTATAAGGCTTTAAAGACTTTTTTGAAAAAATGACCGATTTTCGTCTATTGGCCCATTTTTTTTGTTTATTATAATTCAAATATTTAGTTTTATACTATTTTTGTGTAGCAGATTAGTTTGTTCATCATAATGCAAAATAAAAATTAAATAGGTTGTAGATAGAAGATTGATAGTTATGGCATCAAACAAAAATCAGTACAAATCAAACTTCAACCAGCAATAGTAAAAAAAAATCTATGACACGTAGGCTGCAGACACCTTTAAAAATATCTACGTTTCATTAGCTATTCAACAAGGTATAACAAGGTAGGCTGTTATTAGATTTCTTGGAATAATCTTTGGTAAAAGTCCTAAAAGGAGTAGTGAAATTAATGTAAAATTTATCAATTATGTTACAAAATAAAATAAAACAATTTAAATATATATATATATATATATATTATAACAACAACAACAATAATAAAAATGTTACTTTTCTCATTGAATGTAAATAATAATACCTTTGTGATTTCCGTAATATTATTTATTTTTTTATTATTATCAAATGCGTGGACTGAAAAATTGTAGACCGACCGTGAAAATGCGGACCGCGAATGTCATTTCATTTCCTAAAATGGACGCCGAGCGAATCTAACTGGTGATCCCTGGTCTAATATATGTTAAACTGTGTATTCTGTGGTGTACAAATGTTATATTCAATAGGTTAAGGATTTGCAATATTTAGATGTAATAATATAACAATGACTGGTGGTCTTAATTACAATAAATAAATAAACAAATAAATTTTGTACACTAATGGCGATTTTTTTACTGACTATATAATCATATAAATTAAATAACTGACCAGTTAAACAACTATAACTAAGAAGGAAGAAACAACCTCGGCTGCTAATTAATATTTGAAAAACTACAAGTTACTACACACCCGACCAGTCTGAGCCGTTTCTAAATGTAATTTTGTGTGTGAATGATAAATTGGTTTCCTTTGTTTTGATAAAGATTATGTGAAAAAGCCGAGTGTGACTTTTTGTGTCCATCCGTTATAATACGGATGCGATGACAAAATTATTGTTTACTTTTCCGCGCGTTTGTCGAAGTCTTATGATATTTTTATTAATAGTAGAAGCTCTATAAATTGATCATGATATCACCACGTGATTAGATTTTTTATGATTCTACAATTACTATTTATAATTGTATAAATACGAGATCCGCATATGCACAGTTTCAACTGTAAAGGAGAAAAACCGGCTTTCATTTTTGTCTTGTTCAAAGTAAATAAAAAGGTTATACTGATAGTAATTGTTTTATCAGTTAAATAAAAAAATTGTGTGACAAGGAGGTGGGAGGGATTTTAAATTTCGTGACGTCACATTACAAAATCTATTAAATCAAATAAGCTAACTGTTAAAACACAAACTTTAAATTATTATTATTAGTATGAAAAGTGCTGCAAAAATTAACTTTTATTGTAAAGTCTGTATACTCTCATAAATAAATAAAGGAATAGTATCTTCTTCAGTGGCGTAACGTACACCCCCGCTGCCCCCGCGGCGCGAGGGGGCCCGGGCTAGGGCCCGGATAATATGTAGGCTAATATAGGTTTTCTGAAAAAATAAAATTACCCGGTCTAGGGGGCCCGGGTTAGGGCCCGGAATGATAATTAAATATTGCATACTTTTTAAAGAAAAAAGAAATAATCATGGAAGTAACTTTTGATAAAAAAGCAGAAGTTTTATTGTGGAAAATGACAGGTTTGGTTTTGTATTCTTTTTTTGACGCTACCAGTTACTGTAGCAAGTGCCGAGCGGTCTTTTACCAAATTAAAAATAATAAAAAGTTACTTGAGGAGTAGTATGACGCAAGACCGTCTTTCTAATCTTGCTCTGCTAAGCGTAGAGAATAAGAGAGCCCGTGAAATAGAACTCGATGGAGTTATTAGAATATTTGCATCTAAAAAAGCGAGACGACAGAATAAATTAAAAGTATAAATCCTACAACTCAAAGGTAGGCTACTATTTCTTCTGAACATTTTTTTCAAATCAATAAAATAAATAATATTATCAATCGAACTCTAATTTAAAACCTTGAAAAATTTAAACTTCTTACTAAAACCTAAAACTTAAACTTCTTGAAATGCGCGAACAAGAAATCAGAATACAAACATGTGAGAAAATAGACATGTGGGAGAAAGAACAAAGGTGCTACTGTACCCAGAAAGCAGTGATTGCAGAACTTGGAGGCTTGTAGGCGACATCAAATCAAAGGTTTTTATAAATTATTATCTTTATTATTTTAATTATTCATGAATCTTAAGACTAGATACTACTTACTAACTCTAGTTCTAGCTCTAAAGGTTGGATTCTATATTTGTAGCTTAAAACATAATTCTTGACTTGCATTGTAGAATTCAATCGAGAACAAGTTTTATTTTTTCAACTAAGCTATGTAATTCACTCATGAAAGATGTACGTTCACATTAGAGTTTAGTGCTTGAGATTAAGGGAGTAGGGGGCTGGAGAAAGGTGGTACGATTTTAGAAGAGGGGCCCGGATTTTTTTTTGCGGGGGGGCCCGGTTCGGAAACGTTACGCCACTGATCTTCTTCTATCTATTAATAGGGGTACTCCCGAAACGTACTATTTTTCTAATTGATTTTAGTAGGTGATTTTGAAAAATATAATAAGAAAATCATAAAATGACCATATACTTATTTAATATAAGTAATCGATTTTTGTTTTGTTAATTGATTTGATGTTAATTTTATTAAAATGAAAATAAAACTGATTTCGAAACCGCTTTTACCATTCAATAAAATTTTGTGACGTCACACTAGGGGGGGGGGGAGTCTCACAAATGTGACTAGCTGTGACAAGGAGGGGGGAGGGGCAAAAAATCACGAAATTCGTGTGACGTAATTTATGGATGACCCCTTATCTCAACTAGTGATGTGCCGAATATCGTTACTTTTTGGCGAATCTTTTATGGATCTATTTAGCAGAGTCTTCTTTAATAAACAATTCATATTCTTGAGGATGTTTTCTTTGTAAGTGATTTTTTAAGGAAGTTGAGCCTTTAACCCTTACGAGAATACTTTCCATCACAATTTTTACACTTTGCACATTCATCATTTATTATGACAAAATAATTCCATATTACACTAATAAACTTTTGTGTAGACATTTTTTTCAAATCTAATAATATACACAAGATTTATCTATGCTGCCCAGTGTCACATTAAAGTAAAACAAAACAAAAAACGACCCACCAATATATAGACAATGCAAGTCGAAACATGTTTCAACTCAAATCTCGACACCAAGTATCCGTATTCAAATCTGTATCCGCGGATTTAGTTTTTTGACGATCCAGCACATCAGTAGTCTCAACCCGGAATGCGATACACGTTTATTAGCTACACGGTTCTGCTATCACATATATTATTCATTCAGAACTTTTAAACCTATAACAGAGCAGCTAAAAGAAATATAGTTTTAGTATATTGAAAACAGAATAGTGAGGACGAGATATTTATGTGTCATTATTACATAGTTTTCCTCGTCGCCATGAAATATCAAAGATTTATATCTGCAACATAAAATGTAAGTATTTATAACATCAAACCTCATTGGTCCGAACTGTGTGCAGATTAAAAATAACAGCATCATCTTTATTGCCAGTAATTGACACAGAATTGTGATGTCATAAATTATTACGAGGTACTAACAGGACAAGGTTGCTTCAAAGTTATCAATAACATGTATTCCTTACACTCGCACCAATCAGCCTAGTCCAAAGTAAGACATACATATATTATACATATATACATATACATATATACATATATTTCTTATACTCACCACGAATTAGCCTAGCCGGCAACCTGCGGCTCGCGAGCCACATGCGGCTCTTTAGTTCCACACACAAATATTATTTAACAAATATAATTAAAAAAAAGCACGACTTTTATAAGAATAAATAGATATTTTTCTTAAGAATAAGTAGGTTCGTTTTTTTTATAACAATAGTTATTTGTTCAACTAGAGAGGAAAGTTGGTTTTTTCAAGCGAGTGCTAATTTTGAATCCCGAGTAAGCGTAGGATTCTAATAATTGAATCACGAGCGTCAGCGAGTTTCTACATTAGAATCCTGAGCGTCACGAGGGATTCAAAGGCACGAGATGGAAATAACTTTTCAACAAACAATATGAATTAAAATGAAACCACATATATTTGCAAAAACATTCTGACAACAATTATTTTTTCTTTACTTTAGTGTATTCATTTCATTTTATAATTTAATTATATATTTAATTACAACGTTACCGAATAATTTTCATTTTAAAGGTTTATTAGTTTCCGAACGACTTATATTTTCACATTTAATAAATCGAATTTTCGTACATAATGATAATTCGCAGCATTCTAAATTCAAATCAATTTTCCCCATTCAGTGAGGGAAAACGCATTTCCGTCACTCTTTATAAGCAGGGAACACAGTATGTTTGAGCTGCTAAAGTGAAAAATATATTTTGCGGCTCTTTAAGAACTTTGAAATTTTGGAAAGTGTAATATTTGGCTCAACTGACTGAAAACAAGTTGCCGACCCTTGGCCAAGCCCAAAGTAAGCTCTGTAAGGCTTGTGTTACGGGATCTAGGGTAACGGAATGTTTTTGATAGAAATATATATGTAAACATATATGTAAATATATAACAACCATGATTAAGGTACAAGTGCTCGAAGTCATCATACAAACATCTGCCCCCACCGGAACTTGAACCCGGAACCTAAGAGATGGAGACACCTTTATAAGTACAGTCAAAGCTCCTTATTCGCGCTTCCTTCATTCGCGTTTTCACTATTCGCGGATCAAAAAAATGCGACGCAATTCCTTTATTCGCGGCTAAAAATTTTATTATTCGCGGATCTAATAAAAAGTACATACATAAAAATAAAAAGATTTCAATTTGCGATTTCTATATCAACATTGATTGTTATGTGACGATGTCTATGGGACGAAGTCTTATTTTTAAGAGGCAAATTGAAAATACGACTGCTGCGTATTAGTCTGAATTAAAGAAGCTTTTAAAACTGCCAAGCAAGAGAATATTACATAATTCTTCAAACCCTTATTTAAGCCTTAAGATAATGAATCAAAATATTCAAAAACTTCATTTAAATTGAAAATTTTTTATATATATTTTTTTTTTTATTTTGTCACCTAAGAACGTATCTCTTATAGTTCCATACAAATTACTATTCTGTATTCACGGTTTCTGTATTCGCGGCATATTTATGGAACGTATTCCCCGCGAATAAGGAACTTTTACTGTACTTATTTATACATTTCTTTACATTCACTAATCATTTATTTTTTCAAATTGAAAGAAAACAATCTAGAAATTAGCTCCTTTTTGTCTGTATTATCTAGAATTTATTTATTGAAATTTTCTGTAAATATATTTTATTTGCCTTCAATTTTATCTTATTAGTTAGTTGGCATTTGTTTAGAAGTATAAAAAAAATCGAGTACCTACTCTTTTCGATCGACTTTGTTTCTAAATCGATAAAAATCATTAAAAAAAAGGTGAAAAAATGTTGTGTGGAAGAAAGCATTTTATTCTTTTCAATGTTATTCCTTTGCCATTTACCGGCTGCTTATAAAAGAGAAAAAAATAAAGCCGTTTACACAACCCTTGTAAAAAATTATCACATAAAACGTAATATGAGCGATTGTTATACAGAGCCGTACGCTTTAAACCTTACAGGGAACCCAATAAGGTGCATAACCGCATCGCCAGCTCAGTAATTGCATCTACTGTTAGTTTATGCAGGTTGTTCAACCACAAGCAATGAATAAGTCATTGAAATATGATTAGTTCCATTATGCTCTTGTATTTCATCGTAAATGCATCAAAGGTTGAGAGGGCAGACAACTTTGTTGTTAATTATGTTAATTACTGTTAGAGGATAACTATAAAGCTTTGAAAAAATAATAAAAATATCTCCAGTAACAAATACATAAGCAGTTAAGTATATTCATATAAAATACGACGATATAATGTAGCTGTAGTGATTGTTATTTTTGGAGTCGCTTTTTGTGTAGTGTTTCTTTAGTTGACATCGACTCTAAATATAACTGTAATAGTAACTACATTATACTGTCGTTTAGTGTTTATTTAGTCAAAGTTTTTTTTTTGTTGTTGTTGTTATTTAACTAGAGGTGATTTAGTTATTCATCCAATGGCGCGCACATACATAATGCAAATTTGTTATCAAAATCCAAAATCAAAACAATGACATTTGCACGTCAAAGATGCAAGTACATAAAATTAAATTACCTATTCCGAGTACTAGTTATCATTTAAGTAATCCTTAACATTATAATAATTATCGCTTCCTACTTTTGTTAATGCAGGCTAGTGTAAAGAATGACAAAAAACATGAGAACGAATCATGAGATGGACGACGACAGATTACACCGACTTATAACTAACACATACCACTTATATACTTTTGTTTAAATATTTGGCAACGTAACTATTGACTTATCTATACTAATCTATATCTATACTAATATTATAAAGAGGAAAGATTTGTTTGTTTGTTTGTTTGTTTGTATTGAATAGGCTCCGAAACTACTGGACCGATTTCAAAAATTCTTTCACCTTTGGAAAGCTACATTATCCCCGAGTAACATAGGCTACTTTTATCCCGGAAAAATTGTCAGATCCCACGGGATGCGCAAATAAAGGCTTCGCTCAAAAACTACTGCACAGATTTTCATGCGGTTTTCATCAATAGATAGAGTGATTCTTGAGCAAGGGTTTGCGGTATTTTTTATCTCGGAAAAACGGATAGTCCCACGGGAAGCGGGATAAAACCTTCGCGCCATAAACCGACTTCCGCGCATATGTAGCCGTGGGCAAAAGCTCTTCCTCTATAGGCCCAATCCAAAATCCACGCAGGCGAAGCCGCGGGCAGAAAGCTAGTTAAAAATAAACCCTTGCATTGTTATCATTCAAATAATCATTCACAGTATAATAACCTTTTTTCATGGACGCCATTGTTAAATCTGGACCACACGTCAAGCGCTAGCTTTCAAGAAACACATCTACAAAATCGATTAATCCAGTTAAAATATAAAGTAAACAAACATAAAAAAGTACAATCGGAAATTTTTCTTTTGGAAGTCAGTTAAAAATATAAAGTTTTCATAGATACTTATTTAGACTTCACGATCCTCTTTGATGGAAATCCACCTTTGTCTATGGTCGAAGAAGATGTGCTAACGTCGGTCAATTTAATAGGCCACATTTGACATTTCATTAAAATTCCTCAACTAACCTTGTAATGGCGGACATAAAATATTCAATATTTTTTTAGTTTGGAAATGCACAAATGGCCGTTGTTGCAATGTTGCGTTTAGTGAAGTCTATACGTAAGTGATGTCCCTCAAAAATCGAATGAATGCAATGATTATTTGTGAAGGGATTATTCACCATGAATTAATAGACAAATTTTTATTAAAATAAAACATGTTATTCTTTTGTTTCATAATAAAAAACAATAATAACTTAATAAACAGAGAAATAATTGATATTAAAAATTTTAAGGCAATTAAACTCGTAAAATATATTAATACAGTACCTATAAAAAAGAGCGTATTCCCATTTAAAAGGCCGGCAACACATCTGTTGTTGCGGGCAGCGATAATCACTTACCATCAAGTAATTCATTTGCTCGTTTGCCTATTACAGTTATTGTGGAAAAGTACTTTTTTATAAGATAGGGATCTTATAAAAAAAGTACTTTTCCATAATAACTGTATTCGATTCACATATGTTTGAAGTAAATATCGATTTTTTCACCATAATCGGAGTGTTTAGCAGGTCACCTCACTATGAACAAATGTCAAATGTGGCCTATTAAATTGACCCGACTGTAGGTGGATCTATAATTGTTATCTATACTTCTATACTAATATTATAAAGAAGTAAAGTTTGTGTGTTTGTAAATTGTAAGGGGTAATCTCGGGATCTACTGAACCGATTTTAAAAATTCTTTCACCAATAGAAAGCCACATTATTGCGGAGTGTCATCATCATCATCATCGATTTTAAAAATTCTTTCACCAATAGAAAGCCACATTATTGTTGAGTGTCATCATCATCATCATCATCATCATCATCGATTTTAAAAATTCTTTCACCAATAGAAAGCCACATTATTGCGGAGTGTCATCATCATCATCATCATCATCATCGATTTTAAAAATTCTTTCACCAATAGAAAGCCACATTATTGTTGAGTGTCATCATCATCATCATCATCAACGGACGGCGCGCGATGGCTTCGGGTTTAATTCAGTTCGCTTTCGTGCTCGCTTTGGGGATTATTAATATTATGCCCAACGAAGTGGGCGCGGGTCAGCTAGTCTTCATTAATTCGCACCAACATTAATTGTTAAAATACCTGTCAAAAAGGAAAAAGATATCGCCACTTTATAATTGTCACTAAAATTGTCCCCCTTCATTCAAGCTGTAGGATCCTTAAGGCTAAGGCTGAGTTTAGTCGGAAGGTCGCGCTGGTCAGACCGCTCTGGCCGGCGTGGAGACCGACATAGTCTCCTTGACACTTGCCGTTGCGGTGGTATCCTAGGCACGTTTCGTGCTCTTTGTGAGGATTCGTAGCCTCTCTCTCCTGAGAGGAAAAAACTTTATTTTTTTTTTTTTTTTGTTACACTTACACCAATTAGCCTAGCCCAAACTAAGCCCTGTAAGGCTTGTGCTATGGGATCTAGGGTAACGGATAGACATACATATATTATACATATATAATTAATTTTTATTGAAATATATATCAACAACCATGACTAAGGTACAAATGCTCGCATTCATCACACAAACATCTGCCCCCACCGGGATTCGAACCCGGGACCTCAGAGATGGCGACACCTTGAAACCGGTGTATTATCCACTCGACTATGGAGGTCGTCGAAATTGAAATTGCATTCGGGCATTCTGTGTTAGTTTCCAAGAGAATTGTTCAAAGAAGTTAATATTTTTAAAAATTTAATATGAATATTAACACAAGAAATAAAAATAAACTTATTGTCGTTCCAATGTTCTGGCTCCATAAAACTAGCAACTCGCGCTCGGAGAAATGTATATTATCCATTTTTATTAAGCTTCCACAAGTATAATCTGAAAGCCTTTGCGTGAATTAAAAAAAAAACACATCAAAAAGGCACTTTTGAGTCAAGGTTGTTATAAAATAAGTGATTTTTTTTACATGTAATGTGTATATATGTATACATGCCTACTACCGTAATTCTACTATGTATAATTGTCCTTAATTATGGATTATAATAACATTGTTAATTAATCTTTTAAAGATAAGATAAAAGAAGATATTTAGAATTTTTTGCTTGTTCTTTTCCTCCACCAATTTCCGAAGAGAGTAGAGTAAATTTATTCCCTTCGTCTTTCACACATACAAGTTTTTTCTCTAAGCTTATATCTGTTCAATGAGTGCCCGTAGGGGTCTATATTGAATAAAGATTACTTTGATTTTGATCCATATTTGCCTTACTATCGTCCATCTTTTAAACGTGCGCAAACCTTCGTGGTAATTGTCACTGCATCTACCGCAGTACACACAATTTGTTTCGCAATTTATCCTTCATTAATCATTATATAATAATGTCGAAACACATGGAAGATAAGCATTGGTGTTGTACTAATTTATTTTTTTACCGGAACGTGTATATATAAATTATTGACAGGGCCGATTTTTTTTTCCTCAGGAGAGGAGGCTGAGAATCCATCATGGATACCAACGCAACAGGCAAGCAGGGATGCGTTGATTATGTCGGACTCCTGGTACTGTCGAGACGGCTCGACTATACAGACCTACCGACTAAACTCAGCCTAGCCTTTGGTCCTATTGACCCTACTGGCTTTATTGACGAGAGGGCCGCACCTCAGGAGAGGCACGGTTAGCGCTACCCCATGGTGAGGGCATATGCGCTAGAAGAAGGCACGAATCTCCAAAGTGGGACCGGCCAGTATTTGACAAGAACCTAATCATGGCTAAGCAGAAGGCTGCCGTTTAGGGGTTGACAAGGGGGGCGACGGCTCAGACGCCGCCGCTTGCGGGCCGATCATGGGTAGGCGGCCGCTATGTGCAGTCTCATGTCCCAAATTTGACGAGTTGATTTAATAGGGAGTTTAATTCCCGTTGAACCGGTTCAAAACGCGGTTCACGTATTTGTTTCGGTTCAGTTAGAGTTCCGGTTCAGCAAAAAAAAAAAGTTCCGGACTCTGGTTCACGGTTCGTAAAAACAAGCCGGTTCGTTCCGGTTTTTGTTCCGGTTCGGGTTCAGTTCAAACCCTTGCTTATAACAATATCGTCAAAAATTAGAATTTCTTATTTTTCCAATACTTCAGCCAATTCTCGTTATCAGAAATCATCTTTTGTTTCGGAACGCGTTCATGTCCAAAAAGGAAGTATCGGAACGACGTTCCGGGGCGTTCCGGCTCGACAACGCCACAAAATGACGGACAATCGAGACATGCAGAAAACTAGAAATGTTCGGCTAAATCCCTACATATATGACTATATATGTAAGTCTATCCTCCGGTGACTGGCAAGAACCATATCACAAAATGATTGATTTCGTGGGATACTAACCATTCATAGAATCAGTTTCGAGAACGTTCCAGTTTCCCTGCAGCATGCAACGATGATGGATGCCAGCTCGCGTGACTGTCCGGCACACTTCCTTCTGACGAAGGCATCGATTACAAAACCAGAATCGACGATATCGCTAGTATGCTATTAGCAGCTGCACACTATTTTTGCATTTAATAACTGGTATTACAGTAGTAATTTGAATGTTGCAACCATACAACTTACATTATTAACTAAAGGTTGCAGGTAGCAGGAATGTCTTTGGTAATTACCAAACACAAACAAAAATATGTATTTGAATTTACTGCCCCTACATCATGCATATTGTAATATTTTATGTGTCTACAATTAGACAATTAAACGAACTTTTCTAAAGTGAAGTTTGATTCTAATTATACGAGATATTTAATACGATATATCTTCTTAAAATTGTTTATATGTATAGTATAGCGTCGAACACATACGAAGTGAAGAGAGGGAAACTACGTCTTAGTAACTGTCAAAAAGATATGTCGGACTAAGCATGCGTATAATTCGATAATTAAACGAACTTTTCTAAAGTGCAGTTCGATTATATTTATACTCATGCTTAGTAAGAGATATCTTCTTGAAATTTTATACCTATATAGTATGTATCGAACACATACGAAGTGAAGAGAGGGAAACTACTTAGTAACTGTCAAAAAGATATGTCGGACTAAGCATGCGTATAATTCGATAATTAAACGAACTTTTCTATTTTATTTATTAAATTTAAAACGAAAAATATGACCACGAACCTACACATACACACACGTAACTTCTACGTACCTAGCCATATATTGTTATAAATACAGCAAACAATTAGATTTTTTTGTTTTTCTCCTCCATTCAAGCCGTAAGGCCCTTATTTTGAAGGGTCGGCAACGCGCGAGTTACACCCCTGGTGTTGCAAGTGTCCATAGGCTACGGTACCAGGGCCTGATTGCCACCATTGTGGTATAAAAAAAAATATGGCCACCACCGCCGTCTTGAACTAAGCTGGGCCCCAGGTCACTCAAGAATTAGATGCCCTTTTGGAAATAAGCTAAATAAGTTATGCTCGTGCCATCCCGAGGTTTGGAATACTGCACTAAAATAACATTACTGATTAAGCAATATCGCTGGCGCTTCAGTTGTTGAAATTCCAAACACAAATCCATAGGCGTCTCGCGGCCTCAGCTTCCAGATAGAAATGAGCCTCCTTGGACCGTCTGTATTCGTTAATATAATGGCGCAGTATACATGTGTGTTGAGAATAAATGTGTGAGAGAAATTGTAGGGGGCCTGGGCACGGGCCTCTTGTGCCCTTATGGTAAAGACGGTATTGATGGTCTGAGTTTCGTCGGTAGGTCGCTAGTCAGACCGCTCTGAAGACCTATTTTTGCATTACGAATGCGATTTCAAAAATAGGTCTCTTGACCGACGTAGAGGCCGACATAAGCACAGGGTTTCTTTCAGGGTGTTGTTATGTTATCCTAATATAATAATGTCTAATTATGTAGGTAATTTAGCTTGAATTTCAATATAACAATGTTCCATACGTTATGAAGTCACGTAACAAACAATACATTGCCGGCGTGTGACAATATTATAACCAAACTAGCTTTCTGCCCGCGGCTTCGCCCGCGTGGATTTCGGATTGGGTGTATAGAGGGTTAAGGGTCATAGCTTTTGCCCACGGCTACATATACGCGGAAGTCGGTTTATGGTGCGAAGATTTTATCGCGCTTCCCGTGGGACTATCCGTTTTTCCGAGATAAAAAATGCCGCAAAACTCCTCAAGAATCACTCTATCTATTGATGAAAACCGCATAAAAATCTGTGCAGTAGTTTTTGAGCGAAGCCTTTATTGCGCATCCCGTGGGATCTGTCGATTTTTCCGGGATAAAAAGTAGCCTATGTTACTCGGGGAGAATGTAGCTTTCCAAAGGTGAAAGAATTTTTGAAATCGGTCCAGTAGTTTAAGCGTGAAGAGGTAACAAACAAACAAACAAATAAACAAACAAACAAACAAACACACTTTCGCATTTATAATATTAGTATGGATTAGTTGGGATGGGTTGTTCATAAAATTTCTTGATCGCGTCAGTATCGAATTGTTTAATACAAAAGTCACATTAGTGCGTTGTACTAACCTTGGACTCCGAAGGCCAGACGTGAGTCTAGAACCAGTCACCACGCTGCAAGATTGTATTAATAATTAAAGATTGCAGGCCGCGCTGGTGTGCACAACTAGGACACCGCATGCACCTGGATAAGCTAAAAGCATGTAACGGTCATTTAATAATAATTTTAATAAGTGCGTAGGGAAGTGACGACCCCATCGTCCGCTGCTGGGGCATTTAATGCCTCTTAACTGCCATAAATGCCTCATCAGTGCAGGCAGTCTCCCTCAGGGCAGCTTGTGGCGAGCTGGCGGTTAGTTGCGTCACCGAGGGTACAAATGTGCTTCAGGCGTTATACGCCACCCCGGCTGCTAAAACCTAGTAATAATCCTAGACATTTTTCGACTTACTACGTAGTACCGAAACGATGTGGACCTTAAAACACCCATTTTCATACGTAATTTTTAAGATATAATTTAGCAAGACTACGCAATTTGCCGTGATTACGAGAATTTCTTCGAAGTACAAATTCTAAACTTAGTATGTCAGAATACAAATTTAAAACCCTAGCATCTCCAGCGACAGCAAGTTGCTATTTCAAATTCATAACAAGCGAGTAAGTTATGAATTTGAAATACCAACTTGCTATGTTTTGAATTTGGCGCAAAGTAAAAATAACAAATAAATTAATAAATATCCAAGTAACCTAGTAAAGAAGACTTACTAAGTTTTGATACTGTTTTTATAGTTATATGTGGGTAAATTCACGAAAAATAATTAAGTATGAGCTATTTTAGTGTAACTACATATACTCCAAAAAGATTACGAGAATTACAAAGTAAAATGTCAACCATATAGCACAACTTTTCGTCAAACACACAAATCGTTATATCTTCAGGTTTCGGCTAACGAATTAAAGTAGCCGAGATTTTTTGCTCTCCTGAACATTTTTGTTGGAAGGAGTTACTATGTTTTGATTTTAAGCAGCCGACTCGCTTCTATCTTGCCTTCTCTGTCTGGCCGGACAGAATGGAGTCGCAAGAGCAAATGCTCGAAGGGCGGATGTGTAGTAATGTCATAACGCCGACGGCGTCTCGATTGCTTTCTCAGACACACCTCTCTACACCCTTAGCTGTTCACACCAATGTGGCTCTCTTCGCACCAATATTAGTCTGCTTGGGGGGGGAATTTATCAAGCGGCAAGTCAATACATATTTAAATCAATAAGAATGCTTTGCGGAGACAGGTGACCAGAGTCTTCTCTTCCAGTCAATCTCCATTGATGTTTGGTAAAAAGATATTGCCAAAAAAAGGATTTAGATAGAATTTACTAACTCTCTTTTTGCGAGGGGAAATGCTCCTTTTGCACCGTGACACCGCGCTGGCAAGGCGCGGCCGTGTGTGGGGCTCTCCGGTCTGAGAGGGCTGAGAGAGAGAGAATTTAATAACCCTATATATGTATACTTTGTTAATGGAAATTAACATGTTTTGTATAGTTCATAAAATATATAAACTTAATTTATTAATGTATTCTTAGATTTGGATGTATAGAATCAGATTTCCTTTGAATTTGCCTGTGACGTTTGTTTTGTATAATGCATCTGTGGGAAAACACTTCACCTTGGGCAACTTCCCGCTTCCCGTTCAGCTAAGACTACAATAATATATCTTTTGGTTAATTTACTGTTCACGTTATCATATTAAGATTCAGTGTCAGACAGATGGTCTCAGAAATAAAGTAATATTACGAAATTATTGTATGTTTATTTGGCTCATATAATAAATTACACCAAATATGTTAAACAGAGTAACTGAATGGCAGCGACTAAATGAATATATTATTAGTGTCTAAACTAAATATTACAATATCGTACAACGTAGAATATTACCAACATCGTAACCAGCTACGAACGACAAGTTGCACAAACGGAACGCTTTCGTAAAAAAAATTATTCCTTCGTCTAAACCAGTTTCGAACCACCTGTTACGTAAATGGTCGAAGAGTCGCATGATTCCGTGCCCTTAGCAGTAATTAATGAATCAAGTTTAACTGTGAATCTGTCAGAGATAGATTACAGACTACACATTTGGAAAACTCCAAAGCGCGGGTTTTTTTTTAATTAATCCTTTCGCAACCGAATACCCAAATAGCCACTATTTACCGCGAACAAGGTTCGAATTGGTCAACTTGTTCTTTGATTAATCGCCAAAGATGTTATATATGTTGATTTTCATTAATAGGTGCAAATAAATACAATGTTATAATTTGCTAACAAAAAACCTATAAAAATGTTCAGACTCCATAAAATTAGCTGTTCGTTCTTGGGGAAATGTATATCTATGTTTAACAAACTTCCGCAAGGTGTCATTGATTTGCCTTTATATAAATTTAAAATCCATATCAAAAAGACACTCATGAGTAAAGGTTAATAAAGTAAGTGACTATCTAAATGATCACACTATTTGGGAATAGGGACACTATTCATAGAGCCATGTTTGGTAACAACATTATTTATAATATTGTATTATTTTATATGTGTATGTAAACATACATACGACTGTAATCGTATTAGGTATGATTGTATCTTATACTATATTGTATTTTTATATTATATTATTATAATTATTAACATTGAAAAGAGGAGATAAAAAATAGACCTTCAGAGTTTCTTGCCTGTTCTTCTCGAGAAGGCTCTCCCAATTTCCGAACAGGTGTCGAGTCAATATATTTTTTCTTTTCTTTTCCTTATTCGTACGTACGGACAAGGTTTTTGTTTTTTTTTTTTAAGATTTTTTTTGGTTTTGTTTGTTGACGTCAATAAGTGCCTGTAAAGGTCTATGTTGAATAAATATTATTTTGATTTTGATATTGACTGATCTAGAAAAATATAACTTAATCTTATAAATACAAATGGTGTGCTGATGTCAAAT
The DNA here is from genome assembly GCA_036419045.1 of Scirpophaga incertulas. Classification (NCBI taxonomy): domain Eukaryota; kingdom Metazoa; phylum Arthropoda; class Insecta; order Lepidoptera; family Crambidae; genus Scirpophaga; species Scirpophaga incertulas. The sequence goes on along the minus strand of CM071626.1, from coordinate 43,768,032 downwards.
TATACTTACTAGGTTTTAGCTGTAAGCTTCGTATCCCTTGGTTCATTTTCGTTCACCATGTAATGAAAATAAATACCATTTCTTTATAGTAATATTTTAATTGTTTATTTTTAGTATGTTTCGATTTATACGAAGCAATGGTGTTTTGTTAACCAAACCCCATTGCTTGGCCTACACTAATCTCAAACAAGAAACGTTATTAAAATAATAAAAAAGCCCAGCCTGCGTTTCTGTTAAATTCGAAAATTAAGTCTTTGGACCGCGTCAAAAGGTCCAAGATGGTGTGGACGTGTTCCATAGTACATGCAGCATAGCATATGAGATCAGACCTTTTTTTTCGAGGGGAAATGCTCCTTATGCACCATGACACTGTGTGACATGACTGTGTGTGGGGCTCTCCGGTCAAACGGACTGGCCTACCCACTACGACCCCCCAATGTCCTCTGAGCTCGTATCGTGGGCGCGTGGCTGGGTCCGCTCTCGCGATTCTACCGCCACGACGCCCATGGGCCGGCTCGACCTGTTGTATGGTCGAGCCTCCGCCAAGGGATATGAAAACGGACCTGGGATTTGTGTAGTACCAGTGTTTCGGAGAGAACAAACTCTGTACATAACCAAGGCAAAAGTACAACTATCTTAATGACAGGTAGTTGTTTGTAGGTGGCCATTGTACTGAACTATTAGTTTATAGTACTACTTAAAAGAATACTACAGGAAATTACAAGAACGTTTAATAATTATCAATTGTAACGCAGCACGATACAATAGACTGAACACGAAACACGCTATTAAGGTATACTTATACGGCAACACGGTGCTACACCTTGAGACAGTTCTTATGTGGCTCGAATAGCGGCGGTTTTCATAGCGCGAATGCAAAACTTTAGTTGTTGCTTGTTGTACCTTTGCCCTGCGATGTGCAAGCGAGTACATTGTAATGAATGCAATTCAGTAGGTAATAATTATTTGGAGGAATGGATTTACATCCACTATGTAAATCCATTCCTCCAAATTTGCATTAACCTTAGTCTATACCAGAGGTTTCCAAACCTTTTTGCGTCGTAGACCCTTTGCTATGTTTTTCGTTTTTATGCAGACCCCCTTCTTATTTTGAATGCAATATAAATTGAACAAATATATCTTAAAATTAAATAATAAATGATTTTTCATTCCTCATGCTCGGAAAGGAGCGTTTCCTTGATCTGAGTATTGGGAGGAAAACGCTAGTTCCCACCAGCGGGTGGGAAATTCTCATACTATTTACTTCCCTCTTTAGGGCGGAACGTAAAATTTAAAAAATAGAACTGAATTAGGTTAAGTACATATACAATCTTTGGTACAATCATAATAAAAGTATTTGGCTGAATAGGCAGCAAAAGATAACGCGATGTGTTCCAAATTTAAAAATACCTGTGAAAAAGACTATTTTGGCGGGAGGGGAATCTGTTACGCTGTACCAAAATCTTGATTGTGCGATTTAGGTATTTAAGAAAAACAATGAATTCAAGCGATTCTGAAATTCCGGCTCCAGATTCAGTCGCGAACGAAGCAAATACAATACTCGAAAATCTTTTGCCTAAAATTTCAAAGGAAAGATAATTAAAATTTTAAATACATATTCCGACTTTAAGAAGTGATGAGATGCAAGGAATATAACATTATTTTCTGAAAATGTATTTCCTTGCATTCAAAATGAAAAGTAGAGTGCTACACACGGGTAAAAGGAATCAAACCCTACTCGGACTATAGCCGCCGTTGCTGCGCTCGGGTGTCTAACAACCTCGCAGGGATTGACTTCTTTCCACCCTTATAAAGCAATCTACTGTAACGGTGTAGCCGTTACATGTCTTATGTTGCCTATGGTTCACCATCGGTAAGCATTGTCCTATGATATTAGGAATCCTCATGGGAATCCTGGCCGGTTTATTTCTTTCGTTTATGATTTTGGTTGTCAGTCAAAATTCGAAATATGTCATTTGCCAAAGCGAACTGACTTACTCTATATTTCGCTTTTGTACAAATCGAATCAAATTTATAATTTATATACAATGTCATAAAATACTACCTGTTTATTATATTGGAAAGTATATTGATTTATTTAAAATTTCAAGAAAGAGTCCTACACGGAATGCTGTAGGGTAAGTTCGCATAATTTAAATTTTCTATCGGACATAGAGAACCAATGTATTTTATAGTTTTTCTACAATAGTTTTTTTTTATATTGTTTCAGACTTTTTTCATTTTCTTATTACTTATATCTTTTGTGAAATCGTTTAAATAAACCAACCTCAAGCAGCCAACTGTAGTTTGAGCATTGACTACTAAGAACCCCCCGAAGCCGTAGCCTTCCGCTACGTGACACTACTATTTCTTCATAGGTACTTTTATAAATTATGTATAATGTTTTTATATTAGAATATAGTATGATGTAAGTAAATAGTTACTGTCATTTTCATTTTCATTTCATGGACCTTAGACCATGGGAATCACTGGTCTATACTAACGATTTCGATTAATATTAATGCTATAAAACGCAGACGCCATCTTTTCTTTGGTATGCAAAATGGCGGCAATGTTAGAACATTAATCTAGATACAAATAGAACCGCAAATTGCACCCCTGTGTAGTTTAGTAAGCCAGAGTTTACTTGGTGGGTAGGTTGGGCCGAGCCATTCTTTTCCCATGTTTCTTGGCCTGAAAATAAATCATAGGAATTTATTTTATTAGTACCGATAAAGTAGCGGATCCGACATCACTTGATGGAGCCAACTCACCCGACAAACGTTAAGCACGCCTCAAATCGAATTAACAAAATCAACATTATTTTGTGATTTTATCAATATTGAAATTTCGATCCTGATTCCGATACAACGAAATACCTACTTATAATGAAATAGGCCCCATATTTCTTTCGTCACTTTAATGCGAGATTTTCAGAAGATTAAAAAAAATATTGGCGTAATAGAATACAGATGGCGGCGTTGTCCTAAGATGACTAAACATTAAATTGATTTATAACGAAAATTTGAAATGTAATAAATAAACTAGCTATAGGTCAGAAACAACAACACGAATAAAAATAGAAATGAATTATTAAAGTTAACTAAAATTCTAATAATAATTTATGTCATATAGAGTTTCTGCAAAATTATTGTATAAATTACAACTGTCTTGATTAAAACTCTCTTTTTTTTTTTTTTTTTTTATATGCTAGGCGCGGCAGATGACCTCCTCCCGCCTGATGTTAAGCGGTGAAAGAGGCCCAAATGAGATGACAGATATGATAGTGACTTTACTCCACTCTCCTACCTGCCCTATCCCTGCCGGCCCAAAAGATGCCTTTTCACGCCTCTTTTGAAGGAACCCATGTTGTAGGATGTAGGAAACACATACGCAGGCAGAGAATTCCAAGTGCGGGAAGTACGGCAGAAGAAGGAATCTTGGAATTTCTTAGTGCGGTGTGGAATGGGGGACGTAGTGTACGGATGGCTCCGAAGACCCTTACGTGTGTTTCTATAAAGGAAAGGAGAGGGAGGGATAAGGCTAAAGAGTTCTTCAGAGCATTCCCCATGAAACATCCGATAGAAGGCGCTAAGAGAGGCGATATCACGACGAAGTTGTAGAGGCTCGAGGGTGTTGGTTGCCTCTACATCGCCGATTATGCGGATTGCGCGCCGCTGCAATCTGTCCAGAGCTTCGAGAAGGTATTGAGCGGAGCCGTCCCGTAGGTGCGAGCAATATTCCACACAGGACCTGACCTGAGTTTTGCAAATAAATCAATTACATAGTGCTAAGCAAGTTTAGTCGAAGTCGCTTCAATTTATGTAGAATGTCTATGGATAATTACTCTATGGATGATTACTCGGACAATGTCATTTTGATAAACGAATTAACGTAACATGCGTTATACCTATTTCTATTAGGTACTTTAGCTTACATTCGGGGAAAATCAATACATATACTATACATGTTAAATTAAGGTTACTTATTGATAGTGATCGATAAATTCACGTTTCGCTGCCTTCAAATTGCAGTTTAATATAATAATTATTTTTAGACTGATCGTGCTTGAACAGGTGTGTGAGAACAAGTTACCTGTGAATATGTTAGTTAAAAACAGCAGTTTGAGACGAATACAAATAATAAAAATCGATCTTTAATTTTGAATTATCAAACTTTATAATTTGAAGTCCACTGGAAAAAATAATCATTAACAATTTCAAATAAACAGCGTCTTAAAGGCATAACTAGGAGATAATATAGTAATTAATTAAAACACTATTGCTTTCGATTTCTTTGATTATAATATATCAGAAGTGAAATCTTCGCGAAGATATGGACCACGTGTATTCGCAGTCAGTTTCAAAATTTTATTGATTTGATTCAAATAGTTCTTAGTTCAATTAGCAAACCAAAGAGAATTTAATATTAATAATCAAAGTAGACCATAGTTAAAAGTCACTAGACTTTATTGGTTGAAATTAAACATTTTGATAATTATAAAAAATAATACAAAGTAGGATTGGTTGATGAGGTATTTTCGCGAATCCGAAACTCTCGCTTGCCTATTCAAATTTTGTTAACTCAACTTTCGTTAACAAGTAATAATGTCGTGTTGGAATAAAAAGAAAACTGTACTCCGCGGTACGCCGCCATTGTCGCCAGTGAATTGACATTTGACAGGCGCATGCGCAATGTGTGTCGCGACCTCACGCATTTGCATACAATGTTCGATATTCAAAAATTTTACAGTATTCAGAGAAATAGTATATTGGAAACAATGGTTACTTAACGGATAACTCATTTGCAATTTTGGAAATGATTTTTTTTTGTTACTGTAAGGACAGGCCTGTTGTTTGAATTCTGGTTTTCGCGCGTTGATGAATAATTTGTTGATGATTAATGATGGGTTCTCGAGAAATTTCTGAACTACTAGTGTCCTTGAATTCCATCTGCCTTCTTACCTACTTCTGTATTAGATTCTTTTGAACATAAGTCAATTCAGTTATTAGCAATATTTACAGTACGTTTCATTTTTGTTGTTGACTGGATCAGTTTTTATTTTTCACATAAATATATTAAAATTTAATACATACATACGAGTACATACATACACTCACGCCTTTTTCCCACGGGGGTAGGCAGAGATTAATACGTCCTTCCACTTGCTACGTCCTTACATATCTCTTCGCTTCATCTACTTTCATAACATTCCTCATACATGCTCGACGATTGCGGTATTTCTGACCTGGCCTTTTTGAGGACACTTTCGATTTGTTCGAAAGCGTAAAAAATTAATTTTGACAATTATTATGAAAAATAAACGTAAGAGATATTTAAAATAAAAATTAAACTTAGTGTGTCGTTAGCAGCGTGGTACCGAATTGCACACAGAGGAAACTCCAGACAATACGAGCTGTGTCGAGAAACACAGCTTTCTCTATTCGGCCCTTAATGCATCCGTTAAGCGAGAGCTTCATAAGGTGTTGATCTAAGCTCTTCGCTGTTAGGCCATTCGCAGAAACGGCTATTGGAAGAATGATCGTCGAATCTACATCATTATTATGTCGCTTCATAACACGCGTTTTTATAAGACCCGGCCCTTTATAAGGATACAAATCAACGCGTTGACGCCATTTAAATGAATTTAATGAAAGAGTGAATGGAGTGTACCAACTGAGCCTAATCTTTATCAGCACAATGAAATGTCAGTTATTTGCACAGGAACTATTGTCGTTGCTGGTCAAAACGTGGACTATTAAATAATATAATAATAAATAAATAAATATTTGTTACACTTACACCAATTAGCCTAGCCCAAACTAAGCTCTGTAAGGCTTGTGCTATGGGATCTAGGGTAACGGATAGACATACAGATATTATACATATATAAATATTTTTATTGAAATATATATCAACAACCATGACTAAGGTACAAATGCTCGCATTCATCACACAAACATCTGCCCCCACCGGGATTCGAACCCGGGACCTCAGAGATGGCGACACCTTGAAACCGGTGTACTATCCACTCGACTATGGAGGTCGTCATTGCATATTGCATTTCGATTTCAGTGGTAACGAGAACTGCGCCAAGGAAGAGACTCCGATCACATATCTTGCAAATCTACAATTGTTTTAAGTATTATTATTGTGTGTTATTTATTATTAATTAATATTACCAATTTATTATACTAAGTTTATATATTAATTCTTTTGCGTTACTGATATTGTGTAAATAATTATAGTAAGTATAATTATGTATGCATATGTTTTGGGTTATAATCTCGACAAAAAATTTAATCCATATATATATATATTCTCTGTTATTAGTAGAGATCGGATAATCGGATGCATATTTACCTAAAGTTAATTTTTGGCTCACAAATTATGGAAGCGGCTTTTTAAAATACATTTTGTTAAATAAAAATCCCGCGAAAATACGGGACTGCAAATTTAACGTAGTGATATTGTTTGAAAATTACTAAATTAGCACGTGGTATTTGTTTTCAAAAGACCGAGACTCCGGGTTCATTTATACAACTATGCATACGTATTTACATGAAGTTTAGTTTCAGTTCCCCGTGCGATTTATGAATGTACGATGTAATAAACATGAAAAGTGTTATACGAAAGTAGTGAGCTAGTTTGCAATAAGTTTAACAATAAGTTTAACAATAAAAAGCCGTTTCCATACTTTGTCTTAAACTAACTTTTGGTAAATATGCATCCGATTATCCGATCTCTAGTTATTGGTTAAGTACTACTTTCTTACTTTCTTTTCTATCTTGTCTCTTCATTTCAACATCCTCATTTTTGGTACGTGAACTCTTAAAGACTGATGTCTTCTTTGCTGCTCAACATTCTTTATCTAAAACTGTTCCGAAGATCGATTATATAGATTTAAAGTATTTATTTATAAATGACAAATAAGATCTATAAATTTTAATACAAGAGTGTAGTCATTACATGCCGTAAACTATATACACCTACATAGCTACATAATCATAAACACATCCAATCGGCGAGATTAGTCTTAACTCGTAAAAGACGTAAAAGACAATCTGTCACCAGGCGCCATGTTATTGTTTACAGCAAACCCCGCCCTCTGATTGGCCAACCGTTTTACGCCTGGCCGCCGCCAGCGCGCGTTCACCAACTACGCTTCCCATTTTGAAATTGGAACCGCATGTGTACGTTATGGGATTTGCTCTGTATAAAAAAGCTGTATGTTATCAACGAATGCTACTGAAAATTATAGCTTATCAGTAAGGTGGTACGATTTTTTATCATTTGTGGCGCTAGCGTCAGCCTAATTCAATCTGAATTACATTGCAGGATGTCGGAGTCTCATTAAAAATCGATAATCGTAGGCAACTTACATAAGTACTTGACTAACTAAACACGACAAACAAAAAAAAAACACGAACTCACTTACACATTCCTTTCCTTGTGCGTAGTACACAATGTAAGCCAGCGGTACCACCTGCTAGTAAAAAACACTCTTCTCGACGCCAACTAGTTTCAAGTTGTGAAGAATGACTATTCAAAAGTGGGAAAATGACGCTTACAGTGCAACAATTAAGGGTGTGGTATTTTTATTCTAGCCTTGTTTAGACAACTTACTTAATGAAACTTCTGCTCCTCTTCGACAGTACTTATATACGGCGCTAAACGATTGTCGAATCTATTCGCCACGAGCATTAAGGTTGCTTTCTTTGATCATTTATATTCTTATAGTGACAGTACCGCTTGAGCGTTACGATAATTCACATCAAACCGCACCTGTAAGTAGATGCTCGCTTCGCTGTCGTAAAGCGCTGTGTCATGGTGCTTTCGATAAGGAGGGCACAGTGTTTTGTTTTAATTTTCAAATGATATTAGCAAGTTGTTCAAAATGGCGGCATTGATCGACGTAATCGTATTGGTCAGTCAATGGTGATATCAGTCATACCACCAAGTGCTTTGTTTTTTTTTTTGCTTGCCAGAATTATCACCAAACTGTGCCGAGTGTGTATGAAGAAATATGACAACAACAGTTCCCAAAGAAAGCTTTTTTCTAGGTAAAGTGACAAATGATTTGACAATTAATGTCATGTCATACTTTATACAATTTATCGCTAACAGTACTATTTAATAATAATTAACTTTTACACTGTGAAGGATATTGACATTTTGTTAATTATACATCGGTTTTGTTTAAATATACATATACAGATTGTTTCAAAGTCAGCGATATAATATTTAAAGGGCATATACGTTAGACATTAAATTACTCCTATTTACTTGTTTAAGATCCGACAAACTAATACTTTCCGAGTTAATGATTCAAAATTAAAGGAAGTACTTTTAAGTGGCAACCCTAGTCAGCTGTTAGCACTAAAGAAACGCTACCTCGCTAAAGACGCAATGGCGCTCAATAGATCATACGTAACCCTGTGCGTCCTCGCACCGTAGTATAGGGCTGTCGATACTCGCGTCACAAATTAATTTATTTAGTACTAGGTGGTGCTCGCGACTTATAAACACAATACAATATAACATTTACAATATATAAACTATATTATTATAAAGTTTCATTAGAATCTATTTAGTAGTTTTTTTATATATTATATATAAAGTATTGTACATATCACGTGTATTTATTTATTGTCTATTGTGGTGTATAGTGTGACTTTTTTATGCCAATCAAAAATAATTCTCCAACCTTTCTGTGTATACATTTTTATCATGGTTCTTAATTCCTGAATAAAATAAGATTATACTTTATCTTTCTCTACAAATTTTATGATTATTTGTACGAGTAGGTACTATAGGTTTAAATATTATAGTGTCCATGAACAGCTTTGAATAAATAAAATAATAATGAACTGTCAGTTTCAATCAAATTTGACAGCAAGAGAATTACATAATCTGCCCATAGCTAGATTTAGACATTTTTGATTTTATTGTTATTAGTTGCGTAACTTTGTCTTTTCTGTTTCACAAAAAGAATTGTAAGGCATTATGTATAAGACGACCGCAATTTCTGCACCGCGCCCTCTTCTGCGTAGGGTTATTAGGACCAAGGCTTAGGTTAAGTTTGAACGTTAGGTCACGGTTGCGGAGGGGAAATAAATACCGCATCTGCAAAGCGGGGTTACTTTTTAAACGTTGCACAGTATTGAAATGCATTATTTATATTAAAATCATCTGTAGTAAAATATAATTGCTTATAAATCGTTTTTTTTTGTTACAGATTATAGGTGAAAGGGAGTATGCGGTCCGACCTACACGTAGACCCTCTGAGGAGCTTCAGACAGGACAGCCATTAGATGTCATAGTACAACAGGTAAACAATATAATATTCTACTAAAACATATATACATATAATGAAGTTTTTTCTGATCGTGATATATCAAAATCAACATATCTTTGTAGGCCTTTACACACATTTATTGACTTCTTTATATGTATAATTGGAACCGCACGCGCTGCAGCATGAACAATTGACCCATTTAAGCTTCAGGTGTCGTTAGATTCGTATGTATTCTGAGAGTACCATTGAGTGCAACAAAATGAAAAATAAAAAAGAAAATGGCGGATTTTCGATGCCGAATTCATTTATTTAGCATAGACATGGGTAACTCAACAAAAATTTTTGAGCTGCAGATCAGGTCACGGTTCATGTACCTGAGCCGGAGCTGTGAACCGGCTCACAGATCAGCTCACTTAGTACCTTAATCGAATCGTTTCTATGGACGGTTCGGGCGCGAGTCATAGGTTCCGCGAGCTACGCGCGCGGCTCATAAGTAGATTCAGTTCATAGACCTGTTTGAGCGTGAACCAATCACAATGCGACCGCAGCTCGCGCGAACCGTTCCGCGCAAAACAGGCAGTTTATGCTTGTTTCGCTTCTACTTTATTTATTAAGTTTAGATGTACAGCGTAAAACAAAGATGGCAAAGTAAATTATATAGTCTAAATTATTTGATGACTATGTACAAAGTAAATAATAAATATGTTATTAAATATATATATATATAATATATATATATATATATATAATATATATATATATATATTAAATATAACTGACTCCAACTCACAGATTAGAGATATGTCTAAAGACTCCAACTTATACTCGTGACGTGTGCGACGCATAGATAACGTGAGCCGTCCGACTGATCTGTGAGCTGTTTGTTTTGTTGGTGATCTGCAGCTCAACAGGTCAATCTGAGTGAGCTGAATCATTGAACCGGTTCAGACCTGAGTTACTCATGTCTAATTTAGCATACTCTGCAGCCTGAATAATTGATGGATTTAAAAAAATATATATAACTCTTACTTAAAAGAGTTCATCTGGTATCTTTTGCATACTCAAGTAACGTGATCCTCTTACGCGATCATGAAATTATAATGTCATGAATTCATGATAAATCAACATAATTTTGACTTATCTTCGGACAAAAGCGCCATATGTTTTGTACAATGTCAACATTTTTTTTTTAATTGGCTGTCAAAAAACAGTTAATTATACATTTTGTGTTTATTAAGAAACAAATATTAGATGCCGTGAATGCTTAATTGCTTATGCACACTGTACCATGAATCTTTTTTCACATGACACGCACTCGCGCGACCACAACACCGTGACGAAGTAAAACTTGCTAGGTAATACAAAATGGCTAACTTCCGAACGCTTGGGTTGCCATATATTGCAATCAACATTTACTAAATCATCGACGTTAGAAGCGTCAAGTATCTTGTATATTGTACTCTGCTAATATGAATGTGAAAGTCATGCATGCTTTTGACTTTATACGCACTTATCTAACGTATTTCTTTGGTGAGAATGGTGTTATGGTATCCCAGGCATTCATTTTATTAATTTATTGTATAACACAAAGTGGAAAGGATATTCAGAAATCGTCTTATTTTATAACGTTCTCACATATCTTCATAAAGTAAAGATATAATTTCAATCGTATCGCTAACGAATATTCAACTGCCGTTTGTATTTTCATTATCAAACTACAAAAAACTTTTTTATTTGATTTCTTTTTTGTTTACCATAAACCTAACAGTAGTAACCATAGATAAAAATAAAAAGTGGTAATACGACCGAACATCATAGTACCTATGTACACACTTTAAAAAATTATAAAATTTTCCATTTTATTATCACATTAAATTACGAAGAAACTTATGAACGTTACAAAGTCATCTTGACAATTATCACAAACGGTGCAAACAAAAATTACAGACATTACAGTGTTGCCAAAAGAAAAACAAAAATTTGCCGAAATACGGGTTTTTAATCGTTAAAAGGAAGTTCTGACATGTCACTCGGGCATTTTAAGTGGGTGGCTGAGGCAACGTGACCAACTACCTGTTGCGCTCATGCGGGTTACTTTCACAGCGACAGTACAGCCATCGCCATAGGAAACTTAACAATTATATTCATACATATACCGTCATAAGTAACTTCAGAAATCTTCCGTTCCAAATTCGACGTCGAATGACTCTTTGCAACTATATTCTGTATACAATTATATTACATTTAATACATTAACGCCATAAACAACTTCAGAACTTTCGTGTGTTCCAAAGACAACCTCATAAGAAACTTCGTTACTATCTTTCGTTCCAAATTCAACATCATAAGTAAATTCAGAACTATCTTTCGTTCCAAATTCGACGTCGATAGATCCTTTGCAATTATATTCTTTTAATAATTATATTATATACAATACATTAATGTCATAAACAACTTCAGAACTATCGTGTGTTGCAAAGTCAACCTCATAAGAACCTTCGTTACTATCTTTCGTTTCAAAGTCAACGGCTTAAGGAATTTGCAACACTTATTTTTCGTGCCGAAGTCATTAACGTAAGAAACGTCGCAACTAACTTAAGTTCTTTATGCGGCTGACTGTACTTGTTATTGACGATGACAAAGTCTGATAGTATTATCAGTAATTAATTATAGAACTGTTACCAGCCATTAGGTAATTAACAAACAAAATATTTTGTCTAACTTATTAAAACAAATTAAAAATAGATTGTGTCAAAATTACAATAAAAATATATACACTTTCACTGTTAAACAGCATTGTTTAACATTGTTATTCAAAACTAAACATAGTTACACATTTTAAGTTGCTATCGACAATCTAATAATAATATATATAATAACAACTATAATATTGCAACAATTATACGGTTCTATTACATATTATTATGTATAAATTGTTAAATCCTCTTTGGCGGCAACTCAAATGCGACGGCCATGTTGTTTTCCTTATCTGTAATATGACTTACACATCCGTGACCTTTGCCTTACCTTGACGGCACCCCGCCATTGACAATAGCAATAGATTTTTTATATAATGATCATATTTTCCGTTTACATTATTGCAGTAATTTGTCACGTTCACAACGATATGTATAATTTAATCTGAAAAGATGACTGAACAATGTACAGCTACATGTTTTGAAATATTCCTTGAGTTTGAAAAGATGGAATATATTTTGCGCAATATTTTTAAATGGATGTTAAAATTAAACAAACATATTTGTTACATGTCTAGGCGTAATAAACTTTAAGGGAACATTGGATGTATTAATCAATTTACCTTTTGATAAATTTAGCAAATATAGTCGCTTTTTAGGTTACTAGAAGGGCTTATTTTGGACTAGGTTGTTTGAAAGATGACAGTCTGAATTCCGCCAACCATAAACAAAATCCAGTCTGCGCGTCTTATTCACGTCACGTTCGCTACCAAATTCATTTGTAGTGCAAAAAAACGCAAGGTTCCATTGGCCGATGTGAAACTTGCTCCAATTCGATCTACACTGGTTCCTTTAGGACAGTTTAGGTTGTCTACACGCCGCGATTTTGTTTAAGAGGTGAAAGGGCTCTGCAGATCTGGAATTTGCCGCCGGAAAATAAACTCGAAAAGTAAAAGGATAAGACGCTATTTACTAGCTAGCACCGACTACAATTTGGTTTGATGTAATTTGTTAATCAAATTTTATTTAAATTTATATAATTCTCTTTCAAATAATAAAGAAAAACATAGTAAAGAATAAAGTCAGAATACTTTTTACTACTCAGCAAATGTTAGAAATCATTTATCTATATTAAACTCTTATGCAATTTTAATCTTAAAAACTGTAAATCCAAATAAAAAATCGGGTGGGGCTGTGCTGGGCCACACGGCCGTTGGCTTTAACGTGAAACGTCTATGTTAGCGAATCGCTTTTAAAGTAAAAGATTGAAATAAAAAAAAACAAGATTGACGGTGTTTTAAGTATTTTAATAAAAAACTCAATGTCACAATAGCGAGCTGACTATATAAGTGAAATATTCACACCACATTTTTGTTTCTAAGACTAATAGTTTCTCAATTATTAAGGTACGATGATATAGACCTTTTCGTTACGGTCTACTTTTTAAACCTGGTATCCGTATGTTTCGGCGCGATTTTAAAGAAGTTTCACGTCAAAAAGTACTTATTGGTCAATTGAACGACATTTATTTAACATAATTTGAATATAAAGATAACATGTTAAGATTTCTTTAACATTTTTGAATATAGAAAGAATTAGTAAAGTTATTGGCGATTCTGTTTATACGCTCATGCAAATTGGAGCTTAGTCAATTATGACATCACAATTGCAGTGTATTTAGTACGGAGCGTGTCTGAGTGATCCGCGACAGCGCCGCAAATATGGCGCTCTATTTTCAATAGTAATATCGCAGATATACCGTTACTTATACAATGTTTCTGAACTAAATATACATTTGATATACTTATATAGAGAAAAATATGTCAAATACCCAATGCTGGATTCAAGAAAAATGCCACTTCACGTGTCTCTGTGGATTCGTGAATTATGTAAATTTTGCAGCAAGTTCGTATCGTTTTTAGCTTATTACCATAAACTGGGGTCTGACCTCGTTATGTTTCCGTCGTATAGTTTGGTCTGATATCAATCTGATTGGGTCTGGTTTTTTAATGTACGTATTTGGCTTTATACGCCCATTAGCTGGTTCCTACGACTTCGTCTGCACAGATGGTAGATTTTTTCCCATTTAATACTAATATTATTCACTTTTTTTATTCTTTTTCTTTTTTGGACGAACGTATGCTGAAGCTGAAGATGGCTATGTTCAGCTTTGCAATGAGTGTCTTTGTGGAAGGCGCACGAGCAAAAGGTTCGACGCCTTGTCTGCTAACGACACCGGCGACCGTTCAGCCCCCCCCCTAGACAAATGCTACTTAGTGTTAGCGTTCGAAACTGCGGAAAAGACAAAATGTACGGAGATGACATTAGGTAACGATAAGTCACGTGACATCTCCATACATTTTTTCTTCCGTCCGTGGAATAACAAATTATAATAATAAACGAAACACCAGAGAATCATTCAACATATGAACGAACATGGAAACGTGAAATCAAGTATAGGCTTATATTAAATATACAAATTAGTAAAAAACTAACTGTTCTATGATCATTTTAATAATCTGTTATAAGTAAAATTCGTGGATTAGGGCAACAGTACGCTGCACTGGTGTTCTAGTACTAAATATAGGTATATTGGTTTTATTTTGATACAGACTATTTCTAGCGATGACATAGTGTTCTTTTAGGTTTCTTTAACAGCATTTTCAGCACTTGCTTGCACGAGGCATGGGGCTTAAAAATTACCACGTCTTTTTATAATATCTATGGTTCATAAATTCGCCGTTGGAATTAGATAAACCATAGATTTATTATACACTAACGGGTAAGCCAACATTTAAAATTATTACTTATTATACATTTTTGGTACTTGTACCTAGTACCAAAGTGCAAACTATGTAGAGCATGCAAGGAAGAAGAGGGAAACATGGTAGTCATATTGTGACATTGCGATGCTCTAGACTTCGAGAGACAAACGCTGACAGGCATAAGTTATCCAATAGACTATCTGGGCCTTGAGTAAATTTACTGAACGGATGATAGAAGCCAGTCGGTAAGGTATGACGAGAAGTTCAGGAAACAATAAATCTATTAAAGGTCGACGTGTGCTGGTTCTCACAAAAAGTCTAATAAGAAAAGCACTCGACAGATGGCGCTATATCATACTAAGTTAGAGAACAAATTATTTAATACGCAGGATTAGTATGTCGAGCAGCTTAGGTATATTAACGTGGCGTATATCTATTATATATATCTTTCTATGTGTTATTCTGATATATAAGCTTTATTATTGAAAAGTTTCATTAAAATCCATTTAGTAGTTTTTACGTAAATATTAGAAAAGTTCGTCGAAAATTAGGAAAAAAATGTTTTGTACAGGGAACGGCAAAATGATCTGACGGTTTTAAAATGTTAATAACTCAATAGTTTTAAGAGATACAAAGGGTTTTATTGCATATTACAGATTGCTATTTATAAAAATAACCAAAGAAATGTTAACTTGCCATTGGAAACATTGTGTTAGAGGCCCATACTTTTTTGAAGAAAACGGTCAAACTGTAACCGTCAACTCACAACGATACCTGACTATGTTGAAAAACTTCCTTATCCCCGAACTACGCAGAAAACGCTTAAACCACAGCAGAATGGTTCCAGCAGGATGGGGCAACTGCCCACACAGCCGATGAGGTAATGAACTTCTTAAGAAGCAAGTTTCATGGCCGAGTCATCTCGCGTTTCGGGGACATTGCGTGGCCAGCTCGCTCTCCGGATCTCAGCATTTGTGACTTTTTCTTGTGGGGACTGCTGAAATCTAGAGTGTACACAAACAAACCCCGCACATTGGATGACCTGAAGGAAGCCATACATCAAGAAATAGCCAACCTTTCTCCTGCAATGTTAGGGAAAGTGTTTGACAATTTCAGTGCAAGATTGGAAGAATGCATGGTCCAAGATGGTCATCATTTGAAAGATGTCATCTTCAAATCTTAAACGGATAACATAAACATTTCTTTGGTTATTTTTATAAATTTTCATAAATAGCAATCTGTAATATGCAATAAAACCCTTTGTATCTCTTAAAACTATTGAGTTATTTACATTTTAAAACCGTCAGATCATTTTGCCGCTCCCTGTATTAATTTTCTTTATTAAAGTTTAGTTTTAATTTACAATATAATGGCCGTCAGAAATATCGACAGTGCTCCATCTATTAGGAAGGTCACTGATACCTCTGCTCCAAAACTCTGGGAGTTTAGAATCAAAAAACTTAGTGTTTTCTCTTTTCAGATTATAATATATATACCTCGTATGAAAGCACCGAGAGAGTTCTAGAATGTTACTGTATATTTTGCAATATCGAGATTGTTCCAGGAAAGAAAATAATCTTTGAATTTTTTTTCGACGAACTTTCGAAACTTCGAATATTAGTAAGGATAGCAGCACCATCTCGATATAACTCGAACTAAGGTGTACCAGAGACAATTATAAGTTTTAATCGAACTCAAGAACTTTATACAGATTTAGAAATCTTTGCTACAGTAATTTATCTGTGCCCTTGTAATCAATTCGCAGTGTCCGCCTGTCCTAAGATTCCCTTCATTATCTGCAGACCGCTCTCGATCCGGTCTCGTAACTGTACACCGTACTGTGTGGGGAACGAAAAACATCGTGCCGCGCAAAAAAACAAAATGGCGGACGCGGAAATCGTTCATATGGAAGTCAACACAACGACTTGTGCTTAGTAAGTGCATTCGTAGTTGAATGTTATTTTGGTAAAATCAAGATGAAACATTATGTTTTATATTTCGACTTAACGTTTTGAGGACTTCAAAGCATTATGACTTTCATTTATTCAACCAGACAAGACCACGGTCAGTTAATATTTAATAATTTTTTAATTGCAGTGACTTGTGGTTTTCAATTCCGTTTGTAAAGGTCAATTGTAAGTCAGTCGAGTCAATCAGTCATCATAGTTAAATATAACTTTGCGACATAGCGAAGACTAATTAAAACAAATTGCATAGGTACTGGGTTATTGCAATCTCAAAAATTCTGTTGGTTTCAAGAAGTTTCTAAAAGAAACCATTTAAGCAAGGTTTATATAAAAATTATAATATATACATAATATAACATACACATCCCAAGTAATATTATAAATACGAAAGTAACTCTGTCTGTTACGCCTTCCCGCTTAAACCTCGCAACCGATTTTGATGAAATTTAGTATATACAGACAGTCTTTAGAAGACAGAACATAGGCTACTTTTTATTTCGAAACAAAGGGATGAAGGGTTTGAAATAGAGGTTGAAAGTTTGTATGGGATTTCTTAATTTTAAAAGATAAATGAAACTTTATATTTAAGCACTTGATAAGAAATCATTAAACATTTTTGAAATTTCGAGCAGCTAGGGGGTGAAACAAGGGTAGAAAGTTAGTATACCAGGATCGACAAAAACTAATTTCACGCGGGCGAAGCCGCGGTTGGAAGCAAGTACAATATATAAACGATCAACTGTATTATGTACAATTACAATAAACTAGCTTTCCGCCTGCGGTTTCGTATGTTCCTCTCCAGGGCTTTAGTGTAGGACAGAGCAACAAACATACATCCGTACTCACGAACTTTCTTATTTAAAATATTAGTAAGATTAAACACGCAAGTTAAAATAAAAACATACAAGTATGTCTTTATACTTCATTACTTATAAATTCTATCTGAAACGAATGAATTTCGCGAGAAATAAAATAGTGTGGATGTCTTTTACAATCTGTATTGTTTCCGTGTTTTATTTAATTAAAAAAGAACAAACTTAAGAAAAATTAAATTTAGCCAGTGAGCGCCAATAAGAAAATACCTTAGTATTGAGGAAATGCTGAAGGTCATTGAGTGCTGTAATGACCCTTAAATTGGAAATCATAAAGTCGTAGTTGCTAAAGCTATGGGTTCGATAAAACACAGATCGTAGATGTGACATTTGAAGTACATATTTGAAACCCTTTGACAGTGCACACAGGAACGCATTAGGTTTGCATGTACATTATTAAACAGCTCTTATTTCACGGGCAATACGGGCGGTTTTGCTGACCACACATTGCTTAACTGGCAGCATTGCCAGATTTATTTTTCAAATCTGGATTTTGGAACTTTTTTTTTTGTTTAGAAAAGTGGGAATTAGTAGTATATAATCAAAAGTTATTGAATATTTATCTTATTGAATATTTTTATTTGAGTTCAAATTACGTTTACGTGACTATAGATAGCAAAAATAACCATAGAGAAAGTATTTTAAAAGAGGTCCCACGCCGGACATTAAATTTAGATTTAAAAATAATAATGGGGATACAATTGTAATAGGGGAATCTAATTAAAATAAGTTGTAAAAAAACCGTGTATTATTCACGAGTAAAAATGGACTCATTCATGTTAAGACTACTGGATGTATTATAAAGAAACTTTACAATAATATAGATTACTAGCTTTCCGCCCGCGGCTTCGCTCGCGTTATATTCGAATTTCCCACAGGAAGGATATGTTTTAACAATACTGCCATACAACCTTTTACCCCCTCCTTTCAACCTTTTACAACCCTTTTCTGCTTTAAAAGGTAGCCTCTGTTCTTTCTCAGCCTCTAGACTATCTGTGTACCAAATTTCATTTAAATCGGTTTAGTAATTTTAACAATATTTCCATACAACTTATTATCCTTCCTTTCAACCTTTTACAACCCTTTACAACCTTTTTTACATGAAAAAGTAGCCTATGTCCTTTCTCGGGCTCTAGACTATCTGTGCACCAAATTTCATTTAAATCGGTTCAGTAGTTTTGGCGTGAAACCGGAACAGACAGACAGACAGACAGAGTTACTTTCGCATTTATAATATTAGTATGGATACATCAGAATAACACGTAGGCTTCGATTTGTGAAGATATTGTGCGAATTCTTTAAATAAGATAATGAGTGTTAAGTAGGTAGAAAATCTACCAGAACTGCGCGGTGCTTAGTTATCGTATTTCTTACGTTGACACTATCGTTCGTTATATCACAATATTGTCAGACTTCAATGAAACCTAAAAATTATTTAGGCGATAATTTTAATGTCGTAATGTTAGTTCTTTTCTACGCCACGCATTTAAAAGTTACTTGAAATACGAGTACTAATCCTGCGCAGACGAAGTTACTGATATAAAAAATATAGACAGATCATATTTATCCTGAAAAAAAAATACATTCGCAAGTGTCTCATTACCAGAACATTGCCTGTATTCTTTTTTCATCAAGCTCGGTAAAGGAGTAAACATAACAACAATCCAAACTATACATAGGTATTTGTATGTTGAACAGTTAATTTTACGATATTAAAGCATGCATTATCAGCTTATTCTCAAATTCTATTCACTCTGACCGTACATACTCGTATACTGGTTAGTTCCCAACGCGAGGTTGTCTAACTGTTATCCAGTTGTGTAACCCGGGTTGACGTCCGGCGCGGAGAAGCGAGCTTACTTTCTAAAACAAATTTTAAAGACGGCCGAATACACCAGAATGTCATTTAAACATTGCCACCATGGACTCGCAATAAAAAAATACAGCTAATAATGGACTTGTCGATAAACATATGCCGGGTGATATATTGTGTAAAAACTTGGTAAATTTATTGATTCACTAGCTTTCCGCCCGCGGCTTCGCCCGCGGCGTCGCCCGCGTTATATTCGAATTTCCCACAGGATATGTTTTCCGCCGTCGGTAAAATTATCTTATTTCCTTCCTTGGGTCCTCGGGTTTTACGATTGGTATATACGGGATGGTTACCCCGTATATACCAAACGTAAAACAACCCTTCTACCCTTTTCAACCCTTTACAGCCCTTTTCTGCTTTAAAAGGTAGCCTCTGTCCTGTCTCAGCCTCTAGACTATCTGTGTACCAAATTTCATTTAAATCGGTTCAGTAATTTTGGCGTGAAAGCGGAACAGACAGACAGACAAGTTACTTTCGCATTTATAATATTAGTATGGATTTATTAAAACAAGATTAAGAATGACTATTGCTATTATTTTCATATTATTTTATTATTTATACGTTAGTTAGCGACACAACATCAAATACAATAATATAAAAGAAGCTTTGAGAAGGCAGGTGACCGGAGTCTCTTCCATAGCCCGGTTTTCATTACCACCAAAATCAAAATGCAATAGTCCACAAACGTTTTGACCACAATAGTCTGTGCATCTAACTGGGTCTATAGCCTTTAACTGCATTTTTTATGGTGCAGATAGAGATTAGACCCTGTTGGTACACTTAGGGTTGCCAGGTTGCCAAACCTAATAGCCGGACAGACCAGCCAGTTTAGCCGGACATTTGGGTAGGAAGGCCGGACACCCTACATTATTGAGGACTTTGTCTCAGTATTAATCGGTACAACATAAAAATTGTATGTAAAATCAAGATTTTTTATTATTATTATAAATCTTGATAAATTCTGAAGAAATAATAAATAAAATCGAACATATGTAACTGCGCTCGGCCACTCTCGTTTAGAGCGACCGTCAGGCGACTCTCATCGCCTGCGCTCGGCCCCTCTCGTTTGCGAAATGTAAAACGCCTAACAAAAGCCGGACACAGTCTATTTTGGCTGGACACGCGATAAAAACCCTACCTATGTCCGTATTTATCCGGACGCCTGGCAACGCTAGGTATACTCCAGGCACTTTCATCAAATCTCCCTTAAATAGCATCTACGCGTTGGATCTGTATCCCCGCGTACGCCCTATAAAGGACCGTGTCTTATATAGTTAACTTATGGTATCGCTTTTAGAGTGAATTGTGAATGCTTTTAACCTATCTGCATTCCTAACGCAATATTCTACAAAATATTGGCTATTTTTCTTCTTGAAATAAACAAAACATAAATTAATTTATGGACAATTCACCGAGTTACTATAGAATTATCGCATTTTTTAAAATCACGAAGAGAGTGGGGAACGCGATCATCTGTTCCCACAAAACGGAGAAAAGACACCTCCCAACCAAGAATTGATTTTTTTTATATTCTTTATTCTTAACCTTGGATACAAAGTCATCAGTCGTATACATTTTAACATTAGATATTAACAGAACGTAAGATAACTTACAATAATATGATAATTATCCTAGAATAATTTTAGACTTTTCCTACAGTGTTTACTATATACTTAAATAGAGGCAGAAAATAATTTGGGTTGGAAAGAAGATCTTGTAGGCTACCGAGAATTGATATGTTACTTGTAAATAGATAATAAATAAGGACATAAAAAATACTAAAACAACCAAAAAAAAGAGTGCGGACCAAAGAGTTCGCAGAAAATCAGACAAACATAAGAAAATCGTGAATAGACTAGAGATCGGATAATCGGATGCATATTTACGTAAAGTTAATTTTTGGCTCACAAATTATGGAAGCGGCTTTTTAAAATACATTTTGTTAAATAAAAATCCCGGGAAAATACGGGACTGCAAATTTAACGTAGTGATATTGTTTGAAAATTACTAAATCAGCACGTGGTATTTATTTTCAAAAGACCGAGACTCCGGGTTCATTTATACAACTATGCATACGTATTTACATGAAGTTTAGTTTCAGTTCCCCGTGCGATTTATGAATGCACGATTTATTACATGAAGAGTGTTATACGAAAGTAGTGAGCTAGTTTGACTAAAACAATAATCAATTAAATAATTGAATAAAAAAACAGAAATGGTGAAAAATTTTATTTAACAAAACAATAAAAAGCCGTTTCCATACTTTGTCTTAAACTAACTTTAGGTAAATATGCATCCGATTATCCGATCTCTAGTAATAACGCGAACGAAGTTTGTGCGAATTAGAAGATTTCAATGTATGTTCACAATGAGACAGATGCCGCAGGCCTCCATTTAGTCTGATATGCGTTCTGACGATAGGAGAGCGTCAGTGTGAGACCTCACACTAGCGATGTTGATGGCAGACTCGCTTTTTATCGGGTATGTGCAATCTGTATTTGCACAGGAAGTTCAGTGCACTGGCTGTTGCTGCCGTGAGATACGAATGCTGTTATCATTACGAACCTAGCTTTCTTAGTGAATATTTAGTAAAATACATAAATGACGTTTAAAATAGAAGTGACTGTACTATGAGTTAGCTGTCAAAGGAGATGTCCCATATTGGTTTATAGTAACTAACTCGAGTAAATTTGATATATTTGGATAGAAGGCTCTAAACGAAAGTAATCGCCGTAAGTCATGTTATTTTCAAGACCCCCGATTTTTAATAATTCGTATTCTAGTATAATAAAAAATGAAATATCTTTAATGCAATAATTACACATTGCTTAAAAAAAATATCAACAAGCCTTTTAAAAATCTAAATACTCGTACATACATAATTGCTTTAATGAACCGAATATTTCTAATTTTGAGAAGATTTTAACTAACAAAATATAGGGACTGCTATGTTACTTAATGTATGTTAACTAGAGGCAGAAAAAAATATTAATAAAAAATCAACTGACAAGTCAGGCACCTGCTGTCAATGTCATAACTCAACGGAAAATATCAAACATAGAGTAAGATACCGGTAGTCACAGATTAATAAAAACATCATTAAGGTGTTACCATAATGAAATATTTCTTAAAAACATGTTTTATTTATTTAAAAATAATTGGGGGTGGTAAAAATATTTCTTTTATTTGTTTCATACTTCATATTTTTTCGGCTTTCAATTTAATGTAGTTTGGTGTTTGTTAGTTAACGCTGATCACAAAAAACCAACCTCCTTGTAATAAGAGGACATCTCCTTTGTAAAGTTTTTGACGTATAATAAACTACAGAACTCATATCAGTTTAATATGAAGGAATAGTACAATTATGTGCCGCTAGGGGCGCTGTACAAAGTTTGTATGTATTCAAAAATTTACGCCGCCAATATCGTTTGCGAACGATTGTAAACTCATTAGTATCTCTCGTATGTCAGATATCTGTGTTAGTAATAACCTTTTATTGTATCTCGCGTGTCATGGTAGAAAATAAAATTGTCTATAATAATCTCAGATGATCTGGGGTGTTAATATTTGAATCATACGAACTTAGATAGTAATTCTTTATATAGCGGGCTTGCATTCCATCCATGCGTCTCGACCGCAAATACCGCACACGTGGGACCAATGACTCGCTGTACATTACTTCCCATATTTGTATGTCGACGGTTAGTGAAACATATTATGTACCTACTAGCTTTCCATGTTATATCACATCTTCCAAAAGATATATTTCGCTGCTTTAAAATTATATATTTTTTACCACGGGGGATGATAGTGAATCTTTATGAGGGGCTACTATTGTAGTCGTCTTAATAACATCTTGGTTCTCGGACGACCTAACACCGAATACCATCCGCGCCTGCTGGTCTGCAGCAGGTGGTTATGTTGGAGTCTAGCAGAAGGCTAGCCTACCAACTAAACACTACCTACAGCCTTTGGTCGGGCAGAAGACCTGGAACCTTATCGGCTTTGAACTAAAGCGCCTACCGGGGTTGATTCAATGGTAGAGATTTTTGAGAACATCTTAAATGCATTAATTGAGAAACATGTTCCTAAGCGTAGCAGTAAGAGGTATGCAAATCCGCCTTGGTTTACCCGAACTTTAATTGTGTTAAAGTCAGAACAGGAAAAACTTAGACGTAGGTACATGAAATATAAAAACCCCAGAGATAGGCTCGAGTATGAAATTCTCAGGACTCGATGTAATAAATTGGCTCGGAAATGTTACGCAAATTATAGATCCGGCCTCGAAAGTAGTATTAATGAGAATCCACAAGCTTTCTGGAGATATGTTAAAGATCAGCGTAAGGGACATTCAAGCTTGCCTAAACGAATGTACTTGGGGCAAACTTCTGCTGAAACTGGTTCCGAACTGGCTGATTTGTTTGCGGATCATTTTTGCTCAATGTATGTGAATACGTCAATCAGCTATGCTTCAGAAATTCGAAGCGAAGGCGACGTGCACAGATCACTGAGCTCGGTTAGTATTTCGGAAAGTGACATATTGAAAAAAATTAGGGGCCTGGACATACGCAAGAGTGCAGGGCCTGACGGAATTCCGGCTGTATTTGTACAGCGTTGTGGTTTATCTCAGTGTCGTCCGCTGTTTTTAATTTTTAACAGATCCCTACAATCTGGTAAATTTCCTAATTCCTGGAAGAAAGCGCGCGTTATTCCAATTCACAAAAAAGGAGACGAAGGTGATGTGGCCAACTATAGACCTATTTCTATATTGTCGTGTTTCTCCAGACTGTTTGAGTCACTAATATGTCCCATCATTGCAAGTCATATTGAACCAATCTTGAGTGACTCACAACATGGATTCCGTAAGGGTCGTTCAACTGAAACCAATTTGATTGTCTACACATCTTATCTGTCTCGAAACATGGATGCAGGAAGGCAGATTGATGCCATTTACACAGATTTTTCTTGTGCCTTCGATAAGGTCAATCATAATATACTTTTATCTAAATTGGAGGCCAGTGGCATACATGGCTCATTACTCATGTGGTTTAAGTCGTATCTTGAGAAGAGGACTCAGCTCGTGGCAGTGAATGGCTTTGTCTCTCGAATGTATTATGCCAGTTCCGGTGTGCCTCAGGGATCTAACCTGGGCCCTATACTCTTCTCTATATTTGTGAACGATGTTTGTAGTATCATTAAGCACAGTAAGGTCTTATTGTTTGCTGATGACTTAAAATTGTTTCGGGAGGTGTCTTCAAGTGTTGATTCGCTAAAGTTGCAAAGTGACTTGGATGGGTTGAGCTCCTGGTGTTCCACCAATGAAATGACTCTTAATCTAAAAAAATGTTTCCACATCAAATTCACAAAAAAGAAAGTGCCTCATTCCAATAGATATAACATTTTGGGACAGCAACTCAACGAGGTTACTGAGATTCTTGATCTGGGGGTGACTCTAGATTCAAAGTTACAGTATGCGTCACATGTTAAAAATATAGTCAATGGGTCAGCGCAGATGCTTGGATTCCTCAAACGTTGCACGGGAGGGTTTCACACTAAGACTAAAACTTTACTGTATAATTCTCTTGTGCGCAGTAAACTGGAGTACGCTAGTTCAGTTTGGAACCCATCTTACGCTGTGCATTCCCAAAGAGTGGAGAGTATTCAACGTTCCTTCACGAGGCATCTAGCTTTCATCACCCAGGGTATTTCCCATAGGTGCCCATATGGTCAGAGGTTGAAATTTTTTGACATGTCCTCACTAAGAACGCGACGAATTGCCCGCGATGTACTTTTACTTCACAAAATAGTGAATGGTCAAACGGGTTGCAGTGACCTGCTGGGGTGCGTCTCTATTTATGTGCCATTCAATATGCCCCGCTACCCGATTGCTAATCTACTTCGCGGTCCTTCATCACGAACCAATCTGGGCTCTAATGCTCCTATTAATAGAATGTGCAAACTGTACAATAGCTTGGATAGTAGTGACAAGGTGGATATTTTTCATGATTCGTTTCGGTCCTTTCGTATTAAAGTAATGAGGCTTTTATACCACTCAGCAGCTCCATTGTAATGCTTTGTTGTTGTTTAATGCTTTTTTCATCTATTTAATGTACGTATAGTTTTAATTAACTTGAATTTAATATGTATACATATATGTATTTTTTTTCACTATCTTATGTAATAATAATAATTAATAATCTAATGTAATAATAATTTTTTGTGTGAATTTTGCAATGATGGTTAATGATTATGTAATTAATTTAATTTTAAGGTTTTTGATCTGTTAATTGTTGTAGGAATGTTGTGTCACCTACAAGGGTGTGTGTATCGGACTGATACCAACTCAGTATTTTTTTTTTTAATAATATGTGTTAATGCATGCACTGCTGGTGTCCTATCAATAAATAAATAAATAAATAAAGCGCCCGCCCTCCAGAGCGGTGGGCGGTGCATAAAATTATCAATCAAGGTTCTCGGGTGCGAAGATAAGAAATGCGATAGTGGAGTAGGGGGCGACGGAGGGGATTCATTTGCGCAGGTCCATTAATTCTTTCCTCGCACGGATCTAGATTTTAAGACAGTCCTTATGTGGTTCGTAATAGCGTCGGTTTTCATAGTACGAATGCAAAACTTTACATGTGGCTACATATACCTTCAAAATGAAAGCTAACTCGATTTTCTCTTGGGTGACCTTAAATTAAATGAATGAAATGACATAAAGACGATTAGTTAAATCAAACGTGGGCCTGTGATTGAACTGTACATAAAGAGTATTTATGAATTTTAAAAAGCACAATCGTCGTTTCAACTATTTTTGTATCTTTATATTTAAGTCAAGTTTCCAATAGTTAACACGAACAGATTTATTTATTTATTTATTTATTTCAGTTTACAAAATCCACAGCTCTTAAATAAAACTATTAACCTAAGAATACAATACATACAGCCAAAAAACGGATTTTCATTATTTAAGTAAGCATTCTTAATGCAGTTGACTATCCTCAAGAAATATTAAAAAAATACTTATATTACAATTTATGACCTATTTAGAAACAAAAACTAAGAATTAAAATTACACCTGACACTAAAAATAAAAACCCATTAGCAGATGGGGTTATGACTGTTTATGTGTGTGTGTGTGTGTGTGTGTGAAAGAGTGTATGTGTGTGCATGAGATAAATATTTTGAACCAATTGTTTGTAAATTGTCAAAAGAATTTCGTTTCAACAATCCTCATTGCTAAGTTGACAATTTCGACATATTACTTGTAACTATGGCCTGTGTTAAATCTAGATCTTTCGAGTTAATTTTGACCAAACTCTTAGTTGGACTACCTAGGTGAATTAGGTAGAATAATAATTTTTCATGTTAACATTGAATAACTTCCTTGTTGAAACTATTAGATGAATATGTATTAGATTAGGCAGTTTTCGTATTAATATTTTGTAAGACCTTAATTGCCTTAGCCAAGTAACAATAGTAGGAATCTTATATATAAAAATGAATCGCATAATGTGTTGGTAAGCGCATAATTCAACATCGCCTGGACCAATTTGGCCAATTCTTTTTTAAAATGTTCGTTGAAGTTCAAAGATGGTTTTTAAGGGAAAAATTCGAATAATTATCGGAAAACTCTAAAAACAGCCCTTTTGTTTTCCCATGCAAACGTTTTCTAACTAAAACGTACAGTCGAATTGAGCTTTATTGTTATTGTATAAAGTTCATATTGCAAGCACTCACTGTTGTCTAAGCAATGAAGGTGTGTTCCTAACATCAAAGAGTCAATTTGCGCTTTATTAACGCTACATATAGTTGAAATTCAATCATATCTATCAAAACAGTGTGCGTGCGTGCGTTGGAGCACAGAATACATCGTCGGAGGATTTAATGTCACGTTCCAAAATTGAATAGCCACAAAATGTAATAGGTCATTTAGACTATTTTTGCAATTTGGTTGGCTATGCGACCTATAAAATAATTAGGAACAAAAAACTGCCACTGTACAAATCTTTTTGACAGGACGAAGTCTGTCGGGTACGCTAGTAGTCAATATAATCTTATTTGAATTATCTAACGTTAGGTTCGTATGGAATCAAGGTGTTTCATTTAGAAGTAACAATTTTTTTAGAGTGTTCTTATGTGAAATCCAACTAGAGGATACCATCCCGGTAATATTTTGGTCCAGAAATTTTCGTGATTCTATGTAATGAAACCCGGAATTTTTCGGGATTGATATATTTTTTAGGCAAGTCAATAAAAATGTGCGTGAAAAGGAACGCACTTACTTTCATTTGACGTTTTGACAGCCATCTTGTTTCCACAGCT
The DNA here is from genome assembly GCA_036419045.1 of Scirpophaga incertulas. Taxonomy (NCBI): domain Eukaryota; kingdom Metazoa; phylum Arthropoda; class Insecta; order Lepidoptera; family Crambidae; genus Scirpophaga; species Scirpophaga incertulas. The sequence continues at coordinate 43,740,236 of CM071626.1, read as the reverse complement.
GATTACATTTATTTTTGCTAACGACCGGTGCCGGATTGTGTGAATGTGTGTAAAAATTCCGTTTCATGTCGTGTAATTATTGATATTTTTATAACAATTTGTGATTTAAAGGAGTTATTTTCAAGTCCAAGCAAGATGGCAATAAAGAAATAGATTATTTCGTTAACTGGAAGGATGGAAAACAACAATAAAGAAGAATATATGAAAATTGAAACTACGTATATAATTAGTAATAATTAAACGTATAATTAATATATAAAAAGTATAATTTTGTTATATTTATCTAAAGATTTATAATATTTTATTTTAATATGTTTTACTGTATTTCTGTTACCACTTTCTAATACAGGGTTTCCCAACCTTTATTTCACTGAGCCTCCCCAATTCAGAAATAATATTCTCATGCGCCCTTAAGTTTAAAAACATTAAAAACACATATTTTTTTTACAACTAAATTATTTCTTTGAATTAAAATTAAAATACAGATATTTGTAGATATTTATGTTTTAAGAATTACTTTGATTTGATTCTTTTCAAATAGGCCAACGGGTTGTGTCGGCGTGGCGGCCCGGCGGGCTTAGTGTGTATTGCGCTTAAGTACTCGATTACGCCCCCCCTGGTATTCCACTACGCCCCCCAAGGGGGCATGCCCCCCTGGTTGGGAACTCCTGTTCTAATACAATACCGGGACTAACCCGGTATCTCGGGATTAAGTGTAGATAATCCTGAAATCTCGGGATTAGAAAAATCGACCGGGATCGAATCCTCCAAATCATTGTAGTAAACACTGTAATAACAAGTAAAAGCTCACTTGGCTTATAGACGCCAACTTGATCATTAAAGTGACTAATTGGACTAATTATGGGAAAAACGTATCTTTGTTGAGATTGGATCATTTGTATCTGAATCAGTACAAAGATTCGAATCAGTAAAGTGCTTCGTTTGCATCATTTGTATCAGTGACTTTGAACCGATTAAATCGATTCAGAGTCACTGATACAAATATTCTGATATATGATGCAAATATTGATATTGATTCTTTGTATCAGTAACTCTGAGTCAATCGTGTAAGCGTCGCGTATCGAATGACACCGAGATGCAATTGAGCGACGTGATCCGAAGCGCTCCGACTCTGAACTATTTACTTATCTCAATCGTGCGAGCGCCGCGTGCCGATTGAAACCGAGATGCAATTGAGCGAATGATTCATTTGAAGCGCTGTTAGTAATTTGAACCAGTGTACCACTTGGAAGAACCGACTCACTGATTCGTTTCTGTAAAGATTGATACGTCGCTGAAAATGTTAGTAAGAGCGTTAGATAAATGTTCATATACATATGTACATACGAAAAACCTAAAACCCATTGGGCTTCCCAATGCAGATCTGGAGACCTATTTTTGAATTACGAATGCGATTTCGAAATCACCGCTGACTAAATAGTCAGCGGTGACTTTGAGGTCACGGATTCCTAAACATCCAATTTTTGAAAGTCGATCGCAGAGCTGCCAACATAGATAAAGTACACACATAAATGTAAGAGTTCGGTTCCACGCAGAATGTAGCCGCTGCCGGTTATTGCCGGCTTAACCATTATGGTTATTATATATATATATAAGATATGTGCTACATTCATATATATTTTATATATAGACTGAAAAATCAAACAAAACACAGATAACATTTCCACAAGTATGACTTGATTACGAGTGGGTGAGGGCACTCGTAATGAAATCACACCTGTGACTAAGGTAGTCACATCAGTGATATTCAAAAATAAGAATAATTGAGAATCGGTGATTATTAGTCACATTGGTGATTTCGAAGTCGCATTCGTAATTCAAAAATAGGTCTCCTGGTCCGGCCCCAGGTACCAGCACAATTAAACAATGTTACCTTTCTCTGTTTCAGTTCGACGATTTCGTGCGTTCACTGCAAGTGGATCCACACTCGGCACTCTTCAGGCTGGTGACAGATGGACAACCCCCATTAAGGTATATTATAATAATATTTTTTTTTTCTCTCAGGAGATAGAGGCTGAGAACAAGGAGCACGAAACGTGCCCAGGATACCCCGCAACGGCAAGTCACGGAGGTTATGTCGGACTGCACGCGGCCAGAGCGCTCTGACCACGTGACCTGCCGACTAAACTCGGCCTTCGCTTTGGCCATAAGGGCCTTACGGCTTAAATAGAAGAGTAATAATAATAATGAACATTTTCAGAGACCCCCGCTTAACGGATGGATGGATCAGATAGAAAAAGCAGTCCTAAATACGGTATCCTCCTCTCTCTGCTGCCCTGACCACCGGTAGCGTGTGGCTTGCCCAGATGCCTCCGGCAAACTTTTATATCTATTATAAAAACCTTAAGAATATGTTTATCATTAGCAGCTATCATCCATCAACAACTTGCATTCAATTGTTCATTCAAACGTACAAACTTCCTTATTATAAATACACATCTCAGACAGTGCTCGAGTCAGATCAGATTAAGCTATACTCGGACCGTATTATCAACCGACGAACCAACTCTAGTCTATCTGTGTATAAAATTTTATTTAAATCGGTTCAGTGGTTTTTACAATACTGCCATACAACCTTTCACCCCCTCCTTTCAACCCTTTACAGCCCTTTTTTGCTTTAAAAGGTAGCCTCTGTCCTGTCTCAGGCTCTAGACTATCTGTGTACCAAATTTCATTTAAATCGGTTCAGTAGTTTTAACAATATTTCCATACAACCTAGCATTCCTTTTTTCAACCTTTTACAACCCTTTACAACCTATTTTGTATAAAAAAGTAGCTTATGTCCTTTCTCAGGCTTTAGACTATCTGTGTACCTAGTTTCATTTAAATCGGTTCAGTAGTTTTGGCGTGAAAGCGGAACAGACAGACAGACAGAGTTACTTTCGCATTTATAATATTAGTATGGAAGTATGGATTTGAAAAATGATGCGTGGTCGCCGCTCACGCCCTTCGGTTAGACGGCACCATAATAATAATAAGCGACGTAGGCGTTCTTCATTTTACTCATTTTTAATGACTCTACGCAAAAACGTGAAAGTAGATAACTCTATGGAAATGAAGAACGGCATGTTTGGATATAGCCAACACAGCTCACAATTGTGAATCGATGAACAGTTTAGCTAGACATGGCCAAAATACTCTATATACAAAACGCACGACGCGATGAGAAGATCTTTATCATAGCGAAATTTAAAATTTTAATGTCGTCCACAATAGACAAAAATTGTAATTTTATACACTGCCGGATACGGCGAAGCGGTCTGTACATAATTAAGGATACAGTATTGAGCATTCGCTTTGTGGAGTTGGGGTTAAAATGGACTATTGTGCGTTTTTAAATTTAAGTGCATAATAATGGCGGCACGTCAAAGGTCGCTCCGTAGAAATTCGTGTTCCGTTTCACGCAAAGCTCAACCTTATCATGGATGCATGTTATCTTTACATTTAGTAGTGCCGTGTTATTATTGTTGTATAGACATGAATTCTTTAAAGAGCGCAGGGTCATCGGTTCCTTTTTATCTACCATCTTGCCTGTGAGATGTCGCTGTGCGTAATGGCATCGAAATATTCGTTAGTTAGTTTATTCGATGAATCCGTATTAAAATTATAAACGAGAATATTTGTACAGATCAGAGGTCCCCAAAAACTTTTTTGTGTCATAGACCCTTCGCCATGTTTTGACGTGAAACGTCTTTAAAATCGAGCCGAAACATACGGGTACCAGGTTTAAAAAGTGGACCGTAACGAAAAGGTCTATATCATCGTACCTTAATAATTAAAAAACTATTAGTCTTAGAAACAAAAATGTGGTGTGAATATTTCACTTATATAGTCAGCTCGCTGTTGTTTCATTGAGTTTTTTATTAAAATACTTAAAACACCGTTGATCTTATTTTTATTTCAATCTTTTACTTTAAAAGCGATTCCCTAACATAAACGTTTCACGTTTAAACCAACGGCCGTGTGCCCCGGCACAGCCCTGCTCGATTTTTCGGTTTTGGGTAGACCTCATACTTACCTGGTATTGAATGGCTACATCCTACAAATGACAAAATTTTATAAACATTTATAATATTTCTTTAATTCATAGGTACTTTTATAAATAACTAACATTTGCCTGCGGCTTCGTCCGCGTGGATTTTGGGATTGGGTCTATAGAGGGTCATAGCTTTTGCCCACGACTACATATGCGCGGAAGTCGGTTTATGGCGCGAAGAATTTATCACGCTTCCCATGGGACTATCCGTTTTTCCGAGATAAAAAATACCGCAAAACCTTGCTCAAGAACCACTCTATGTATTGATGAAAACCGCATGAAAATCTGTGCAGTAGTTTTTCAGCGAAGCCTTTTCATTCATGGTCATTCATTTCATGGACCCCCAAAAATTTGGGGGTCCATGAAATGAAAAATGAAAATAAAAATGTACTAAAAACAAAAAATAATAAAATAGATACAGTCGTGGGAATTATAAACATATGCATAGACTAGACTAAAATAAAACCGTGGGGCACATTGAAACAACACAACGATTGTAGACAATTGATGTGCCCCACGATTTTATTTTAGTCTAGTCTATGCATATGTTATAATTCCCACGACTGTATCTATTTTATTATTTTTTGGTTTTTAGTACATTTTTAGTACATTTATCTTAAACATTGCAATGTATGTTTAACATAAAACCGTTTAAATTAAAAAGTTTTTTACCTATTTTTATTTTTTAGTTTTTAGTTTTTATTTCGCATTATTCTCTTTTAAAACCTAAGTTATCCGCCATTTTGTAGAGACCGCCATTTTGGATTTTAATTTTATATAGTACATTATATTCTACTAGTTGAGCACTTTCATTTGATACCCATATTGATAGGATTGATTAAACCTAAGTTTTCCGCCATTTTGTAGAGGCCGCCATCTTGGATTTTAATTTTATATAGTACATTGTATTCTACTGGTTGAGCACTTTCATTTGATACCATATTGATGGGATTGATAAAACCTACGTTATCCGCCATTTTGTAGCGGCCGCCATCTTGGATTTTAATTTTTTATAGTATATTGTATTCTGCTTGTTGAGCCCTTTCATTTGATACCCATATTGATGGGATTAATAAAACCTAAATTGTCCGCCATTTTGTAGCGGCGGCCATGTTGAATTTATAATGATAATGAATAAATATAATTGTATTGTCACCAAAATCCAAAGTGTATACAAAATTTCAGATTAATCGGTTGACAGGAAGAGGGTGAAATTTGATTTACTAAATTTGACCCAAGAATGAATGAACCGGGCTGAGCTAAATAAAACCGTTTAAAAAAAAAGGTGTGTTCCTAACATCAAAGAGTCAATTTGCGCTTTATTAACGCTACATATAGTTGAAATTCAATCATATCTATCAAAACAGTGTGCGTGCGTGCGTTGGAGCACAGAATACATCGTTGGAGGATTTAATGTCACGTTCCAAAATTGAGTAGCCACAAAATGTAATAGGTCATTTAGACTTTTTTTGCGATTTGGTTGGCTATGCGACATTATCTATAAAATAATTAGGAACAAAAAACTGCCGCTGTACAAATCTTTTTGACAGGACGAAGTCTGTCGGGTCCGCTAGTACTAAATAAAAACGAAAGATATGAATCGTGTTTCAACAGATTTAGATGTAGCGGTAAATTGCTTCGAATTTTTCCAAAAGTAAGTACTATTACTTGTATTAAATGTTCGTTCTCATTTTACTATACGACATCGTCTAATCGAGTGTTTTGAAGGAACTTTATTTGAAAAAAAAAATGGAGATAATTAAAGAGATCAATGCCTATTGTGAAAAACATTGCAGTCTTTTTTTTCTTCCAAAATTATTATCTTACTAATGAACCGTTTCAGACAGAATTTGTGAAGTAGTATAAAAAAAATTGTTTTCGTTACTTTTTTTTATCAGTTGTAGAGTGTATGTAATAAATGTTTGTTAATTCTAATTTAGTTAATCTATGTTCTTGTCTCGTTCCGTTTTACAATAAATATTATAAGTTAGAAAGAGAAAAAAGATCGTGGAACTAAGTCAGGCATAACTTAATTTTATTACTACAAGCCTGTTTGTTTAATTTATTATTATTTATTTTTCATTTATGACCTATAGTGTACAATATAATTTTTATATAACTCATCAAAACATTCGTATTTTTTTAAGGCTTAAACGTAATTCTAGTAAAAGACCTTTTGTATTATTTTACGTGAGTGAAAAGTATAAATAATATAAGTATAGTTTTTTTTATATTAGTTATTTGCGAAAACTGTTGTTTTTAATAATTTAATTGTCTGTTTATAATGAATGTACCATTGCCCAGCGAATTATTTTTTTGTATGTAGCGAAAGTTTTATTATCTGTAGTGTTAGTTTGATGCTTTGCGAATGTTCTAGATATCCAGTCTATACGCGAACTTGCCAATTGTTTTATAGACACTTGCTTGCTTGCCACGGGGTGGTCCATCCCGGTTAAAAATTGGTGAAAAAATGTCTTGTTTTTGTCACTAGTAGCAAATTATGTACAAAAAATTATGTATACGTTTGAAAATACACTAAAAAGAATACGAAATATGTATTTGCGTATGTGCCGCGAAGTGCACGCACTTCGCGGTGGGGTACTTGCTGCTTTTCTAGTTGGTTTTTGTCAATAAAATCACAAAACTACAAACATCTGTACGGTTTTAAATACACTAAGAAGTCGCATGAGTGCCGCGGTGGTGTGTTTTAACCCAGCGTTGATAAATAAAAAGGGCTGTCGGTTTTGGTGTCAAAATTTGGTAAAAAATTGCATCCATGTATGTCATATGAAACTAAAAAACTGCGTGCGGTTGTAAGCACACTAAGAAACTCCCGGTGAGTGTGTCGCGAGGTATATATTTGTTTATTAATTTATTTATCAAGCAAAGTTATCAGCATATACATTTGATTAACATAGGTACCTGAAGATAAAAACATACGAAGTCCATAACAAGGAGTTTCTTAGGTGCCATGCTTTAATCTACCCATGATGGAGTAGAAACACTATAATACAAAAAAAATATTGAGTGTTTTTATCATTCGATGTGAATTTGAAATTCGAATATGCAAATCGTGCGCGAAATTATTTTCTACTGCTTACAATTTTATAGATTTTTAAATCACTCGAATTCAGTGTTGTCATTAAAAAGATATTCTTAATTAGATTCCGTTTCACGCAGAAAATTTAGAAATAAAATATATGTACTCAAACAATATTTACTTATTATTATGTATTTATTTACAAACTTTACATTAACCAGAGTAAATTTATCACTGTCGACGTCACTTCAACGTTGGATATTCTACTAGTAGAAATAAAAAACGAGTGGGTTGAACCACTCGTTGCACAATGCACGAAATGAAAGTTCAGAAACAGTGAATTCGGTAATTTGTATACGAATCTCACGACTCCGAAAGCGAATTGGTTTTCAATTGTTGTTTACATGTTTTATAGTTTAATTATCAGACTTCGGTTTTACTTCGATCAATTTACGAAGGGTTACATTTAGAAACTATAGTCTATAGTAGTTTCAATGCAGTTTGGAAATATTTCGCACTCACATATAGGTAGATTTTGCGAGTGCTTCCAAGCTGCAGCGAGGAATGAGAATATAATACTTCTCGGCGTCAGTAAGTTAAATTATAAAACTAACAATCTGAATGGATCTATGGAAATCACATGTCCCAGCATTCAACTTAAAATTTACTCTAAAGTTAAGAAAGTCTTAGTAATCAGTCTCATAGGTAATAGTTATTGTTAGAATATATTATTTATTCTATAAAAGCTCTCAATCTTTGGACTTAATGAACAAAAAATAACGTTGAAAACAAAAAAGAAGAACTACCTGTGTGTAATTTAGTACCTAACAGATTTAAAACTCAGTAGTTTTCACTAAGTGCTTGAAACTTGACGACCTCCATAGTCGAGTGGATAGTACACCGGTTTCAAGGTGTCGCCATCTCTGAGGTCCCGGGTTCGAGTCCCGGTGGGGGCAGATGTTTGTGTGATGAATGCGAGCATTTGTACCTTAGTCATGGTTGTTGATATATATTTAAATAAAAATTATTTATATATGTATAATATATGTATGTCTATCCGTTACCCTAGATCCCATAGCACAAGCCTTACAGAGCTTAGTTTGGGCTAGGCTAATTGGTGTAAGTGTAACAAATAAGTGTAACTTGATAAAATCAAATAAGCATAAAAAAATTCATTAAATCACATTAATATTGAACTGTGATAATGAAGTTTAAAATAAAGTCAAAATATTTTAATTTGGCTATATAATTTATAATTTGGCTTTTATTAAGTTTTCTACCGCTGGTAACTATAGTGGTCTTATTTTTATTTGCTGCTTGGAAATATTGCGCGCTCGCTCGCACTCGCAAACGTATAGGTAGTGTGTGTAAGCGAGATACTACTAGGTATAATAGTTTCCAGCGCTAAAAAACTTAACAATGTCAAATTTAAAAAATTCACGAAATCGAATTTAAGTCACAGCTGTGGTCATTACAATAAATATAAACTCTAAAATTTTAACTCAGGAATCAAATCAGTCTCATTATTTGAATTAAAAAAAAATTACTCCCTGCGATCATGAAACTTAAAATCAATTCTCGAGTTTAAAGTACAATAAGCTTTTTGCGTTTAAGTTAAAAAGCTTAAAATTATATAAAAGTTATATAAAAATTAATAACATAAAAATACACCGCAACACACTACTTACGTAAAAATTTGCCTATTAATCACATTGCCCGATCATCATGTACATAGCTACATGATGATGATATCATAATGCCCGGGCAGTGTGATGAATCGATGTCTTTAGATTGTAATTAATAACTTGGCCTGATATGGCTGGGCATTATTCCTTCTTACTTATTATTCGTGTAAGTCGGGGCTGATATGCATCACTGCGACCTATTAAGATCTATTGTGACCAGCCTCCTATGTAGGTTCTATGTAGGCCCTACAGTAGCTCCCTTAACTGGGCACTGACCATTTATTCCTACTGCCTGCATTATTCCTACTGCCCGCATTAATCACTTGGCCCATAACATATACACATTATTGTCCACGAATTTTGGACGATTCAAAAGAGCTTTCTATAAAGTCATATATGAATAAAGTAAATTTTGATTTTGATACATTGTGTTGAGATAGTAAATAATCATTATTATTATATTTTTGACAGACAATGCCTGCACCCGGAGGCCTGCAGCAAGGAGATCACATTGCCCGCGTACTACGCGCGGTTCCACGATTTGCGGAAGGAGTATGTCCGTGCGTACACGCTGCGTGCGGTGGCGGGGCCGCGTGCGCATGGCCCCCCACCGCCCCCGCCCCCCGACCACCCCGGCTCCATGCTCGACATGTTAAACTGTATCCTTTTCTGCTCTCGTCTGCTTGCATATCTCCATCTCAACACTTCCCGGACGTGGCGGTTCGGCTCAAGGCGACTTGGGTCGAGCCGGACTATGAAACGTCTCAACTCCTGACGGGGCATGGTAAATTTATCGGTAGGCTCTTTAGGCTTTCGTTGGTAGACTGTAGTAGTTTTCCTTGTGCGAGGATCCTCATCCTCGCACAAGGCAGTCAAGGAGTAACCGAGATTTATTCCTCAATGTAAACATGGTTTTTCAACCTTTTCTAGTAATTTAGGCAACATCAATATAATGTTCAAAGCACGAATTCTTCCTCCCCCACAAGGCTGGCAAAATAATCCGAAAAATGAATAATCTTCAATAGAACGAGTGAATTGACAGCGAAAGAGTACTTTCGACATAATCAAATTTTATTTTAACTGCCTAACCAGAAAGCTTATTCTCCCGCATGTGGAAAATCATCGAAGTATAAAAACAAAACGGAATACCAGTGTTCCGAAAAATTATTTGGTACGAACCTCATTCCAAGTTTATCTGGTTTATCTATTACCTTAAAAACTAATTTGTAGAAGAGAATATAAAAATATAAACTATAGACATTAATTTGAGTGAAAATGTCCTTTTGACGTGACAACGTCTATTAAATTGGTACATCTATCATCTATTAAATTGGTAAATCTGACGCCACACGGAGTCCACGCCTACTTTACCCCCACCCCTAGAGCGCCCGAAGGCATACTCGGAAACGGCGTAACGGCCGATCTGACGCCACACGGCAATGTAATAAAAATATAAATGTTATACATTACTTTATTTTAAATAATTTCATTGCACCCAGAAAAAATTACCATGTAATAGACGTTGTCACGTTCAAATATCGGCAGTAGACGGAGTTCTACAGACAACCAATTTTTTTTATAATAACTTAGTCTTAATTCCTTACGAATTTATATAATGTAATAATTTCTTTAACAAATGTTTTCCAGATTTAGGTATTCCTCCTTATTCCGGAGACAATTTCTACATTGCAGAAGTCAAAGATATGGCCAGTATTATTCAGAGGATAATCGCTGATGGTGAGTCTAACGGATGTTATGTTTTTAGGTGACAGAAGTAAATTAATATAAATAAAAGAAGTAATAATCACGCATTTCATCACATCAACTATTGTTACGGAAATTTTAAACTCTAGAGCAGAGATTCTCAAACTTTCTTGTGTGTATACCCTTTGCTATGTTTTTCGTACTTGGGCAGACCCCCTACTTAAAAGAATGGCTACATCCTACAATAAACATTTTTTCTTCATAGGTACTTTTATAAATAATGTATATGCTTTTATATTAGGAGATAGTATAACGTAAGTATATATGTACTGTCAGTATATGTTGAGATCCATTATCGTAGACCCCTATTTCATTTCATGTACCCCCAAATTTTATTTTCATTGAAGCAGACCCCTTGCAGGTTTTCTTAGACCTCTAGGCGTTGATTTTTGGGAATCACTGCACTAGAATAAATTAAACGGTCCATAATTGTACCTACCTCTAATTTTAAGATCACCTGTATCACATTATGGAACGCAATTAAGTATTGAGTAGGGACTTTCCTTATACCAATAACGGAGTCTCGGAATGGATGTGATCACCTCGACGACTTGACGCAAAATGTGTTCTTTTTTTGAGGGACCTGTGCTAAAGCTAATGGTGGAAGGCGCACGAACGAAAGGATTGACGCCTTGCCTGCTAGCGACCCCGGCGCCGTTCCACGGTCGTTAGGATCGGGTATCGCAAAATGTTCTGACTGAATTCTTCTCGTCTCCTGTGTGCGAGACGGGATAACTTTTCGGTGGCTGCATTCGTCTATTTGTTAACACATCAGGGGTCAGAGTGCCATTTCTCTACCCTTTCCTCTCTCTATAACGCAAAATATGTGTGCACCGCAACCACTTATAAAGTACTAACTTATGTTATAGTGTATGTTTTTTATCCAATTCTAGTTACTTTTTCAATTTAATGTTTAGGATTTTTCACACTGATACTCATTCTGCTGGATATGTAAAAGTATTATACACAATACTTTTGTGTCACTACGCTATGAAGCTTACATAATAGTAACCACTCAATAGTAATTCTATTTGACTTGACAAAAGCTTTTGACTTTATGTCACATAAACAACTTATGACAAATTTAAAGGACTAGCTCTATCATATCTTTCTTGTTTAACAACTTAACGAACAGAAAATACAAATTTTGCAAATCGGATTTCAGAGTATATTTACTTAGTTCTATACTAAGAACTATAATCCGTAGTTCCACAGGGAAGCATTCGTTCTCCTTTCTGTTAATGACTTCACATACTGTCCTGAAGATAAAAACATACACTTTTTTGTTGATATATCAACGATAATAACAACAAATAGTAAAAATAAAGATATAATTTAGCACTCGGATGACGTCAATAAAACGCAAAGTTTAATTATAACAATCCAAAAATAAGTATTCACAAAAAAATACTTCATTAATTTTAATAATCTTAAGTCAAATTTAAATATAAATTATAAAGGTCAATTACAGAATTATGCAAACAATGTTAAATTTTTAAGTGTAAAATTAGACAGGATTGTAGATAACATTTAGACCGTACATGCAATACGTTTTATATATTTATTTATTTAATTATACGTACAAAAACAGGTTACAGCCAATTTAAAAACAAAAACAATCTATATCGTACCTTAAAAGCTAGGTCGAAACCTAACATATGCAAAATCTACCTATGGTATTATTAACGTGCAGCGAATAACATCCTTCATCTTGGAATAACAAAACTCAATTTCCAAATATCAAAGGATAAACAAAGCAAAACAAAACATAGATTATAATAAAAAGAAGAAACATACATACATTATTTACAATAAACCACAAGTTATCTTAAATTATTTGACAACAAATTCTTAAAACTATAATGAAAAATATCGCAATCAATTCCTGCGTCTGCGCAACCCCTGACGAGCTCATTATACTGGCGACACATTCTAACTAAGGGATTATATAAAAGATGTTGTTTACGAAAACCCAGAGTGAGAATAATTCAAATTTACTAGCACGGTGGTAAGTGTTAAAACTTAATTGTGATAGAAGATATGGTGAATCAATTTGGGAGTGTATGATTTTATATAGAAGTCTTAAATCTTGCTGCCTTCCACGACAGCCAAGTGCAATCAAACCGAAACTAGCCAGCAAATCTTCGTAAGAACGTGCAGAACGTTGAAGATTCATCCTGAAAGAAAGCAACCTTAAAAATATATTTTAATATATCTAATAAAGACAAATTAGTAAAAACAGCAAATGAAACATCGTGAGCAACCTGCACACACCTGCGATAAAAGTAAACCTGGTTGAATAAGGTCCTAATGGCACTAACATGGTTACGGTGGGCGCATGTCCAGCTGTGGACACGTATATGATCTGTGATGAATTGGGTAGACGACAATTTTTTTAATTCAATATGTAATAAGAGTACTCTTTTAAGTGAGAAATATTGTAGAACCAACAGTACACCTGCACCTATTACTTTTGAAGATACATCGCCATGTTGGCGGCGCTGTCGCGGGTCGCTCCAAAACGCTCCATACTAAAAACACTGCAATCGTGACGTCATAACTCAGTAAACTCGTCAAATTTGTATGAGCGTATAAACAAATTTTAAAATAACTTTGTTATTTGTACGTTTTTAAGTAGTTTAAGTATTAAACTGAAATTTATATATTGACATACTTTCATGAGATATAAATTGCTTAAATCAGATAATTATAGTATAAAAACGGCCATAATCAGTTGTAGTCGTCTACTCTATTACATCTGCTTATTTGTATTTATTTCTGTTTCCAGGATATAGACTCGACCTGCCAGAGACTGTTGACCTGGTCCTAGAAACTGGTATTTGGTGAGTACAGCTCTCTTATTTGTTTGACTTCTCAAATGGTCAATTGGAAATGTATGAAAATTAATAGTTATGGAAATGTTCATTTTTGTTTTTCCTAAAGATCGAAAATTGTATGTTTTTTATGATCAGATTTTTATCTGTTTAATATCAATACCTTAGGTAAGGTATACCAAAAGTAATATTGATAAATATTACATACAGTGGATAAAGTTTTTTTAGATCCAATATTACAGTGAATCTCAAAATAATAGTAATAATAATGGAGTGACAGTAACGACAGTAAGACACGTTACGGTATATGTATGAATTATTATTTTTTATTGTCTATGTTCTATACGTTATAGTACAATTAGGACCGCAATAAATCGTCAATGTTGCCGCTTTGTCAACGGCTAAACGCTGAGCGAATACAGGAATTATGAAATTTAAAAATATCTGCAGTCTAATATTAGTCAAAATACGAAAATTGTTAACTAATAAAATTTGCATGCTATCTCTTTCTAGTAAAACAGATTTTTGTAAGCGTGTTTTTATTTAGTTGCGTGTGTGTATTTTACGCGGCTACTACACTTGTGAAATAGTTATTTATTATACAAGAGTGGAAAGTTCCTTTTTAACCGCGTGCTCGATTTGGATGACCGAGCAAGCGAAGGATTCTAAAGTTGAATCACGAGCGCAGCGAGTGATTCTAAATTAGAATCCTGAGCGTCAGCGAGGGAAACAAACGAGCACAAGGTGAAAAATCTTTCCACTCGAGTGCAATACGTAACTTTTCATCCCACTTCAGCGAGGAAATGACAAAATGAAAAAGAAAACAATTTATAATGACAAATTATATTAAGCAATAAAACGTGAAAAACTAGAATGGCGCGAAGCACGCAAATAAAACAAAGAAACCAAGAAGGTTCCAAATTTAAATTTTTTCACAATTTAAAAAGTTCTAATCATAAATTTGGCACCATAGAGGTTACATTAAATAGGTTTAATGACGTTTTGAATTTACAATTATATTGAGTACTCATTATATGTGATGTTCTAAATTCAAATCTACTTTGCCGCTCAAGCGAATAAAATAGAATTTTCCAGCCAGATTTCGAAGCGCAAAATTACACTTTCCGAGGTGGTGGGATGAAAATGGAATTTTCAAGCTTAAAATATTGTCAAAGATATATATATATATACAACCCAAGAATATTAAAATTCGTGATAAGTTTATAATCGCTGAAGTGAAGCAACGTTGCTCGTGGTCGCACTTGCGATGGGTGAACAAAACATTGTCACATCAAGAGCTCGTGCATTAGGCACGCCTAATTCTCATTCCAACCTGCGAACAAAATTGCAACCTGTACAAACGTGAACATGTTTTTTATACTTTAGTCTTAGTTTATTCCTTTCTGTTTCCGTACTCCGCGTTAAGAAACGGAACCCTCGTAGAATCACTTCGTTATCCCTCTGCCAAGACCGTGATTCTCAGGAACGCATGGGGATTCAAGGGATTCACTCTTAAACATTCTTAGCTTAGTGCAGAAGAATTATAAGCTGCGTGACGTGACGCCTGTTCAAAACAGAAAGCAATTGTGTACAGTTACTGCAATGCCTATTAACAAATGACTAGAATCGATTTGCTAAAGCAATATCATTAATGACAGATTATTTACTACTCCACTACAATAACCTACATCTAAATACTGAAGCCGTCAATTTCAGAAGAATCTAGATGTAACTTCTTACCGTTTCGGGATCTTACGCTTTTTCCCCTGCAACTAAATGCCGCGAAGATTATGTCGGACTACAGACGAATCGCGGCGGCTCGACCCGAAAGACCTATCGACTAAACTCAGCCTGAGCCATTGGTCCTAATGACCCTATGACTTGACGTGAAAAGGACGACCGCATCTCAGGAGAGGCGCAGTCAGCGCTGCCCTATCGCTCGCTGTTCGTATCGCGCTAATTATTTGACAGGAGTCTGAAACGCAACCTATTGAAGTTGGAACGCAACCCAATTGAAGTTGGAACGCAACTGATCTCAGACAAAATAGTATAAGACGCTACCTTTTATTGAATTGACTTTGGTTTTTATAACAATACTAGCTGACCCGGCGAACTTCGTACCGCCTTAGCGTAGCTTTGATGCACTACTTTATTTTGTATAGTTGACCTAATGCTCTTTTAATATAGTCTATGGCTGTGAATGACGTTGACATTCGTATAAAAAAAAATTGACATGCGTAACGCGCGTTTTTTAAAATATGCAAAATTAAATGTATACTTTTCAATATTTCTGAGAGATTTTCTTAATATTTTTTTCCGTAAGAACCATCCTTGGACTTCCACAAACATTTAAAAAAAAGAATTATCGAAATCGGTTCAGCCGTTCACACGTGATGCCGTGACAACGCGAAACGGGTTTCATTTTATATATATAGAAGATTATTATATTTATTTGGACCCATGAAGTTAAAACGTCAGCTCGAGCTAAAATATACTCCAAAGTTGAGTTGTAATTAGATCTCTATTAGAATTGATCCAATCGAACTAAAACTGAACTGTAAATCATCGCTATTGCTCTTCTGCTTTCCGTGGACATACATATCGTTCAAACTGTCAAAATAAATAAGTTTCAATATGGCGGCTGTAGCGCACGCCAATGCTTTTGCGTGTCGTGTTTTGTTGTTAATGTTATGGGGCCAGTGTAGATTGCCTTTTGATGGATCCATTCGGACATTGTTCTGACGAATCAGTTCTATCCGCCATCATTTTTAACTCATAACGAGTTTTTATTTTGATGTTACCTTGATATCTCGCATCAAGTACCACGAATGGAGCTTTATCTTTACCGATCTATGGTTGAGAGTGCTTAAGACGTGCAAACTAAAAATTAACACGAAAGTGCATGTAATGCAGTCATTATATTGCCAAACTTTTCCAACTTTTTCCACTTTGGAACTTTTTTCCATTTTGGATTAGAAAAACAAAATATTTTAGAAACCTCGATATCATTTTTGAAGACCTATCCATAGATCCCCACACGTATGTGTTTGACGAAAATATTTTTTTTAGCTTCAGTTCTAAGTATGGGGAGACCCCATTTTTTTTTTAATTTTTGCATCAAAATCTTAATGCGGTTCACAGAATACATCTACCTACCAAGTTTCAACAGTATAGCTCTTATTGTTTCGGAAAAAAATGGCTGTGACATACGAACGGACAGACAGACATGACGAATCTATAAGGGTTCCGTTTTTGCTATTAGGAACCAGTTATAAAAAGAAAACCCCGTTTAGAAAGTCAGCTTGGAAGTCAGCAGTCAGCGGCATGGATCCCATTAAGATGACGACGTTACCTCTCTGCATCGCCAGGACTATTCGTTGGGTTAAATAAGCGCCAATCTCATTTATAACATTATATAAAAAAAGAGATAAGTATATAGTCAACATAAGTACCGGGTCTTAGATTATTTTTATAAGGCAGGGTGCCTCTCCTACTTTTCCTGTGGACGACGGAGTCTATAATTTTTATACATAAATATAATATTCTAGAAAGCTATAAGATAATATGATAAAATGAAATATAAGTAGTAAATCTTTTTGTTTTTTTTTTTTGGACGGACCTATGCTGAATCCTCAGATGGCTATAGAACACACAGAATTGATTAATTCCCATGTAAGATTCGATTAAATGATTTATTTCTCTAAATGTAATGTTTTAGAACTCTGTCGAAAATCTTTTTATTATTGAAATGTTTCAAATGTATAAATAGTGCAATAATAATGACGTCGATGTATATTTATATAGTGATTCACTTGCCTTCGTAATGGTTCCTTGTGTCTGTGGGGAGGAGTTAGTTCAGCAAGAGCTGATTGTAAGCTCCGCTGTTCTTTCCCACTCTTTATTCTCATGTTTTCAAGGCCTTTGTATTGCACATACACGTTACACACACACTTGTATATTTGTTTTGTGATCTCGCCCAAGTCTATTGCCAATCTAACGGTAAAAAATAAATCCAAAAATATTAGTTGGTACTTGCTCGATAATTTTACTTCATATCACTCTGCGGTCCATTTCATGGCAGCTGGAACCGCTTAAACAAAACATAGCCATATTTCGGGCATACGTTGCCAATTCGACAAAAAAGACGTCGCACAAAAAATCGACTCCTATAGTTTATGCGCACACGCATCGCCGTCTGTATTCCGTGAGAACTATGGCTCCCCCTTACCGTGAATTACCCAGTATCCATTAGTTTAACAAAGTAGAGAATGATTTTTGACACTTTGATCCCAAATTCTGTTCCTAAACTGGACTAACTAACGAGTTACTTACATCCAAAGTTTCTCGTTTTCAATATTTTTTTTTTTGCTCCGTGCGCCGCATAGAATCGGGAGGCCCGCGATCTATTCCCCATCGTGTACCAATGTGTTTTTCGTTTCGAATTTCATATGTACATTTATCCGACGCTCCTACGGTGAAGGAAAACATCGTGAGGAAACCTGCGTACATCTGCGAAGCGATTCAAAGGTGTACGTAGTCAACCAACCCGTATTGGCCCAGCGTGCTTGACTAAGGCCTAATCGCCCTAACATAGTTAGGGTAGGCTCGAGCCCCTCGGTAGAGCCGTATATGAGCTGTGATGATGAAGTAGAAAAGAATCTATCGTCTGTGCAGACGAAGACGCAGGCACCGGCTAACGATAAATAAATTTCAATTATACCTATATGAAATACTTTACTATATTCTAGTAATCCATTACCAAATATATATATATATATATATATAATGCTCATTTTTTTTTATTTATACCTATTTTAGATAAATTTCATATTTTTTTAGTCGATTAAATGATTACGTAGACCTGTTAAATTTCAAACTAAGAGACAACTTATTCCGCAATTGCATTGCATTACTCGCCTGACGAAACTGACGAAGATTCAAAAACTG
The DNA here is from genome assembly GCA_036419045.1 of Scirpophaga incertulas. Taxonomy (NCBI): domain Eukaryota; kingdom Metazoa; phylum Arthropoda; class Insecta; order Lepidoptera; family Crambidae; genus Scirpophaga; species Scirpophaga incertulas. The sequence continues at coordinate 43,721,909 of CM071626.1, read as the reverse complement.
ACGAAGAATTAAAAAGTTACTCACTAAAGATTAAAATAAAATTTAGTTGATATTCACACAAAAAAAAATTGGCAACAGTACATGCTAACCTTAGAATTGTACGGAGAAGTTATTGGGTTGTTAGTAAATTGTTACTGCAAGTAATTAAGTTCCCAAAATTAATAAGTACTAATCTTCATTTTAAAAGCATTATCGACAAAACACAAATCAAATAGCTACCTATTTGAATAAGATTAATTCTAATCATTGAGGTTAAAAGTACCTACGTATAAGTAAGTACGTATAATCTAAACATTCAAAGACATTATCAACCTTTCATTATGATAAAAACTAACTATAAGTACAATTTTTACATTTCTTATCTGCTAGCATATAGATCAGATTATAACCAAGTCCGGTGTTGATATAACGTATATATATTGAGTCTTATTTACAGGATCCATAAAGTTGTATTAATGGCACCGAGTATGCTGGTTGTATAATAACGGGGTGCCTCAGGGAGCAGTATTGGGACCGTTGCTGTTTCTGATTTATATAAATGACCTTCCATACGTCACTAGCGACTACTGTGATACAGTGCTGTTTGCAGAGGATAACTCTATGATATTTCAAGTGGAAGTGAAAGCCATGAATTATTTGTCGCTTAATTCTACATACATACATACATACATACACTCACGCCTTTTTCCCACGGGGGTAGGCAGAGATTACGTCCTTCCACTTGCTACGGTCCTTACATATCTCTTTCGCTTCATCTACTTTCATAACATTCCTCATACATGCTCGACGATTGCGGGTACTTCTGACCTGGCCTTTTTTGAGGACACTTTCGATTTGTTCGAAATATGTTATTATTTATGAAGCTGGAGTGAGTGGAGACACGGGACGAGGAAGACCTAGGCGAACATATTTCGCTTAATTCTAACGTAACTAAATGTTTTAAATTTTTGTTACCGCATGTTAGAACTGTAGATACAGTTGTGAAAATGAATAAAATGAATTTGTCGTATTCATAGACAATACGATAATCGGACCCTCATATTGATACCTTATCTAATGGACTTAATAATAAGCTTCTATAAAAGTGAGGCATCTTACTAATGTTGAAACGGCATCATAGTGTCAGGTCATATGGACAATTTTGTGGGGAGCTGCTGCGAATAAAGAATTTTATGCTACAAAAAAGAGCAGTTCGCTCGATATATACATTAAAACCAAAGCAATCACTGACAGGCTTACTTATAAAAAATAGTGACTTGTGAATCAATGGTGCAGCATCTTTGACGTCCAAAAGCGATGTTAAAAATTCCGCCTCCCCCACCGGGATTCTAATCGACTAATCAAATCAAAAATGTATTCTTCAAATAGGATTTTACTATCATTTTGAATGTCAAAGATGCTACGCCATTGGTTCACAAGTCTACCGGCGGGAGACCTTGTACTGGAAAGAACAGCAAGAAAATCAGCAAGGGCAATTTCTTTTTCTCCCTGTATCATTACAGAGTCGTCAGTTGGAAGCCGGCTTCAGATACACAGTCTGAACGCAACCTCCGATACAAATTAAAACAACAAACAAATATATATTTCCGTCACAAGAGTCATAGCGCATTAAACAAATCTGATATGTACGAGTATATGTCCGGTACAAAACAAAAATATCATTTATTAAAGAATCATTAAAATTATATATCGCAAAATTTACATCCAAGCATGTTTAATTATTCAGGAAATTAAATATGGTAAAAATTACATCCAAGCATTTTTATCATTCAAGAAATCATTGACCTTGTAATACCCTTTTTCATTAGAGTATTTTTAATATGTGCTTTAAATTTATGAAACGGTGATGCAGTAATATTTTCTGGAAGTGTGTTATAAAAAGTTACATTTCCCTAAGAACGAAACTCTAGTTTTTTTGAAGCCTGTATGTTGGAACGGCAAGTTTATATTATGTATATTAAGTATATTATGGTTATGTTTATTATATTAAACACAAGAAATAAACTTTCTCTGTTTAAATGATGATTTGAAAATTTGTATTAAATGTATCGTAGTTCTTATAAACATACTAGCTGACCCGCGCCCACTTCGTTGGGCATAATATTAATAATCCCCGAAGCGAGCACGAAAGCGAACTGAATTAAACCCGAAGCCATCGCGCGCCGTCCGCTGAGAATGATGATGATGAACACTCACAATAATGTGGCTTTCTATTGGTGAAAGAATTTTTAAAATTGATGATGATGATGATGATGATGATGATGATGAAATTTGAGATTTAAACTATCCTATCTCTCAAGTTGGATCGAACTGCACATGGTGTGCGAATTTTATTATAATCGGTTAAGTAGTTTAGGAGTTCATTGCACAAACATTGTGACATGAGATTTATATATATTATATATTAAAATTTCATAAATATATTGATACTAAAGTATACTTAAGTCGTTTATATGAGTTTTTATTATGAAGTTATACAGTTTTGCGGGAGATAGAACAAAGATAATTATGAAGCTATAATAAATTACTTAAGTAGACAAAGATTCAAATAAAACATTCTACTGAAAGTAATTTAACGTTTTGTCAAGCATCTCTGATATGAATACTTTCACTCATACATACCATACTTGGCAGCCATGAATCAATGATTACAAAGTACTATTATTAAGATCACATTGTTAAAAAAAAAATACAAAGTAATAAGTTTATATATTAATAATAGACCTTCTTGTATTTTTAAGTTAATAACTTTTATATCACATAACTTACGATACTTATGTTGCATAATATATAGTATACTAGCTTTCCGCCCGCGGCTTCGCCCGCGTTATATTCGAATTTCCCACAGGAAGGATATGTTTTCCGTTGGTAAAATTATCTTATGTCCTTTCTCGGGCTTTAGACTATCCGTGTACCAAATTTCATTTAAATTGGTTCAGTAGTTTTAACAATATTTCCATACAACCTATTATCCCTCCTTTCAACCTTTTACAACTTTACAACCTTTTACAACCTTTTTTGCATGAAACAGTAGCCTATGTCCTTTCTCAGGCTCTAGACTATCTGTGTACCAAATTTCATTTAAATCGGTTCAGTAGTTTTGGCGTGAAAATCGGAACAGACAGACAGACAGACAGACAGACAGAGTTACTTTCGCATTTATAATATTAGTATGAATGTTGCTGTTAATACGTTCAGGTTGTTAAGAGTTGATTGTATTGTATATAATTAAACAGTAATGCTAGGTAAATAATATTTTATATAAATAAAATATATAAATCATATAAAAAATAAGTGTTAATCATGAGGTGCACGACCATAAAATCAAGAATTAAAAAAAACATTTGTACTATATTCGCAAGTTCTAATTACAAAAGACCAAGAGGTTTTGTTTATTAAAATTAAAAAAAAAAACAAACCTTTGAATGTGAATACTTTTAGTAAGTTTGTAACTTTGTAAAAACATTTTATTTTTGAATCATAGTTTCAGTTAGTTTAGTGGCTATTGAAATGCGTGTAAGTTTTTCTCGGTTTATAAATAAATATAATTAGGGAAAAACTTTAAAATCTCCATACAATTTCATAGATGATGATAACCCTATTTTTTCCCAAGGCATATTTCATACTTATTTGGAACATTGTTCAATTATGCTTTATCGAAATAAACAGCTAAACTTAGAAATAACACACACAACGACCAGTTTTAGATATACATTTTGGATTTATAAACTATTTACAAACGTAATGTTAGTAGTGTTCGTTTGTAGTTGTACTTTGCTTTGATTATTCAATGTTCCTATACTTTGACTCTTTTCTACGAAATGTCTCAAATGACTCAACTACCGCGTAACGTAAACGATATATTACTTTGCACCACGGTACCGGGGATCAAATGGCGCGCGCGCAACCAGCAAGTGTCGTGTCGCTCAGAAGCGAAGCGTGGACGCCGCATTCAGTGTTGAAAACTCTCGCGCGCCGGACGTGCTACGAACAACGCAGCTCGTACGCTCAACCAAGAAATCTTTAAAACGTACGCCTTATCAATTAGCTGGTCGTAATTAGTGTCAAAATAAGTGAGACAGTATCATCAAATCAAGACAGCGGTTTTGTGTAGCCCCCGGGAGTTATCGTGTGTCCGTCGAAGACTTATGTGATAAGAAGGTGAGTTTGCCGATAACTTTTCGTTGATAATTACCACGATTTCTTGTTGGCAATGCCTTTGCATGCCTACACAATGGCAATTTATTGTTACTGTTTTGGACACGACACTATTTCTTTTATATTTCGTAACTTCTTTATTGCTATTTTTTATATTTACTTGCTGGTGCTCGCGACTTCGTCTGCTTAGGATTAGTATTTCGATTGGCTTACATTAGCGTGGCGTATATTTTTATAAATATTATTGTAAGTTTTGTTGAAATACATTCGATGGTTTTTACGTGACAGAGTGACAATACATCCATCCATACATAATAACTTTCGCGTTTACTTTTAGTTAGTAGGTTTATTTCTCTATAATCGTTGTATGTATAAAAGCTTAGTTTATGACAAGCACAAATTAATAAAAACGTAAACCATTCAACTAGTTAAAATCCATAGAAAACGCAATTTTTAATGATAATTTTAAATCTACCCTCGAAATATTACTTGGGATTTTAATTGCGTCTACGTATCCTCCGAAACACGTGAATATTTAAAAATGTGATCGTGCAAAGCTCACACGAGCAAAATATTAAAACTCGTGCAATCGTCACGTATACAGAAGTTGGTGCTCGTTCAGAATTGATGACAAAAACAAACGTAGCCGTTTGTCGAGGATTTGAACAACATCCACACTTGTTTTTTTTTTTTACATGAGTAATATATTATTGGCTTCCGTTTCTCTGAAGGTCTCCAACGACCTTTATCAGCATCGAAGTAATCGATCGATTGTAAGAATCATATTCTAAAATCAAACTCAAATAGGATTGAATTCATGTAGAAAGAGATGGCGCTATGTGCGCTCAATATCACTATATCTTTCCAACTGTACTCAAGCTGTAGTACTCAAGCTGTAAGTCTCGTTCTGTGATACGAATCTTAAAGTAGAATTTATGTACTAAAAAATTACTTGACACTGGAATTTGAAATCTTTCAACTTTATCTCTCTCTCGCTCTGAATAAGCGTGAGAAAAAGAAACAAACAACCACGTCTTATGTCTTTTTATATGGCAACTGTGTACAGCGCCCTTAGTGGAAATGTACTCTTTATCGGAAATTGAAATGACTTGCAAAGGAGAATGCCCAAAATCGTTTCGCTTTAATATGAAAGAGTATGGTAATCAAAATATGCTCATAAATCATTAAATATTTTTTTAAGTATTCCCACTTCAATTTATTAAAATCGTATGTGGGGTTTTCAGTTTGTATTTAATTAGTACTACATTTATTTTTTCCAATTTGCGATAAAAATAATGTTTTATTACTAATATCCGTATGATTAGTGTTACCACTACACAATTTTGATGAATTATGGTAATATGAGCTCCTATTTAAATATGCGTTTTAACATTAATCCAATGTATTAACATTAGTTTAGTTAAATACGTAATAATATCCGCGATTTAACGTTAACACATTAACGTTAATTCGTGTTTATTAATAAAAGTCTAAGACGTCGAACCGTGGATTAATGTAAAAAAGTTGTTACAGGCTAAAAAATATAATTTATCCCTATTTTATTAGTAGGATTGTCTCTGTTTCATATGGATCTGTCATTAAAAATAATAGTTATGTGTAGCATTTTCTATAATTTGTTTCTTAGCGGTCTTCATTAATATCGAGTCGCTAAATTGCAGATTCAGCCATTTAACTAGATTTAACTGCGGTATATGCCACTACGTAGGAACTTTTTGTTATGGAGTCGCCAATCTGCGGATTAAGCCGTTTAGCTATACTTAACTGTTGTTTAAGCCAAACGTTTAATGTAGGAACTTTCTATCAATACGAGCCATGAAGATTCGAAACTAATATATCTGATGGCCTAGACAAATGCCACATTAAATTCTATTTTAGTATGTCATATTCAATAAATTCATATTACATAAGAACTGCTTTTTGTTTGTTTTTTTTTTTCTATGAACAATTTGTCTCAATTATAACCTCAACACTGAACTATAAGTGTGATAATAAAAAAAACCCACATAATAATTGGATAATTTTTATTTTCCTTGAAATTAAGATATCATGCCTATTTTATATCAAAATTTCACTGTCATACAAAATTATTTATTACGCAACGACGGTCCATACAAAAATGGGCAATCTCCTTTAATAATATGTAAAATTACTATAGATAAAGATAGCAATCTGAAGGTAGAATCACCGCTCTGTGTCAGTTGCCATTAACAAAACTAAAATGCTATTAAAAGTACTTTACGAAATGATTATTATAAAAAATAGCAAATTAAATTAGCTTAGCGGTTTTATCAGAATTTCCCACTGGAAAGTATTAATTTACCGAAGTAAAATTATCCTATTTCCGTCCTCGGAACTCAAACCAACATTTCATCATTATCGTTATTTTTGACTAAATGAAACTTAACAGACAGACAGAGCTATTTTCACATATATTTATTTGACAGGCATTTGTACTTTGTATTTGTATTTGTCCTTTGGGTTAATTGATGTGAGTATAAGAAATATTCAATTACTACCTGTGCCCGCGACTTCGTCCGCGTTGAATAATTATTTTAAGCATCATATTTTTTATTGCAAACAACCACCTTACCCACGATTTTGTCCGCGGCAATTTCTGTTATCTTAGACAACTTAGTTTTAACTGTTTAAAAGAACATAATTATTTTAAAGTACTTCTGCGTAAATTATATTTTTATTTTTCTTGTGGCAGAAGAACGTATTGGTTTTCTCCGCAACCCGATCTTGACAACGCGACATATCCAAATTTAATTACCATAAAAACGATTCTAGTGAGTTAACATTAAAAGATAGACATATACTGTCGCGGACATTTTTATAGATCATTTTAAGAGGAATAATTCTTTCATACATATTTTTTTGGTATCTTGAATCGTTTTCGCAGCGCACGCAACGGAAGCCCTCAAAGATGAATAATTGTCCCCGTTTTTTCCACATTTTCCATTATTACTTCGCTCCTATTAATCGAAGCGTGATGTTATGTAGTCTAAAGCCGTCCTCGATAAATGGTCTATTCAATAAAAAAGATTTTTCAATTCGAACCAGGAGTTCTTGAGGTTAGTGCGTTCAAACAAACAAACTCATCAGCTTTATAATATTAGTATAGATTTAATTTATTAAACAGATAAAATAACGGATAACACTGTCACTAGTAATCTTGCTTTTACAAATTAAGCGATTAACACGTGGTAATGTAATTTTTACTATTAAATGGTATTTGTACAATAATTCTCAGCTAATAAATGATTGTAAAATCCTATTTGACGAATAAATTTTTGATTTTATTTGCTATAAAGGACCTTGTCTTATAAAGACGCGTGATTTAAGCTACAATAAAAATAAATATTTCTTACACTTAAACCAATTGGCCTACCTAGTTGTTTGGGCTACCAAACTAAGCTCTATACGGCTTGTGTTATGGGATCTAGGGTAATGGATAGACATACATATATTACACATATATAAATATGTTTGATGGAAATATATATTTTAATAACCATGACGTAAGGTACAAATGCTCGCATTCATCACACAAACATCCGCCCCCACCGGGATTCGAACCCGGGACCTCAGAGATGGCGACACCTTGAAACCGGTGTATCTCTGAACACTATTTGTTCCATAAAGATGCACTTGTTTGAACTTGTAAAGAAAGTTGGAATCAGCCTATTTATCTAATAGACGACTCTGTATAAATACAGGGAGAAAACGAGAGAAGAAGAGAGAAAAAAGCAAAAGTGATTGAAAAAATTCGATTTGAGGAATATTATTTTTGATAATATTGTGATATATAAACAAAAGTAAAAAAGTATTCTATAAATAAGTAAATCTCGCGACAAGCTTTTATATGTAAAAGTTTATTTTGTTCTTTTTAGCGCATTTAATAAAAGCTTGTATTAAACAATTTATTTTTTACTTTTAATTTATTTTCGGACTAAAAAACCAAGCTTAGCAAACGCTTTCATTTCATACCCATATTGTAGGAGTGCATTGTAAATAATTGGTCCGCCATCTTGGGAAAGTTCGCCATATTGGATTAAGAGTGACGTCACATTATTTATCGAAGTGTTCTTTGCAAGCCCTTTCATTTGATACCCATATTGTATCGATTGATGGCAAGAGTCTTAAAATTGAGTTGTAAGATTTGACCGGAACATACAAACATACACACATTGCAAGTTAAATAAAAGTTGTAAAATATAATGAATATAGTGTCCTTTTATTTAAATGATATTATTTTTTATTTAAAGAATGTCATTAATAGAAATAAGTCAAGGTAACCAAACTTTGACAAAACCCTCTATGTGTTAGATTTTCTATTCTTTCAAAGCATTAGTGAAAGCGGCAGTATAAATAGTAAGGTTAATCGGCCATTTTGACTACCCCCACCTGGGAGTGGAATAAATGTTTTAATAACTGGTTTGAACGCATGCAAAAGTGTGTTGAATATCGCAGACAATACTTTGAAAAACAATAAATGTCTCTGCTCGGGACATAAATGAAACCTCCCAACATATAGTTTACTAGTTTATTTTTATATATACTAATATTATAAATGCGAAAGTAACTCTGTCTGTCTGTCTGTTCCGCTTTCACGCCAAAACTACTGAACCGATTTAAATGAAATTTGGTACACAGATAGTCTAGAGCCTGAGAAAGGACATAGGCTACTTTTTCATGCAAAAAAGGTCGTAAAGGGTTGTAAAAGGTTGAAAGGAGGGATAATAGGTTGTATGAAAATATTGTCAAAACCACTGAACCGATTTAATTGAGATTTGGTACACAGATAGTCTACAGGCTGAGACAGGACAGAGGCTACCTTTTAAAGCAGAAAAGGTCTGTAAAGGGTTGAAAGGAGGGGGTGAAAGGTTGTATGGCAGTATTATAAAAACTACAGAACCGATTTAAATAATATTTTATACACAGATAGACAAGAGCCTGAGAAAGGACAGACGCTACCTTTTAAAGCAGAAAAGGGTTGTAAAGGGTTGAAAAGAGGGTTGAAAGGTATGGCAGTATTGTGAAAACCACTGAAACGATTTAAATAAAATTTTATACGCACAAAGTCTAGAGCCTGAGAAAGGACAAAGACTACCTTTTAAAGCAGAAAAGGGTTATCAAGGGTTGAAAGGAGGGATGAAAGGTTGTATAGAAAGAAGTATTGTTAAAACCACTGAACCGATTTAAATGAAGTTTTATGCACAGAAGTCTAGAGCCTGAAAAAGGACAGAAACTACTTTTGAATGCAGAAAAGGGTTGTAAAGGGTTGAAAGGAGGGATGAAAGGTTTGGTGAAAAACTATATGTACCTATCCCCCGATTTTTTATCATTCTTTTTTTTTATTTGCGTCCTTATATAATGATGCAATTTTAAAAACGTATTATTATATAACGTCAAAAATATAAGTAGATATTTAAGGCTTATGTGATTGACTTAGGTTTTAATTAGAGTTATTTTGATGTATGTAACACAACAAAATATGAATCGCGCCGCACACAGCGCCTCACAGGGGAGGGGAGGCGGCGTGTGCCGAGCAAGATACGGCGCGGCGGCAAGGAAATAAGATAAATTTTACCGACGGAAAACATATCCTTCCTGTGGGAAATTCGAATATAACGCGGGCGAAGCCGCGGGCGGAAAGCTAGTTAATTATAAATTTACAATGTATACAAATTTCAGGATATTGACTGAATAAAATACAAAAGCAAAAAATGACACTTGACGATGACAGAACAAAAATGAGGTTACATTATAACTGATCCTTTGATCCGACCATCGGGAAAGAGATATGTCGACTTTGTTGATGAATAAACTGCAGGCACGGACAATAAATGGTAATAATCTATTAAATTGTCTATACTCATTTCAAACGACACAACTTAAGAGGCAGCCCTCGTATAAAAGACATCTTACACGAGTATTGCAGTTCACGGACACAGATAGCCTACCAAATATCAATAAACTTATAAAGCAATTTCTTTTCACATTAATTAACTGTAATTATCTGGTTGGCCGAGTGTTTTAACAAAATTCATATCTAGTATTTAATACTAGATACCTGTTATATATTAGTAAACATGCAATATGGGAACAAACAAATTCCACTCACACCAATTAGCCTAGCCCAAAGTAACTACAAACTAAAGTACAAATCCTCGCATTCATCATACAGACCTCAGAGTCGGTCTATGGTCTATGGTCGTCGATAATATTTAAAAATACGGTCCAAGTAGTTCTGATTGTATTTTCTTTGTGAGAAGAATTTATGCTGAATTTCGTTCCAATCTGCTTCGACGTAAAAAATAACATTTATTTACGTCACAAATAAATGATTGCCACGAAAATGTTTGATTAGTGCAATTTTTTTCATGTGATATGTTTGACTAATAAACAGAGTGCCCGTCTAATGGTAAGTGGTTACAGTCGCCTATAGTACTTGGGGTGTCTGTGAAATTCGCAGCACAATTACTTCGTTCATAGGATTAATGCTGGCTTCTTTGGAAATGTGACACAAAATTGTTTAAATAAGTAGGTAACATTGTTATTATTGTTTTAAGTTAAAAAAAAGTAACTATTACTGAAAACTGCATAAGGCATGCTTGTTCCATATTTTAGTCTACTTTTCGTAACAAATGCTGTTTGTTTTCCATGAAAATAAAATAAAATAAAAAAAATATTCAACCCCACAAACCACGGGGTACATTGTCCACATGTGACATGTGGTGTAAGTCACAGTAATGTAACGTAAAGTCATGTAAAGTCACAGTACCCGGTAAGTGCTCTTCATGCGAGAACACAGTAATGAAAACAGTGCCATTTGTGGTAGAAATATATAAGAAGTACCGAAGTAGACCACCCTGGAAGAGAGTATCCTCCCGGTAAACTATATTAAATCAACCCTTACTAATATTATGAATGTAAAAGTACTTTTGTCAGTTTGTCACGTTTCACTTAAACTACTGAACCGATTTTAATGAAATTAGTTACTTTATTGCTGTAAAGGGTTGAAATAGGGGATGAAATTTTGTATGAACAGAGCGTCATTTTTAATGAATCAAGTCAGAAGTTAAAATCTTATGTTATAAGTGTTTGCTTAGAAATTTGTAAATAAGACATTTAAAGAATGTAATAATTTTACCCTAAAGGGAGTGAAAATAGAGGGTTCAAATATTTCATTAGGCTCAGTTATTTCCGATGCAAAAGTTAAAGTTAATCCAGGAATAGTTTGAGTCCGAAGAAGAATATTGGGAAACGTACGAGAGTATTTTTCCTGATATCAACGGTTTGATGCAATTTTGTATGTGAGTGAAACCGCGGGCTGAAAGTTAGTGATAAATAAGTTTGTAAACTTTTTTATAAAGGCACTGGGAAACGTTCGTAACAACCTTGAAGATTATTTAAAAAATACGCTATCATCACAAGGGATTGTCTATGTATTATTTTGCGATTTGAGAGACAGTGATATTCGCTAGGGAATGTCAAATAAAGGTTGGTCTTTTCTTATCGCTCGTTGTGTGACGTCTGTGTAAGATTGATATGTGAACAAGAGTATGATATTCCGATGCTGTGCCAATTAGGGATGTGCATTAATTTCATTAAATAAAAACAACCCATTTTTAAGGACAGAGCTTTTGCGCAAAAGAACCGTATTACATTTCGGACCAACAGTTTGGTCGCACACTCGTCTGACACAAAGGAGATATCCCATATTGGTTTATAGTAACTAACTCGGGTAAATTTGATATATTTGGATAGAAGGCTCTAAAAGAAAGTAATCGCCGTAAGTCATGTTATTTTCAAGACCCCCGATTTTTAATAATTCGTATTCTAGTATAATAAAAAATGAAATATCTTTAATGCAATAATTACACATTGCTTAAAAAAAATTATCAACAAGCCTTTTAAAAATCTAAATACATACATAATTGCTTTAATGAACCGAATATTTCTAATTTTGAGAAGTTTTTAACTAACAAAATATAGGGAATACTATGTTACTTAATGTATGTTATCTAGAGCCAGAAAAAAATATTAATAAAAAATCAACTGACAAGTCAGGCACCTGCTGTCAATGTCATAGTTTTAATTTTATGATTATGATCAGACCTCAGCAGACCGAGTAAATGTATTCTATGATTCAACTCAACGGAAAATATCAAACATAGAGTAAGATACCGGTAGTCACAGATTAATAAAAACATCATTAAGGTGTTGCCATAATGAAATATTTCTTATAAACATGTTTTATTTATTTAAAAATAATTGGGGGTGGTAAAAATATTTCTTTTATTTGTTTCATACTTCATATTTTTTCGGCTTTCAATTTAATGTAGTTTGGTGTTTGTTAGTTAACGCTGATCACAAAAAACCAACCTCCTTGTAATAAGAGGACATCTCCTTTGTACATTATATCAATGGGAATAAAGTCTAGAACGGAAAGTATTTTTTTGTCTTTTTGTATTTCTTATTCATTAGTTAGCTTAATGTATATTGAGTTTTTAGTATTTAATTGTTTCAAAAGGTGTGTTCTTTTTTCATATAATAAATATGAATAAAGACGAGAATGCATTTGATTTGCACTGTAGGATTAAAATGATAGGCTCTAATAAATCATCACCATCATCACATCAGCCAATAAACATCCTCTATTGGACTTGGACTCCTTCAAAGACTTCCACTTTGGTCGGTCGTGCGCTGCTATCTAACACTTTCCTGCGGTCCAAGTCGTCTGCCTATCTGCAATAACTAATTTTTGGATTGAAATATTTAGATCTTATATGTTATATCCCATATTGACTTGGTTAGCTCATTATAATCGTCGTAAATGACGTCATTCACTCGAACTGGACTAGTTTCCTTGCATAACATGTTTACAAAATACAAAGAAATATTAATTGACGTTTGACATCGGTTTGACGTTTTTATTGACAAGACAAAGGACTGTTACGAATTTTAAACGAATTAATTCAAATTAAGAGCGAAGAAATTTTTGTTTCTCACATAATGAAAAGTCTACAATTAATCTAAATTAATTGTGGGTAGTTAAATATTTGTAAATAGTTAATAAAAAGTATTCATTTATATAAAATAAACTTTACTTATATAATTGCATACATCACAGTTTTCTATTTGCTACGATCCAAACATACTTCGCAAGCTTTCTCGAATTTTAGTAATACTTCCATGCACGTTTTAGCACGAAAGCTAATGGTTATGTGGAGCTTTCCTTCCCAGAAGGAGAGGCCTACCCACAAAAATCCTCAGCGATCCCCTCCATTATGACTGGGCGCAAGCGCTTCATCCCAAAGGAGAGCTGTATCAAGCCCTGACAAGGCCTGGAAACCCTTTCGGACACTACCACGACCCCGTCGGTGTATGGACAGTAGTGCTCACACGAAGCCATCACGTAGGTGGCCGCCGAATATCTCCGGCCATCGTCCGACCCAAAATGGGTCTCCTGGATGACGACAATTAAAGAAGAAGGGGGGCAACTAGCCGCTAGAAGCAGCCCACCAGGTTGGACCCAGCCATCCCATGCCCTCTCGTGGGGCCCCTGTCAGACTATTAGCCGTCAAAAGACGATGCCCAGGGTGCACCACGAGGAGGTTGATGACGTCGCACCCCACGCTTGTCGGTCCTGGCTTGACCTTCCTTCAGTACCTATTTAACCCAGGTGTGTTCATCTAGGCTGTCTCCTACCAATTAGGCCCTTCATATTTACCTTAAAAATTTCTTTCGTCGGTAGAATTTCGTCCTTTTTTTACCCTTCGTCAGCACTGAACCATTGCCTTCAAAGCTCAAATTTCCACTGCTTGCTCTTGCTTTTATCCTTCTTTTGCCACACCCAGCATTCACTCCTATACATGCCTCCCTGCACAGCCAGACAGACGCGTCTATTGTAATCCTATTAAGAAATAAAGTCCTAACTATTTTGGTCCGTACAGGAAAATCAAAAATCATAAGCAATTTTTTTTTGTCCTTTTCATATTTTACTGAGATTCTTTTCTTGAACAAAAATATCGTATTATAGAAACGGTGTTTTCTTTTGTATTTTGATATAGTTATATGAAAGTTTTGTAAATTTTATCTCTAGCTATCAGAATGGCGATCCGCACAAAATGCCAACCAGGTCGGAGCAACGATTAAACAACATTGAAAGATTATAATTCCCGCCTGTTGTGAAGCGATATCGCTCACTGAAAGTTCCGCACAAACTTTTTTAATTTAACTAACAGCGACTATGTTTCAGATGTTTTTTATTTGTGTTACTCGTACATCACGCCATTGTATGTCTAATATCAAGTTTCTAGACAATTCAATCCTATATATATCTATCATATAGAATCTTATCGGAGGTGTATGAAGGTTGCCTCACCTCACCATGTCATCACCGAAGGAGCATCAGATGAATGTAGATATTAAATTTGTTAAAAACATTAACTACATTACAGAATCTACCAAGGGCCGGTAGAATAATCAGACCAGTGCCACGGTCGCTCCTGGGTGACGCTCCTATAACACGGGGACTAATAATTTAGCAAAAAACCTTCTTTTAAATGCGTAATCTTCGAAATATGATTTGTCACTGGTAATGTAAATATTCGCATTTATCAGAAATTTGTCATAAGAACACATGCAAGGCATTCGCTTTATTTTGTACGGATCCATAAAAACTGTGCTGATATTCGCCAGATCGAAGCAGCCAAGGCGGTAGCAACAAGGTCGCATATGCACCGATAAGAACAAAAACAAGTTAATAAAGTAAACAACAATCTAACGATAACACAGCTTCGAAGCCAAACATGAACGTCATACATTTCCTCATGTCCTGCCCCGTGTCGAAGGTGAGCGCGCGCTCACGCCGCGATGTAATGGGAATTAAAGTGAAGCAAACTTCGATTGCAGTTAGACAGTACGCCTGTGTAACTGCGTGTGTTATATTGGCGATTCTCAAACGTTCTGACGTCCTGCAGTGAGCCTTACTCATTATCGCATCACAAACTGTTCCATTAATAATTTCTATTACAATATTCTGAATCCGAATCAATGAAATTGTTTATTCTAGTAGAATAATTAGAGATGCACCGAGTAACACTTTTGCCGAGTAACGAGTACCGAGTTTTTCTCGGTTCAATTTATTTTCAACCGAGTATTCGGCCGAGTAACTCGGTTCAATCAAATCTGAACTATTACCACAGTCACAAGATCCTCATGCATCTTTCTGGAAGTGCTTCGCAGAATAAGCTTCCACCCAGCCACTGGAGTGCGATGATCCTAAAAGCCCCCCATTGCTTTAGAATTAGATTGCTATTAACAAGAAAATTTATTGACAAAAACAAGAGTCCTTTCGAGTGGTGAACAGGGCACCAACCAAGCTGGCACGTATAGCCAGAGATTTCTATGTGCACCTGCAAGCGCCGTGTATAGCGAGCGATTATTTTCAGAGGCCGGTAACGTGTACGAAGAAAAGAGGAATAGTCTGTTGCCATTACGTGCAGAGAGCTTGTGATCCTGCATCATAACTTATCTTCATAAAATTTTAAATATTAATTCTTTTTATTATTGTTCTCGTACTCATTCATTAGCATAATTTTGATTTTATTAATTGAGATTTTCAAAGCTTTCCTAAATTACTAATAAATACCTAAATATATTTTTTTAAACAAAGTATACTCGTTATCAAATAACAAAGTGTAACCGAGTTATTCGGCCGAGAACGAGTATCAAAAAACCAGCCGAGTACACAGAGTACGAGTTTCAACCGAGTACTCGGCCCATCTCTAATTGTAATGATGATACTGTACAGACAAGTTCGCGGGCACGAGCTAGTTAATTACAAATGTTTACGATTACCATTATGGTTCATGGCAAAGGGATAGCATAGCAACATAGTAAATTCTTAAATTTCTCACAGGCATTTGTTATATCACCGCGTTTAATGAACATATGACATTCTAAAAATGTAAAACGTATTTATTGGCACTGCGTCGACCTCATTGGAAGTTCACCTCCTTTCTTATTAATACGTGTGGCTTATGAAAGAATAACACGGCGTGTCACGTGACAAACCGACGGCCTCATGAATACCAAATTAATTTAGTTCGCTGTTACACATAACAATAATATGCCCTTAACTGTGAAAGCGCGGTTTTTTCGCTCGTATTTAAACATTTTGTAACCTTTTTAAATTTAAGCGCCATAGATAGAAAAAATATATACATAAGTGCAAGTTTTGGTTCCAATTGGATTGGCCTAAATAAATTATTATCATGAATCTATTACCCCTGTTACGTTAACCACGATTTATATAGCTACTGTTGTTAAAAGTTGTGTTTCGGTAGTGTTCATTGAAACCGCAATGGATACAAAGTTTAATTAAATTGACAAGTTGGAGATGTCAATCCATAGATGTGCTCTATAGTGCCGTTAGGTTGGCAATAGTCAGTAGGGCGAGACGAGAAACAAATACACAAGTGTGCGTGTAACATGCGTGTGTGCCAGACAAAGGCATAGACAACTTGACAATAAAGAGAAGTGAAGAACAGCGGAGCTCACAACCAGCTCCTGCTGGACAAACTCCACGCCACAAAGACTCGTGGCTAAACAGAACGCTGCCGAAAAGGGGGAGGCAAGCGATGCGCCGGCTCAGACGCCGCCGCTTGCAAGTCTTGAAGGTCCTGCGTTAATAGGTTGGGAGGGTCGCTAAGGACGTGTCGCGGTCTTCGAAGTCTGCCGATTTTGATTAAAGCATATGCAGAGTGCGATACGCCAGAATTACTGAAGACCAAAATCTGTCTCCAACGAACATGCCGTGCACTATGTTATGACTTCGCATGTCCTCAGTCGCATAACATTCTCATTGTGTTCATCAACTCATTGTGTTCCACGATGCATTCACATACGGACGCAGTTTGTTTTTATAGTCGCATGTAAGTGTTCATAACTCTGCGCTAACGATGCCTTTACCCTATCAAAGGTACGCATTATATACTTCAGCCAAATCCGATGACGAATAAATGTAAACAAACCAATTTTAGGGTTATCATAACCTATTTCACAAGAAACATTTTTTATCTCGTCGTTATCCTGTATCTAAAGCCTGATTTTGATAGCTACTTCAATATTAATTTTTTTCTATCACATATTACTAGAAATACACAAAAAACTCCAACATTTATGTGAATGCAGAAGTAATAAACATTTTCGTAAATTTTAAGTTGTTTTTATCATACAAAATACCTAGACGAATAAAAGATCTTTCATTTAAATGTTGACTGTATTTGTATATTGTACTTGCATTCGTCCTCAGCCTATACACGATACACTGCTGGGACAGGCCTTCCTCATGGACATATGAGAAGTATGGGCCGTAACACCACTACGCTGGCCCAATGTGGGTTGGTGGGTAGAAACGGTCACAAATGTGACCGGGACCAACGGCTTAACGTGCCTTCCGAAACACGGAGGAACTCGAGATAAAAATGTCGTGGTCACCCATCCATGGCATGACCATGGTGAGGGTTGCTTTGTTTTCAATCAAAGCCAAAGCGCACGAACCAATACCTACGTCACTGAGTCCCTCACTTGCACAATACGCCAAAAAATATCTGGCACTGCGGTGGTAGGACCTAATAGGTCAGACGGCTTACTACCTAGTAAAATAAGAAATGCCCCCCCCCCCCCTTCACGGACGTATTAATATTTTGAAATAGAAAAAAATATTTATACTGTTGCTTAGTAAAAAAGGTTATTAATATATGCCTGTCAGTGGTTGCTAGGCAACGCTTTGTTGGTAAACATTCCCCATTGGATTTGGCTGGAGTATAGGATGTGATGGTTAATGACAAACTTGTCATAAAACTTCGTCCCATCGAGATTCTTTTTTTGCTTTGGGGTGAAAATTGTATATAAATAAACAACGTGCCGGTCCCTATTATCGTTGTTTGTTAAATGTCAAATCAAATCAAATCAAAAATAATATTTATTCAACATAGACCTTTACAGGCACTTATTGACGTCAACAGACAAAACAAAAAAAAAAGCTTAAATAAAAAGCGTGTAAAAAAACAAAAACCTTGTCCGTACGTACGAATAGGGAAAAAAAAATATTGACTCGACACCTGTTCGGAAATTGGGAGAGCCTTCTCGAGAAGAACAGGCAAGAAACACTGAAGGTCTATTTTTTATCTCCTCTTTTCAATGTTAATAATTATAATAATATAATATAAAAATACAATATAGTATAAGATACAATCATACCTAATACGATTACAGTCGTATGTATGTTTACATACACATATAAAAATAATACAATATTATAAATAATGTTGTTACCAAACATGGCTCTATGAATAGTTCCCAAATAGTGTGATCATTTAGATAGTCACTTACTTTATAATAACCTTTACTCATGAGTGTCTTTTTGATATGGATTTTAAATTTATACAAAGGCAAATCAATGACACCTTGCGGAAGTTTGTTAAACATAGATATACATTTCCCCAAGAACGAACAGCTAGTTTTATGGAGTTTGAACATTGGAACGGCAAGTTTATTTTTGTTTCTAGTATTCACATTATGTAGATCACTGTTTTTATTGAATTTATTATAGTTTCTATATACAAAAACTAAATTATCATATATATATTGACTAGCTAAAGTTAAAATATTAATTTCTTTGAACAATTCTTTTAGGGATTCTCTAGCCCGTAAACAGTAAATAGCACGAATCGCTCTTTTTTGTAAAAGGAAAATACTCTCAATGTTAGCCGCTGATCCCCATAGCAGCAGTCCATAGGACATAACACATTAGTTAAAAGTCTAATCTTTTTTTTCAAATTGTTACCGCGTTTTCACTCCGCCTTCGGAGAACCCTCTCAGTGCCTACCCACTGCACACTCAGTTCTTCACTTCTCCTTAATATTCTTACTAGTTTAGGTACACTCACTATAAATAGAAATAAGAGTGTAAAGGCTCGGGTCGCGTACAGGTCGGCTCGTTATCGTCGTGTCAGTCCAGCCACCACTTTGCAACACACTAACTGCTATCTACTTGAATTTGCTGTACCCTCTTTTTCTTCTTTCCTTCCTTGTTCTCAATTTTTTTGGGGTCGGCGCAACATGTCTTCCCCTTTCACTCCACTATCACTGGCCATTCCAACACTCACTGCCGCCTTCACCATTCAGACAGTCCATCTATCGTGTTCGGATAATGTCCTAACTTAATTATTAGGAAGATTTACCCGGATTGATGTGTAAATAAAAGTGGACTGTATATAAGGTACTAATTATCTATACATATAATAAGACAGTAAAAATATTTTGTCTGTACATTTAGTATTTTTGACTGAAATGGATAGAGGGGCACTTAAATAGATTATTAGAAAGCAAAAAAAATTTTTTGGAATTTTTTGTCTGTCTGTCTGTATGTATGTTCACGTTTATCTCCGAAAGTACTGAACCGATTTGCTTGAAACTTTCACTATTTGCTTTGTTTTAACTCAGAATAATATCTAAACTTTGTTTCATCAAAATCGGTTCATTAAAAAAAAAGTTATCGTCATTTTAATGAACTCAAATAAATAAAACTGGAGTGTCATCTGTGAAAATTGAAGACGGTGAAATTTTAATCAAAAGTACTGTGAAAATAGTATTTGTGGAAAAGCTCATTGTTTTGTGCCATACTATACATACATACATACTAATATTATAAATGCGAAAGTAACTCTGTCTGTCTGTCTGTCTGTTCCGCTTTCACACCAAAACTACTGAACCGATTTAAATGAAATTTGGTACACAGATAGTCTGGAGCCTGAGAAAGGACATAGGCTACTTTTTCATGCAAAAAAGGTTGTAAAGGGTTGTAAAAGGTTGAAAGGAGGGATTATTGGTTGTATGGAAATATTGTTAAAACTACTGAACCGATTTAAATGAAATTTGGTGCACAGATAGTCTAGAGGCTGAGAAAGGACAGAGGCTACCTTTTAAAGCAGAAAAGGGTTGTAAAAGGTTGAAAGGAGGGGGTGAAAGGTTGTATGGCAGTATTGTTAAAACATATCCTTCCTGTGGGAAATTCGAATATAACGCGGGCGAAGCCGCGGGCGGAAAGCTAGTATTATATAGATATATATACACATGTCACGCCCGACAATAATTTTCGACTCGCTAGTAACGTACTATTGTGCGCGAATATTCGATCTGTTGTTTGCAGTGTTGTTACGTAGCTTTGATGCGACGAAATTATTGAAGAAAATCTTGTATTTTGTGCTATGAAGTTGACCGGTGCGGATTTGAATCTTCGCGAGTGTCAGCATAGGCAGTAAAACTGATGCCCTTTTGCGATGTTCACCCAAAGTTTTCTTTCTCCGCTCAGGCGATCTTGTAATAACCTCCCTTATTGGCTGGTGACTCGTATAAAATTCTTGACGGTGTAGAATGACCCATATGGTCATTAGGATTGAAGAAGCTGCGGGCTATGTTGCAGCCCGCGAACTTGATTGAGGTGCTGAAGGACAGTACGATTTTAGATAATGTCGTGTCGTGCTCTGTCAGTTTACACCCGAGAGTTGGGACAGACTTAGTGCGGCTCTAGCCCAATCACCGCTTCACTGTGTAGAAACGGACTCCTCGATTGTTCCTTCAGCCTTTCTCTCCTCCACGTGTGTGACATGATCGTTCTCTTAATTCGTGACCGTACCAAGAAAGTCTCTCTTCTCTCAATGTATCGACAATAGGATGTACTAGCTCTTATCAGTAGAAATATGAATTACTAGCTTTCCGCCCGCGGCTTCGCCCGCGTTATATTCGAATTTCACCCCCTCCTTTCAACCTTTTACAACCCTTTCCTGCTTTAAAAGGTAGCCTCTGTCCTTTCTCAGCCTCTAGACTATCTGTGTACCAATTTTCAATTAAATCGGTTCACTGGTTTTAACAATATTTTCATACAACCTATTATCCCTCCTTTCAACCTTTTACAACCCTTTACAACCTTTTTTGTATTAAAAAGTAGCTTGTGTCCTTTCTCAGGCTCTAGACTATCTGTGTACCAAATTTCATTTAAATCGGTTCAGTAGTTTTGGCGTGAAAGCGGAACAGACAGACAGACAGACAGACAGAGTTACTTTCGCATTTATACTATTAGTATGGATAAATATTTCTTACACTCACAGCAATCAGCCTATAGTCCAGTAAGCTCTGTAACGCTTGTGTTATGGGATCTAGAGCAACGGATAGATGTAAATACAATATACATATATAAATATATTTGATAGAAATATATATAATGCTTTTTTGCTTTAATTTCGTATATATAGTTTATATAACAACATTTAAAAAAAAATGTATAAAGGTACCTGCATATTTGACAACCGAATCTTCCCGCAGAATTGCGAGAGTAGAAGTTTTTTGTAATATTCATTTCCGGGTATGACATGAGAAAATAAAATAACTCAAAACGTTGCCAAATATGTTAACTATAGTAAATGACGTAATGATACGTACGAAGCTAGATATAATGTGAAAAATTTATCTGAGGCCAGCTTCTGATTGACGACAGAATAATACAGAAAAAAAAATTGCCGTTGCTGGTTTTCTTGCTGGTTCTTTCCAGTACAAAGTCTCCCGCCGTAGACTTGTGTTTTGATATAATATACACAAATACATATAAAATATCCATATAAAATACACTTATACACTTGTATAAATATGTATAGTATAATACACTAAGCATTGATTGACAGTGTGATTTTGAAAAGTGCAAAGTTTGTATGGAAAATATACCGCGATATTTCCTCGTCCTCGCCATTGAATAACCATTATGACGTCATCATAACAGCGGAATTCACCGCGGAAATGGTTAGTGACACGTGAATCTATATAATGAAACAAAATGTCTACTCTGATATTGTCCTTAACCTGCAATTTTCGATATAATATTGCGTGAAGAGAACCAGCTTCACGTACAGTACAATACGTGTGTAAATCAACGGACATTGCAGATTGCTGTGACACTAGCGCGTGCATACCAACATAACGACGCTCGCAAGGTATCCTTTTTAAATAATTATGGCAATTAAATTACCTTGTAAAGGCAAAGGGATTTGAACTGTACAAGTTTCGGCGTGTCATAAAAGTACAAACACACTCAATAAATCAATATGTCTCTACTAATATTGTATACGTGACAGAACGTGAATGCGAGCATATTTGTACCTTAGTCGTGATTGTTAATATATATTTCTGTCAAATCTATGTATATGTATGTCTATCCGTTACCCTTTTTTTTCGGGAGGAAATGCACCTCTTGCACCTTGACACCGCGCTGGCTAGGCGTGGCCGTGTGTAGGCCCACGGACCAGCTCGACCTAGAGACGAATTTTTGAAACAATAGAAAACCAATTCACATTCGAAATCGCGAGATTCGTATACGAATTACCGAATTCACTATTTCTGAACTTCCATTTCGTGCGTTGTGCAACTAGTGGTTCAACCCACTCGTTTTTGATTTCTACTAGTAGAATATCCGACGCTGAAGTGACGTTGACAGTGATCCGTTTCACGTATGAGACATCGCCAGATTTTTGTTTTTGTTGTTGTGGTTTTGAATTTTTCTGCGTGAAACGGAATTTAATTAAGAATTTGTTCTTAATGACAACACTGAATTCGAGTGATTCAAAAATAAAAAAAATTGTAAGCAGTAGAAAATAATTTCGCGCACGATTTGTATTCGTATTCGAATTCCAAATTCACGTCTAATAATCTTCGATCATATATTTCTGTAGATACACAGTTACCGCGTCTAAAAAGTGGCACCGGCGAAACAAGGCACAAACAGTAAATGTGCCTTGTTTCGCTCTCATTCATTCGGTGGCCGCGCGCTATTGATAACGTCAGCGATGCCGAAATGCGTAGTTTATACTTGTAAAAATGACACACGTAAAGTGCAAAAGAAGGATGGAATGTCATACTTCCAATAAGTATATCTTTATCTTAATTTATTAGCGCATTTTTTATGAGTAAAACACTTTTATTCATATTATGTATTACTAAAATATCAATTTAAAACGCTTGCGTACCATGCCACGATGCGTAACGCATCGCATCTATCTCTTCCTGTCTCGAGTGGCTCACTCATAGGAAAAAATAGCACAGAGCTAATGTTTCAGAAAAAGGTCAGTGGAATGATGGAGTCGCCTATACCATTATTTATGATTTGTAAGGCTCGGCAAAATAAAGGTTGAGAAACCCTGTCTTAATAAAGTCTGTACTTTCATTAGCACCTAATTCTACATACTTCTTGGTTTATGTTTAAAATTTAAAAAGTTGTAAAATCCGTACCGTACTGTTATGATAAGTGTAAAAAAAAAAACTAAGCATCTCCACTGCTGTCTATGTTCAAGTAGGATGCGATAAGACGCGAGCACAATATTCGGAGTCAAATGGAACGTAGGAGCATTATTATATGAAATGAATTTGTGCTTAATTGCAACGGACTAAGGGCTTATTATCAAATATATTTGTTTTCAAATATGTGTTGTTCATTTCTGATTTCACGGCATCATTATATCATCGAAACCAGAAGATAATATGTAACGACCTTAACAAGGATTTATTTTCATACTTCATTACGTTACTTAAGATTTAAATTGGCTTAAATTATATGACACTTTAGAACTTTTTCAAAATTGGTACTATAATATACATCTATTCTTCTATGTATAGACGCGGGGTCGATATTTTGTTTGATTTTCGATGGAATTGTGTATCTACAGAAATATATGATCGAAGCTAATAATTCAAAAATACGTCTCCTAGTCGGTCGAGCCATCGCCAAGGGGGGATCTATCCGTTATCCTAGATACGAGTAACACAAGCCTTCGGAGCTTTCTTTGGGCTAAGCTAATTGGTGTAAGTGTCAAAAATATTTATTTATTTATTGTGGATGGATGTTTGTAACTCTTTCACGTAATAATTACTGAATGTAATATAATGAAACTTTACAATAATATAGTTCATACATCTGAATAACACACAGGCTGCCATTTATAAAGATATAAGCTACTAATCTAATCCTGCGCAGACCAAGTCGCGAGCACCATCTAGTCTTATATATAAAAATGAATCGCAAAATGTGTTGGTAAGCTCATAACTCAACAACGCCTGGACCAATTTAGCCAATTCATTTTTGTTAATGTTCGTTGAAGTTCAAGGAGGGTTTTTACAATGAGGAAAATTCGAATAATTATCGGAAATACCCTAAAAACAGCCCTTTTATTTTCCCATGCAAACGTTTTCTAACTAAAACGTACAGTCGAATTGAGCTTTATTGTTATTGTATAAAGTTCATATTGCAAGCACTCAGTGTTGTCTATGCAATGAAGGCGTGTTCCTAACATCAAAGAGTCAATTTGCGCTTTATTAACGCTACATATAGTTGAAATTCAATCATATCTATCAAAACAGTGTGCGTGCGTGCGTTGGAGCACAGAATACATCGTTGGAGGATTTAATGTCACGTTCCAAAATTGAATAGCCACAAAATGTAATAGGTCATTTAGACTTTTTTGCGATTTGGTTGGCTATGCGAGATTAAATATCTATAAAATGATTAGGAACAAAAAACTGCCACTGTACAAATCTTTTGGCCAGGACGAAGTCTGTCGGGTCCGCTAGTATTATAATAAGCTTAAATATCACTTTAGCTCCAAAGACAAAACCAATCAGTGACAAGTAACTGTAAATGGTACGATCGTCCTCCTTAGTTGAGCGGTATACCGGTTTCAAGGTGTCGCCATCTCTGAGGTCCCGGCTTCGAATCCCGGTGGGGGCAGATGTTTACGTGACGAATACGAGCATTTGTACCTTAGTCATGGTTGTTAATATATATTTCTATTAAAAATATTTATATACGTATGTATAATATGTGTATGTCTATCCGTTGCACTAGATCACATAACACAAGCCTTACAGAGCTTACTTTGGGATTGGCTATTTGGGTGAGTGTAAGGAATAAAATAAAAATGGGTATGAAAATCTCCAAATAAAAATCAGGACTCCTAGACATTCGCGTTCGATTTGTTATCGTAATCGTTTCTATATCTAACACATCTTTGATGCGCAAAAGCGATTGTAAAAATAATAATCCCAACTAATATTACAAATGCGAAAGTAACTCTGTCTGTCTGTCTGTTACGCTTTCCCGCTTATTGATAAGAAATCATCAAACATTTGTTCTAGCATTTATGAAATTTCGACCAGATAGGCGGTGAAATAAGGGTTGAAAGGAGTATGCCCATTCGTAGTATCACCTTTACTCGTCCTTGTGCCTTAACCAAACTAATACCAAAAAATAAGTAACAATTTTTAACAAAACTCTGCAATATACCAAGCCGAAACTTCGCCGGAGATAAATCCACATAATAATTAGTAATTATTTCACTTCCGTTTCATTCGCCGTGTATTTTTATTGATGATATTCTAGTTTCATTGATAAATAGTCTCTTCGGTATTGCCATATATTAACGATCGGATCGATTGGTCAAAAATATATTCGATACATTCCACTGTCCTCTCGTGAAAGGGTAAAAGGAATACCAAAACAATTAATTTTCTTTAGTCTTTTTTCTGCTTTCTCTAATATTTTAGTCATTATTCTGCTTTAAGAGTTTCTTTATACAGATAGCTAATATCAATGTTGCTAAAACAATTATTTTTAAATTAATTAATTATTTTATATGAATTATTGGATAGTTGTAATATTTATTGGATAAGATAGACTTAATCATTTTATAGTTTTAATCTTCTACAATTAAATAGTTATTATCAAAAATGATGATAGGAGAAATTCGTAACTTGAAAGTCTTTGGTGTTTAATTTCTATTTTACCCATCGAAATAGAGTCAAATAGTTTTTAATAATTGACTATAGACTTAAAAATCTACAATATATCATAAAAATCATTATGGTACAAAATCATTTTTGGCGATACTAAAGTCCATACTACAATGGGCATTCTCCTTAGTATGCAAGTTCGTCAAATATCACGTCATAAGAAACAAAAAATCGTTTGCTCTAGCATTTTTAAAATTTTTTACCAGTGTGGGGGTGAAATGGGGGTTGAATTGAAGATAAGACCATGAATCTTGGTACCTTAGATATAAGGGACCAGGATTGACAAAAACAAATTGTAGTTACTTGTAACAAGAAGCAAAAAAACAAAGAAGCTAGTTGTAAAATAAATTTTTAGTTTTATTTTTATTCGGGTCATATGACATCTTCGACACGTGTATTCGAAACTCAAAGCACAAAACGGACCGCAATTTCCTTTAATATCCTTAGATAGTAACTGTTATGTGCATTACTAACAGTGACAATACGAGTATCGTCTTGCGCTTCTTATATAATACTAGCTTTCTGCCGCGGCTTCGCCCGCGTGGATTTCGGGATTGGGTGTATAGAGGGTTAAGGGTCATAGCTTTTGCCCACGGCTACATATACGCGGAAGTCGGTTTATGGTGCGAAGATTTTATCGCGCTTCCCGTGGGACTATCCGTTTTTCCGAGATAAAAAATGCCGCAAAACTCCTCAAGAATCACTCTATCTATTGATGAAAACCGCATAAAAATCTGTGCAGTAGTTTTTGAGCGAAGCCTTTATTGCGCATCCCGTGGGATCTGTCGATTTTTCCGGGATAAAAAGTAGCCTATGTTACTCGGGGAGAATGTAGCTTTCCAAAGGTGAAAGAATTTTTGAAATCGGTCCAGTAGTTTAAGCGTGAAGAGGTAACAAACAAACAAACAAACAAACAAATAAACAAACAAACAAACAAACACACTTTCGCATTTATAATATTAGTTGGAAATAGTTTGAGGCGCATAGTGTCATCAAACGCAGTTTCCTGGATTTTATGTATATGTGTATACTCGTATATAAAAACTCAATGACCATGACCTGGGAGAAAAGAACAAAATCACTCTCAAATGGGTGCCAGGTCATTCTGGAATAACCGGCAATGAGAAGGCCGATGAACTAGCCAGGGCTCGGGCTCAAGGAATACAGTTCGGCCCAGAGCCTATCTGTGGTATCTCAAAGAACCAGGCCATGCAATACCTGAAAACTCGCCTTCTTAACGAGGCGAAAGCAGACTGGCACAGTACGTCCGGGATGACACACTCAAAAGCACTAATCGAACCATACTCTCGCAAACGCACTGACGAGCTATTAAAGCTTAACAGGAGTAACTTGAGCGTGACGGTTAGGGCTTTGACCGGTCACTGCAAGTTGAACAGACACCTTCACAACATGAAACTTAAAGACACTGACACATGCAGAGTCTGCGAACAAGAGCGTGAAACACCAATACACCTCTTGTGCTACTGTGAACCGCTGATTCACAAAAGAAACAGACACCTGGGGAAACACATCCTTGACCCAGATGAAATAAAAACAATCCGAACTGGGAACATCCTATCTTTCTTGGTCAGTGCCCAGTTAAGGGAGCTACTGTAGGGCCTACATAGAACCTACATAGGAGGCTGGTCACAATAAATCTTAATAGGTCGTAGTGATGCACATCAGCCCCGACTTACATGAAATAAGTAATACTAGTATATAAGTAATTTTTTTAACCACCTGAAGCAGATCCTGCCTGTTTACCTAAACGGCTTAAGATCATTTTGACTTAACGAAAATTGTGTGGCAAAGGAGCTGTCAATAATGCCTAAAGACCAATTAAGTTTCAATAGAAAGTTCGGACATTCCACAAATAGAACACATAAATCCCAATTAATATTATAAATGCGAAAGTAACTCTGTCTGTCTGTCTGTTACGCTTTCCCGCTTAAACCTCGCAACCGATTTTGATGAAATTTGGTACAGGCAATCTTTAGACCCTGAGACAGAACATAGGCTACTTACTTATTATTTCGAAAAAAAGGGATGAAGGGGTTGAAATAGAGGTTGAAAGTTTGTATGGGATTTCTTAATTTTAAAAGATAAAGCCATGAACCTTTATATTCAAGTACTTGATAAGAAATCATTAAACATTTGTTCTAGCATTTTTAAAATTTTGATTAGCTAGGGGGTGAAATAAGGGTTGAAAGTTAGTATGCAAGTTCGTCAAATATCACGTCATAAGAAGCAAAAAATCGTTTGTTCTAGCAAGCATTTCGACATTTTTACCAGTGTGGGGGTGAAATAGGGGTTGATTTAAAGATAAGACCATGAAACATGGTAGCTTATGTTCCTTATGTCCTGGTTCCTTATGTCTAAGAGACCAGGATTGACAAAAACTAATTTCACGCAGGCAAAGCCGCGGGCGGAAGTTAGTTCTATAATAAATAAAGTAAGCTAAAAAAGATAAGTTAATTTGCTTTTTCATTTAACTTAAACATTATGCCTTGTTTAAACGATATATCTATAATACTTCTTATGGAACCAATCGAACGATTTGGAATTGTATTGCTTCACAAAAATACGTTCTCCGCCTCTCAGAATTAAAATCTTCTTCGCTTGTTATATCTTATTAGTGCTCGACGAACAATGCAAGGTCGTTCGAGCTAATACGCCTCTTAAGCGTACTGTCTCATTGCCTGTTTGCTATCGGACTGATATCGGCTCTCCTTAGTTCGAAGGTTGAGAGATCATATCGCATAACGCGCTCGACTGTCACACAACACAAATATTATTGTAAAATTAAACGCTTATTATTCTTTGTATGTTGCTCAGGCGCCAGTGCGCGACGTGCTGGTCGTACCTACACAGCGCACGCGACTTTTTTTTTTTCCTCAGGAGAGGAGGCTGAGAATCCATCATGGATACCAACGCAACAGGCAAGCAGGGATGCGTTGATTATGTCGGACTCCTAGTGCTGTCGAGGCGGCTCGACTACACAGACCTACCGACTAAACTCAGCCTAGCCTTTGCTCCTATTGACCCTACTGGCTTTATTGACGAGCTGCCATTAAGGCTGGTGCAATGGGATCTAGGGTAACGGATAGACATACATATATTATACATACATAAATATTTTTTATTGAAATATATATCAACAACCATGACTAAGGTACAAATGCTCGCATTCATCACACAAACATCTGCCCCCGCCGGGATTCGAACCCGGGACCTCAGAGATGGCGACACCTTGAAACCGGTGTATTATCCACGCGACTATGAAGGTCGTCAGCTTACTTTGAGCTAGGCTAATTGGAGTGTAAAAAATATTTATTTATTTAGGTTTCAGTATTGTTATAACAAAATTAGACTAATGACTCTATTTGAAGAACTCCTTGTTTGATTTTATTATTTATTTCTTGTTGCAGCTCAAAAGACGATGAAATAGATGGTGATTGCATAGTACGCGCGCGTGGTCTACCCTGGCAGTCATCAGATCAAGATATTGCCAAATTTTTTAGAGGCCTCAATGTCGCCAAGTAAGTTACACACATGCAGGATCTAGCCTGCCATCTAATCTAGCCTAGCCTGGACCCGCAGTAGTTGCTGCTGCGTTGAGGCTGCGCTTGAGCAGAATCCTTACTGTTATAATAATAATAATAAGTACGCACCAGCGCCAGTTCTTGAAAATGGCCGTGTGTTGCTCTATTGGGATCGCTCTATCATCACGGACAGGACTATTGCGTGCAATAAACCTGATATCGTGGTGGTCGACCGCTCCCAACGCCGTGCAATGCTCGTCGATATTACCATCCCTCATGACGAGAACCTCGTAAAAGCCGAGAAGGACAAAGCCAGTAAGTACCTTGACTTGGCATACGAGGTAACCGCCATGTGGGATGTTGATTCGACAATCATTGTTCCGATAGTTGTGTCTGCGAATGGCTTGATAGCAAAGAGTCTCGATCAACATCTTAAGAGGCTCTCGCTTGACGGATGGATCAAGGGCCGGATACAAAAAGCAGTGATTCTCGACACGGCACGTATTGTCCGGAGATTTCTCTGTCTGCAGCCCTAACCACCGGTTTGTTTGGGCCTTGCCTCGCTGCCGGCGGCATACTAGGTTTAAGTTTTTTATAGTATTTATATTTATTTTATATATCTATATTGTAAAAAACTTAAATTTAAGATTATTAATTAAATATATGAATAATAATAAAACTTTTATTCGGCACAGACACAATGTACTGTTACTGTTTTTACCTTTTCAACTTTCTCTGGACTTCCACAAATAATTCAAGACTAAAATATGCCAAATCGGTCTAGTCTTCTCGAGTTTTAACGAAACTAACAAACAGCAATTCGTTTATATATTCGTATATATATAAATTTGTGAAAATTAATGGGAATCCAAATGTAAAGTGTGTTAACGCAACTAAGTGTCAAAATAAGAGCAAGAGAAGTGAGCGAAAGCTAAAAATTTACATTTAGAAATTATTGAATGATAAAAGCGGTTCCGAAATCAGTTTTATTTCCATTTTAATAAAATTAACATCAAATCAATTAACAAAACAAAAAACGATTACCTACTTATATTAAATAAGTATATGGTCACTTCATGATTTTCTTATTATATTTTTCAAAATCACCTACTATAATCAATTAGAAAAATAGTACCTTTCGGGAGCACCTCTATTAACAGATAGAAGACACTTTTCATTTATTTATTTAAGAGAGTATACAGACTTTACAATAAAAATTAATATTTACAGCACTTTTCATAATAATAGTAATAATTTAATGTTTGTGTTTTAACAGTTAGCTTATGATAGATTTTGACATGGGACCTCACGAAATTTAACACCCCTCCCACCCCCTTGTCACACAAAGTCACACTTCGTCAACCCCCTCCCTCCCCCTTACCGTGTGACGTAATTTATGGATGGCCCACAGTCAACCGAGTGGCTAGTTGGAGTGACTTCACTACTGCTTTTTTTTTACCAGGGGTGGCGTAGCTCTGTGCCTATCACCACAAGGTCGCAGGAACGGGGAGGCGTTGGTACGTTTTGTGTCCCAGGAGCATCGCGATATGGCCCTTAAGCGACATAAGCACCACATCGGCCCACGCTACATTGAAGTTAGTAACTGATCCCTTTTTTACAGGCTTTTATTTAACTTTTTTTTTATAGGATAGTGCAGTAAACGAGTAAACGGATCACCTGATGGTAAGCTATAACCGCTGCCCATGGAGCAACACCAGAGGAGTCACAGATGCGTTGCCGGCCTTTTAAATGAGAATATGCTCTTTTTTTAAGGTTTCGATATCGCATCTCCCCGGTTTCAAGGTACTGGGTTCGAATCCTGGTGGGGGCAGATGTTTGTGTGATGAATGCGAGCATTATATATATTTCTATCGAAAATATTTATATATGTAAAATATATGTATGTCTATCCGTTACCCTTGTAACACAAGCCTGTCAGTGCTTAGTTTGGGCTGAGCTGATTAGTATAAGTGGAAGAAATATTTATTTATTTATGATATGTGTTTAATGTCATATACATATATACAAAATATATATTTCTATGAATTCAAAGATATATGCGAAATTAATAACATCACAATAAATACTTAACTAATGATAACAGAAATTTGAATTATGTATCCTTTATCCATTGTAATTACTTTAAGTTCGATAATTTTAATTAAAAAAAAAATAAAGGGACACTATGTTATATTTTACAAACATTTATTTAACATTTAAATCGAAACGTATGCAGTTTTGGATGTTCGGGTCAAATTTAAAGCATTTGAAATCAACCGATACAATATGAGTATCAAATAAAAAGGCTTGCCAACAATAACTAGAAAAATAACGTGACGTCACTCTTAATCCAATATGGCGGAAGACCCAAAATGGCGGATAATTTTCTTTTATTCGTTCCTACAATATG
Organism: Scirpophaga incertulas; assembly: GCA_036419045.1. Taxonomy (NCBI): domain Eukaryota; kingdom Metazoa; phylum Arthropoda; class Insecta; order Lepidoptera; family Crambidae; genus Scirpophaga; species Scirpophaga incertulas. The sequence goes on along the minus strand of CM071626.1, from coordinate 43,689,873 downwards.
GGTATCTAATGAAAGGGCTTGCCAAGAATAACTAGAAAAACTAAAAAGTATCAAATAAAACTAAGATAAAAAATTATCTTTAAAAACGAGCTTTCATTTAAATGCGCTAGAAAGAAAATAACAAATTATTTACTTTTAAAATTATAATGGGCAGCAACTAAATATGAGCACTTAAATCGCGACAAGCTTTCATAACATATAAACTGTGTCAAATGTGTTAAATTTGAAATGACGTTATAAGTTAACAGTAAAGGTATATATATATATATATATATATACAGGGTTACCTGGTGGTAAGTCGTGCGAACCCCGTTAGGGGGTCGTGGTTCCCACCATTTCTGACAGATAAAATAAAATACATTTGTTTAACCTAATTTAAATTGTTTTATTTTATTTTGTAACATAATTGATAAATTTTACATTAATTTCACTACTCCTTTATAGGACTTTTACCAAAGATTATTCCAAGAAATCTAATAGCAGCCTACCTTGTTATACCTTGTTGAATAGCTAATAAAACGTAGATATTTTTAAAGGTGTCTGCAGCCTACGTGTCATAGATTTTTTTTACTATTGCTGGTTGAAGTTTGATTTGTACTGATTTTTGTTTGATGCTATAACTATCAATCTTCTATCTACAACCTATTTAGTTGAGGTAACTCTATTTTTATTTTGCATTATGATGAACAAACTAATCTGCTACACAAAAATAGTATAAAACTAAATATTTGAATTATAATAAACAAAAAAAAATGGGCCAATAGACAAAAATCGGACATTTTTTTCAAAAAAGTCTTTAAAGCCTTATAACTTGAAAAGGGTTAAGTTGGGGGGCGGGGTTCCAAGGGGAAATCTGTCAGAAATGGTGGGAACCACGACCCTAACGGGGTTCGCACGACTTACCAGGTAACCCTGTATATATATATATATATTTGCCGTGGTCTGTCCAGGTGTACCGTGCAAATGGGGAAGACTTTTTGGCCGTGGCAGGCGGCGCGACCAGCGAGGCCAGTGCGTTTCTATCGCGCGGCGCCAAAGTGATCGTACGCATGCGAGGGCTGCCCTACGACGCGCTGCCACAGCAAGTGGTAAGTTGCTTCTCATGCTCTGATCAGGAATCTAGCGTTTTTTTTATGTTTTAAAGACAGGCATTTGGCCTCGATCTCACCTGATGGTAAGTGACGATGAGGCCGAAGATGGTTCCTGCCTGTCCAGATTGTGCCTATTCACTTTTGCCTTGAAAAGGCCCCGATTGTATTTGTCAGGGAAAATATCCGGCGGGAGGGAATTCCACTCCTTTGCTGTGCGCATTATGAAAGTAGAAGCGAAACGCTTAGTATATCAAAAACATAAGGGTGGAAGCCCAGTCGCCGTCTAGTTCCCCTGAGGTGGAATAGGGATGCTGGAATCAAATTGTGCAATTCCATCGCACACTCTCTGAAATGCATCCGATAAAAAATGGCTATGGAGGCTACCTTGCGTCGGTGATCGAGGCTGCAGTTTAGCCTCTACTAGACGTGAGTCACCAATGAGCCTCCTAGCACGTTTCTCGATTGAGTCCAAGGCAGCCAGTTGGTATTTGGCAGAACCGTCCCAAAGATGACAGCAGTTCCATACACGATCGGACTTGTGCTTGGTAAAGGCTTAGAAGCTGCCCAGGTGTGAAATACCGCCTTTTATTTGATGCACCGATCAGTAATAAAAAAAACAAAAACATACACACTGCATTCTTATAACGTATCATCATCATCCTCTTGCCCATTTCCCATTATCTGGGGTCGGCGCAGTAGATCTTTTCCTTCCATTCCTCTCTATCAGCCATCATTTCCATGCTTACTCCTTTCATTCTTATATCATTCTTCACACAATCGATCCATCTTTTATTCGGGTTTCCTCTGCCCGTGTATCCCTCCACTTTCATATTCAACATTCGTTTTGTCACATGACTTTCATCCCTCCGCATCACATGTCCAAGCCATGCTAATCTAATTCCTCTCACATTTTCTACCACTGGCGCTACTTTCAGGCTTCCTCTTATGTACTCATTCCTTATCTTATCCATCCTTGTCACACCACACATCCATCGTAACATTCTCATTTCATTTGTATGCAATCTATTCTCATCCTTCTTCTTGACGGCCCAGCATTCACTTCCATACATGACGACAGGCATTCTTATAACGTATATGCGCTAAATAAATAAGAATGCTAAGAACACGGAGCGTTTTTGAGCAACCCGCGACAGCGCCGCAAACATCTCGATGTATCTTCAAAAGTAGCAAGAGGTATAGACTGTTGGTTCTACAATATTTCTCAGTTAAAAGGGTACTCTTATTTTATTATACACTAGCTGTGCCCACGACTTCGTCTGCGTGGAATCGTAATTATATGTAGCATAGACTGAGAGTGAAAGCTTCGAAATGCTAAGCTATCGGGGGTACACGTGTTATTGTGAGTCAACGATAACAGATAGACATATGCTGTGGTGGGATATTTTTTGTATAATTTTAAGGAGAACATTTCTGTCATACATGATTTTTGTGTAGCTTTAACCTTTAAGGCTACACACGCGATGGAAGCTTTAAAAATGGAGTAACTTCTCCCGTTTTCCCAACATTTCCCTTCATCGCTCTGCTCCTATTGATTGTAGCGTGATGAAAAGTATACTATAACCAGCTCAGGAGTGTGAACAATAATTGTACCAAGTTTCGTTAAAATATGTCGAGTAATTTTTGTTCCTATAACTGTTATACAAACAGGCAGACAGACAAAAATTTTGCTGATTGCACTTTTGAATCACATATACAAATATATAATACCTTCTAAGATAGATTTGTAATTACTTAAACATACATATATAACCCCTACCAATATTCTAAAAGTGAAACTATGGATAACTATGGTATCTCTTTCACGTAAAAACTATTGAAGTTTACTCGCAATACTAAATAGCTAGTAACTTATCTATACTTATATTATAAAGAGGAAAGATTTGTTTGTTTGTTTGCAATGAATAGGCTCCGAAACTACTGGACCGATTTCAAAAATTCTTTCACCTTTGGAAATCTACATTATCCCCGAGTAGCATAAGCTTACTTTTTATCCCGGAAAAATCGTCAGACCCACGGGATACGCAAAAATTCTTCGCTCAAAAACTAATGCACAGATTTTCATGCGGTTTTCATCAATAGATAGAGTGATTCTTGAGCAAGGTTTTGCGGTATTTTGCATCTCGGAAAAACGGATAGTCCCACGGGAAGCGCGATAAAACCTTCGCGCCATAAACCGACTTCCGATATGTAGCCGTGGGCAAAAGCTATGACCCTTAACCCTCTATGGACCCAATCCCGAAATCCAAGCAGGCGAAGCCGCAGGCACAAAGCTAGTAACTTAATAAGTTGGCCATTCAAATGCTTAAGACTACAGAAATTGAATCACTGCAGAAACGTAGCTTCTTTGCTGACGCGCGCGATGTCCGTCCGATACTTTATGACGCAACAGAACGGAAGCGGTGAGTCGTACGTTCGCCGCGTCCAGTGAAGGGTGCATAATAAATCGGTCTATAATTCTGTGTGTATTTTGTGGAAAATAACATTGGAAAACTTGCCGACAGCTGGACTTTTTCTCGAGCGGCGACGACCCAGTGCAGGTTTTGGACGGTCCTGAAGGAGTTCTGTTTGTGCGACGGGCCGACGGCCGCGCCACGGGCGACGCTTTCGTGCTTTTCGAGAAAGAAGAGGACGCGCCTAAAGCTCTGTCGCGGCACAGGAAGCTTATAGGCGCACGCTATATCGAACTATTCAGGTCTACGATTGCGGAGGTGCAGCAGGTGAGGTTCTATTTACATATCTTTGCACACCACCTTGTCTGTCTGTCCAAGTTCAGTCTAAAGTCTGATTATTAATTCACTGGAGTAAACTGACAGATGCTAATGTCACATTGTAAAATTATGCTGCCATATTTATCGTACTAGTGAGGGACCTGCAAATATAATTGGATAAATTGAATAAATCGATAAGGACTTCACCCTTCGTTGTTATTCAGATCACTCACACAAAGTCAGTAACAACGTTTATTAAAAAAAAGTACTCAATTAATTATAATATAGGTACATGAATTCTATCAGATACAAAAAATGAAATTCACTCACTTGCTAGCGTTCCCGAACTATGCGTTCAGTTAATCAGTAAATCAATTTTTTGAGGTGTAATTATTCGAACATTTGGAAGTACTTTAATTATTGCAATCTTTTTAAAAGAAAAATACAGATTTAACCACTGTGTAATAGTAGTTATTGTATTTCATTTTAGACAAAACATAATTCTGTAAATTATTTATCGTTGTAATCCACGACAATTTTACGTCAAGTTTATTTTTTTTTTATTTATTGCTGGTTATAATAAGTGTCATTGACAGCGACGACGATAGTGATAAAATTATGTCTGACGATGACGAATAAAAATCTATCCATTGAATATTTTTGTTTCATTTCATATATATAATTCGAGTAATTACGCCATTTCAAAGTTATCACCTATTTGCCCTAAAGGTACCATGCTAATATTATTACATCGATTAAGCAAAATTGGATTAAGATTTCTTAATAAAGTAAATAAAATGAGTAATGTGATTTGAGGACGGAATGAAATTGAATGAATGAGTTTGATTTCAATATTCTAGTCACAACACTATTTTCTGTTCATCATAAAGTGGTAACACCGTAAACGTCAGTTTACTCCAGTGAATTAATGATTAGACTTTAAAGCACTGATTCCCAAACTGGTCTATTGTCAAGAAAGTTCTTATAATTTGACTTTTTGTGTGTTTTTATATGAGGTATCTTTGAAGCTTGTCATTATATACAACTGTCATGAAACTACCAACAAAGACTCCAGACGTTTTCTTTCTACAATTTAATCCTAAATACATAAATAAACCTTACTATAATTGCAAGATAAGCAAGCCAAAAGTATTCAGTCTATATCGACCCCTACGGATATATGACAACCTGATAGGGGTCTACGTCAACGGGAAGGAGGAGGTCACCTACCGATTGACTCAGATACTCACCGGGCACGGCTGCTTCGGTGAGTAGCTGTGTCGAATAGGACGGGAGGGATCGACACATTGCCACCACTGCGCATCCGACCTCGCCTCGGCCCAGCACACGCTGGCGGAGTGCCCCGCGTGGGCCTCCGAGCGCCGAGTCTTGGGCGCAGAGATCGGGCGAGATCTGTCTCCGCCGGCATTGATTGCGGCAATGCTGGCGGACGAGGGAGGTTGGAGGGCTGTGGCCTCCTTCTGTGAAGCAGTGATGCTCCAGAAGGAGGCCGCCGAGCGGGGTCGGGAGATGGCCGATCCCGCTCGAAGGAGGCGGCGCCGGGCTCGGTAGCACAGCTGCGGCGCCGCCGCGGGTCGCCGGCGGGCGCGAGGAAGTCGCGACTGCTACGGCGACCCGGGATGGACCACGCCCCTTCCGTGGCCGGGGGGCGTCGTCGGTGGAGGGGACCGGGGGAGGTGGTAGCTTCCCCGAGGAGGGCTCCCCTCTAGAGAGGGGAGCGGAGGCTGGGGTTCCCGGAAGTGGCCTTTGTGTTCCCGGGGGCTCCCTACATGCCTGAGGAAGGCCATCCCTGAGATTTTTTAGTGGGTAGGCCTCCCCCTTCTGGGGAGGAGAGCACATAACCCCGGCTCGCCACAGCCGGGGTATGCAATTTAATGCATTTTCCTCAGGGGAACAAAAAAAAAAATGGGGTCTACGTCAGCGAAACAAAACAAAAATTTTGGGGTCCATGAAATGAAAACGGGGGTCCACGACACTGGATCTCAACATACACTGATAGTACCTATTTTCTTATATTATACTTACTTAATAGACGTAACGTCATAATTTATTGTAAATGATGTTATTAATTTTTGTCAAAAGAGTTTTTGTAAACTAAACTATCATTACTCTATGATGGAAGACAATGTATTTAAAATATTCATCTTGAAATATACTGTCATTGGAATACTAATTGTTTTTATCTGATTTACTATTTTATAATTATTATTTGATATTTACAAGAGGTTATGGGCAAATTCGTCTATTCAAATAATAAATAGTATCAGTTAAATAAGTATTAATAATAATATATTTTCATAATGGAAAAAGAAGTTACGTCATGCTTTTCTTCGTTTGAAAAACTAAAAGGAAGGGAAAATTATAATGATTGGCGATTCGTTATGAAAAATAGCTTAATCCATGAAAATCTGTGGCATTGTATAATTGGATATCCAGAAGGTGATAGCACTACGGCCGAAACTCGTAAGAGAAAAGACGAAAAAGCATTGTCTAAAATAAATTTATCGGTCGATAAATCGTGCTTTCCGCATTTAATAAATGTAAGTACTGCCAAAAATGCATGGGATACACTTGAAAAAGTATTCGATGATAAAGGATTAACTAGACGTCTGCAATTGCTTCGTAAGTTATGTTCCGTACAATTAACTGATTATAACTCAATGCAATCATATGTTAATGACACTATTTCGATTGGTGAGCAACTACGCGCTATTGGTAAGCCCGTTGATGATGAGTTCCTTGGCGTTGTTTTACTTAAAGGCTTGACTACAGAATATGAACCTATGGTTATGGCATTGGAGCACTCCGGTGTAACCATCACGAGTGACTTGATAAAAACCAAATTATTACAAGATACTAAGTGGAATGGTAATGAAAAGGAGGCGGAGACATGTCTATATTCTGGAGATAAAAATAAGTCAAAAGTTAACCAAAAGAATAAAAAATGGTGTTGGAACTGCAAAAAGGCAGGCCATACAAAACAGGAATGTTGGTTCAAAAATAAGAAACCTGAAAAGAAATCGGATCATCATAAATCTTTATCTGCTTTATCTGTACATGATAAAAATCATGAAATATGGTATATCGACTCGGGTGCAACACATCATATGACAGGTCGTAAGAATTTGATTAAGGATTATGTAGAGATACCGACTGTTGTCTTAACTATTGCAAATGGTGAACAATTAGAATGCAAGGGAATTGGTAACGTAGATATTAAACTATTTAATGGTAATATAAATACTATTTCTAATGTCATGTATGTACCAAATCTCTCAGTTAATTTATTATCTGTTCTTGATCTTGTTAAGAAAGGCTATATTACTTTATTTGACTCTGAAGGATGTAAAATGTTTAGTTCAAGTGACTGCAAAGTTATTGGTAAGGTTTTAGTCACTGGCTCGGAGATAGGAAAATCTTATCAACTTGACATTTGTCATGAAAATGCCAATATTACCAAAACTGTAGAATCTATTGATCTTTGGCACAAACGAATGGGTCATTTAAATATTCATGCTATTAAACAATTACGAGATCATAAGAATAATATTAATTTTACAGATACTATAGAGGTTAATACGTGCGAAACTTGCATCAAAGGTAAGCATTCAAGAGATCCGTTTGTAAATAATCCTAATAAAGAGCTAGCTGCAAATAAATTAGATTTGATCCATACTGATCTTTGTGGACCATTACCGGTCGAATCTAATGGTGGTAAAAAATACTTTTTAACTTTTATTGACGACCATAGTAGAAAAGTATTCATCTACTTTTTAAGAAACAAATTCGAAATAACTTCGAAGGTCAAAGAGTTTGTTAGAATGGTTGAAAACCAATGTTCAGCAAAAATAAAAGTTATTCGGTCGGACAATGCTAAAGATTACTGCAATAAGAATTTAGAAAAATATTTTATGCATAAAGGTATCATTCATCAATTGACAGTTCCTTATACTCCCCAACAAAATGGAGTAGCCGAACGCATGAACCGTACTATAATCGAAAAGGTTAGATGTATGTTGTTTGAGTCAAAATGTAATTTCGAGCTATGGGCTGAAGCAGCTCATACGGCAGTGTACCTAATAAATCGATCGCCTACTAAGAAATTACATGGCAAGGTTCCTGACGAAATATGGTTCAACAAAACTGTCAACTACAATATTCTAAAAGTTTTTGGTTGTGACGCATACGCTCACGTTATCAAAAATAATCGAAATAAATTACAGCCAAAAAGTAAAAAGTTTATGTTTGTAGGATATGACGATACATCTAAGGGGTACAGGTTGTTTGATCCTGATACAAATAAAATAACAATATCTCGGGATGTTAAGTTTATTGAGAATCAATTCTCTTTTACAAATAATAATGCGAATGTGCATGATTTGATACCATTTCACTTCAAAGTAAATAATGAATCAGATGATGAAGAATATGAGAATGCTGAGGGTCAAATGGAAACGGCGACAAATGACAATTCATGTAACGACATTCGTGAATATAACAACAGTACTACTGAAGAAATTCAACCACAAGAAGATTCGGCTAGTACGAGTAGCGAGCAACCAAACCGTCGATATCCAGTACGTACACGCAATGAACCCGAAAGGTATGGCAATTCTATATCAAATTTTTGTGGTGATCAACTAGAGCCATCTACAGTAGCCCAAGCCTTAAGCTCTCCTGATGCACAGCTTTGGAAGGAAGCTATGCAAGCAGAAATAGATGCATTTCATCAGCATAAGACATGGGTCTTAGTTGATAGACCACAGAATAAAAATATCGTACAAAATAAGTGGATATTTAAAATAAAACGTGGTGCTGATGGTAAAATAAGTAGATACCGAGCACGTCTAGTCGCAAAAGGCTATACACAGTGTAAGGGCGAGGACTATACAGAGGTGTTCTCACCAGTAGTTCGACATACATCGCTTAGAATTCTATTCACTGTAGCAGCTGAACTTAATCTCGATATTGAGCATTTAGACGTACAGACAGCGTTTTTAAACGGTGATTTATTCGAGGAAATCTATATGTCGCAACCAAACGGTTTTGTTAAACCGGGCGAAGAAGCCAAAGTGTGCTTACTAAAGAAAGCGATCTATGGATTAAAACAATCTTCGCGAGCGTGGTATTCCAAAGTGAAAGATGTATTACTAAAACTACAATACAAACAATTGGACACAGAACAATGCATTTTTGTGAAAGGGGAGGGAGAGAACATCGTTATAATATCTTTATACGTCGACGATTTTTTCCTTTTCTACAACAATAAAACACTAGCTATTTCACTAAAAAATGCCTTGTCTAAAGCATTTAAGATAAAAGAACTAGGCCAGTTGAGCAATGCGTTAGGTGTCCAAATTACGCATAATAAAGATCGGGGGGAACTACATTTGTGTCAAGAACAATACATTTTGCATGTTTTGGATAAATTTGGCATGACCGAATGTAAGCCAGTCAAGACTCCATTAGAGCCAAATATTAAACTTGTGCCGAGTAATGTCTGCAATAATAATTTACCTTATAGGGAATTGATAGGTTCATTGATGTATTTGTGTCAGATGACTAGACCTGATTTGGCTTACAGTGTATCATATTTAAGCCAGTTTAATAATTGTTATTCCCAGGACCACTGGACTGCCGCAAAACGTATTCTGCGTTATTTAAAGGGTACTTTAAAAACGCATTTAGTTTTTAAAGGTAGTAATGACAAAAAATTTAAGATAACGGGTTATACGGATGCTGATTGGGCTAGTGATATAGATTGTAAGTCATTTACTGGTTATGTGTTTAAACTAAATAATAACACTATATCATGGAGTTGTCAAAAGCAAACTTGTGTTGCACTGTCTTCAACCGAGGCAGAATACATTGCTCTAAGTGAAGCTACAAAGGAAGCATTGTATATTAAACAATTTTTGACTGAGTTGTTAAAGTTTAATAATTCTGTTATAATCTACGACTGTAACAAAGATATAGAGCTGTTTAATGACAACCAGTCTGCTCAGAAGTTAGCATATAATCCTATTTTTCATAAACGCACTAAACATGTTGCCGTACGTTATCATTTCGTTAGAGATGCTGTAGCACAAAATAGTATAAAGATTTTGTATAAACCGACAACGGAAATGATTGCTGATATTTGTACAAAATCACTTCCTTATCCGAAGCATCTTTTTTGTGTGGATGAACTACTTTTGACAGATAAGTAATACAAGTAAAGTTATTATTATAACCCTAGACTAATGTTAGTTTAAGGGGGCGTGTCAAAAGAGTTTTTGTAAACTAAACTATCATTACTCTATGATGGAAGACAATGTATTTAAAATATTCATCTTGAAATATACTGTCATTGGAATACTAATTGTTTTTTATCTGATTTACTATTTTATAATTATTATTTGATATTTACAAGAATTTTCAATCAGCTAAAAATACGTCCTGAATGGGTGGTAGGAAAATAAATTTGGACTATTTAAAAGAGCTTTCTATTAAGTCATATTTGATTTAAGGTAATTTTGATTGGAGCGTTCGTTCTATTGTATTATCCATGACTCATAGCGTCCCCTGTTTGTTTGAATTTGATGACACTATTTTGTTGCTTCTAATATGTTTAAATAATTAACTTGAAACTTCACTGGTGAATTATAGTATTTTATATATAGTCAAATAAAACGTTTACTGTTTCCCAAATATATATAAATAAATAATAATATATGTATTATAAGAATTACATTGACGCGTGACTCGGAAGTAGGTCGCGAAGTCAGCTAAATATGTGCGGAGATGACAGCGTGAAGTTGTCGAGAACCGTTTAATCGCAGCTCGTGGATAATATCCGTCCTTACCAGCTCCACCTGATTGCATATTTTGTGTATTTGGAAAAAAAGTATGTGTAATCGGATGGTATATTATATCTATAACGTATTCTGCATTTCGTTTAATTGATTCAGAAAAAAACGGCAAAACTAGAACATATATGCCATTTAAATGTTGCCAACACTACAAACGTACGTATGGTTGTTTGAATGTGACCAGTGCGAAATTGTATTTTAAGAGAGAAATCAAAATGAAAGCTCTGTAAATATACACAGAACAGTATGTTCGGTTTATGATGCTATTGTTAGTTATAAGCTATGAAGCTTAGATAGAACACTATTGTGTTCATTTATAGACAACATATATATATATATATATTAGTTATCGCGTGAATATCATTTTGGTAGATCACATGATAATTATTTTGTGAGATAATCTAAATATATATGCAAGCTCGCTGAATACGACACGATCTTCTTTGCCGGAAATCTCTGCTCCTTACCGGATGGGTCACTATACTGAAACGACGTTAAGCGCTTCATTCAACCAGTTCAACGCTTATCAAAAATTCGCATTGTCACGAGTTCGGTACAGAACAAGCGGTGTGCCGAGTACGATTTGACTTGAGTCAGACTCGATTCCTTCTTTGGACTCGCCTACTCGAATACTAATTTATTTTGATTCGAGTACGCCGGTCTCGATTCCGGTACTCGAGTCAGGAGGAATCGGTTCCTACTCGCTAACTCGATTCTATTTATACAAGTCCTACTGACTCGAGTCTAGTATTCGAGTTTGGTTAACTCGCTTGTACTCGCAAACTATTTACATAAGCTCCTATGCCCTATTCGATCTTTATTCGATGTTTATTATATTTTAATAAAAATTACAGTATTATTATTTCTGTGTCATCATCATTATGCTTAACCTAACCTACACGCTGTTTGAAGCTAACTCCTTTCTATTTTTCCTTTTTGTTCTAAAATCGGACTCTAGTTCTGGACTGGACTAAAATTTCCGGACTCGTATTTCTAGACTCGAGACTAGGGATCGGACTCGAGTCTAGAAATATTCGAATACCAAACATAGAATTCGAGTACTGGGCTCGAGTCAGGGAATCGAGTCCTGATTCGAATACCGTATACACTGACTCGAATCGACTCGATCCACCGAAACAGCGACTCGGTATATCAAAATCAAAAATCAAAAATCAAAATAATATTTATTCAACATAGACCTTTACAGGCACTTATTGACGTCAACAAACAAAACAAAAAATAAGCTTAAATAATAAAAAAAAAAACAAAAACCTTGTCCGTACGTACGAATAAGGAAAAAAAAAAGAAAAAATATATTGACTCGACACCTGTTCGGAAATTGGGAGAGCCTTCTCGAGAAGAACAGGCAAGAAACACTGAAGGTCTATTTTTTATCTCCTCTTTTCAATGTTAATAATTATAATAATATAATATAAAAATACAATATAGTATAAGATACAATCATACCTAATACGATTACAGTCGTATGTATGTTTACATACACATATAAAATAATACAATATTATAAATAATGTTGTTACCAAACATGGCTCTATGAATAGTGTCCCTATTCCCAAATACTGTGATCATTTAGATAGTCACTTACTTTATAATAACCTTACTCATGAGTGTATTTTTGATATGGATTTTAAATTTATATAAAGGTAAATCAATGACACTTTGCGGAAGCTTGTTAAACATAGATATACATTTCCCCAAGAACGAAGCTATCACTATCACTAAGCGAGCCTTAGATACATTGCGAGTAAACTAGCAACTACAATATAATGAAACGTCATTTTAGCCGGATAGTCCATTGTCCGTAGCAATCGGCGTAGAAGTTGTGGGTAGGCGAGCGATAGCATTGTTGCTTCGAAGGAACCGTGTTGATATCGGGTTATTACCATATCACATTGTGTTGCTAGCCGCTTGCGTTTTATAGATTTTTTTTCAAACATCAAACAATTTGTGCCAGTATGCATTGTGATAACTAGAGATCGGATGCATATTTACCTAAAGTTAATTTTTGGCTCACAAATTATGGAAGCGGCTATTTAAAATACATTTTGTTAAATAAAAAACCCCGGGAAAATATGGGACTGCAAATTTAACGTACAGTGATATTGTTTGAAAATTACTAAATTAGCACGTGGTATTTATTTTCAAAAGACCGAGACTCCGGGTTTATTTATACAACTATGCATACGTATTTACGTGAAGTTTAGTTTCAGTTCCCCGTGCGATTTATGAATGTACGATTTATTACATGGAGAGTGTTATACGAAAGTAGTGAGCTAGTTTGACTAAAACAATAATCAATTAAATAATTGAATAAAAAAACAGAAATGGTGAAAAATTTCATTTAACAAAACAATAAAAAGCCGTTTCCATACTTTGTCTTAAACTAACTTTAGGTAAATATATGCATCCGATTATCCGATCTCTAGTGATAACACAGGTCAATAAGTATGACCGTGTACAGATATACGTTTTAAGTCGCAGTCTTCGACTATTGTACATCCGTTACATTGTACATCCGACTATTGTACAAGTCGTAGGCCCTTATGGCCAAGGCAAGGCTGAGCTTAGTCGGCAGGTCACGTGGTCAGACCGCTCTGGCCGCGTGCAGTCCCACAGAACCTCTGACACTTGCCGTCCTAGGCACGTTTCGTGCTCGTGAGGATACTCAGCCTCTCTCCTGAGAGAGAAAAAGAGATAGACTAATGTGGTGTTAACGTTAAACGTATTTGAACACTTTTTAAACACCAATTGAAACAATTATTTTATTAACGCACATATGTATAAACATATATATTTAATTGCTAGCTGACGCGGCAGTCTTCGCCTCAAACGATAAATTAAAGACGTGAACGTTTATTTTTTTTTTCATAACACGTATCAACAAAACAAAAGAAGTTTGCTTCATGCGTACCAGCGAAACATTGTCATATTTATTCACCTTTTGACACTTCTCATGACTTCCACAAATAATTCAAGACCAAAAGGAGATAATTTTTTTTAGGCCCACTAGAAAACGGCAACGTTTATTGATATTACTGAAGTCTAAAATATCAATTTATTATTAAAAGCAATTGCACGATATTATGAGTAAAAATGAAACGGGAATAATAAAATCAATTAATTAAACTTAGTAATGACATTTGAAGTAAAGGAACTAACGTTTTTTAAATCAATATGTAAGATGATTTAATATATATACAAATAATATATAAATATAATAATAGATAAAGGATAGTGTATTATTTCTTTTTTATTTTATTTAAAAGTATTGAACTCTCAATAATTATTTTAATACTATTTTAGATTATTTAACTATTAGTTCGTCAGTCCAGTATCGTCGTGGAACGGAACGCGTCATCATTTTTGACAGCGACAGAATGGTACCTACACTGACATCCAATTGACGTCGGTTTGTTTTCAACCGAATTCTATGTTTACGTTTCCAACGGCTTGATTTCGTTTTCTTTCCCGTATCCAAAAAAAATAATACGATTTCGGGCGTTTGGTAGTGGCCAAAGAAGATTGTATTTTTCAAGAATAAAAAAGTGTTAAATAGCATTTACGTAAAAAACAATTTGAATACAAATCAAAATAAAGCTACTAACTACTAATAATTTTTAGGTTATTTATTTTTCATGTTTTAATTGATTTCTCAATATTCCCGTTGGATAAAAACAAGCTAGTGTTCCTTATAATATCTAGGGTTAATAAGAAATTATTTAACGTATGTCTCATTAATAAACGTTACATTTTGTAGTGGGCCTATTCTCCATACAAGAAAAAATTATCTCCTTAGCCAAATTGGTCCAGGCGTTGTCGTGTCGAGATTTAGCGGAACTAGCGTATGATGTAATGGCAGATATATTGCACTATAAACGCTATATTATATCTTGTTACGGTTGCAGACTGATAGATCCTCGAATCGTATCAGGCGATTCGAAAACGATTCGAAATGGATCAAGTTACATCGAATGTCTGTATGATATCGAAATGTATCATCGAATAAGTATCTCTGTTGCTTTCATATTTCGATTGAAAATGACAGATGGTGCAGTCGCCCTTCAGTTTTATGAAGAAATTCATAAAGTTTTAGGTTAGTTTTGCTATCTTATTCATTAATTTTTATAGACTGTATCTTATTTCCAAAATCTGTGAATGTTATATTACGTGTGTAATATAACATCCATAAGTTATGATTGATTCTGTATCAAACATCTACGATTTATATAAAGTCTATGGATTGAACCCGACACAGATTAAATAAATTTTTACAACTGTATTTTTCTTTTCAAAATCTATGAATGTTATATCACGTGTTATTAAGTTAGAAACGATTCTGTATCAAACATCCACGCTTTATTAAGTCTATAGCTTAAAACCACTGAACCAACAATGCATTCAGTTCACAAAAGTCCAGAACCGATTTGAATTAAAAACGATTTCCGCTACACAGTGCTCTTAACGATAATACGCAGAAGAACAATAAAATCTCCAAGATGTAATATAACACGCGCATATTGGATTACAAGCGTTTTATGCTTTCTCTTGTTAGTGTTAGGAACGAATTTGCAATGGCACGGTGGTTTTATAGTTTCATGTGAATTCCGATGCTTATGCGCTTGCGCCCTTGACAAAATAATGGCAGTGCCGCCTCCGTTGGAAGCATCGCTGACAAGGAAACAATACGCAATACTTTTATCAATTTATTATCAACCTTTACTTCATCATTCTTCATCATAGATAGTGATCGAAGAGGTAGGTGTATTATGTATAATAATATCCATTAAATAGTTTTAACGTTTCTAATGTGATTTTTCCGCTCACACTGCAAACGCAGGCTGAATCTTACGAGATTACTGAATGTTTTGAAGTATTTAGTTCAGCAGTGCACTCGTGCGAAGCCGCGACATGTCGCTAGTCTACACTTAATATTATAAAGAGGAAAGATTTTTGTGTGTAACAAATAAACTCAAAATGTACTGAACCGATTTTAATAATTTTTTAATAAGTTACATTATCACTGAGTAACATAGGCTATATTTTGTACTAGATTAATATAGAAATCTTTAGAAATTCTTACTAAAACCGTAAAATGTCTTTCATCGCTTACGCTGCGAAGAGTAATGTCTACCCGTGCGAAGCCGGGATGGGCCGCTAGTTATTTAATATAGCTTTCCGCCCGCGGCTTCGCCCGCGTTATATTCGAATTTCCCACAGGAAGGATATGTTTTAACAATACTGCCATACAACCTTTCACCCCCTCCTTTCAACCTTTTACAACCCTTTTCTGCTTTAAAAGGTAGCCTCTGCCCTTTCTCAGCCTCTAGACTATCTGTGTACCAAATTTCAATTAAATCGGTTCAGTGGTTTTAACAATATTTTCATACAACCTATTATCCCTCCTTTCAACCTTTTACAACCCTTTACAACCTTTTTTGTATAAAAAAGTAGCTTGTGTCCTTTCTCGGGCTTTAGACTATCTGTGTACCAAATTTCATTTAAATCGGTTCAGTAGTTTTGGCGTGAAAGCGGAACAGACAGACAGACAGACAGAGTTACTTTCGCATTTATAATATTAGTATGGTTGAAGCGTTTTCGAGCGATCCGCAACAGCACCGCAGATATGGTGCTGTATTTTCAAACGTAATAAACGCAGATACATCGTTATTTTTATATACATCTCCGCTAAAAGAGTACTCTTATTATATATAGAATAATAAAAAAATATTACCTACTCAATTTTCAGAATGAAATTAAAAAGCGAGATTAATGTGTTAAGATGTACGAGGAATGAATGGTATTCAAAGAAGTCATTGGTCGGAGGAACTGTTTTTTTTTTTAATAGAACCTACACATGTTAAGCGGTGATACGGTGTTATGATATATTTTTAAAATGCATACTATCTTGTAAAACTGTGATAAAAATAATGCCTAGATTTTATTTAAAAACCAATAGCTCTAGTACATATAATTGACACATATCCCTATTAATATTATATACGTGAAAGTATGTATGTATGGATGTTTGTAACTCTTTCACGTAAAAACTACTTAATGTATTTTAATGAAACCTTACAATTATATAGCTCATACATCAGAATAACACATGGGCTGCAATTTATGAAGATACTGTGTATTCACACAGTATTTCATAAATTTCACAGTTAAATTACACATATATTTCACAAATATTGTGCGTGTTAAAGAAACTTTACAATAGTACAGCTCATACATCAGAATATAACACATAGGCTGCAATTTATGAAGACACTGTGTATTCACACAGTATTTCATAAATTTCACAGTTAAATTACACATATATTTCACAAACATTGTGCGTGTTAAAGAAACTACAATAGTACAGATCATACATCAGAATAACACATAGGCTGCAATTTATGAAGACACTGTGTATTCACACAGTATTTCATAAATTTCACAGTTAAATTACACATATATTTCACAAACATTGTGCGTGTTAAAGAAACTACAATAGTACAGATCATACATCAGAATAACACATAGGCTGCAATTTATGAAGATACTGTGTATTCACACAGTATTTCATAAATTTCACAGTTAAATTACACATATATTTCACAAACATTGTGCGTGTTAAAGAAACTACAATAGTACAGATCATACATCAGAATAACACATAGGCTGCAATTTATGAAGATACTGTGTATTCACACAGTATTTCATAAATTTCACAGTTAAATTACACATATATTTCACAAACATTGTGCGTGTTAAAGAAACTACAATAGTACAGATCATACATCAGAATAACACATAGGCTGCAATTTATGAAGATACTGTGTATTCACACAGTATTTCATAAATTTCACAGTTAAATTACACATATATTTCACAAACATTGTGCGTGTTAAAGAAACTACAATAGTACAGATCATACATCAGAATAACACATAGGCTGCAATTTATGAAGATACTGTGTATTCACACAGTATTTCATAAATTTCACAGTTAAATTACACATATATTTCACAAACATTGTGCGTGTTAAAGAAACTACAATAGTACAGATCATACATCAGAATAACACATAGGCTGCAATTTATGAAGATACTGTGTATTCACACAGTTTTTCATAAATTTCACAGTTAAATTACACATATATTTCACAAATATTGTGCGTGTTAAAGAAACTTTACAATAGTACAGCTCATACATCAGAATAACACATAGGCTGCAATTTATGAAGACACTGTGTATTCACACAGTATTTCATAAATTTCACAGTTAAATTTCAAATTTCATAGACATTGTGCGTGTTAAAGAATGATGATAACTGTGAAAGTTCCTCCCCGAGGGAGACTATGTATGCGCGCAGGATTCGGCCCTTTACAGAGGTTCGGACTTGTTTCGGCAGGTCCTGAACCGTTCACTGGAGAGCCGCAGCAGCGCCGCAAGCACTCCCACGGTGGCTGCGGCGCCGGCGTGCGCGGAGGGGCTGATGCCCGTGACGTTGGTGCCGCAGCACGTCATCACCTCCGGCACTGCCAAAGACTGCGTGCGCCTGCGCGGCCTGCCCTACGAGGCCGATGTAAGATATCTCACACAAGACACGGACAAACATCAACCTCCTCTCCAGTGATGGCAATAACGACTGTTTTGTAATAATGAATAACACTGTTATGTTATTTTCCTATAACTGTTATTGTAAACTGTTATATTGCTGTTTTGACAAATGTTGTTGAGTACGATTGTTATTATAGCTAGCTTAGTTATTCTTAACAATGATATGGCTTACGACTGTCAGAATATTAGGCAGTAATTTAGATAATTTAGCACTAATTACCTAATCAATATAATTTTCTGACGTATTTAAAAGTTCATTGATCTGTAAATAATTTGTTATTTACATTCAATGGTTACATTATTTACTTATTGCAACGAATAATTTAATTTGCATACGCGCGATCGCACAACAGCAAATAATGCGTGACTAAAAAAATGACAACAGCTTAGGCACCAGCAAGCCAGCAACAGTTTACCTAATCGTTATTTCAAATCACACTGTAAATCAAAATGAGTCTAATTGTTATACGCGCGAAGGTACAAAATTGTGAATTTGGGATTAGTAAAATTACTGTAAGAAATAAACAAATAGGAACTTTATTTCCTTGTGAGAAAAGTTAATATTATAAGAATAGGCAGTGAGGCAACAGAGCGAGCATCTACGCCTACACAACGGTTAGCTTTGTCTCGCTCGCACTTGTAGCTTGTAGCGCAGTCGTGCTCGCTCGCTCCGCGCCGCACACACGCAAGTGGCAACGACAACAATGCGACTAGGCGATCATTTTGTCAACAGCAACAGCAGGATAACAGTATAAGTCGTTGTTAAATAACGTGTTATTCATTACGGGAAAATAATTCATTATATTATCTGTTATTGAAATAACGACCATTACTACACACAACTCAACGGGACATCGAGAGCATATCGGGGATTGACTGCTGTACCAAAGGATTCTGGGCAGAGCCAGGTAGAGATGTGACATAGCTGGAGGCGGGGCTCGACAGACTACGATCGGAAAGGGAGGCAAGCTTCGAGCGGCTTTGCCCCGGACCGCTTTACTGTGTCATCATCATCTTAGCCTATCGCCGTCCACTGCTGGACATAGGCCTATCCAATCGATTTCCCGCGCGACCGGTCCATTGCCACCTGCATCCAACGAGACCCAGCGATCTTCACCAGGTCGTCGGTCCATCTGGCAGGTGGCCGTCCCACACTGCGCTTGGTGGTACGTGGTCTCCACTCAATAACCCTTTTACTGTGTAGAAACGGACATCCCGGGTCGGTCTCACTGTGAGTTTGTAATTTCATAAGTTTATAGGTTTACACACACACACACACATACATACACACAACGCAGAAACACAAAATATTGTAAGTGACAAGAAACTCTATTTGCAATATTTTTTATCATAACTTTTTTTTTTCTCTATTATTATTGTTTTTAGTCTTAAGTCTCAGATGTCCCGTGTCGCGTCTATCTCACCGTACATGAACTTAGAAATGCTACTTCTGTAACCGAACCACTGGCTTTTGTAATACAGGCTTGACCTAGCATAAAAGTCAGGGGACTAAACTACTGCGATAAATTATAAGCCATTTACATTTTAATATATAATATAATGATACTGCCGTGAAACATCTCATCAAAACATACACCATCTCTCCTACTCCAAGCAGCTTTTGCCCCAACAACCATTCATCAGCCCATATCCGTTTGTTTCCATTTTCTTTCGTGACGTTTTATTATTTCCTTTGCGCTTGTATGTCTATCCGTTGCCCTAAATCCCATAACACAAGTCTTACAGAGCTTACTTTGGGCTAGGCTAATTGGTCACACCAATAAGAATTGTAAGAAATATTTATTTTATTTATTAAAACTTCATTGGTGTTTTGCTATTATTTACTTCTCTACCGAATTTAGAGAAGAACTGATATTATTTCAATTATTTGGTGTTATACGAAAACTTCAATATAATGACTCATGTTTTTCATACTTTTGTTTACAAGCGTACTGGATGAGCTAAATCATTGGTGAGTTTTACCTGCAGTCATATGTTACGTGATTTTGTCAATGGCTGATTTTAATTTAATATAATTAACGATTTATTGACGGGGGATTCTTTCGCTAACATCCTGTTAATATTCAGTGGAAACAAGTGACTGACGTCATCGCAAGATATAAGTTGTATTGTAAATAATTTAGTACGTCAATCGAAATAGGGCAGCTGACTGCAATTGAAAATGGACTATATTTTTATTGTAGAAATATCTAACTTGAATGATAGTTGTCTCATAAATGCATGTCAAAATTGAGATTGCTGTTTATTTTCACATTTTAGACCTAATTTCACCATACTCTGTTTGTTAAAATAACGTCTTGTTAAACCGTTAACAGCTTGTTAGAGTTAGCAAGTGTCCCACCATGTGCAAACAAGAGATTAGTTAGCTTGATGGACTGTTAAATTTAATGACTGCTCTAGTGGTTCGTTAATCTGTAACAGACGATTATTTTACTGTCAAGATGGACGCGGCGTACAATTTTATTATGGATGACGAAGATTTTTTAAAAATCACTACCTAGGTATTTTACAAATCAAAGAAAATACCTACCACGAACGAAAACACCACGAAACGTCAATCAAATACCTACACCATGGAATTATTTAATAAATAATAATATTTTTTTTGTAATTCCATGACCAACACAAACAATAGAGAAATAACCTGGCAAAACCAAATATTATGCGCTTGCTTTAGAAACTTATAGAGAGAACGACAATTTAATTTGTTCACATTGTATTGCTACTTGACACATTATACGACCAGTAGAAATTAGACGCATTTCCGTATAGTAAGAGTGATGCACGACGACACTATTATTTGGTTGTATTACAAATTGAATGAACGTTTCGCAGTTCATTCAGTTAACGGTTGATTTAGTAATGGCTTGTTAATTTTACAATGTAGGATCTAGAATAACTTAACAACTCTGTTAATTTTAACAAGCCATTACACAACAGACGATTAGTTTAAGTTTGGTGAAATTAGGTCTAAATGTCGTAATTCGAATTTAACTAACACATTTCGAACTTTCTCATATTGAAATGCAACAGTTTTTAATATAAATATGCAAAACAAATTGATTGGCAATTTTGTTTTACGCTGATACAAATTAGGCGAGTTCACTCAATTTTGCTGTCACGATTGCAGTTGCGACAGCGGCACAAACATGGCGCTGTACCTTCAAAAGTAATAATCGCAGATGCATCGTTACTTCTGCAATATTTGTCAGCTAAAAAGCACTCTTAATATATCGTCGGCTTGGAGGAAGACTGTCATAACTCAAAATACACAAACTTTCGGAGGAAGCATTTAAACCTTTTTACTGGATAAAATGTACTCAGATCTCGATCTAATTAAATAATTAGAAACCATATTCTTTACAGGTGGCTTTATTATTATATAGACATTATTATTATTACAGACAAATTGAAGTTGTTTCATTGCGAAAACATAATGCATTTTTTTGAGTTATGACAGTCTTCTTCCAAGCCAACGAATATGGAATAAAGAAAAATGTCGTCTACCAAATCATGTCGAATTGTCCGTATGTTGCAAAGCTTCTTGCTACTTATTATTAACGTATAGAAATTTAAAAAATCTGTTGACAGGTGAAGCATATTCTCACCTTCTTGGACGAATTCGCCAAGCACATCGTGGTCCAAGGAGTTCACATGGTGTTCAATGCACAGGTAACTCATTGTCTCTTTGTTTCTATGTAAGGTAGGTGTCAAAATATGTTGCCGATTTCGGTGGCGTCAGCGAAACGACAGGCTTTGATTTTGCTCCACGAAAATCGCCGCTATTATGACCGACATAAGAGTTGTTTAAATTCAAGGTTAAATCCCGACGTAGCGTTTACATATTTCGCTGTGAATCAAATTGATTTGACGTCTTATTAGTACTTCTCAGTGTTATAGTAAAGAATTATTTTATAGAAATAAAACGGCTTAAATAAAAAGGCACTTTTTGTTACATTGATATTTTTAGCAATGCAAATAAGTCTTAAAGTCTGCTAAGAAGCCCATTTTGACAGATGTCATCTTTGCAGCTTATCTGTAACAGATAAACTGTAACAACTGTGACATCTGTCAACATGGTAACGATGACATATGTAACGGATTTGTTAGATTGTGAAGACTTTAGGTATAAGACTTTAGATACTCGTATATACCAGGTACCGCAAACGGCTTCGTAATAATATTTACTGGTGAGTATCTATGAGTAGTGAATAATTTGTAGAAAACATATTAGCTACTGATTTTGTCGACCGTTTAAAAACTTACTTACTCCCCGTTTGAAGAACTCCATACTGTAGTCCTTCGGGATACCTCGGGAGCTCATTCCACAATCGAAGTGTACGGAGGAAATTCGTCTGGAACCGCACTGTACGGAACCATTTAGGTACTAATGATACAACTTTTTTTTTCTTACTAACTAATTAAATACTTTTTTCCAACCTCACCAACGAAGAGGTTTAGTTTATAATATAATAAATAATATGTAGAATTGTGAAAAGATTCTTTCGTTATTAATTCACATAATTTTGAAATATATTCGGAAAAAAGCGCCAATTATTATAGCGCCGAAAAAACGTGTTTTTTAATGTTCACAGTCAATTTCTCTGTAAAATGTACAGTGTTTATTATATTTCCGCAAAAACTAGAAAATAAGGAAGAAATACAGAAATCAATGTAAATTCTGCGTAACTGGAGTATTTGAAAAATTCGTGTTAAAGTATTTAAATTTCGAATGTACATTTGAATAGGTTGTTGTATAAAAAGTAGAGGTGCGAAGTTACGGAATGTAACAGTATCGATACTAGGTTTGACAGCGGAACGATATCGCTGCGAGAGTGTACTTTCACTGGCAGTTTCCGTTATCTAGCTGCCAAATGTTGGAGTAATATACCTCCTCCTTTAAGACAATTAAAGACTATCTAAATTTTCTTTCAAAAACCATATTAAATTACTTCTCTTACAAAAACAACGATTAGGTATTCCAAAGGGGTATTCGGTAGCGGATTTCGCCATTTGAACGGCGGACTCACATTTTTTGCTCGATCTTTTACTGCTGTGATAGTATTAAAATATTAGATATTCTACTTGTGTGCGTGTTCGTATGTGTGCGTGTGTGCTATTGTACTTGTATACGCAAATACGCTTGCTTGTGGGCGTGCAAAATGATTTAAGTCACTATAAGACCTTTGTAATTTCCTTCTAAGAAACCGTCGGGTGGTAGCAGAATACCAGTGCTTTTCTCACATCCCGATGTGAGTAAATTTCAGTCACTGAGCTACGACCCTTTTGCACTTCTGCAGCGCACACAATTTAGTTTGTTTTGTGTAATTGTTAAGTTTGTATAATTTTAAGTCCTTTGTATTTGTGTGTGATGAAGTTAAGTGTAAATAAAGTTTTATCTATGTATCTATCTATCTCAGTGTCAACCGAGCGGGGAAGCCTTTATCCAAATGGACAGCGAAGCGAGCGCGTTCTTGTGTGCTCAACAGAAACACCATCGCTACATGACGTACGGCAAGAAGCAACGGTATATAGAGGTACGCATAAATTGTGCGGCAACTGGCACAGCTCCGCTATACAGACTGAACAGAACATTCAAAGATTTGCATACTCATTGATTCGGAACTGGATATTTACGTGTATTTTGATTGGCGAATTTTTTTTTTAATTCTTGTACACCGACATAGGGTTGCCGATTTATTTATTTATTCATAGTTTACCAACAGATTTTACACTATTAACATGAAATCATATAGCATGCATTAATACATTATTAGAGTGCAAACCCAATTACAGATAAACTCAACGTTCATAAAACATTTACCAGGTGTTCTTAATATTAATTTAATTTAATTTTTTGGTTGGTTAATCACTAATTAATCACTAGCAGTTACTAATACATAAACTATTGTTATAGATAGAGCAAGATAACAAAACCAAAACCATTTTCTTTTGTCCCTAACAGTAAACATACATTTTTAATTTTATATTTTTACTTTTGCTCATTAGTATTGCATTGAGGGTAGTGGTATAATGTGCTGACTGAGCGTAGCGCTTAGGTCGGACAGTTTTCAGCGCAGATTTTCTGCCGGAACGGAAAGTTATCTAAACATTCAATTGAACTTAAAATCTTAGAAAGAAAGAAAGAGATATTTATTTGGCCATTCTTGTAAAATATGATTCTTATGATAATATACTAAAAAAAAACATCGAAGTTTGGCCAAAAAGGCCCCTACCTCAGCTAATGCTTTTACTGCTATACGCAGCAAAAGCGCTGGTTTCAGGTAGGACCGTTAATTCTATTATATAGTCTGTGGTCATGACAGTGACATTATTAAAACAATAACAGATAAGCAAAAATAGTGCAAAAGGAATAGAAAAGTAACCATTTTGACGTTAGGTACAATCAATTTGTAACATATTATATTACAGAAGCATTTCAAAAGAAGATCTTACATATCAAAACACTTAATACAGTCCACTTTTATATATATACTAGCGACCCGCCCCGGCTTCGCACGGGTATATAGGGTTCATAGCTTTTTTATCATTAGACAATACAAACATGTTTTGCTTAGAGGTTACTCTTGACAGCGCGACATGTAATTGGCCATGTGAATAACACTCAACGCTCAAATCTAATCTAGTACTATAGTGTACATATGTATCTCGTAGGGTTCAGGCAGCGTTTTTGCAATGTAAGCGCAAAAAAACGTGCTATCTACGACATCACATTAGAAACCTCTAAATTTATCAGTGTTTCTCTACTATATTAGGCATGTATTATACATAGAACCTTCCTTAAGAATCACTCTATGTATTAAAGAAAACCGCGTCAAAATCCGTTGCGTAGTTTTAAAGATGTAAGCATACATATTGACAGACAGACGGCGGATAGCGACTTATACTATGTAGTGATATATACACTACTTTACTTGATCTTTAAATATATTTAATAATAATCACTCGTCCGATACGCACGTGCAAAACTATTTTGTTAAATATTATGCCGCGTCACTATTTATTAACACACACATTGAATTGTTTTAAGGGAGTTTTGTACCAGTCTGTATGGCAACACTGTGCCGGTGTTGCTATTAATATAATGTCGATAGTAATGTGAACGTGTGTTACATATAAGCAAAGCACAGCTAAGCGCTTCTATTTTAAATTAATTATATACAGTTGCGAATGTGTCTATAATTAATATGTATAGCCCAATGAGAGCGGAGAAGGGCGTAGGGCTGTGCGCTCCAGACCACAGGACGAAGGTGAGATGTTTTCATTAAGCATCG
Source organism: Scirpophaga incertulas (assembly GCA_036419045.1). Lineage (NCBI taxonomy): Eukaryota > Metazoa > Arthropoda > Insecta > Lepidoptera > Crambidae > Scirpophaga > Scirpophaga incertulas. The sequence goes on along the minus strand of CM071626.1, from coordinate 43,664,239 downwards.
ATCTGACGCGAACTGACATACACTGCGTAATGCCCTTCGCTTAAAAATGCAATGAATTCCATAATGTGCCGTCAGCGAAATACATTTAAATTGTCGAAATTAGATATTTGGTGTTGCTTCTATTATAAATTAATTTATGACTATATATATACTTTATTGCCATAATCAGAGTTACATAAAAAAAGTATAAATTGTGGTTTCACAAAGCTGGAGTTATCTCTGTTAGAGATTTTCCAGCCAACCTGTAAATGTCTACGGAATGCTATTTATAGTGAGATACGTCAAAGCAACCAAAGTTATAATATATATACTAAAGTTATAAATATATATACAAACATACATGTAATGCTATAAATAAAGATATACGTTTTATAATATATTTTTCTATTGATGAAAAAAAAATATCGGCATAAATTGGAACGTTATCTGCCATTCAAATGTTGCCAACGCTACAAAAGTTTTTTTTAATGTTACCAGTGCGAAATTGTATTTGTTTTTAATTTTTTTGTGGTTTATATTATGACGTAGAATGATTTGTATGTAAACTAGCTATGCCCGTAGCTTCGCCCGCTTCGCCTTAGGAATATTCCTAGGCATGTGCGTACAACATGAACGACACATAATTGGAGCAGTACACATATGGCAATTCAAAACTTAAATTTTAAAATGAGAAAACATAAACATATAATATATTAGTCACTGTCCAAAGATATCTATTGTCTCGTGACGAGTGTTCGAGATATCATTGTATTGACCACACGTCCTGACAATTGGATTGTACAATAAAAGGGTATTATTATTTTTGAACACTTGCAGTGATAAAACATTTGCAAAACCGTTACGCGCCTAAGGTTTGATTTTAATGTTTACTGATGATAAAATAGGGGGAGAGTCCCTTTTTTCACGTACATTTTAAAACGCTCTTGCCAGTGATAGACAGACCAATGAACTCAATTTTGTATTAGGAAATCGTCCTATATTGATCGACTTGTTTACAGAATATGCGAAGCGCACATAACGAGAGTATATCTTATCGTAACATTTATTTACTCGTCTTAACTTGTATATAGTCCTAGGTACTTCGAGATACGAGGAACAGACGCTATTAATAGTACCCAGTTAATAATATGGATAAATAAAACGAAAACTCCACGGTGGATGAACACTGCATTCTATGATACTAGAAATCAGTCAATAATAGTTCTATTATTATTCGTGTTTCTATTTCTCTTTTTGTGCGTGTGTTTTATGTAGTATTTTTGAAGTGACTAAGATAGCGAACGCGTGTCGTAAGCGTTACGAAAAGTGTGATCGGGCGAGGCGAACGGGAGTTGAGTGGGCGATATAAGCAAGAGAAAAGAAAAAACACGTAGTATACGTTCCGTATAAAATAAAATAAAAGATCTATTCCAAAAATATTAATTTACTGCAATATAACCGTCAAAAAACCTCAGTTAAAAGCTTCTTCTTTAGACAACTTAAACTGTTCACTGAGCCCATCGACATCGGAAGATATTTTAGGGAAAAGTTTAGATCTTTCTACAAATGTGTTCGCATCCGATATGGAAGACTAGCTTTTGCCCGCGACTTCGTCCGCGTGGAATAGTGACTTCCGGCAGATTTTTGGTTTTTCCCACATAGATCATGTATAGAGGAATAATTCTTTCATACATATTTTTTGTGTATCTTGAACCGTTTTCGCAGCGCACGCAAAGAAAGCCTTCAAAAATGAATAATTTTCCCCGTTTTTTACACATTTACCGCTCTGTCTTTGCTCCTATTGGTCATAGCGTAATGTTATTTAGCCTATAGCCTTCCTCGATAAATGGACTATCCAACAAAAAAAGAATTATTCAAATCGCACCAGTAGTTTCGGAGATTAGCGCGTTCAAACAAACAAACTCTTCAGCTTTATTATATTAGTATAGATATGAAGTTTGAGTAGTACGCAAAATGAATTAGAGAACGTAATACTAGAGAATAATGATCTCAAAAAGCAAATTAAATCCTTGTATCAAGAGCTATGTGTTCTCCAAGCAACTCTGTCGCAGCACTGTTACATCCACACGTCACACTTCCATGTCATCTAGTGCCAAAAAAGTGCAAGCTTGACAATTTTAAGAATACGCCGAAAATGACATGCAATGAGACTTCTAAAAATTTAGAAGCTATAAATGCTATTAAAATGATGAAAGACTCATCCTCTCAAACAGTACCTAATACTGTGAATGCAGAGGATATGATAAAAGACATAAATAATGAAAATGTCATTAATAATAAGCACAGAAAAATTCATATCTTAGGATCACAGCAATGTACAGGACTGGCAGCAAAAATGCTAAAACTAAGAAGTATCACCAACTATGGGAGATATTTCATCAGCAGCTTTAAAAAGCCTCAAGCTCATACACGACATTTTGAAGACTACGTTGAAGTTAGGAACTGAGGACAAAATCATATTGCTGGTTGGTGAGAATGATAAAAATCCTATAAAGGTGCTTATTGAACTAAGTTGCTATCTCAAAAAGTACTCAAACGTATGTATATTAGTCCTAAGTGTAATAGAAAATAATCGCTTAAATACTTTTCGATTAAATCAGATAATTAGAATCGTATGTAATAATTTCAAAAATTGTAAATTTATTGACATTAACGCGAATATAAACCATAGCCATTATAAGTAGTATTCTGTTCTGGAATTCTGTGCAGGTTAATAGATTATTTATAGCACAAAAAAAAATGTCTCCGTGCAATATTTAATGTACCTCCTTGGACGTCATGTGCTCCGATTAAGAAAAACAATTTACTCACGTTACCTAGCTTATATATTTTTGAATCGTGCAAATTTGTTAAAAACAATATTGACCTATTTGAAAAGTTCGAAGACAATTTTAAATATGGTTCAATCAATCAATTATGGTCAATTTTTAACATGTCGGACAGTTAGCCGAAATAGCCATGCAATGATGGTGCGAATATATAATAATAATAATAATGTATCCCCGCGCACGCCTTATAAAGGACCGTGTCTTATAAAGATACGTGATTTAAGCGACATAATAATAATGACGTGAAAGTGACGACCCCATCGCCCGCTGGTGAGGCATTTAATGCCCCTTGACTGCCATAAATGCCCCATCAGTGCAGTCAGTCTCCCTCAGGGCAGCTTGTGGCGAGCTGTCGGTGAGTTGCGTCACCGAGGGTACCGATGTGCTTCAGGGGGGCGTATGCCACCCGCCTCTGTCTTGCCTTAACCAGCCGGACAGAGTGGAGTCGCAAGAGCAAATGCTCGAAGGGTGGAAGTGTAATAATGTCATAACGCCGACGGCGTCTCGATCGCTGTCGCAGACACACCTCTCTACATCCTTAGCCGTTCACACCAATGTTGCTCTCTTCGCACCAATATTGGTCTGCTTTTTTGGAGGGCCCATTTAGTGAGCGGCGAGTCACCACCTGCCATATTTAAATCAATTAGGAGGCTTTGAGAAGGCAGGTGACCGGAGTCTCTTCCATAGCCCGGTTTTCATCACCACCTAAATCGAAATGCAATAGGCCACAATCGTTTTGACCACTAATGACAATAGTTTCTGTGCATCTAACTGGGAATAGTCTTTGGCTGCATTTTTCATGATGCAGATAGAGATTAGACCCAGTTGGTACACTCCACGCACACTTTCATTAAATTTCGCTTAAATGGCCTCTACGCGTTGGATCTGTATCCCCGCGCAAGCCTTATAAAGGACCGTGTCTTATAAAGATACGTGATTTAAGCTACATAATAATAATAAATAATAAATATTTGTAAATATTTGTTACATTTACACCAATTAACCTAGCCCAAACCAAGCTCTGTAAGGCTTGTGCTATGGGATCTAGAGTAACGGATAGACATACATATATTATACATATTTAATTAATTTTTATTGAAATATATATCAACAACCATGACTAAGGTACAAATGCTCGCATTCATCACACAAACATCTGCCCCCACCGGGATTCGAACCCGGGACCTCAGAGATGGCGACACCTTGAAACCGGTGTACTATCCACTCGACTATGGAGGTCGTCAGTATCATAATAAACTACCCAAAACCATTTAGGAACACAAAGGTAAACTTTTTAATAAAATTTTATTTAATGGACTAGTAAACAAATGTTTTATTGTGTAAAAGATTATCTGACCTACGAGAATAAATAGGTAATAGTTTTTAAGACTGACATTCTATAATCATCCGTACTAATATTATAAATGCGAAAGTAACTCTGTCTGTCTGTCTGTTCCGCTTTCACGCCAAAACTACTGAACCGATTTAAATGAAATTTGGTACACAGATAGTCTAGAGCCCGAGAAAGGACACAAGCTACTTTTTTATACAAAAAAGTTTGTAAAGGGTTGTAAAAGGTCGAAAGGAGGGATAATAGGTTGTATGAAAATATTGTTAAAACCACTGAACCGATATAATTGAAATTTGGTACACAGATAGTCTAGAGGCTGAGAAAGGACAGAGGCTACCTTTTAAAGCAAAAAAGGGTTGTAAAAGGTTGAAAGGAGGGGGTGAAAGGTTCTATGGCAGTATTATTAAAACATAGCCTTCCTGTGGGAAATTCGAATATAACGCGGGCGAAGCCGCGAGCGGAAAGCTAGTATTAAATAAATTTATTGACATTGTAACATCGTAATTTAGGTACTTATAGTAAATGACATCGGAAAATTAAATTGATAAATAACAATATAAAATAACATTGTTAGGTATAGTAAGGTAAAATGACATAGAACATTAGATTACTCATATTTATTTAATATCAATTTTTTACCATGTCTTGAGTGAAAAATACTTTTGACTTTTTGACGTGATTTTGTTGGGAATCTACAATATTGACGCCACAAACGACGGCTAAAACTATTCCAGTTTCCCTGTTTCGTAGAAAGAGTCGGTAGCTACCTACTCTTACGTGGCAACGGCTAGCTTCGTATGTCCCCGTTTCGCGTAATGCAACGCAAACATATTTTCGCTTCGTGTACAATTACAATATTATTTTCGCGTCATTTGTGTGAATTACTCGACTTTAAGTTTCACATGTTCTCACAATGTCCGTACTCGAGTTTGCGTGGTCATCGTTTTACGATTAAAGTACTTAAGAGGCAACACGGAGGTCGCGGTAATTGAAAAATAGGCTTTTATTAAGTCTATTGCTGTCTCGCTTTGCTTCAGCTCGCTGGTGGAGTGCGATAGGGACGACACTGATTTGGGCATAATGTACTTTTAAATTGAAGCTAAAATCAATGTTTCGTAGTCACCTGTTTATAACAAGTAAACTTATTTTAAATACATTACAAGAAGAACTGTGGCCTTGTTTTGATTTTCTAAAATGGATTCAAAGGACATTGTTCCGGCTCCATACATGTTCTGCCTAAGAACCGTTCGAATCGAAAGTGACTTATATAAACTCTTAAAATTATATGGAATCCTATGAAATAAGTTTTCACGACCGGACACTTCAGGAAACTAAAATAATTACGAAAAAAGTGAATATTTTGAGGTTATAAATAAAAAATAACCAACCTTGCGTGAAATATCAGAGTAGTAATATCAAAGTAATATTAACAATACTATGTACAGCTATATATGTTCTCTTCTAGAACTAGGAAAGGACTACTCTACTAGATACTAGGAAAAGAGATAGTACCTAGTCAAGTTTAAGATAATTCTTTGACAATTATCATTTTACAAAATCCAGTCCTTTACACACAGCCGAGTCTACCAAGTACCTACGCAATATAATCGGAGTTCGTAATCAAGCCAAAGTTGTTAGAATAAAACCATGAAACGCATAGAAAATCACAAAAGAAACGATAGTCGCAAAGCAATCAAAAATTAAATAAAACGGACACCGATAAGGTATGAAGTACACCAGTGCTGCCAATTACGAAAACTATAATACTTGAATGCCAAGCTAGAAATTCGCGATTTCGCTTAAAAAATATATAATACTAGTTTTTTGCTAGCTAGTCAATTTAGGTATTTAAATGAATAAAGTGTTATCAACTAATTTTAATAACCGACTTCAAAAAGGAGGAGGTTCTCAATTCGATCTGTATTTACCGAAATCGCGAAAACTTCCGAAACTGGCAGCACTGGCTGACGGAAAACATTTTATACGGCATCAATAATTGTGACCCAACTTTTTATTTGCAATTTATTTATTTGAAGTGTCCGTGGAATACTAAAATATGTTTCAAATAATATAAAAATAAATCAAAATTATAGTATAATTTATATTCACATCGGTTCTTAGGCCAAAATTGAACAATGTCCTTTGGGTATTTGTATAACTTTTGAACATTAATATTTCGTTTATTGAATAATTTTTGACGATATCCAAAGTTGAGTTGTTAGTTTTTTTCACCGGTTTCAAGGTGATCTCTGTGGTCCCGGGTTCAAGTTCCAGTGGGGGTCCGTGGCCCTAGATCCCATAACACAAGCCTTACAGAGCTTACTTTGGGCTAGGCTGACTGATGTAAGTGTAGGGAATATTTTAAAATTTAATGTACATACATAAAGAAGGAGATAGATTGTTAAGAAAAGGAATAATAATTTGCTCTATGCGATTTTCCAGGGAGAAAAGTATGTGTGTATGGAAAATATGCGATGCGGTTTCTAGTAAATTATATAAATGCATTATATTAGAAAGATGTATACCACTTTGATGATTGTGTGCTATCGCTATGTCAATGTCGGGGATAATTTTATTCTAAATTTTATCCATTCGTTAATCATTCATTTACTAATCAATGTGCAATTCGGTCGACTTCATATAGATCTTAAAAAAATATAGTGTGCGTCATTTAAATGTATACGAAAATTAGAAATAGATTTTGAATGATACAAATTTGATTTATAGCTGATTCAAACATTTACCATCCGCTCCGAATGACGAATAAGGTAATTGTTTGATTAAACAATGAACCTGCCAAAATAAAAATCATTAAATTTTGTTTGCGACGCCATTATCCGTATATGATGCGTAGTGAATTTAATCAATGTCAATTTTAAATTAAAGGAATTGTATTTTGTTGGACACGTCGTAACTTGTTAGAAAATTCGCCCATAATTACACGCTTTTTATTGACTTACTCTGTCCGTTTGTTTGTTTGTTTGTTTGTCATGATCAAATCTTGTAATCGATTTTTCGACCACTTCTACTGCTCCGATCGAGCTCAAATTTTTTTTACATGTGTATTCTAGATGACAATACAATATTCAATCATTTTCGAATCATAAAAATACATAATTATGTTGTAATAAATTAAAAACTTTTTAATATGAGAATTGGTTCAATGAAGCAAACAGATAGAATTTGATATAATGCATATGTTTAATTCTAATACTACATTTTCTGAACAATTATGTACATTTCTTTATGTTTGTTATAATAATCACGAGACTAAAAAGTAGTAAATAAAAAAAAATTAAAAAAAACTTTTTAAAAAACACGCTTTTTACGCAAAGACTAAAAAACGTTTGAAAAAACTTTTGTTTGTTATAAAGACTAAAAAACATTTGATCTAAAAAGTAGTAAATAAAAAAAAATAAAAAAAAACTTTTTAAAAAACACGCTTTTATTAAAAAGACTAAAAACCGATCTAAAAACTTGAAAATAAAAATAAAGTCACGCTTTTAGAAAATTTGGGTACATATCAAGAAAAATTTCTGATGACAAAAAGAAATGTAACTCAAAAATTTGTCTATAAAATTTAGCAAATTAGTCCAAGAACTCAATGACTATAAAAGCGTGGGGTGTAAATGTTAAGACCATTAAATGAGTAATGTTTAATTTTGAACACCCCACGCTTTTATAGTCATTGAGTTCTTGGACTAATTTGCTAAATTTTATAGACAAATTTTTGAGTTACATTTCTTTTTGTCATCAGAAATTTTTCTTGATATGTACCCAAATTTTCTAAAAGCGTGACTTTATTTTTATTTTCAAGTTTTTAGATCGGTTTTTAGTCTTTTTAATAAAAGCGTGTTTTTTTAAAAAGTTTTTTTTAATTTTTTTTACATTTTAGACCGCATCATTTACATATGCATTTGTCAATTTTGCCTCAGATATATTTATCATCATCACCAGATATACTTTAGACGCGTAATGGTATAGTTTGTATGTACAGGCAAAGGTTAAACGGTTCTGTCGGTACGTTGTCTCCAGGTGTTCCAGTGCTCCGGCGAGGATATGAACCTGGTGCTGACGGGCGGTGTGGCGCCGGCCACCTCGCCGAAGGTGCTGTCGCCCGGTACGTTGCCCCCCGCGCCGCCCGCGAGCCTCGCCCCGCTCGCGCCGCACGTCCCCCACGCGCCCCCCGCGGCCCACGCGGCCCACGCGCCCCGCCTCCTCGCGCACCACATCGCGCACCAGACCCTGCTCGCTCGACAACACGAGAACCTCCTCCTCGCCTCCCTCCGACCCCCCGTTCTCCCGGTCCTCCCCAGACCGCCCCTCCCGCACCTGCAACTCATCCCGCAACCGATCGCCACCAAGCGTACATACGAGCGCGCCTTCTCCCCAACGGACGCCACGCCCACGAAACGCTCCTACACGGTCCAGCAAATCCCGCAAATCACCTCCCTCCCCATGTTTTCATACAGCCCCACCACGCCAATATTCTCGTACGCGAACTCTAGCCAAATGCTCTCTCCCTACTCGAGTGTTCCAACCGCTCTGCCGACGGCCCTCCCCGCCGGCTACGGGTCCGCGCTCTCCGCCGCGCTCCCCCCCGCAATGGCCGCCCCCTTCCCCACCCTCTCCATGTTCCCCACTTACCCCTACTACCCCGGTATGTAGACTCCTCGCAACTGTCACGGCGTATGAAGCATCTTTGATTAGGACTTCTTCGGGGATGTTAGAACAGGGTATTGGAATGATACGAGGGGTTGGGGGTAAGGGTTGATACGAGGGTAACACAGTCCGCGCGGTAAATTGTCGCCGGAGCTCCGGCAGCTATGCGCTGCTTGTTTTGTTGAGTTTATGCCTTGTCGTAATATTGTTAATGTATTCGCACCTATTATTTAATTTATTTAGTGAACCTGAGGTTGTTAATCGATGAAGAGTTGATATATGCTTCATATTGTGATTATATCATAGTTCATAGTTGTGATTTTATTATGCAAACATTCCATTTTTATGAAAGACACTGATTTATCGAAGGCTGAATTTAAGTCTGAAAATTAAGTACTTACACCGCTGCTCGGGTGGAAATAATAATAATAATAATGCACTTAATTGAGCTACTAAGTACGTGCTCGAGTACAATGCATGTTCGCGAAAAGAAATTTTTTTTTTTTTGCGAACTCGTTATTTTGTAAGTTAAATGGTTTTAAAGATTTTTCTTTTTTGTTGATTACTTTGCATTATGAATGTATATTAAGGAATATTTAGAATTACAAAACTCGCGAGAGCAGCTAGAAGTGCAGCGTTTGCATAAATTTAGCTAGGTAATAATATGGCACCTGTCCCCATCGATTCTTCTAACACCTTACCTTACTTTGTGAGTCATAATATTGTCAATATTACTTCACTGTCTAATGTTCAATTGCATTTACCGCTTTCATCGTCAAATTTACCTCACACCACATAGAATATTTATATATATACATATATATATATAGTGTAACAATATATTGGTATTATTTTAACTTTAATAAGATTTTGGGCACGTTTCCCTTTTGTTAGAAATGAACCACGGAAACGCGCCCAAACTCTGGCAATCTGTGTACAAACTGAAGTAATGTCATATACATGGTGTTGTCATTGTCTCGATATTCACAATTATAGATAATGTGGGGCTTCGTCACGAAACTCGGTGTTAAGGCTATATAGTCTATGTTCTGTCATTTCTAATTTTACGCCCAGTGTTACTTCGATAGTTGAATGTTTTGTTCGACTCGTCCAATGATTTGTCAAACGTTAGTCGTACGAAATTATTATTACCGAAACGTGTATCCGAGCGGGCTGTGATGTGGAAAATGAGCGCTCGCGGCCGCCTTCATACGGTAAGTCGCAAGCTATTTCGTAAACGAATCACGGATCACACGTTTCACAGCCTATATTGTCTTAACTAACTCTGTTGAAGGTTTTATTTAGCTCATTAAGCATTCGGCAATTAACAACGTCATCAGTGACAGTTACAATGACGTTACAAAATGGCGTCACGCCAACGGTATGTCAAATGTGTCACGTTGATTTGGCATCGAGCAAATTGTGTCCGAATTAACATGATAGATATGTCGCAGCCAACTGGTTTAAATAGCCGTTCAATCAAACAGCTAGCCCTTTGACTGAACGACGCCATTCAATCACACGGCTATACGTCGTTTTGCCGACTTGTTGATTGCAACGTTCAACATTACAGCTTAGCCAACTGGTTAAATGGCAAATTAACTAAGGTGACCATTAGTTTAGTACTTAATTCGCGAGAATAGAAAGTCTTTTTGTAATTTCTTGGGAGGTTATTCTTGAATTAAGTTTAAGAGGTGACTGAAACTTTAATGAAATAAGTAAAAATGAAAAACTAATTATTAATCATAATATTGTTTATTGCATCAACCAAAAAATTACAAACTCCAAAATTTACGAAGCAAGAATCATTTCATTATCCCGTAATTTCTCCTCGAATATTTGTTTAAATTTTGATTCACTCGTAAGTGACCTCATTATTTGTGTCTTTAATAACACGTGTAACGTATATTTACTACTTACTTTCCGAAAAATATCTTGAAACAATCACAAATCACGGCTAGTTGACGCCATATTGAAAACAAAACGCACCTAGCGCCGCGGTCGTGAGCGATGAACTAATTAAATTACACGGGGGCTTTTGAATCAGCTGTAGTGTTGAACGTATTGAGCGACTCAAATATTCAATTAATAAGCTAGACGTATGGTTGAATGTCGTTGTTCAGTCAAACGGCTAGCTGTTTGATTGAACGGCTATTTTAACCAGTTGGCTGCGACAGATACATTCGTCCAGCGCAAGTGGTAGTTAAGGCGTCGGGCGTCTATCTATGGGTGGCATGTATGTTGCAATTTAAAACTCGTGGTTGTATTTGTATGCATGACTTTTTCGGGTTCTCTTTAAGTTTACATTTTCCAGAGCACAGCGCGATCGGATACAATAACTTTATTGCAATCTGAATGTTACCGTCTGAAACGTGTACACAGTATAGCTTAACACTTGTATTATAAACAATGGTTTGAGTAACTTGAAGATAACTATTTATCATAACTTACAGCAACACCTAAGGATTGGTTATTTGTCACGTTTTTTTTTTTAATTTCATTTTTTGTATATTAAGTGTACTGTTAACTGATAAATATTGCACAAGTAACGAAGTATCTACGATTAGTACTCATAAATGGAGCGCCATGTTTGCGGCGTTGTCGCGGTACGCTCGACAACGTTTCATGTTGTGGCGTCGTAAAACAATGCATTCTGACGCCACAATTTGGTAAATTCGCTTAGTATTAAATAATAACTATTGAAAAAGCTTTTGCTCAATTTACAAAGTTGAAATGTCTATTTATTTAAAAAATATTAGAATGAATTTTTATTTTTATATTCATATTAGGTCGAAATTAATGAAATGAATTGGTTGTGTGAGACTGTGTATTTTTCGGCTGTACGGAAACACCCAATCGACTCAAGTTACTCAAATCTAAGTTCATAGCGGGCTAAATGTCTCCCAGTCATGGACATGCTTTCCTGAGCTTCTCTGTCTGTTCTCTTAAACTTTATCGCTTTCTATGCAGCTCTCAATTTTGTAAGGTCATTTGTTATTTCAATATTTTCAGCGCATGTTTAATATTCGGACACGAAATGTTGTTGGGTCTTATTGTAATTTTGTTTTACTAACTATTCTCATGGTCATCATATACACACTATATAAACTTCATGAAGACTGGTTGTTATACAATGATATCCGAAGAAATGTTTCACGTATTTGTATATGATTACATTTTTGCACCACGATTAGTTTGCGCGATCACATTGAAATAACAGACGTGCGAAGTGACTGGGAGACGTGGTGTAAGGACCTTTTATTTGTTAAGACGACGGTCGATTTGTCCATCCACGTTTATACAATTAATAAATATATCATTTTTGATCGTCAAATAAAATTTATAATTCCAATGGTGTTGAAATAATGTTTTTTTTTTTAATAATTTTTATTATAATGAAAGTAGTGTGTAAGTTTATCATTCATCGGCACGGATATTATTGATGCTTTGTCTCATTTTATTATTCCTAATGAGTTTTATGTAGTTTTTTTTTAATAATGATTGTAATAGATGGCGAAGAAAATTTTATTGCGTGCGTATCTTTGAATAAATTAATCTAAATGTTACTTCGATAATATTGCATTTTTTTCTGGTTAGCGGCTGGTTGTGCTATTTTCTTGTTGTCGTGGTTAGCTTGCTAGACACAACGCTGATTTGGTACCTGTGAAGGATTGGTTAACTAACATGCGTAGCTTTCTCTGTGCCTTAAAATACGTTTTATGTTTACTAACGTTTCTCATATAAGTATTCACACGTTTTGTAAGGTGAACGGGTGTTTCATATGTACAAGACACGATTAGCGCAGTGTTTATATTGTAACTCAGACTTATATGTACAAAACACAATGACCATAGTGTTTATATTGTGAGTCAGACTTACATGTTCAAGACACGATTACCGTCGTGTTTATATTGTGAGTCAGACTTACATGTTCAAGACACGATTACCGTCGTGTTTATATTGTGAGTCAGACTTACATGTACAAGACACGATTACCGTCGTGTTTATATTGTGAGTCAGACTTACATGTTGAAGACACGATTACCGTCGTGCTTATATTATGAGTCAGATTTACATGTACAAGACACGATTACCGTCGTGTTTATATTGTGAGTCAGACTTACATGTACAAGACACGATTACCGTCGTGTTTATATTATGAGTCAGAGTTACATGTGCAAGACATGATTGCCGTCGTGTTTATATTGTGAATCAGACTCAACGTGCAAAACGTTCAGTTTACTTGAAAAAGTATATTCATATTATGTTTACAACTGCTGATAAGAGCTGAAAGAAGCTTAAAGTGAAAAAGTAATTTCAAAATCCGTACTTCTCTATAACTTTCCATGAATAGCAATAGCATAGCAGCAAAGTGAGCGGGGCTTATAAATGGCCTCATTGTTGGTCAGACCTTGTCAAAAAGGCGCGTCTGGCTGTGTATGGACCTGGATGCTGCACCCTACGCGTATGTATGGGAGTGAATGCAGGGTGTGGCAAAAGAAGGATAAGGGCAAAATTAATTCAGTGGAAGTCGGAGCTTTGAGAGGAACGTCGATAACGATGAAGGTTGGGAAGGATTGTTATAAGGGAAAAGCTTGGAAGAAGATGTAGTGTCAGAAATCATGAAGGGAATTCTTAAATAGGTTTGGACGTAAAAAGGATAGACGAAAGGCGACTGGCATAAAAAAATTATAAGGCAAATGTGAATAGATCAGTTGGTAGAGGACGATCTAGATTTATCTTGAAACCTGAAGCGTGAAAGTATTAATAAAATTCGAGGGAAGTATTTGGACCGCAGCAAGTAGTAAACTTTGATCTCTGCCCACCCCTATGGGAAAGAGGCGTGGGTTATGTCTAATTTAAGGTATATAGTTCCAATGTCATGTAAGTAAATAATATCTGTAATTTATTCGTACTATGCACTACACTACAATTAATTAGTCTTATATTAATAATATTCATATGATTATGACAGTATGTAGTTATATATAACCTTCCTTCACAAGGTTGATGACTTGAGGTTAAATAGCACAATCACACGATCCTGTCCCATGTCCTAACCTAGCTTTATTAACTTCTCTGTCTGTACTCCATTGTATTACAAAAATCAAACATACGTAAGTATCTTACTCGCCAATGGGTCATATTTTGGAGTATCTAATGAAATTATCACTTCCAAGCACAAAAGCTTCAAACGAATCTTAATTATATATAACATGAACCGCGAGCGGATGAGAAATGTTTACTGGGTATGCATTCTTTAAAACACTAAACGGCTATTAGGTTTTAAAGGATTCGCTAGTAAACAGTTTTTATTCGCTCAGGTAACGAACTGCTTAGAATGCATGGATACTTTATATAGGTGACAGTCCATTAAGGAACTTTTAAAACGGGAGGGATTTCAACGCTTAGTGTGTCGTAGAACCAATATTTTTGTGCTTTGAGTCAAGGAATTCATGGGTATATGGTGTTAACGCCCCTTTAGTCAAGTGTATTAGTGGCACACGGAATAAAGTCATCGGTGAAATAACAAGAGATGTAAGTACCTATCATTTCTTGTGGGATCACATGTAATTGTTCTCTTACTCTTACTCTTGAATAGCGCATTAATGCGTTGTGGCTTCAAATTTTTGCTTCCACGCAACAATTGACAATATTTCAAATTTTTCATCTCACCTTTTTTACATTCGACGAATGAACTTGTGTGATTTTTTTAAGTTTCGTTTAATATTTTTATTTGCCTACACAAACATGTTTCAAACTTATTTCACAAAAGTGAGTTCGGCAGAATACTGTGTAAACGCCTATGCCGGCGATGCAATTTAAAAAAATATTCACCTCTTTTTGACTGACGCGACATAAATATTACTGGGAAACCACACAGCGGGGATATTATTGTGAAAAGGAACGCAACCACGTTCCTTTTCGCCATAATTCAGAATGGAAATTATAATGATGTTGCCGGCTGAAAAGGAACGCTTTTGCGTTCCTACGCACTGTATAGATCGGCAAAGGACTACCTACGCAATGTATTCGGTCGAACTTGAAAGTTTCAAAACACCCAAATTTATGAAAGAAATAACTTCTAATATTATTTATCTAAACTAAAATGAAATGTTATCAATTGGCGCTTTCAATAAAACTCAAAGTAAAATAAAAACCGATAGAAATTTGGAGCCGCATCGCGATGCAAAAATGACCAGGGTACTAGGCGAGCATACGTTTGGTAAAGTCCGCAGACTAGCTTGGTGGTTGGCGGCATCGGCGACGTGTAACAGAGTATTGGTGTAAGTTGCGCACTGCTTTGGTGGACTGTTAATGCGTTCTGAAACCCTGGTGAGTGTTCATATTATTTTTATAACATTAAAGTTTATTTGTACGGCTGTGCAAAAGCAAACTTGAATCAGAAACTTCTGGCTGGCGTGTACTTTTAAATGTAAATGTTTGAGGAACTAATTGCAAATATTTGTCCTTTTTATTCGTGTAGTACGCAGAAAATCAGTTTACTTACATTAGTTACTGTATTATTTTGTGAATGTTTTGTGGACGTCTTGGTAAAAAGGTTACTATTTCTTATTAACAGACAATTAACTTAGCGTTATCCAAACATTAACATGCTATGCATTGGCTGTTGTCTTCACTTCAGTGTATACTATACATAGGACATATCACTAGTTTCGTGACTTGTATCAAAACTAAACTTTGAACAGTTTAATACTGTCTTTATTATTGATACATAGGTATTACGAATAAACTAGCCTCTTTTAAATCTATACAAATAAATAAATGTGCAGTGTCCGTTTGTAATATTAAAATAACTGCTTTCTACTACATGCAAATGAATGTATATACGGTACACATACCAAAATACATATTTTTAAAATTTTTGTCTGTCTGTTTGTTCCGGCTAATCTATGGAACAGCTGAACCGATTTGGACGGGACTTTCACTGGCAGATAGCTTATGTAATAAGGCTGCTAAAAAAAGACATTTTTTTTATTACATTCCACGCGGACGAAGTCGCGGGCACAACTAGTCAATGATAAAGCAGCGGAACTGCGCCATTCAAATTCGGGCAAATGCTGTTATTTCATTTAGTCGCATATCGGTAGCAAACGAGTGACGTTGTTTCTTTTCGTTTGACTAACGTAAATCTTTTTCCACCACATACCTACTGTCTGTCAACATCATCATCGTCAAATGTAAAAAAATATTAAATAATAGATTGTTTACACTATGATTTCTGTAACTCAAACATTACAAAATTTATAAGACGCCACTGCATATAACATTGTTCAATAACCTTCAGCATTTCCTCGGTGCTAAAAGGTATCTCCATGTAAGCGAAGGCGCTAACAAATTTTTTGAAGAATCTTCTTTATCATTCAAAAAATATCAATGTATACAAAAAACAACAATGCAAATTGTAAAAGATGTCGCACGCTTTTGTTTCTCTAAAGAATTTATTGATATGTAAAAAGAAATATTATTGTGTGTTATTCAACTATACAATTGATCGTTTATGGCCTAATGTGTAACATATTAATATTATCAGCTCTTCCTTAAAAGAGTAATTCTAGAAACATCAAGACAAGAATAATTTAGAGATTTAAACGACCTTAAACCCACCTTAATAACTGGAAGGCAAAATATATTTATTGTGACTAACACGATTTGCATGACCTGATGTATGGCATAAAATTATTTTTTATCGGGAATATGACCAAAGTTGCTACCAGAGCAAACGATTGCATGAATACCCAAACTAAAGCATCAGAATATTGTAGTTATGCGCAGTTAGATAGTTAATATACAATGCAATATACTATGAATCTTTTCTTACTCGATATTCAATATGCGATTTTTTAATATTGACAAAATTTTACAATTATCTGTTCATTTTTATTTCCTCAATGACTATTTAAAAGTATAATTGAAATAATCGTCAATTTTATTTAGTTGTTCTAAATAAGTTTATTTTTTAAATCGTCACTCAACTAGTTTCGAGCTAACCATGACAATTGCATTGCTCTGTTTGTCTTTGGTATTTTGCATTTTATCTAGGCATAGGCAAATCACTCACGATTAGATCAGAGTAACATGAGGAATAAATAAAATAACTTATGTAAATGATAAGAAACGAAATGAAAGTGAAACCTTTATTTCAGTCATTAAGTTATTGGGATATGAACAAAGAAATTTAGACTTATAATGAAATACTGTTTTGGCTAACATATGACAGCTAAGCGAAGTTTGTTTGCAGTAGAGAATCTACAAACTTGTTCCTCATGAAACCTTTAAAAAACATCATAGATGTTCTATTTTTAAAACATCTGTAAGAATCACAAAGCTATTAAGAGTTACTTATTAGATTATTAATCTGTGCTGTGCTTGACGTAACTGCACCAAAAACAGACTATATACGTCCATCTCACAATAGCTAATAGATTTTTATATTTCGATGTAATGAAATTGTTTCGATAAATATATTTATGCAATTATTTGATTAAGTATGATGCTCGTTACCAATAAATTGTTTGTTTTTGCATATTAACTATTATTTTACTCGCGTAATATTCAAACAAAGGAGACTAGACCTCGTAGTCCTATGCGCATGAGCTGTATGCAATGCGATACTTTCTTTTTTTTTATATAGTTTTATAACTCTGCATAGGACCTATGTGCAACGCGAATAATTGTTTATGGGCTCTTGAAATCTTTCTTTAAACGGGAATAGATAAGAATTATCACTCATTCGCTTATGCTCAATATTTCTTACTATTAAGTATTGCAATATATGCGATAAGCAGATATTGTGATTGATACTATTTTAGAGTCATTTCGGATCTAGTGACCACATTTAATTTTTAAACTGACAGGCAAAATGATTTTCATATACAGCCATCACATTAGAACTATATTTTAATAAAGTAATTGTTTCTTTTTGGCAAGTATATTTTATTGTTTTGTTTTAGAACGGTTTGACGAGGTTACATTTGTGAAAGTTTGATAGGCACATAGGACCGTATTATAACAATTTAAAACTCAGATTTATTTAATTTACGCTATTGTCGTTTCCATATTGAAATGAACAGAGATAACTGAACTAAGACGTTCTAAAAAATAACTTTTTATAATACGAGCCATAAGGTTTACATTTCTACCTATGTGCAGTCTTGACGAATAACATTATATATGACATGTGGTAAGAATAATGATTATTATACAGGCCCGGTGACGTATTACTACCCGCCGTTAGGACCTGCGCTGCCGCCGCCGCCGCTGGTGTATTGGGGATACCCCACCCCGCCTGTGTCACCTGCGCACTACTACCATCCCCCGCATCACCCCCAAACTATGGTAGATATTGTATATTTCCGTTCAGCCATAAATAATTGGTAGTTACATCCAAGAATAGCTCTTAACCAATCCAAAATAGATATGACACTCTATATATAATATATGTATTGAAATGAATTGGTGTTCGTTAGTGTCGCCAAAACTCGAGAACGGCTGCACCGATTTGGCTAATATTGGTCTTTTAATGGTAGACCAGAGAAATTTTAAAAGAAAACAACAATTTTAATCAACAACAGCGAACTAATCGCTTGAAGTAAGCTTTTTGTTGTTTTGGGGATTCCGGTTTATCAATTGAGGCAGTACGAAGTCTGCCGGGTCCGCTAATGACAGGGTTGACAATATTCCTATATTATAAATTAGAACATCTCATATCACGGTCGATAAAAAAATAATTATTGAATTATGTTAATATATTATACACTAAGTTTTATTTGAGTAAGTGCTCCGATGTTCCAAAAGGTAGTAAATCGAACATAGAATGTATTAATCGTCATTTATTTCAAATTACCAAGTGCAATATTATTATTTTTTTATTACAGATACCGGATGTCGTGTCCGTCGGGGGCGGGTCTCCTCTGCCTATCCCTCCTCCCACTGCTTGCCCGGAATGGCCTATTTACATTGTAAATTAACATCAAGTCTCAACAACTTATAATGAAGATGCAGTTAAAACGACACGATCAAGAAAAATTTAAACTTGCCAATTAATATGAATCAAAATATTTTTTTCTTATCTTATAAGGCATCAGATTTCCCTTGAAATGCCTTTAGAAACCGTACAGCCAATTTTGATTACAACATTTTTAATATTTTTTAATATGACTAACGATATAACTTAAAATCGCGTTTGAGGTTTTTTAACATTTGGAACAGTTTCACAAATAAACATAATTTCGATGCGCTCTAATCCGGGATATGAGCAAAAGTAATCAAAATTCGTCAGATTTGAATTCGAATTCGATGACGGAATTTATTAGTTTCTTGATTGTTAAAAATGAATGTAGAGAGATATAATATATCTCAAAACAGATTTGTTCTGCCGCCATTTTTATAATTTGAATTCCGTTTTTCAACCCATTTTAGGTATACATATTATTTTAAAATTCTCGCTTCAAATACAATCTATTCGCTTACTAAACGTACAAATTGACTAAATTATTTGTTTCGTTGTCGATAGCTCTAGTGATGATTCTGTTTTCAGAAGGCAAACTTCGATAATTATAATTTTAGTAAAAAATATCGTGTCGCCACCAATTAAGGAGAGTTGATTCGTACATTAAAAAAACTTACATCAGAATTACATATGGCACGTTGGAAGAACCAGTTACAAATTTGTCAACAAAATAAAAATGTTGGTGGATTTATTGAATCAATCAGTTTATAAGTTAAAGAGTAACGTGCATTGTAATCTCTACCGATGTATAAACTTCGGAGAAACTATGTAGTTCCCACTGTCGAACTCTTTGTTTGTTCAATTGGGAATATGACGCGTATTCTTGTACTAAAAAATCGTAATGAATTCTCCGTACTTAAAGTCATAGAGTGTAAAAGGCACTTCTTATTATTTTATACCATAACTGCAACGGTGACGACAAAGACGGTGATTATTTTTTGAACATTATACGCCTATATATTAACAAATATATATTATGAAACGTTTACATATTGTTAAGTCAAGATAAAAGATTTTAATTTTCGACAATATTTAAATCTTAATGTCTTGTACATTTTGATATGACTTTCGATAGGCTCAAAGTATATTTTATTAAAGCGAGTTATGTCTCAATCACTTACTTAAATTAGGAGCATGTCATTCATGATAAAAAAACACTAAATCAATTTTCACCTTAGTGCGGGCACTAGGTTAATTTTCATTTGCCTAAGATACTTCATTCCAATTTAAAAATAAAAAAAAAACGTCGCGTAATGAAAAAACGAACAATACAAATTGTAAAACAAACACATCGCATTCTTTTATTTCTGGCAAAATCAGGTCTTTTAAAGACGAGTATGAAAAGTGTTTTATTTTTTATAATTAGTGTGTTTAATTTATTATGATATTAAATAATACATTTGATCGTTTATAACCTTTAGTGTGACATATAATGTTTCTTTAATCCTTGCTTAATAGAGTTCATTTGAAAACTTTTTTTAAAATTCACATAATGTTTTCACCTGAAGTGAAATCCCCTTAGTATCTTGGCCAGCATACATTTAGTAAGTAGCCAATAACGGTATGTAAAATTATAGTTACAACAACTATATAAATAGAATAATTAAATTTTTATATCAAAATCAATATAGCTCTTATTTAAAAGTTATTCTTTAAAATTTTCTATTGATTGTTTAATTATTTTAAAATCTTTTTATGTTTTTACGAACTATTTCTTATTTATGACGAATAATTTTATAAATGTTATATTTTAACAAAATATATTAAAGGAATGTTACTGATGAAATAATATATAATGTAATTTAATTATGTTTGCGTGTAAATTTAAGGTTAACATTGATAATGGTTATATTTTATTGCAAAATTAATACGTCGCGTTTTCTTTTTAATTTAATTTTATAGGTTATGTGTTTTTTGTCTTAGATTTTATTGTCTTTAATACTATAAACGTGTTAATTTCTACATTGAAATGTGTTTTATATTAATTATGCTAAATGATTTTTATTATGCGTTTGTTGTATTAGTCATAATTTGACAACCATACCAATAAAACATGAATATTATATCTATGTAAAATTTCAAAGCTGTTGTATTTAACATTATTTCGTTTTTGGCAGGACACATAATGACATAACCGCAACGAACTTGCAATACAGTGATAAGAAGGTGCTGTTTGTTACTTAATTTTGTAGAAATTGTACCAAAAATAATGATACTGTTTCATTTATTTATAGGATAATGTTACATTATATAAGTATAAATAATGTCTCATTGCATCATGGACTTACATTAAATAAGAGAACGCTCAACTAGTTGGTAATGTGTAGATAGAAATGAACCACTAACATGCCATAATTTAAAAGTAATAACGTCGAGTCTTTTTTAAAAGTTATGCGCCAATACTCTGTAAATAAGAAAACAGGTTGACGAACCACATTGAAATGATAATTGTTTCCTATTGAATTATGAACATAATGCAGTGAATGAAATTATTTTTTTTTTTCTTTGTTATTGACATTCTATAACATTCTGTTCAAATAATAATTTATCGGTAGAATTTTTTTAAGATTAACACGATTCGGAATCATTTGAAAGACTTTATCAAAATCATTTTAATCTAGTATTTTTAAATGATATTGAATAAAAATTAATATTACTGTTAATATTTGATTACTAATGTTTTGATTATTAAATTTTTAATCTGAAGTTATTGACTGCTTTGATTGCTCAGTTTAGTAAATATTATGTAGGTATTTTAAGTAAAGGCATTATAGATAGAAGTCCTATGCTCAAGCCAAATTTAACTGTAGCTTGTAATGTAAGTAATCCTAGCCTGCATAATATACATATTATGCAGGCATACATATTATAATACATTATACAACTAATAAATTGAGTGATTTCCCGATCAACAGATCAAAGAGTATTCCATAACCATATATTAAAATTGGTGTCAGTGAATTACCATAGATAACAAAATAAAGTTAAGCATGATATTTTGCTTTTAATATTTTATACTTTTTAACACATTTAAAAATCTCTTTCTGATAAACGTAAATTGTAAATCTGCAAATGTCCTTGATGATCAAATCAAGAAGTTAAATTTGGCTTGATTGGAAATTTGATCATTTAAATTACGTAGAATATGTTTTTATCGTTCTAAGCTATATACATAATATATCTAGTGGATCGTGAACTAGATCCGTAACTAAATCTCGATACATCTCTATATTAATATCCAAATGCATTATAAAAAAAAAAAAACATTGTCATGAATAATTTATGGTATATATTATGTATGTAAGAAAGTGCCCTGCAATTTATACAGGAATTAATATAGTATTTGCGAATTTATTGTAGTTTAATAATTTACTTATTGTTGTATCACTTCTTCATTTCTTTATCGATGTAATGTCGTTTATTCATTAGTTAAATAAGAAACCTATCTACTAGTTTTAAGTAAAATAGTATTTTTTAAGTGTATCACAACAAAATCAAAATGTCTTCCAATGTTGTAATATAAATGCTTAGGTTTACGATATATTTTGGTCACAAATGTTTATGATTTTATTATATAAGTACATTTTAGTTATATGTCTTAATTATTAGCACTATACACGAATAAATTTTACAGGGACTTATGTAAATTAAAAAAATTAACGATATTACTTCAGCCTCTAGACAAAGACAAACACGTTTAAAAATATTATTTTATGGTCTATTGTTGTCACAACAGCATATGTCTTGTCAAGACTGACGGACCGTCACGAAAATTTTCCGTGTATATTGTGGATAGCTTTGTTACAAATTATTATATTAGATTTATTAAATAAATATAGATTTTTTGGCTTATGCTTTCTACTCTGAACTGTTCTAAGAACTGGTACAAATGTATGTTCTACACCTTTGAAATCAATTTACTGACCTAAGGATGTTACTATAATCGAGTTGCACATTATCTCGATAATGATAAATTCAGAATTTACATGCACTTAGAAAAGTTTTCAATTTTATAATTCAATTTTTGTCGAGATACAATGACACGTTTTTATTTCGAATTAAGAATATTTTATATTTCGAGCTCTGCCATTATCTAATGTAAGTTTTCGCTTGTGTCGTGATGTGATATGGAATTGGGCCTCGATATGGTTTCGACAAAAAACAATTTCAATTCTTATATAGACATACAAAACTGCTAAAGATATTGCTTTAGTTGAAATCTATATTAAACTAACGTATTTGTAAACTACGATTTTTAATTCGAGTCAGTAAAATGACAAGTGCAACTGTCACTGATACAAAAAAGGGTGACCCACTACAATAGTGATTATCGGCAATCAATAGATTTAGACATTTAGTCATGCTTTATTTTATTAGGTATCAAAGCGTTTTTTTATTGTAAATATGTAATACATACCATATTAAATAATATGATTTGTGACACATGACACTGGAAATGTCATTTTACTGACTCTAATTAAAAATCGAACTTTAATAATAATTTATGCCTCAACTTCTCAAGAGCTCAAGATATTTCAAGTAAAGAAATGTCTATTGTCGATTAATACCGACTAATAATTTGTTCAATCCGAACGTTATTACGATAATGTGCAAGAATTGACCTCCATTTGTACGGATATTATGCAGTCGACACATTCGTGCACAGCGTTCGTGTTAGGTTTAATTATCTAAATGTCTATATTATGACATGTGACCACAATGAATATAGGACACACTGAGTAACGAAGACTTTTAGAGCGGTAAAAAACGTAGATTAGTACCTACGTAAAAAAATAGAAAAAGTAACTAAAATACAACATATTACGAACAATATTACTGAAAATTGGTAAAAACTACAACATAATAATACCAAATCATGACAAACATTCAGCAAAGTCGCAGATATTATATTTAACTATTATATTCTTATGTTGATTTATCAAAAAGTGATTCCTAATTTAACATGTTGATGTTCAAATTTATAAAGATGTTGTATGTACAGATTTGTTATTTGTATTTAGCGTATTTTTATTTTATCTTGCCTTATTCATACCAAGTGTTTACTTGCCTTTAGTAAAATTCCAAGGTCTGATAAAATGTTGGATTTAAATTTAAAAAAAAATCATAAGAGTTTAGTTTCTTAGTCGGAAGATATGTAGAATGATATTGATTAATATATAATAATGATTATATAGTTTCTATTAACCTCTTTATTTAGTTGCGTGTGCGCAGTTTATGCATAAGTCTGAAAAGTAACTGAATGAAATGTAACTTTCCTATCCATTGATTACAAAAAGGTAGCATAATTATAATTTCAGTACAATTAAATATCAGCATATCGAATACAAATCCAAAATCACAATTCAATTCAAATTTCCTTTCAGCAGATGTTAAAATTATTCAACATTGTTGGTAATTTAACTTAGGGCATTAATGCTTTACCTACTAGGCGATGATTTTATTATTTTATACGGATAATTTATGTAAATATTATTGATATTAAGATTTCAACTCATTAATCTGTTTCAAGACGAGTAGATATTTGATAGTAAAACAGATAATATATCTACAGATAAAATATTCCTAAAAGAGTTATGTTAAGGCCACAAAATAAAAAAAAAATATGGAAACTGCTCAATTTTATGAATGAACAATTGTTTTGTTGTTGAAATCTGATATTTTTTGTTATTTTTAGATCTATTTTTGTTCTTGTTCGAGTGTAGCAAAGTAACCATCGTTATTAATGACTTGTTACCTGCATAATGTTGTTCGTTCATAGGTCTGTTGAATTAGGCATGTAACAATTAAAATAGTTTTACAATAAAATGTTATATTCATATAATTATAAACATCATAATAGTGTTAGACTTTTAGAATGTGCAATTTAGTTTTTAGACATACATCGTTTAACACCAAATCGTTTTTTGGTTTCATGTAACACAAAGTAGCAATGAATATAATAAATTAGTTAAATTTAAAATGACTTTTATTTGGTTCGTTACTAGCTTAGATAGCATCAAAATATCAATTTTGAATTCACACATTACAACGTTGTGTGTTCAACCCCTCACTGCATGTGACATATTGACGGACAACCCAAGTAACAAAAGGTTCCATAACCAAGGCATTTTATCGCCAAGCAGCGATATATATATCGCTGCTTTAGTAGAACTGTAGTAGTAACCATTGTGACTGTATTTTTTTTTTATTGCTAAAGTTGACAAACAAGCAGGCTGCCCACCTGATGGTAAGTGGTAACAGTCGCCTATAGTACATGTGGTTCCCACGAGATTCGCAGCAAATCTGCAAACCTCATAAGAACCACAGTGTACGTTGCCAACTTGTGACATAAGATGTAAAGTCACAGTACCCAGTAATTTCACTGCCTATCTTACCCTTCACGCCGGAACACAGCAAAGCGAACCCTGCTGTTTGGCGGCGGAAATAGGTAAGTATGTATGTACTATAAAAGCGTATTACAAAAAGTTTTAGTTCTTTATGGTTATAGACCATTTAAGTTCTATAATTTAGCCCCTGAAACGCTTATAAGATCATACAATATATTCTTTGACGTGCTGCACTGTTATTGATATGAACATAGCGATTGTGGTACTATTCAGTACTATAAATAATCTTACTCACGCTTTTATGTATCTATTTTGTACTAATAATGTGTATATCGCTTCTAAACCATATTTCATCAGCATTAATAAAACAGCTTCAAACCCAAATTGCTCATACTGGGCAAAGTAGTCTTATAGTTCCGCACAAAATATTTGTTTCTTGCCACAAGAGGGGTGTACCTTTTACGGAAAAGAAGGATCTAAAATATGAAAAGGAGAACTCAACAGCTGAAAGTTCATTAACATTACAGTGTTCAAATGATGGGAACAATAAATTTGAACAATTACGTAGTGACATACAAAGATTTAATACCGCAACAAGCAGTCAAAAGTTTTATAGAAGTAATAAACAAGCATATATAATAATAATATAAGCATATATATAATATGTTTCAGGGCCATTCAAGTATATTCTTATATAAAAGAATACAATAATCATATGTCCTTAAAAAAAACCCTCCATTATATTTGTCGTGAACTTAAAACGTAAACTTTAGTATGTTACGATCCAACTCAGGTACTGAAACAATTGAAATAATTAACTTAATAAGTGTTTACTATAATTACTCGTATATATTTTAGTTGAAACAAAAAAAAAACATGAAAATTGTTTTACTTTGAAACAATTGTATATGTTTAAGCTATATGTTCTTGATAATTTATTTAATTAACGAACAGGAACTGAAACACATTATAATGTCAATTTTTCAACATGTTTTGAATAGCCAAGCCAATGATAAAACGAATTTTTATTTGGATATCGAAACCTATTTTTGAATTACGAATGCGATTTCGAAATCACCGCTGACTATTTAGTCACTTTGAGGTCACGGATTCCTAAACATCCAATTTTTGAAAGTCGATCGCAGAGATGCCAACATAGGTAAAGTACACACATAAATGTAAGAGTTCGGTTCCACGTAGAATGTAGCCGCTGCCGGTTATTGCCGGCTGAACCATTATTATATATATTATAAGCGGTTACCCCACACGTTGCGTAAGGTTGCCGGCCGTTGCCTATAAAAGCCGCTGCGGTTGGCTAGCGACTCACTTATCGTCGGGCATTCGGAGCGGGTAGACCGGTCGTAACGTTATTACGTGTTGCGTTGCGTAACGTTGTGTAATTCGTAAAGTAGGCGTTAGGCTGATTTTGTTCCTCTGTAAAATTATGTTGTTGCCAAATTATTTTTTTTAAGGAATTTCTCTTCTGATTCCTAAAATCAGAATTGGGATAAGCAACTCTTAGCCCACAATTACGAGGAACAAAGTCTTCTGCGTACTTTAGTGTTCGTGTTTGTGATAATGGCTGGCGGATCCAGTCGGAGTGGCCGTGGGTCGCGAAGTCGTTCCCGTGATAAGTCGCGGCGCCGTTCGCGTGGCCGTCACGGGGTGTCCGCTAGGAGCCGCCGATCGCGACGTCGGTCATATGGTGGGACGCGTGATGAAGATTTCACACCGTCAGAAGGAACGCCTAGTCGTGATCGCCATCATCGTCGCTTGAACAGATCGCGGTCTTCAGGCGGGTCACATACCCCGGATTTGGCTGTTCATTCCACATTGAATTCGATCATGGACCGTCTTGCGTCGATCTTGGCAATATAAGTGAAGGTCAGGTTAGGCCGAGTCGGGAGAAGGTTAGACCTTTGATTGACTCGGCTGAGCCTCAAAATGTTGAGCGGATGCAAGTGCGGACGAATGTAATGCGTCGGGGACGTCATCAGACCGCGATGCGGCCTTGGCGTTCAGTGTGAAGACATACAGTTTTGTATGTATTGGACTTTATGTCCGGCAGACATACAGTTTTGTATGTATTGGACTTTGTGTCCGGCAGACATACAGTTTTGTATGTATTGGACTTTGTGTCCGGCAGACATACAGTTTTGTATGTATTGGACTTTGTGTCCGGCAGACATACAGTTTTGTATGTATTGGACTTTATGTACGGCAGACATACAGTTTTGTATGTATTGGACTTTGTGTCCGGCAGACATACAGTTTTGTATGTATTGGACTTTGTGTCCGGCAGACATACAGTTTTTATGTATTGGACTTTGTGTCCGGCAGACATACAGTTTTGTATGTATTGGACTTTGTGTCCGGCAGACATACAGTTTTGTATGTATTGGACTTTATGTCCGGCAGACATACAGTTTTGTATGTATTGGACTTTGTGTCCGCAGACATACAGTTTTGTATGTATTGGACTTTGTGTCCAGCAGACATACAGTTTTGTATGTATTGGACTTTATGTCCGGCAGACATACAGTTTTGTATGTATTGGACTTTGTGTCCGGCAGACATACAGTTTTGTATGTATTGGACTTTGTGTCCGGCAGACATACAGTTTTGTATGTTCCAAATTCCAAATTCCAAATTCTTTATTCACATTAACAGACACGAGACACAATATAAATTAATCTTACAGGTACAGGGACACAAAAATAATGCATGCAGAAACTTAAAAATAAGAATAGAATTAAGGTTTAAGTGAAGTCTCGCGACTGCTGTGTGAAAGGGTACCTAGATCAGCATGAGGTTAGTGAAACTAACACTATCTAACCCTAGTCTAACTAACCCTAGTCTATGTATTGGACTTTGTGTCTGGCAGACATACAGTTTTGTATGTATTGGACTTTGTGTCCGGCAGACATACAGTTTTGTATGTATTGGACTTTGTGTCCGGCAGACATACAGTTTTGTATGTATTGGACTTTATGTCCGGCAGACATACAGTTTTGTATGTATTGGACTTTATGTCCGGCAGACATACAGTTTTGTATGTATTGGACTTTATGTCCGGCAGACATACAGTTTTGTATGTATTGAACGTACGAGTGGACGTAGCTTGAATATGATGATACAGGTATAAGAATGAATGAATGACTGACAGACGAGGATGGTGGAGTTGCAGCAGATGGCAGCATACAAAGTGGTGACAACCCGAGGCTCGTGTCGAGGACGACACTATGTCAGGAGAGGCCGTATAAGCGG
Organism: Scirpophaga incertulas; assembly: GCA_036419045.1. Lineage (NCBI taxonomy): Eukaryota > Metazoa > Arthropoda > Insecta > Lepidoptera > Crambidae > Scirpophaga > Scirpophaga incertulas. The sequence continues at coordinate 43,635,751 of CM071626.1, read as the reverse complement.
TTACCCCACACGTTGCGTAAGGTTGCCGGCCGTTGCCTATAAAAGCCGCTGCGGTTGGCTAGCGACTCACTTATCGTCGGGCATTCGGAGCGGGTAGACCGGTCGTAACGTTATTACGTGTTGCGTTGCGTAACGTTGTGTAATTCGTAAAGTAGGCGTTAGGCTGATTTTGTTCCTCTGTAAAATTATGTTGTTGCCAAATTATTTTTTTTAAGGAATTTCTCTTCTGATTCCTAAAAATATATATTAATAAGTTGATGTGTTGATTTTTCAGTCCATATATTATATATCTAGGTGTATATGTACATATATATAGACTGAAAAATCAACACATCAACTTCAGACTCTTGTCAATATGTTCTCTAAACAAAACACAGATAACATTTCCATAAGTATGACTTGATTACGAGTGGGTGAGGGCACTCGTAATGAAATCACATCCGTGACTAAGGGAGTCACATAAATGATATTCAAAAATAAGAATTATTGAAAATCGGTGTTTATTAGTCACATCGATGATTCACATTTGTAATTCAAAAATAGGTCTCCAGGAACCCTAATTTGTGGTGAAAAACATGGTTACTATTTTACTGCTATGACAGCATATATGTAGCACGGCTGGAGCCAATCAGTACTATAGCAGCCATAGTGGATACGAGTTCTAATTTTACAAATAAAATTTAATATATTTTTTATTAAAACTAGAAAATTATGAGGGCGCATTATTAATTTACAGATCAGCATTATCATTTTATCGATACAATTATTTTTGCATGTGGAAGTTAGAGCAGAATGACGGGCAATTAGTTTTGTTGTAAGTATGCTTTTTTTACTAAGTCCTATAAGCAACATGTCAATAAACGTAACTTTATTTAGCGAGCATTTGTGTGTTTCCTTGGAACACACAAATGCATTAAACAACTGGCGATTCAGTGTGATAAAAAATATCACTGGAATCGTTTACAGTACAAAATAGCACTGTAGTAATGTTTTAGTTACTTTTATAGTACCATTTAATACTATAAATGTTGCAGACACAGATATTGCAGTATCAAAAAGAGTTTCTCAACGCTTATTACATTTCAACTAAAGAGATTCACAGTAAAAGCTTTTTTGTGATGTTTATAGAATAAATCAGCAATAAAACTAGGGCCTATTTGCGGTTCGATAAATGTTAACTACACTATTATAGTGCTTGCATGAACACTAATTAGCACGTTCTAAAATGTTCTTAGGATTTTTATAGTACCAAATTTTGCTTCTTGGGAAGCAAATAGCCGACCCAATGATAGATAGATGACGACCTCCATAGTCGAGTGGATAGTACACCGGTTTCAAGGTGTCGCCATCTCTGAGGTCCCGGGTTCGAATCCCGGTGGGGGCAGATGTTTGTGTGATGAATGCGAGCATTTGTACCTTAGTCATGGTTGTATATATTTCAATAAATTATTTATGTATATATAATATATGTATGTCTATCCGTTACCCTAGATCCCATAGTACAAGCCTTACAGAGCTTAATTTGGCCTAGGCTAATTGGTGTAAGTGTAACAAATATATATATATATATATATATATATATATATATATATATATATATATATATATATATATATATATATTATATATATATATATATATATATATAATATATATATATAACACTTTATTGTACATATACCACAAAACAGAGAGCAGAAAATAACAAAATACACTTAAAATTACTTGTACAATTGGCGGTCTTATCGCTCAAACAGCGATCTCTTCCAGACAACCTACGGACGGAGAGATATAAAGAACTGGAAAGACGGCGGTGTACATATTAACAAATATTTTTTTTAAAATATACTGACACAACATTATACTTAAAATCAATAATAATGAGCTAACTGACTTACCTAACCTAAAGTAAAATATTATTATACAGAATATTATCGAACAGCTACATAATAAGCATTATCATACAGAATTACTTTATGTTAATGATATAATATGTATTACAATCAACTAAATTGTTTACGAAATAAGGAAGCATGGATTCCAGTATATCTTTAGACAAACTGTCTTAAAAATTGAATCTGAAGTTACGTTAAAACAATTCAAAATGCACATACATACATACTCGTGCCTCTTCCCCTTGGGGGTAGGCAGAGATCGCAATTTACCACTTGCTCGATGCAAACATATTTTGCGAGCTTCCTCAGCTTTCATTAATATTTTCATGCACGCTCATCAGTTACAGGTATTGTTAATTCACAAATTAACTTTTAATTATATTTTTTAACTTTTATTTCGTGCTAAAAATACAAATTCGCCCATTGCGTAACAGGAATCTTTATTTAAAGATATTTTTTCAAAAGGAAGTTGCAAATAAAACGCCGGATATATTTATAAAATTTTATTTTTCATAGCACGATAAAATACTATCTTCAGGACAACTGAATACGAAATATGTACAGTAGATCTATGCATTATGATTATTATCTTAAAATACCGTCACTTTTCATAATATACCGCACTTGGGATGTGTGAAGGACTGAAATAATAAAACAACAATAGATTCTTCCAGTTTATTTCTCAAATTTATTTGTACGTCACCACTATCAGTATGACACACATCGGACACACACGGACCTTCATTCTGACGAGTTGTTTGGGCCAAATAGAATTACACTTTTTTTATATAACAATACAATATCTACATTTCTATGTCAACATTTCATCTAAATATAGTAAAACTGTTCTCTTTGATCAAAGAAAAATATCAGCCCGGACACACATCAGAGGGGCGATCGCACTAATAAATCGCAAGCGAAACGCAACCGAACCGTTCGGCTTAACCAATCCGAACGCCACAATATCACGTCATCTGTTCGATGACGTGATATTCTAGCTCTCGGATTGGTTGAGTGGAACGATTTGGTTTCGTTTCAGCTGCGATTTGTTAGTGCGATTGCCCCCAGCTCTAGTAGCAACAACCGTTCATAAGAAATGAAAAAAAAACTGAATATTTGTGTTACGATTAAATTTTGGATAGTGTAACAGTAGTGTAGTGTGTAGTTTAGCAATTTCAATTTCAGCCTCTGGGTTTTACATTTAGGATGGACAATGTTTCAAACGCAAAGTATATAACACATGACGACGAAAAAATGACGCCTAAATACGTATTCAGGCGCCAATTCGAGGTCCACATCCCATCAAGAGAAGAGTGGAACAGAGGATTGGTATCCCCACGGGTTAACACCCTCTTCTGGTACACAGACGGATCGAAAATGATGTCTGGAACGGGGGCAGGCATATACTGCAACAAGATTGAGAAATCCATCAGCATGGGCAAACTGGCAACTGTGTTTCAGGCTGAAACCTACGCCATTATAGCCTGTGTGCAGGAGAATCTGGATAGAGGCTGTAAAGGTCAAACCATCTATATCCTCAGCGATAGCCAAGCAACCCTGAAAGCGTTGTCTAGCTATAAGGTGGAATCCAAACTGGTAATGAACGCCATCGAAGTGCTTAATAAGCTTGCAAAGACCAACACTGTACGCCTAGTTTGGATACCAGGACACAACGGTTTCCCTGGAAACGAAAAGGCTGATTACCTGGCAAGGAAGGGTTCGGAAACGCCCATGGTGGGACCTGAACCCTTTGTCGGCATCACGTCAAAGACAATTGGAACACATATAAGAATGCAATCGCATGCGAGGCATACAGAGGAATGGAATAACCTACAGGGAATGACGCACGCCAAGCTCTTTATGGGCTCAGAAAACTGGCTGAGATTCACACTGAGCTCAAGTAGGCTCCACACCCGCCTGGTGCTTGGTGCCCTTACAGGACACTTTGGTACTAGAACTATGCTGCACAAGATGGGCCTCACTGAGACCAATCTATGCAGGGCCTGCAAGACCGAGGAGGAGAGCATGACACATCTATTGTGCAACTGCGATGCTCTGGCCGGCACGGCAGTAGGCAAAGGTTGATAGGGATTGGATACCCAAAACCCAACGACTTTAGGGTAATGCCACCAAGGGACATAATCAGGCTCTTGAGCACGATTGATTGGACTGACGGTGGTCAAGTAACTGTCTAACGACATTAAGGAGTAGGAACTAATGGGGTAGCACAAAAGACCCATAATGGGTCGAAGTGCGTTGGCACCTCACGGTAGCCACCCCGGCCCCTAAGATAGATAGATATAACACATCGTTTGTATACTTCAAAAAATAATTCCATGTGTCTGTATCAAGAACCCGTTACATTATAAGTGCATTGTCATCTATTAAATCCTCGAAACACGCCGCGACGTCCGTAGCCACATTTGGAAAATGGACGTATAAGAACGATTTATACGCGCGCGCAACCTAATCCAATCTGGCTATTGCAATTCAAGCCTTATGGCAACGACATACAATTTATCTGCCACCTCAATATGTAGTTGCAAATCAAAAATGGAAACTGACATAACTGCCTTATTACGAGCCAAAGTGACAATTACTTCCATAAAACAACATTTGCACAAAGACAGTAACATAAATTCGCATCACAGCCGGTGTGTAATCATAGGTAATGAGCAATTTCGACCTTGTCTCTTTATAATAAGAGAAAACTTTGCGGTGTATTTAGCATAAAGCATGGCTTCTATTGTCATGTACTTATTTTTTTTTACAAATTGATTTCAATGTTCAAAAATATCAAAACAATCACACAGCTAGTTTTTGTTTATTTTTAATTGTAAAAAGTAATTAAATCGATTCAATTTTGGAGAAACAAACGAACCTTGATTTTGTTTCCTGGGTATTATTGCGCCAGTGGCAGTTGTCCCTATAGCACTCAGCGGCCTAGTGCGAGCACAGCGCGACAGGAACAGATAAAAATTGCAATTTTTTAGTTCTTGCGGCCTTAATATTTTGTATTAAAGAGGCAAAACCGTCGCATTCGGTACTATCTATACATGCCCTTAAATAAGGAGCAAAGTCAAAACAATGTTGCCAGAAATTAAAACTACATATAACGTTATCTCTTTCTCTCACCGCGGTACTAAAATTGTACGAAGCAATCAAATAATCTAAAAATTTAGAATAATTTATCACATCATGTCTAATTTCATTATATTTTTTTTCATTAATATCGTTTAATCAAAGGAATTGACAACACCATTCTCAAATTTTGACATTATCAAAAACACAAAATTGGCATTTTGCGTAGGAATCGCTGACTGTACATAATCTTTAACTATATATGTAAATACTTCTTCTACTAAAATAACATTGAAAATTAACTCTTTCACTCTGCATCACTAATCATAATTTCTAAACACTTACAACATTTAAGTAATTGAAATTGAAATGTAAATTATTAATTCGTCTTAACATTAACATTTTACTCGAGATCCCGTACGTCCCGTTAGCGTTGTTCTGCGATTAGGCAGGTAGGCAGGTGGCGTTATTATGTGACTCGGCAACCAGTCGCGATCGCGTCGCTATTGTTAGATTTGACATTGACGCAACAACCATTGCCCGCTTGCTTGTAATTTATCCTGTATAACGAGAAACGAATGAAACAATGGTGGCTGTGCGACAGGATTGCGACGCGAACGTTCAGCTGAGTTATATGAACTAACTAACTTTGACACCGTTACGTAACGTGGCGAAGTGTAAGCGTTAAAACTACAATAAATGCTACGCATAAAAGCTGCCAACATATTACCTCTATTAAACAACAAACTGCCTTATTGACAACCAACTTTTCACCCAATTCGAGCTCTATTAACTTGTGCACAGAATACAGAATGCTTATTTCTTTCGAGACAACAGGGAATGTGCTTTGATTCAATAAAACCGAAAGAAACGCCAAATACCGATTTAATTTCAATGAAACGAACGTTGTTGGCTATTAAGAATTGCACGCTATGTCTTCCACACAAAACATATTTTTGATACTTAATACTTTGTGGCTTTACAGATACATATTTGAAAAATGATTAGAGTGTGCCATTTTATCAAAAGGTATATTTTAAACATTGGAACAAAGGACAGCATTCAGTATAATGGAAAAAAGGAATAAAGTATTTCATATATATATTATTATTTAAAATAAAGTATTTCTCATTAAAACAGTTTGTAGATGTTTACATCTTTTTTTTTATTATACTATGTATAAAAGTCTTATGTTATTTATGACTTTGTAAATAAAGAAGAAGATAAAGATAAACCTGCAGAGTTACTTGCCGCAATCTGCAAAATTGTTCTTACGTCAATGTGTCTGTAAAGGCTTTGATTATAATAAAAACAAATTATATGTTATCTATGGCAAAAGCAAGGTTACCATATCAACAGCAATCTCGACATCATAAATATAAAGAATTACAAACATAAAAAATGTAACATAAAAATACATTACGGACCGTATTAATAAAGATTTAAGTCTATATAATCTATGTTGTATTCTTATTTCATTTTCGATAAATACTTTAGATAAAAACGTTGATTAAGTCTTAACGTTACAAAAATTGAATCCACGTCACGCGACGGTGTATGTGGCAGTCAGCGGCGGTCACCTGCTCTTTCACAACCAATAGATTCCACTTATTGCTGTGAAACATCAATGTACTTTGGTAGTATCGTTCGTATTCTGCTACGATTCGACCTCAACTCAAGGCTTTTGCCTAAGCTCAGTCGCTGAAAGAAGCCGACAGACACGCCTTGAATGATTGTGAACACGCAATTCGCGAACATCGCTTTAATTACACTGGGCATAAGAAACGAACTCGTCCTTTCAAAAATGCATTCTCTCAGTTTCACAGAGTATGTGATACTGCCTAAATCTAGCAAGATCAATTCTGCTGCTACTGATTCCTAAAACCTTGAAATACTGCTACAATCCTGAACTTAAAGCGAAACGACGACCAGTGCTATTTCATAATAAGTTTATAACCCACAACAATCCAAATAATAACAATAGAATTGAGTGCACCATGACCTTGCCGCTACGTTACCCTTACGCCTGAAGCTATCATCGTTTTGTTATATAAATACACTATATTTAGACTTTAATTCAGTCGGCTAGTTTGTAGATGTGGGAGCGAGCTGGCGACGAACATTATCGATATTCGATTATTTGGATTCGATATTTGCGTGTTACTCACCATTTCTAGTTAGAATTTAGATTTTTACGAATAACTCCATATGTCTCGAAAGGTTAGTCTCCCTAGTCGTGAGATTTACTTGGTAGTTGTCACACGATTTTAGAATTAAACTCCATCACTTAAAATTACAATTTATTTGCAATCGGTCTGACGCAATCACTCCAAGCTTGTACAAATGTAAAATTCAATTATGGAACTAAGCTAAATTGTTACACTTCGCAGCTCATAACATGATAACTAGATATCTATATAATAATTATGTCATCAATATAAAACAACGCGAATTGCCTATTAAAATATTATCTATATATATATGTATAATTATCGTGAACTGTCTGTTAAAATTTGTAATGCATTGACATCATAACATTGTATATTTCATTTAATAATTATCTATAATATTTTATAAATATAAACCAATGCGGAATATTTGATTTTCTTGTATATAAAGCTATATAATTGAACACTACCCTATATGGGGTTTAACGCGTGTGTGTGTGTACTTTGTGAAACACCCACGTGACGGAAAACGTGTATTTCGTTTGACGGGTCGACAAAGTCAAGGTAACGGTTAATATTTATTACGAAAAGAAACTTATATATTCAAAACGTCACTTCTTTCAAAACACATTCTCACGGAAATGAGTTCATAATGAATGATTGATAAACACGCTTACAAAACACACGTTCTACGTGACACGAACTTTCTCTATCAACTATATTTAACAGTACATTATTTTTCTTGTCTCTAAGTACACTACCTCTCTTTGTACAGCCAAAGAGACAATTCAAATCGATTTATCAACAGTTTATTTTCATTAAAAAATAATATATGAACCAAGTCACTAGAAGGCGACACCAACGCTACCTAAGAACTAATAATGAAGCTTTACAGCGTAAATCCACAGATAATACATCACAACCGCCTCTGGACTGATCACAGCTTTACTTATAAAAATTACGTATTACTCTTCGTTCAAATTTCGAGCAGGCCGCGTACCTTACAGCGCCAACAGCGATGCCATCGCAGTCGGTGCGCTAGCTATCAGATTTATCGCGGCAAAGGTAGCGCTTTAACAATATTCCGTACGTTCCGATTAACGACAACACAGAAATGATGACACCGCTAGCGGACGGTCCGATTCAATTTTTGTGATATTATGAATGCCATCGCAATAACAATTCGGACCGCGCGTTAGCTCGATCACACTGCTGCTGTCAAAATGTTAACATCTGAAATTGAGTTTAGACAATATTCAAGCTCACAAATATATCCATTATCCCACCTTGCATACACCATGATTGCATCCCGAACCGGTTGTCCAGTCAGCATTGCTGCAACAGACATATTTTGGTACCAGTGTCCAAGAGACGGTACTAACCTACCTCAATCAGCTGAGTGATAATCTGTTTAGGTCATTGTCATTTGACGTTATGATAATTGTACTCATTTGACATATTAATAGGGCTATATTATTGACATATTTCGTATTATTATTTAGAATTATTTATATTATCTTTAAAACTTAACATTGTATAGCTATGAATGTTAATTGACAATTTTTTTGCGATCTATTAGTAGTTTATAGGTGGATTGTTATTCTTTAGACTATATTACAAGTTAATATGGGCTATAATTGCCCGAAATAAATATTGATTTTTTTTATTATGATGTTAACATTTAGTCGTATTGTTAAATTATGTTGGAATAGTTTAAGATTGAAAATTGTTCCTATAATATCGAATTGTGACAAGGATATTTGTCATCTTAACATTAACGCTCACGATGATCATGGCAGAAGCCTCGTAAGCGATTTAGGTGGTGCCATCAATGGCGCAACGTAAGCGATGTAATCTCCAAACGGAACGTCTTTTATCGCGGTGACAATGACAGATCGTTGTTGGCGCGAAAAGCACCGCGGCCATAAACATGTTTCGGTTGCCAGTAACATAGCCGTGAAGTTTTCGATGTACACAGAGTAAGTAGCAACTAAAAACATTTTTTTAATAGATAGAAAAATCTGCTCGCCATTATAAAACAAGATAAAAATTAATGCTCTATATTGCTAATGTTAAATTATTACAGTGCCATGTCGCGTATAGCTCTCATATTAGGGTTGTCAACAATAGAATGTATTTTGCTATATTTTGACTAATCGTATTATATACTATATTGAAATTGAAATAACAGACCCTTAGAAGCTAAAGGGATAAAACACCAGATGACGCTCTATCATTACTTTAAAGAATTATACAAAGAAAGCGTTTGATCTTTCAACACAAGCAAAGCATTATAAAAAAGAAAACACGTTAAGGAAATATAAATATATATAGCACTTATAAATATAACTCGGCAATTTTTGGTTCTAATTTATAGCTTATCCTGATAAAATGACAACCCTACTTACAAACATTTCTTGCTACTTTAAGATATTTTAGTTAGTAAAAAAAAGTTTATAAAAACATATGGGCAATGGGAAATTGCAGTTTGGAGACGAGTATGAAAGGGTTGTAACAACTCTATATACATGTAAAACTTCACAATTACCCGATTTTAAAAAGGTGATGCAATTGATTTGTTTTAAAAACGATAAAATAAAAGTTGAGTACGCATAAGTACATCAGTTACTTTATTACATCTACCACGATCCCTCACTGATATACATTTTCCGGATTATTTACGATGTTTCTTTTTTTGGTAACTTTTCTTACATTTATACGTTTTTGATACGTTTCTTAGCGCCGCCATTCCATTTTTGCTTACTGCGCCACCCTTAATAGACGACGGAATTAAGTAAATTTAATACCAACATTTCACCTTTACTGACAGAGGCTTAGCCTTAAAAATAAATTGCGCAAACTTTTATTTGAGCCAAGTCTTATTAGGTTATAAAATGTGATATTAAGCTATTATTTAGTAGTATTATTTTTTATATTATATAAACATATTATAATGTTTTATTTATGTATTAGGCATATTAATAAATTTCATAAATGGGTATTTTCTGTGTACAAATACTTCTTTGTATATCTGCATCACCTGAAGGTTGACTGGCAGAAAATACCTAAGGCATTCAGTCCGCCATTGTACTCCAATGTACATAAAGTTTAAATAAATTAATAGACACTATTGTTTTTAGTACAAATCGAATATGCAGTACCGGGGTCGCAGGCAATTTATTAACGATTCAGCTCGAAAATGAAAAAAACAAAAGCGACCATGATGGCAACATAGATAACCTACCATAGTGACGTGAACGAAGAACCTTTGTGATAAAGATTGCGCTCTACAACGATGAACCCCAAGACTATTTTCTTCACATTATAATTTTGTTATGTTCAATTTTCAAATAAACGGAAGGTATTAACATATACAAATAATATTATAGTACATCCCTGCAGCGGCCAGCAATAGACGTATTGACGATGAACGTGTACATGTGGCCCGACACATACGTAACTCCTTCAATGCCTAGTTGTGGCCAAGGCTTGTATAGTACTTTTCTGAAATAATGCGCGGAAATTAAAACTAAGTAGTACCAAGCACAACTTTTACTTGAAATACAGTAATTTCATTATAAAATAGGATTTTTTTTTTGCAAGCCAGTTCCATTTTTCGGAGCAACAAATCGTTCCATTTTTAAAATACACGATAGATATGAATTTACATATATATTTATTTGGCCGCTAAAACACGACAGATATGGATTTTCATACATTTTTTGCCAGCCGCTGCTCGCATGTATTTGGCCAGTACAGCATTTTCGATTTATCTCGAAGAAGATTGTCAAAATAATGCTCAAATTTCCAAGCATGTTTGAGAAAAGTATTTTACTTATAAAATTTACGTTATGTATGTAGTCTTTAAGGAAATTTTCCCTTTTACATACTTTTGTTTTCCTTATTTATGTTAAAACCAGGAAAGCAAACAAATTTCTGAACAACTATTTGCCATATATTTTTTAAACTCAAAAATTGCATTAAGTAACGTGCAAAGATAAACAGCTTCCATACGTCCTAAATTAAAAAAGTTAAGTTAGATGTTCGAACGAAAAAATAAACGACTATTTCATATGAAAAGACCTATTACCGAATTCTTTCGTAATTAATTCTTTCACTGCATTCATAATAGTCGAAAATCTGATTGATTACGGAGTCTCCGTGTATAGTTCGTATCTCCGAATTTGGACCCCAATTAATTTTGCATTTTTGCGTCGGCGTAGGTCTGAGGAGCTCGTAAAGAAAATTATAGGGCAGTAATTTCAAACCGCAAATTTCATACTAAGTATAAAGATTATTAAAATTGACAATAAGTATTCACGAACGCAACGCTATCGTATAAAATGTCGACCAAGCTTTAAGAAACTTGACGGCTGAATTTGAAATATGACAGATATTCTTAGAGTAACAAGGATTGATGCTTTTATCGATGGCTTGCACATTAGCAATGCGAGCATGAGCCTTGATAAAAAAAAACTTTCGACAGCTATAATTAGACAAAAAGTCAAGTAAATTTCACTAACATTCTTATTACAAAATTGGATGCTTTTGACAAGCCCATAGTCAAAACATGACCTCCAATTTCGTTTCATTACAGCGAAAGGACATTGTTCAATTTTGGCCTAAGAACCGATGTGAATATAAATTATACTATAATTTTTATTTATTTTTATATTATTTGAAACATTTTAGTATTCCACGGACACTTCAAATAAATAAATTCCAAATAAAAAGTTGGGTCACAATTATTGATGCCGTATAAAATGTTTTCCGTCAGCCAGTGCTGCCAGTTTCGGAAGTTTTCGCGATTTCGGTAAATACGGATCGAATTGAAAACCTCCTCCTTTTTGAAGTCGGTTATTAAAATTAGTTGATAACACTTTATTCATTTAAATACCTAAATTGACTAGCTAGAAAAAAACTAGTATTATATATTTTTTAAACAAAATCGCGAATTTCTAGCTTGGCATTCGAGTATTATAATTTTCGTAATTGGCAACACTGGTGTACTTCATACCTTATCTGTGTCCGTTTCATTTAATTTTTGATTGCTTTGCGACTATCGTTTCTTTTGTGATTTTCTATGCGTTTCATGGTTTTATTCTAACAACTTTGGCTCGATTACGGACTCCGATTACATTGCGTAGGTACTTGGTAGACTCGGATGTGTGTAAAGAACTGGATTTTGTAAAATGATAATTGTCACAGAATTATCTTAAACTTGACTAGGTACTATCTCTTTTCCTAGTATCTAGTAGAGTAGTCCTTTCCTAGTTCTAGAAGAGAACATATATAGCTGTACATAGTATTGTTAATATTACTTTGATATTACTACTCTGATATTTCACGCAAGGTTGGTTATTTTTTATTTATAACCTCAAAATATTAACTTTTTTCGTAATTATTTTAGTTTCCTGAAGTGTCCGTTCGTGAAAACTTATTTCATAGGATTCCATATAATTTTAATAGTTTATATAAGTCACTTTCGATTCGAACGGTTCTTAGGCAGAACATGTATGGAGCCAGAACAATGTCCTTTATGAGAACGATTCCGATATTTGGAATTGTTGCCATACATTGCCATTAGACATCGAAATTACTTCGGCGACGAATCGAACACGAATTACACCTTGTCTAGAGGTCCAGGTTCGTGATTAAGGAGAAATAGCAAATAGTCTATGGTACTGAAAGGTGATGCGTCAAATAAATTCGAGATTTAGTTCACGTTTTGCTGATGTAAGACAAACAAACAAGTGTACGGTAAGTTACAAACGACAATCATAAAGCTACTTTATACTTTCTCACAACCATAATAAACAAAAATACACACATAGAAATTTAATTTCAGTCCACATAAGTACATACTAATTATAAATTAAACTCGCAAAAATGCACAAAATAAGTAAACAGGCGCAACGCATTATCACTCTTATTGTATAAATCGCGTATAGCCTGCGATGTCTATTTCGAATGAAATTAACATACCGCACGGATGATATTCAGTCAACTGCTTAGGACAAGTTACAATGTCACAATTATGGTTTACTGGGACATTATGAATACAAATAGAATAACCGAGAGCATGGAATATTGCGAATCTGAAAAAGGTGGTATTTAAAAAAATACCACACAAACAATGTCACGTTCCAATTTTGAAATACTCATTACATTGCATAAAAATATAATGATTTTGACTGGATACATACAGAATATAGCATATTCTAGTGGCCAAATAACAGAAATACCACCAATGTTAAAAACTATCAACAACCAAATAGTTGAGTATTTATAGATTTTAGAATCGTTAATAATTTAGTATTGCAAGTAGAAAAAAATAATCGATCAAAGACACGTGAGTAATAATTTCGGCAATTAATTGCAGATGTATATTATTTGAAACTGCAAAAATATGTTGTATATTGAACCCAGAACTAGGAGGAAATAAGTATATAGAGAACAGGAAATTTTTAGAATTTCAGATCATATTAACAATAAATTTGACAGCTCAAATGATGATTTAATTGACAGCCATTAAAAGCAAAAATAAGACAGTAAACTTACTATAAATTAAAAAAAGTAATTTTTTTCAAGCGAGCTGTACACTTTCTATAAATGAAATTACGAGTTCTCGTTAATTTATCTACACTATCTAAAAATAGTGTCATGATGTAAAGTTTAACTTAACTTTTGAGCTAGAATAAATTTAAGATAAATGAGTTGTGACCGCCAACATTGAATTTGTCTCTTTTTATTTGTTGTTGTTGTCAATTTCGTCCATAGGGACAGGCAAAGGTACTAAGCCATACTGCCAAACTCTTTTTATTTGTATTTGACACATTCAGGAGTGCGGACCCAAATTTGCTGTCAGTGTTCGGTACACTCTTGATAATTTATTTACACTATCCGTTGGAAAATAGTAATGATTACTGCTTTGTCGTAAACTGAAGTTATGAACTTACTTTTTCTGGTTTTAGCCTAAACTATCACCAGTTAATGTTAAAATGAATCTATCAATACGTGTCGTGGGATATGACATCATCTTTAACGTTACCTAGTCTGTTTCTTTGTCCAAATGAAACAAAGGACACAAGCAAATTACACGCGTGCGGTCCAAAATGTTCAGAATGCACGCATGCGATTCATAATGTGCAGTAACAGTCACTCCGAAATTAAATGTGTTGGATTTGTAAACAGACTGATTTAACCAATTAAGTTAATAAAGCAAATAGCCTAGATTCACATGAACATATGAAATGAAGAATATGGTCGTTTTATCACATAAAATCTATCATCCTATCATCTAATTTAAGTAATTTTAATGTCATAAATGTATATAAAACAAAAAAAAAGATATATTTGAATCTCAAAATTTAAGCGAATTTTTAACATAATTCCAACTATTTTTTCTGAATTTTTGTTAATGTGATTAGATTAAAGTCTATTGGCAATTAATGTTTCTTGTTTTTAAATATAATATTCTTAAACATTTCCATGTGTTTAACTACATAATTTGTACAGGCAACAACACGCTTTACCTTTCACTGCGAAAACCAGCGTTATTACGAGCATCCTAAGAGTTGTTTCAAGATCAACATCTTAAGCCTGACGTGTTTCTGTCTGTACCGATCTATAAGTTAAACGTCACTACGGATTCGGATTTATTGCTCAATTTTGTATATTCAAATTTACAACCAAAATAATTAAGACTCGCGCGCGGACATTAAATAATACTTAAAATGATCATTAACACCTATCCCCAACTCTGTTGAGACAGTTTTTCCTGAAGGCTTAACTTAAACCTGTGGATTTAACCGGGCCGTACAAATTGCCGGCCATTTAGCAAGGTCGATGAACGACGACTGGGCCCGCTGCCAATCTGTTGATAAAAAACTTTCCGAGCAAGAAATTAGCCTGCGAATTCTTGTTGACCTTACCTTTGCTCATTAATATCTGTAATTGGAATGTTTTGATACCAAGGAGAAAGTTGAATATTTTAATATTGAAAATATACACACAGACGAACTAATAACAAAGTAATTGACAATTTTGTACATACGCTCATACAAATTGGGCGACTTTACCAAAATATGACATCACGACCACAGTGTATTTAATATGGAGTTGAGCGTTTTTAAGCAATCCATGACAAAGTAATCCAAAGTAATAATGGTTGATGCACTGTTACTTGTACCATATTTCTCAGATAACTGTATATTATTAACATACATATAGAATGCAAATAATTACCACAAACAGAATCACGAGCGCAGATAAGGGAGCGTTCAAGTATTACGTATAGCAATTTTCAAAGATTTTTGACTCCCCCTCCACCCTTTGTAACGCACCGTAACGTTTTTCTGTACCCCTCCCCAAAAACCGTAAACGTTACGTAACACTCAAGGGATCATTTTTACCCTGAAGTCCCGCTTTTGAGGACATTACAGTATGAACACTGTGAACCCTCTTTAATAACTACAGCACCCACTACAGCAATGTGCTTCTGCATAAACACTAACGAACACTGACAACGAAAACAACATTAAATGACGTACAAATTTATTTTAAAAACTACTTATTGGATTATAATGAAACGTAACTCTTTCACGTAAAACTAGCGATGTGCCGAGTACGCTTTGACTCGAGTCCGACTCGATTCCTGCTTTGGACTCGCCTACTCGAACACCAATTTATTTTGATTCGAGTACGCCGGACTCGTTTCCGGTACTCGAGTCAGGAAGAATCGATTCGGACTCGCTAACTTGATTCTATTTATACGAGTTCTACTGAGTCTAGTATTCGAGTTTGGTTACCTCACATGTACTCGCAAACTGTTTTCATAAGCTCCTATGCTCATCTCTTGATTCAATGTTTATTATCTTTTAATAAACATCACAGTATTATTATTTTTGTGTCGTTGTGCTCAACCTAACCTAAACGCTGTTTGAAGCTTACTCGTTTCTATTTTTCCTCTTTGTTCTAAAATCGGACTCTAGTTCTGGACTGGACTAGAATTTCGACTCGAGTCTAGAAATATTCGAATACCAAACATAGAATTCGAGTACTGGAATTGAATCTGGGTACCGTTAAAACTGATTCGAATCGACTCGATCCACCAAAACGGCGACTCGGCACATCACTAGTAAAAACTACTTAATGGATTTCAATGAAACTTCACCATAATATAGCTTATTCATCAGAATAACAATATAAACTACTCGAAACATTAATTCTCCACAGACTTCCTTTATATTAATCAGATATACTATACATTTTGCATTTGATTTATGTGTCCATATTTTTATTTTGTAATCACAAGCCTGAGATACAGGTTAATCCTAGTTCAGGTATGTTCACAGTTATGATAATACGTGTATCTAAAACAATCTAGGGATTCGCCGTGAAATATAAACGAAAAGGCTTGCCAAATTAGAGTTACGTAACGTGATGTAAGAAAGACACCGCCCCCGCCCGCAAATTGCGTTACATAATACTTGAACGCACCCTAACAGGTTTTATACCGCTTCCATTTGCTTGTGTGAATTTTGTCTCAAGAAAAAAAAAACAGACTCGTTGTATTTTGACAGTTTGACAAGTAACTGTAAGACGGCTCTGCAAAGAAAAAATGTGATTGGAATGGCAGCTCGATTATACAATAAACTGCCAAAGGACATAGTAGAACTAGAAGATAATAAATTTAAGGTAGCCGTTTACAAATTTACTTAAGGACAAATGCTATTATAGAGTGGATGAATACATTTTGGATACGTTCCTTAGGTTGGTCATATTATTTAAAATCTTTGATTGGGTTGTCTTTGTTTATATCATTATCATCTTTTATATGAAATCTTTGATTGTCTTATTATAGTTTTTTATTGAGAATTTATTTGAATGTGTTAGTAATTTTAATATAATTGTAATTTTATCTATTGAATGTAGTTTAAGTAATAATTAATTAATTAATGTTATCATTAATATTTTATAGAAAGAATATATTTTGTTTTTTTTTTTTGCATGCTGTTTTTCAATGGCAAAACATGTAGGAACAATGATAATTTCTAAGACCTTAAAAGCATTCTGTGTACTGCATACGCATGTTTTATTATATTAGCAAAAATAAACATTTATCATTTATCATTTATCAAAAGGGATACATCGCTCTCATATCGTGCGCGCAGTTCATGCTGCGTGATATGGCTGATATAAATGGGACCGTAAATCGGAATTAAGTACACGCCCGCTTTCAATTCTCAATCCCACCGTTTTTCAGAGAGAAACTATATCAAATCTTATTGGATCTCAATAATTGTCCGATGAATTAATCTCTTTCACTGCGGTACATTACAAGAAAAAACAGCTTATTGCACCATTTTAAAATCTGGACATCTTAGCGCTTCACGCACCGCGAATATAATGTTTTGTTGCGTTACTGACAACCGACTACATAGCGACAAGTTATAATTATGCGATGAAATAAAAATATGCAATAATATATTATCTGCGCCAACAAATCATCCGCAAGAAGCCATCAGGTACGGAATGGCGTGCTGCCAAGAATAAAAGGTCTTCTCTAATCTATCGAATAAATTTCGGAACAGGTCCGAACAAATCATATAAAATTCCTCTAAAAATACAAAATTGTTCGAAAAATCACGGAACACAAGCCATATTCAAACTTTTAACGATTAATACACGGATTAACGTGAACAATAACATATTGCCAATGTTACAACAAATTTTACTATTTGAAGTAAATTGCCTCGGCGATAACGAGAACGGTGCTTTTCGATTTTATTACTTTTATATTATTATTATTAAGTCACAGCAGAAAGTAAGTTATTTTGATTCTAAAATTAAAATAACAAAATCTGAAGTTGTAACATTGGTTATACATAAAATAATCGCATTTAATTATAATCGAAATATAAAATTGTGCGAATCAATCTGAAAAATTGGATTTCAATATGAAAAGGCGATTTAAGTGAAAAAAAAAATCTTAATTGTAAAGACAACATGACAATGGAATGTCGCACAATATTTTGCATCAATCATAATACAATAATTTCGATTAGTACAAAAATAAAAAATGATCTTAACATTTAGTTTTTAACAATGTCTCACATTGATGTACATACAAACATACATTGGGTCACTATATTTAAAACTACTGTACTTATATTAGTTATGTATATCCGTCTTATCGTAGTGCGGGTCATTAAATGCCAGAGCTGAGAATCATTTCATCACTTGCCTGCATAAAATGCAATGTATCGCTCAAGCGACAAAAATAAAAACACTATATTTGGAGTAAACTACTCGGCAAATGTTGAAAGAGACATTAGGATGCGCAAAGCTAGCGGCACGTTCGATATTTCAAATATACAACAAATACGAAAGCACCCTGTAAAGGAAAGACTTCATGAAACGTAAAATTTTTGAAGGGAAACGACACACTTTTCCGTGAGTTTCATAAAGGCAGTCGATCTTGACCAAGTTCTTTACACCCCATCCAGAGACATACCCTATAGAATCTTCAAATGCAGACACAAGTGGCGACCGTCTTTCATGCAACGAAAGACAGTGGACTTCTGTTGGTTGGTGAACTGTACGTTTCAATGAAGTTTATGTATGTATGTTTTCAGTGAAGAACAAGTCATTGGTGTGTAGACTAAACACCGAACCTTGTGCAACGCCTGCATTTATGGGTATAGTTTCTAAGCAACAGCCATCAGAGACGACTATATTAGCCTCTAAGAAGCTGCTTATCGATTCGCAGAGTCACTCGAAGATTTCATAGGATGGCAGCTTCGCAATACCTTATGTTAGACTTTATCAAACGTTTTCGTGATGTCTGGGCGACGATAACTTTTCTTTAAAAACTTAATATAGATCACACATTTGAAAAGGATATATTTTAATTGGCTCTAGTGCCATCGTCATTTTAATAATACTGAAAGAAGAATCATACGAAACGAAAGAAAGTCGGAAAATAAACGTTAAGTGCATACGTTTTAAGAAGCATTTCCTTTACATCCTGTATGTACATAGCCTTAAGTAAAAATGGAGTAGTAGTGGAAGATACACATATAGTAATAAAACAGCCTATTTTAAAGAGCCAGTTATTATTCAACTCATGGCGTAATGATTTTATTAATTTAAAAACATTCTCTACTACCGGGAAAATAAGACACAATTCCCTCTATGCGTGATTGGTTGTATTTATTTCCCCTGAAGGCAAATGATTACTAGCAGAGGGTAACGTAACAAAAATATTGCAACTAATAGCATTAAATCTAATTGCCATCTCTAAATATACAAATACAAAAGCTCTTTTCTGCTCTTTCACAGCTAAAACAGTTAAAACACGACGCATGAGATGGCCGTTTCAGTCTGACACGGCCGAATATCACGTGGTCGATCGCAGCCAAACAAAATTCAGATCAACAAACAACAAACTTACAGAAATCCGAAGAGTAATTTATTACATTTTAAACGACGCAGGACTTGTTTTTACCTTTAATTAATCATTTATATATCCTCACCTTACGGGTACGGACTTATATTAAGTTAATTAGGTCCCTTTCTAGAGTCCTTCAAGCATTGACGTCATTATCTGCGGCGACAACCTTAACTGTGATAGCCCTTTGACGAATTTTAGCAGCAATCTGGAGGCTCAGATAATAAATGTATCGCCCTAAAGCTTCAAACAGTACGTTTACGTAGCAACGCCAAGTGGAATCGATAGAAAACCGTTCAAAGTTCCAATAAAATGCTCAACTTGTTTCTTAATAACCTATAATAAAATCTCGTAGTTCTCAAGATAGATACTAAAAATATAAGACTGTTTTACATATTTACATTTACACATAAAAAGGGGAACGCTAAGATACAGTTCAAAGCAAAAATTAATAGGCATACTTTCTATAATATTTTTAATTGATAACACATGATTTTAGCGATTTAAAAGAACTTGTAGAACTTCAATTAAAACTCAATTTAACATTAAATTAATAATTTCATTATTACCAACGTGTTGCCATAAATGTTACCAGCATTAAAATAGAATGGTAATTTGGTGCCTTCAGTTTGATGATTTCCTAATTCATTACGACACTAAAACATTTGAAGGAAAACAGTATTACGGACGCATTAGGTAACAATGGCATGGTTGAAAATGTTGCCAGCGTTAAAATAGAATGGTAATTTGGTGCCTTCGGCTTGATGATTTCCTAATTCATTACGACACTGAAACATTTGAAGGAAAACAACATTACTGACGCATTAGGTAACAATGGCATGGTTAAAAATATTGCCAGCGTTAAAATAGAATGGTAATTTGGTGCCTTCAGTTTGATGATTTCCTAATTCATTACGACACTGAAACATTTGAAGGAAAACAGCATTACTGACGCATTAGGTAACAATGGCATGCTTGAAAAATGTTGCCAGCGTTAAAATAGAATGGTAATTTGGTGCCTTCAGTTTGATGATTTCCTAATTCATTACGACACTGAAACATTTGAAGGAAAACAGCATTACTGACGCATTAGGTAACAATGGCATGCTTGAAAAATGTTGCCAGCGTTAAAATAGAATGGTAATTTGGTGCCTTCGGCTTGATGATTTCCTAATTCATTACGACACTGAAACATTTGAAGGAAAACAACATTACTGACGCATTAGGTAACAATGGCATGGTTAAAAATATTGCCAGCGTTAAAATAGAATGGTAATTTGGTGCCTTTAGTTTGATGATTTCCTAATTCATTACGACACTGAAACATTTGAAGGAAAACAGCATTACTGACGCATTAGGTAACAATGGCATGCTTGAAAAATGTTGCCAGCGTTAAAATAGAATGGTGATTTGGTGCCTTTAGTTTGATGATTTCCTAATTCATTACGACACTGAAACATTGGAAGAAGATTTAAATTATTTAGTAACTACACACACACTGCTGTTATACTTTCCTTTATTATCTTCAGCCTGGTCTAGTCCTCGAAAAAATACAAAAAATATCGAATACACGGCAGAAATGTTTAAGTTTCATCGATAATACTTCCTTCCAGAAACAATATTATGGTTTTAGACAATTCCACGTTGATCCAAGGAATCCCGATCTCTATATCCGGGTCCGGGTAACGTTACTCAGATGAACTACAGTACGATATGAGGTCCCATCATAATACAACCAATCTTCTATAAAGAACACGTGAACCTTTGTGAAATCATTACACCATGGTCTAAAATACCATGGAAGTTAATAGCGCAAGCACCTGTAGAGGTAGAAAGAACCTTAACCGTCTTCTTCAAAAATTTTCCTACCCTACTGCAAAATGGAAAACCTATTTCCTATTCAATAGACTTTGAGCATAACAATGAGCCCTCAACGCAATAGTGCAACAACATTGCGGTTAAAGTTCGTTAAAAAAATTTGTCTCATAGGCTCGCCCACACATACTATAAAAATATATACAAAGTATGTCTATATAGAAATATCATTTTCTTCTGTGTTTCATTGTACTTAATAGACAGACTATAACTAATCTTCGTATTCGTCACTTCTACGAATGTCATATATTAATTCGATCTCAACTGTCAAATGTGACATTGGATGTAAACAATCGCCTGTAAGAAGTTTTACTAACAACTTTGAACAGACTAAAATCAAAGTATAAGATCTAAGACCGCGTATCTCAAAATTGTGATTTTCTCAAGAGGCAATAAAGTCTAAATTTGTAATATCTGTATGCTACGAAAATTATTTTTCCATAAAAATACTCGAGAACTATGATTCCTTTAGATTTTTCTATTTATAAAAAAATAAACTATACTTAAAAATTTTAAAAACGAATTTATCTTAACATACTGTTTGTAAAAGAAACATGACGACATATTTATTTCATTATTTAAGCCTTGGTGCTTCTAAACACATAGCATTTTAATTTTGCAGACGAAATACGCGTTTCGGACCGATATTATACGGTCCGAAACTGTCTATCGAACTAGTGATGACATTAACAGCCAGATTGTTAACTTCTACGTCTCATTCCTATGGCGCTAAGAACGACTATATCACTGTCATAATAACACTGGCTAAGACCAATTTCGAAACGTTTTCTCGCAAATCAAAAAAGAACGCGACTCAAATATGATGTCCAAAAACAAACTATATTTTGACATTCTGTGTCAATTACACAAACTTTATTTATTATTTCAATAAGGAAATATTGTCAAATAAATTAATCTAGAATCTTAAGATTTCATTTCTTTTAGGAATATAAATAAATCGCCCTGGCCTCCTGGCAAGTTCAAAACTATGAGTTATGCGGTGTTAAAACTTATACGACTATATATATAGTCCACATTTAAACGCCAAAACTCGTGGACGTGAAGTTCACGCAATTTCACCACACCAGTTGCAACAACTAATTGCCTGTTTCATTTGCTATTAAAATTTATTTACACGTGAAACTTTATCAAACTAGTGCGGCGAGAACCACTTTATGCCACTGGTTTCGAAATGTAAATTCGGCTTTAGGCAAACCTTTATAACTAATTTAATATGCATCCTGACACAGTATAAACGCTGAAATCTGGCGTAAAAAACCACCTGCAGTACAGATCGATTGACAACAGAATATTTATATATATGTATAGATAATTCCCATGTGCATATTTATATGGATTCAAGAGCCACCAATGTGGTATTTAAGGCAACTTGGTAAACTCACCAGGGGTGCTCAAGCGGCCGAACGAGTGTTATGTTCGAGTCGATATCGAGACAAAAATTCTCGATGCTGTCAAGTAAATCTACGGATGTTGTTCTCAGGCCAGAATAATCCCCTCGCCGTTTTCTTTATCGTAATAACGCTCTATGAACGGCTTTATCGAAAGCAATAAAAAAGCTTGGAATTAACGCCAATTAAAATGAAATTCAATAAAAATGAAGTGTAAAAAACAAGCTTTTTGACGATGATAGATATGGACTATATATTTTTATATAATCAAATATCGACTAAACATTTATATAAATTAGATCAATTCAGTGTTTCAGTCGATATCCTCTCGAAATCGTTCGAAATCAACTGACGCCAGCATGTTAGGTAATTGCTATGACTAAAGCTGTATATCGTGATGAACTGTCAAGGTACGTATTTTGACAGATCAGCTCGCTATATGGCCATCCGGGTAAAGTTGATTCAAGATTGAGCATCCCTGGCTTACATTAAAACTTGATTTTAAACAGACACCGCAAGCGATCCAAAAAATCGATATATATTTATCGCGACACGGACTGCCGATATCGAGTTACGTGGCTACATCGACAATCATATATCGTAAATTCGGTTTTGTTAGTGCGAGGTCTGTAGGCCTACCGTGACTGCTTAAAGCAGGAATAAAACCGCAGTGCAAGCGAGATGGCGCTATACGCTGCGAGAGCGGTGTCTCTGTCGCAATACTTCAAGCGGTCACGATAAGTCGATCGAGAATACAGTTTCTATAACAATCTTGTACAATTCGTGAAACAAACTTTAAGTAAGGTATCACACTTGGAACGGTTCTGATTATTGCTATACAGTATTCTGCACCGTTAACTCTCCAACAATTCCCACCGGTAAGTAGGCAATCGAGTCCAGCTGCTCGATACAATCGGTAAAATTTAACAAACTTCACCCCTCCATTTACTTATACAAAATACATTTAAAAATTTAAATTAGTACATTCTAAAAAATAGACTATACATATATATAATTAGCGTATCTAAACTGCACAGTACGTCTATATCTGCGTTCCAAACACCGAGAACAACACGGGGACCACAGACAAGTTATAAATAATCCAAGCTTAATTACAGCGTAGTCTGCACTAAGCCACGGCGCTCTATTATCTATGGCAACAATTTACAGAGTTTGTGTACACTTATCTTAGGTCGACTGACGAGAAATTGGATTGTACGAAATTATGGAGACAAA
The DNA here is from genome assembly GCA_036419045.1 of Scirpophaga incertulas. Lineage (NCBI taxonomy): Eukaryota > Metazoa > Arthropoda > Insecta > Lepidoptera > Crambidae > Scirpophaga > Scirpophaga incertulas. The sequence goes on along the minus strand of CM071626.1, from coordinate 43,611,633 downwards.
TCGATCTCTGTGTTGTGACACATTTTCTTTATCGATTCTCGTGAAACCAAAGCCCCGTATTGACTAGGAGATATATGATATCAGTGTCAGGTCAAGTCGCAACATGATCGCTTATCGAGGATCGAATCGACGGTTTTGACGAACTTTACCCAGGACATGCTTTCGCATATTATAACGTTGACAAGAAGAGATAATAGAGAATTTGATATGTTAACATTTCTAGTGTGACTGCATTAGTGCACATACAAAATATTGACGTGTTACATTCCCTCCCAGTGAACACGGCGCTTCGAGTTGTCAACGACAAACAATCTATGTGAAACAGTCCCAGAGCAGACCCTTCTCTCCGTTATATCTCCATTATAATCTGTGTTATCTGAAATAGACGTAAATTATATTTTTTTACAAATATTTTTTATTTAAGAGTTGAGTGTATGCAGTTAATATTTTTACATTAAAAAAACGTATTTAATATTGTTCCAATGTGATATGTGATGAACAAAATGACATACTGTTACTTGTTTCATAATTTATGTTTAAATTAAAAATCGAGAAAACCGGCGTAAAATAGCGCTTGCGCTGTGTTTCGAGTGAGTGAGGGTACCGGAGGCCCAACCCCCCTTCCCCCCATATTCCCATTTAAAAGGCCGGCAACGCATCTGTGCCTCCTCTGGTGTAGCGGGTGTCCATGGGCAACGGTTATCGCTTACTATCAGGTGATCCGTTTGCTCGTTTGCTGCCCTATAATATAAAAAAAAAAGAAAATGGAACAAAGAAATGACATTTTTGAAAGAAATCACAACTTTTGGCTGTATATTGGAGGCGAATGATCAACTTTCGCCTTTATTCAGAATTTGTTTCTAAACAAAGCTAGTTATACTATAGTTACGATTCGCCATTATTTTGGATTTGTTTCTAGATGAGGCTAGTTATATATAGTTACGATTCGCCATTATCTTGGATTTGTTTCTAAGTGAGACTAATTACATAAATACGATTCGCCATTATTTTAGATTTGTTTGTATGTAAGCGAGGCTAGTTATATAGTTACGATTCGCCATTATTCTGGATTTGTTTCTAAGACGAGACTATTTATATAGTTACGATTTGCCATTATTCTGGATTTGTTTCTTCCGTTGACTACAAACATAATTGCAACATCAAAAATTCGCTAAGATATGAAATTAACAAAAATCTGTGTGTATACTAAGCTCGAACCTATTTACAGTAGGCGTACCATGATCGCTTAAACAGGAAAAACAACGCAGTGGGAGCGAGACAGCACTATACGTTGCAAGAGCAGTGTCTCTGTTCCACTGTTGTTTTACACCTGCTCAAAGCGGTCACGGTAAGGTGTCTCATAACCACATACATGGATCACTTGCGATGAAACTGCTTCAAACATAGCGCGCAAGACCAGGAACCCTCGGGAGGAGAGTCCAGAGGCGGCGCCAGGCAGTACATGTGGTAGCCACGGTCGCAGTCATCGCAGAACAACAGCTGGTCCTGTAATGGCCAACAAGCGATAATGGCACTTATGAATCTCTCTTCCAACCATTTTGCATTTGAATTTGGAAATTATCTAATTTGCATTTGGAAACTATCCAATTTGCATTTGGAAATGATCTAATTTGCACTTGAATTTGGAACTTATTGGTAATGAATTTGGAAATTATCTAATTTACATTTGAAATTGGAAATTATCTGACAACTTTTAACGACTACTTATTACATTAATTATCTTTGAACTTCGTGGGCAATCAAAGAGGTAGCTGACCAACTTATTTTCTTAATATTTATTTATTTATTGTATTTTAGGACCACCAGTAATAGTTACATAATTAGATCAACTGTTACAACAAAATACACGCGACGGTCTACACAGTAAACATAGATTACATTATTACAAATAAAAAAATTAAAAAAAAACAAAACAATAAGGGATTAATAGAATTTATGATAGCATGACGAATGAGAACATAGACACTTAAATAGAAAAACATTAAATAGGCGTTACCAAAATAAAATTAAATAGGCATGATCATTAAATCATAATCCATTTTTAACTATCCAAGATCGCGATTAAGAACCAAATTTGTTTTGAAGTGTATCAATGACGTATTCATAAATACGATCGGGGGCACGATTCTCATGCAATAGAAAAAAGTTCACATTCGTAAAAAAGTTCGAAGTTCGAATTTTTTTCGAATGTAACACAGTTTGTCTATTCTCAGAAGTTCACAATCGAACTAGTTCGCATGAACGTCATTCGAACAAAACGAGTGATACGGACCAGTAGAAGTGGACATTCGAATACGAATTTAAATCAAAGTTTGATTGGATATACTTTTTGTTTGTGTTGATTTGACTTTACACAAGAAATGGACGAATTTATTGTAGATTTTATTGGTAATTTAGTTCAAGAGTTAGAGGCAGCGAATGCAGAAGCGCCGCGACGAAGTGTTTCAGCAAATGTAGATCTATTTGATTTGCGCAATGCAGAGTTTATTAAACATTTTCGATTAAATGAGAACCTCACATGAGAACTCATCCAAATGAATGAGTCAGTGATTCAACAGCGATCACGCATTGACTTAAAAACAAAGATAGGCAAAAAAAAACAAAATATATGGTATAGTAGAAAATATCGGAAATAAATCATTTTTAATTTCTCGTTTTAAAGTTGTTTACTAAAAAACTCGAGAGTTTTAAAATTCAAGTGTCATATTAATAAAATAATATATTTTTAAAAGTAATATTTACGAATAAAATCTATTTGTAGATGAAGCAGTAACAGCGTTTTTATAAACGCTTAATAATGACGTAATTTATTATTTAATCTATACCTGACGTACTATTTCGCATAGTAATTGTTCTATGGGTGCTCAGAATACGAGATAAACGAAACATTCGAACTTTTCAGTAGAGCGGGGAAATTCGTATACGAGTTTTAATATGGAAAAAATTCGATTGCATGAGAATCAGCTTCCTGGTCTGGACTGGTCTAACATTACGAATTGACCTCAGTTCGAAACTGATAATCCAAATGAATCTATCACCTATCTCACCAATTATGACGTCACTTACGATCGAAAACGATCCGAATTTGCAATCTTACGCATTTTTAGATCGAATCTAAAAATCGATCGAAACTTCATTCGATGTCGCTTGACAATCGATCGTAACATACATTGCTGTCGCTAGAAGATCGGTCAAACTTACATCGTTGTCGCTATTGCCGCAGACCGAGCAGCATTTGCACTCGATGCATTGCCACCGGTATTTGCGCACTGACACGATCATATTCGCTGTGAACTGTAGACAAGTCGGGTGACCTGGACACACGGAACATATGTTTACGGCTATGCGGGCTAGAGCAAAAAATTAATAATACTTCTCTACTCGTACTTCATGCTCTAAAGAATAATAAATATATTTTCATAGACAGCAACTGATTAAAAAAAACTTTGTGATATACGTATTACATTCGGTTAGAGCGTGATGTATCTAAAGACTTTGAACGACTGATAAACTTCGCGGCGGTTTTCACGAACAAAAACCATTCGGATAAAAAACAAAGATCAATCGACACAGATTTCATTGAAAAACGCACACAGAAACCGGTCGTTCAAAACCGAGTCGTAAGTGGACGAAAGACTTGAAATACATGACAAAACCAAAAAGTACACATGCATAAATTGAAAACAACTACACATCAACAAAGCAGTGTTTCATAAAATGCCAACCAAAGCGAACTTAAGTCAACTTACGACCACTCTAAACAGATTCACTTGTTAGGCACATAACTAATTCTTACCTTAGGACACCCCGGAACAGCAACAGAAGTCTACACAGGAGGCAAGGTAAAATCGTTATGTGCCGAACAATAGTGAATACAAACAAAACGGAGACGACACTGTTTTACAATTTTCAGTTGAAATGGTATTGAGACAAGCGTCAGGAAAATGTCGTAAGGAAGTGCACAACGTTCACTATTCTTCAGCACAACAAATGAAACGATACAATGGAGAGAATACATGGTTTAATGTTATAAAAATGTTCACTACGCACACAGTTATACAGAAAAATGTAACATGATCATTGTCCGGAGCGTGTCCACGAGCCAGTACATGACAATACTCTGTAAAAAATAAGATCGGTCAACGTTGGATTTTCGATCGTTAGGACACGAACGAATAAACATGACAGTAGAACAGTTTCGATAGAAGCTGTCGCAACCGTCACACTTACTGCGCACATTGTGATGGCCGCTGCCAATTCAGCCGCGTGTTGTAAGCGTCGGCAAATCACGTGTCCTATTCCACATAAAATAATTTTAACATTATCGTTATAAATTAAAGATATCTTTGGCAAATCTTGGAACGTCACTGCTCTGACACATTATCTGTAACCTGAGCATACCTGACTACAGCACACTACCATAATTAAATTACCAGACATTTTTTTCCAACAATCTTTGGGCGTACGCAATATGCACTTCCGAACAAACATTTTTGACACTTTGGAATAATACTAAAACACTATATGTAAAAAAAAACAACACATGATATTCGAGATACTCGGTAACTCACAACATACATGATTAAATCCTTATAGTTATATTATTATTCTTAACATTAATAATGTGACGAAGCCTGGTCGGATCTTAAATTATAATATATATTTTTTGGTAATAATAATTGGACACACAAAAAATCTATTGCATCTAGCTGCCCCACGTTATTGTTTCCTCGAAACCTAAGTGGGGTCAAAATATTTTTTTCTGTTAAAATAAAATATAACAAGTAACAATTTAACAGAATTATTGAACGCCAACAAATAGACATATTAGTTATAATATTTCTTTAAAACGATTTGAAACTGAATTCAACTAGACTTGGAAATTTAGATTTGGAAACTGAGATGACGAATCAAAAGCTTAAACGGGAAGCTAGGTTCTCCACATCATAAAAATTGACTCGAGCCTCAGTTATCCAGTCTTGGTTACATTGCAGTGGCCAAGTCAAATAAAACTCGATAATAAAATCGTATGTTTCGATCATGGAACATGGGTAGATTTACACATAAATAACACTTAATATTATAAGATCGCAAAATGCAAACTGACAAGCTCCATTATAACATCACTGACAAATATAATTTGTCAACAATTGACAAAACAATGTGGAACGAATCAAATCTCTCACTACCTTGTGATGTATGCGTTTGACTCTAAAATGTGACATAAAATAATACTTAAAAATATTTCAATAAAATCAAATATGACCAAATAATAACAGAAATATAATAGATTTATATAAATTTCAAAATAAAAACAAAACCATTGGGTATCCGATCAAGCTACGCTCTTATATATTTTATAGCCTAACACGTATTATGCTTTGATATATCGCATAGACCTAATACTAAATTACATTAACTTTATGACTGCAAAACACAAAAGACTCAAAGGCACAACGTAAATGTAACGTGAGAAAGAAACAATGATATTCACGTCTCGCTCTCACGAAAGGTAGACTTCCGCACAGCTCCGAGCGTCGCGTATCCGTTACCGTCCATCACGGTATCACTAGTAATAGCATCTCAAGAATGAGATAGACCTTAAAATATCGCACTAATAATACAATAGTGTATCAACTCAAAACGTCGTACTTGACTTAATACTATAAACACACGCAAAATTTGATTCCTCACGGGTGATCAAGACCGTCGTTCGATTAGTGCAAAAACAGAATAAGGATAAATTAAAAAACTTATGTGACAGTTATTCAATTTGCAACTATTACATGAAGTGAGTAATAAGTTTTTTGTTGATTCTGAAAAATGTTCGATTTTGAGTTGATACACTATTGCATTATTAGTGCGATATTATTTTTATGAAGAAACAATATTTTTAAGCGATGCGTTCAAGGATATATCGTGTACCCATTCCTTTCATTAATCCCAAATATTTTTTCTAAAACATTTAAAATAAATATAGGGAGATGTGTTAAATATTACTATTCTTTCATTTAGTTGTAGTTTAGCTATAATTTTGAAATCGAATGAAATCTGTTGTCCTACTCTATTGTGAAGTTAGAGTGACACAACGAGTGTATGTTTACTGAGTCAAAGACGCGTCTTCAACAAATAAGTCTCACAAATTTCGTAACTAACAGGAATACATGCCTGTCACAACTGATCACTTCTGGACACTTGTTTGGATCTTTCAAATATGGCGTCACGAAATTTAGGACCACTTGACACATTTTGTCGATACACTGCCTGCTGTAATTTGGGAGAGATCTGTTCCACCTTCAATCATTTAGATAATTAACTATTGAACTGTAGGAAAACGACACACCCGTGAATACAATATAATATTTAATTTAGTTAATAAGGGATTTATAGCTAACATGTTATATGTTAAACCTCGGTTTAAGCTGTACGGAGCCAGAAAATCCTTTAAACATACATCCTACACGCGTCGACACTGCTTTGGGGTTTCCATAATGACTACATAACACAAAAACTATATTACCATTAAAATAATGGTTTATGTTTAATAATTAATAATAAAACAAAGGAAACGCACTAAACCTTGTAGAATTTGCGGACTAATCAACTTTTGCAAAGTATTGCAAATGAACGCAGGAGACTTGACAGCACGTACGCACCCGCATTAGACCCGCAATATGTAGAAGATAAATTAAAGGTCACTGAAAAGACCAAAACGAAACTAAACGAGACTGAAATGACAGAAGAACGAAAATAAAGGAGACTGAAATGCCAAAGGAAAAATAGAACAATATTAAAGGGCAGAAAATTTTTGAACAAAGGAAAGGAGGGAAAAACGCCAATAGAAGACAAGTCGGTCTAAGAAATAAATGAAACTCTAAAAAGTCAGAATTTCAGTTCGGTAATTGTAACTCTTAATGTAAACATAAATGAAACATAATGAGTCTATGGTGCGACATAAAATTAGTTGTCTACGGGTGCGTGCCAGTGATGAAAAGTGAACTAACAAAGAAGCCAGCAAAAAGCAGACCTTAACTAGAATACCCTTTTGTCCATTGGGCAAAGGAAATACTACTCCTTAAGGATTAACAATAACAAATTCACTTTGACAGGAAAAATGTCACATCTATACTATACCCGTGCGTGGTTACAAACAGAAAAATTAGTGCACATTTCACCTTACAACAAATTTAAAGATATACACTTGGGTGCACAAAAATCAAGCCGCGTTGATATTTCCATACATGACACTACCAATCCAGTCACAACCTCGCAAACTGAAAATTTTCTCATTTCTATTGTCACGATTAGCCTGTGTGACAATTTTTCCAACAAGCAACACAGTCAACTTGACTAATCTTTTGAGAAACCGAAAAAGAAATGTATAAAAAATTGGTTGTCTGTAGAACTCCGTCTTCTGCCGATATTTGAACGTGACAACGTCTATTACATGGTATTTTTTTCTGGGTGCAATGAAATTATTTAAAATAAAGTAATGTATAACATTTATATTTTTATTTAATAGTTTGTTTAAATTTTCTGCTTCTGAAGTTATACATAAAGTAATTATTATGAGTGTAGGCGTGGACTCCGTGTGGCGTCAGATTCGGCCGTTACGGTGTTTTCGAGAATGACTCGCCGTACCAATTTAATAGACGTTGTCACGTCAAAATGCTGGTCCGTGTGATTTTTATATGCAATTTAAATCAAGCTGGGTTTTATTTTGTATGTTTGCGATTAATATGAGGTTATAGAACGCTAAATATTATGGGAGTCGGCTGCTAGCAAAGAAAGTATTTTTGTTCTTCAAAAAGAGCAGTCCACTCTATTTATAATTTACGTGCAAAGGATTCTCTTAAGAGATTTATTTAAAGAGATTAAAATAGATTTTTTTTGCAGTATACATATATAATATCTCCTAAACAATGAATTCCGTGACTTGTCGCTTTTATTAAAACGTTATAACTTTTTTAATTTAAGCGCCATTTAAAATACTATTTTAAAAAGTGCAAGTTTTGGTTACATTTAAATGTAAAATATGTCACATTTAAATGTCACATTTACATTTAAATGTAATTAGATGTGGTTGTTAGTAGTTTTCTTGCTTTCAAAACTATGTTTAACATCTATTGACGTATAAGTAAAAATATCACACTTTGCTCTCTTAGTTATTAAATAAATAAATCTCCATACATAACAGCTATTTCATACTTTAACCCCTGACTTTCACGAGGTTGCAAAGCGATCATGTTTACATGAAACCCGCACAGAAGCTCGATTCTTGCGCACCCAGGTTCACTATAAAATATAGAGACGTGATATCGCACCTTTAGAATTGAAGTGACCTAATCCAAAATTCTTGTTCTAATTAGTTATACAGACTAGTTTAGTATACAATCATGCAAACAATTCATATACTACCATTAACAATAAAAAATATGACAATTAACGTACAACTTAAAGCATTATAATAGAAAAACAAAAAAAAATTACCAACTCAGTCGACGACTTCAATCACATTTTTACCGTTTATCAAAAAGCAAGAATTTTGGATTAGGTCACTTCAATAGGCTTGTTGCCTAAATTTCAGTAGTTAGATACTAATATACCTTGATGCCTATTCTATACAAAATAATTATTATTTTTGAAAAAAAATGCTTATTTATAAGAATAATTCTGCATTTAATTAAATATTTGACATTAGTCATCAAAAACGCTCATGACTGTCATGGCGTCTTGAATGACGTCACGCCGTGCAAAACACAGCTGTTTTAGTATCGGAATATTCGGTATTGTGAAGTTACTTTGATAAAAAATGGATTCATCGTATTACAAGTACTGCATAGTGCCCCAGTGTACAAGCACAAGTATTAAAACACCAAAAAAAATATTTATATACGCGCCAAACAATCAGCAGATACGTAAAAAGTGGCTGACACTCGCGAGAAGGAATGATGCCCATTCCTTTTCGCACTTCCACAAGACACTTGGGAATGACATTTTGACTTTGACGTTTCGCACGGCGTGACGTAACACTTTTTAATTGGTGTTTGCTGTCACGTGACTTATGGCTTATTTTGTGCAATTTTATTTTATAAAAAATATAAATAATCAAAAGTTATTATGTATGTTGAATAAAACACTTGTACTGTTCCACTAATTTTAATTATTGTCGATTATTTTGAATAGTAGATATAATTATTTTAAAAAAAGAACATACAATTTTGTGAGTAATTCTCTGACATTTTAAAAAAATTTAAAAAAATTTAAAAATTTAAAAATTTTAAATAAAAAATTTGACAATTAACTTTCCAATATTTCTGACATTCAATACTTCTGACATGTCTAATTATTATCAATGTTTTGCAATTATGAACCCATTTGACCTTTTTTGTAATTGTGTATGTAATTTTGCAATTGTTTACCTGTTTTGACATTTTATATACCTATTTTGACCTTTTATGTAATTATTGTATGTAATTTTGCAATTGTTTACCTGTTTTGACATTTTATATACCTATTTTGACCTTTTATGTAATTAAGTATGTATTTTTGCAGTTGTTTACCTGTGTTGACATCTTATACACCTATTTTGACATTTCATTCGTATACCCTATAGACTTAGATTATTGTAACTAAATTTCCCCACACTGGGGTAATTTTTCCGTATCTGGTATCCCAATCGTTTACACCTACCAAGTATCTACCACTTTCTCAATTATTATTAGTGTGGATGACAAAAGAATATTCATTCTACCTACTTGTTATAGTTATTTTTGTGGAGGTAATTTATAATTTAATTTTTAGATAGAAGCGTAAACACGAACAGCTGTGTTTGCTTTAACCTTTGAAAATGCTGTAAAGCGAAACCGGTCAGGTCGACAATAATTAAAATTAGTGGAACAGTACAAGTTTTTTATTCAACATGTATAATAAGTTCCACCAAGAGCCAACAATCAACTCAATACAGAATACAAAAGTTATTATTTTATAAAACTTTGTTTTTTCATAATTAAATGATCATCTTAATAGTTATGCAACCTAATGCATCAGATTTGTTCATAGTGGATACAAGCCTATTCTAAAGGTGCGATATAATTTTAAAAAGTACAACGACATTTGGATCAATTTGGATTAAAATGTACAGTTATTATAATATATTACTATACAATGTGATTATTTTACGATTACATGTAAACCTTAACATAATAGAATATATGTTATCATAGTATTCTAAATAAAGTAAGTTTTGTAGTAAACAAAAAGCTGTAGAATGTACTAATCTAAAGGAATGACAAAATATACAATATAGCAGTAACAACGTATGCTCGAAAGAGTTTTCGCATAGTTTCATCAACATATTGAAAAGTCACACGTTAAGACAATTTTCACCAATGTACATCAGTGCAATTGGATAATATAAATAAAAATAACGGAACCAGATATAGTGAATGGATTTTCATGATTTTGGTTTTGTACTACCTACGTAGTCGAGCCGTTTTGCTCCTACTTGTTAAATATATTTCCACTAAAAATATTTATATACGTACCTATCTATCTATCCGTTATGGGATCAGTAGACAAGCCTTATAGAGCTTACTTCGGGCTAAGCTAATTAGTGTGTGTGTGTAAATAATAATTATTATTTATTTTATTTCTAATGAATTAGTTATAAGAATACCCAAGATAATCACGGCAATTTTAATATTTAGCAAAATTAAAAAAATCTGATAATTTCAACAGTCTAATATTTGTTTTTGTTTACAACATATTGCAAACAAACACAAATTAAAAAATAAAAACAATTTTTATTTCTTTTTTTTTTTAATGTAGGTACACAACAGTGGTTGAATAAAAGTTAAACAAATCACTAACAAACATGAATATATCTTAAAAAATATACTATATACTAAAATGAGCGTTATTTTTATAGACATGTGGTATATTTTATACTTTCAAATATATAAGAAATAAAAAAAAATATGAGCACTCAAATCCATTCATTACATCTGGTATAAATCTAATTGGACTGGACCATTTATGTGACACAACACAGCGAGTCGAAGTATAAAACAGGAGACAGTACACGAAATATGAAGAAACTATGAATTATTAAATGAGCTTATTTGAAAGATTCGCGATTACGAAACTAATAGCAACTTTTGACATGAATATTGGTGACACGAAATATCGAACACTTTACAGCCTTTATATTATATTATTCATATGAAACTTTTCAATTGTAATTCAATTTAAATAAATCATGCACAATCAGTCAAACGGTTCAATTTAGGAGCCATTGCCTAAAAATGTTCTCTGACACTGACAGTGGAAAGAAAAAAGTTGCGAATGTTTTACGAGTACAAATAACTATGTAATGTTGCACATTCAATACCCAATCGGGTACCTATCAATAAATTTAAATACCTAATTGGTTACCAATGAAATACCCAGTTGTGTACCAATTAAATGCCCAGTTGTGAACCAATTAAATGCCCAGTTGTGTTTCAATTAAATGCCCAACTGTGTGCCAATTAAATGTCCAATTCGGCACCAGTTAAATACCAATTGAGTACAAATTAAATAGTAATAACTTAATAATTGAACATGAATAATATATAATGTGTGATTGTTTTATTGTGATGCCTGAATTTATTCAAAAATTTATTATTTATATTAAAGGTTTATTTTTAAAATTTTAAATTAAAAATTTATAACATTAATAAATGTTATAAATTAAGTGATTTTTTTTTTCAAATAAATAAAATGATAACATTTTAATCCGTCTTTACCAATATATCCATTAAATGTACTAATGTATAAATAACAAAGCTAATATTTGAGGCGGTTTATTCTACCCATGTAGCGATTCCTATACAGTTTTATAAGCAGAGCGACATTTTTAACATCATTGGAATAAAATAAAATATTTTAAGTTTTCTTAAATTAAATATAACATTTTCTAATGTAGAAAACTATTGGCAATTTTGTTTATACTCATACAAAGTCCCAGATTTTACTATATTGTTTTGTCACAATTTAATGTGCTTTCGTATGGAACGCTTTATATACCTCTCTGTCTTTAAAAGTATCTTTTTGGAAGGATAACTATTACTTCTACGATATATCAGCTAACTATAAAATCTATTGGAAAAAATATATATTATAAACCCAATTCCCTAAGGTAATTCTTAAACGGATCCCAAGTTCGCATCTTAACCATGCATGCTTACTTTGTCTTACAAAAGCAACGAATTACATAAAAAAAATCTCAGTTACAATAAATTTTATTATGCAGATAATTGCAAAATATGGCTCCAATAGAAAGAACTACTTTGAATTTAAAAAAAGTTTTTTCAAAGAAAATGTTTATATTTTTAATGAATCTTATAACTAATTATTCGTTTTATAAGTATATATATTATTAAGTATAAATAGAGAATGCGCAATTTAGACATGACTTATGTAGTTGTGCCTAGTTTTAATAAATGCTTAATATATAACTCGAAAAATTTCGAGCGTTTAAAATTCCGACGCAGTCATAACTTTTTATACATTAATCGACACAAACTTATAGTTTCATTCCATAAATCACTCATTCCAACGCACGGTTAGCCCGCGTGGTTTTTCTTCTTCTATCTTTGATATGCCTATTGGGAAAACATTCGCTTTCAGTTTGTCGCTGACATGACAAGTAGTTGACTCGCTTGACGTTATTATTACGCAGTTGCCGTTCTGAGCACCCAACGCGTATTGCCAACTTAATAATTTAAATCGTCTAGCTAAGTACATCAGCACTTTAAGAGGATTAGATCGCTCTCATTCGCTTAATTAAATATGTCGTAGTATAAGATCATAAGCGATCAACTTATTATGTGATGGTATTTTTATACTTCTTCACAAATTCACACGAATTCAGAGTGAAATAAAAGGATGCGATATCTTGTACAATTAATATTGCACTTTATTTTCAAACCGTCTTTCACAAAAATTTAATTCTAGCGCCAGTACAGACGATATGCTGAAGAACATTGAGCGACGTTACACCCATAATAGACTTTGAACGTTAAAGCGGGTTGCACACGCACATTTGCAAGCGATATAAAAAATCGCATATACACACATCTCAAAATACACAACGACTTTAACGACGAACTTCCGAATAGCTCAGATTGCAACACGTTTATGTATCCACGTTACTATGAAATAAATGACTCAGTATTTTGCGTGACTAGATTTACGCTAGTAACCCTCAACATTTTTGGCATAATGGCAGTAATAAAACTACGAAACTAGTGGAAAGTAAATGGGAGGTGTTAAGTTAATAACGACAAAGTGAACATACACTGCGTAGTCTTTTTGAATTGAAGAGCACTTGTTTTATCGTAACACACACCCGTACAGCAAACAATAAGGCACGAGATACGTTATCGTTTATGACGAGAGCTTACTCTAATGACGCGACATATGTACTTGTCTTTGTTTGTATGATATGGCGCATATGTACTTGAAACATTAAGGGAACATTCTACAGCGCTCTAGACCTAAGGAATCGTTGATTTTTGGCATCCATTGTCACACGTGGGTGTGTATATATGTATACAGTATAGTGTATATGTTAATATATGTTACGCTTTTTAATTTACATTAAGTCCGAAGAATTTCGAACGTTCGTACATAGTATTTTCATAATGAAAAATTGAGTTTTCGTCCATCGAACACATAATAACTATTTGTCTATTAGTTTCTCCGTCAACGAGAATAGATTAGCGGACTAACCCACAACATAATATACCTAATTAAAAAGAAATGGAATGCGTAGAGTATAAATTTGACAGATGCATTTGCAAGCATTCAAGTTACCCAGTCCAAGGATGGTGACAATTAATTTGTGACTGATTAACGGCACATTCACACATGACGACCCTTTGTATTTTGTCTGACCGTGGCTTAATTCATAGATTTGTATGCTAATCGATCACACTTATTATTAGACTTCTAGATTTGACTTTTCCTGTTCCTATATCTTAAAAGTAACTTTAGTGTGCATCAAATTAACTAGAAAATAGTCGCTAAATAGAAATCAAGATATCACGAATATTTTTGTTTATTTTCAAAGATTTTCATTGCATGATGAATCAGCCACGATTAGTCAACTTAAGCGACAGTCTTAAGAAACGCACACAAGTATGCAAGTGTTGAAAAAACTAATATCAAAGACGCCAAATGACGCAAGATTTGTTGGAAAGGCCAACAAAACGGGCGCTTGAAGAACACGCAAAAAAGAATAGTTGTGTTATGTTCAACACACACGGAGCAGTTCCTTAAGACTGTTGCGAGTGTACGTGTGAGTGCGTCTCTAGTGCGACGTTTAGAAAATAGGGCTCTGTCGCGAAGAGGGCGGTGACATCGGGTACTCGACGAACTCGTCGCACAGCATCTTCGTCTCGGTGGCGAATGTGTCGAAGTCGTCGGCGGGGTACGACATGGAGGTGAGGATCTCGAGGACGCCGTTGAGGCGGACGTCGGCTATTTGCCTGTGACGGTCGCACGGCCTCTTAACTACGTGGACGCAGGGCCTACCTGAGCGGCCGCAGTCCGAGCAGCTAACCAACTCCTCGGGCGTGCCCGTCTTCTTGTTCTCGCGGTCGTCGCCGAGGCAAAAGTCGCAGTACGGCGACGGCGACGCCTGCGCATTGAAAGAACACTGTAGTAGCAAATGTCGCAGTACGGCGACGGCGCCGCCTGCGCATTGAAAGTAGCAAATGTCGCAGTACGGCGACGGCGCCGCCTGCGCATTGAAAGAACACTGTAGTAGCAAATGTCGCAGTACGGCGACGGCGACGCCTGCGCAAAGAACACCGTAGTAGCAAATGTCGCAGTACGGCGACGGCGACGCCTGCGCATTGAAAGAACACTGTAGTAGCAAATGTCGCAGTACGGCGACGGCGACGCCTGCGCAAAGAACACCGTAGTAGCAAATGTCGCAGTACGGCGACGGCGACGCCTGCGCATTGAAAGAACACTGTAGTAGCAAATGTCGCAGTACGGCGACGGCGACGCCTGCGCAAAGAACACCGTAGTAGCAAATGTCGCAGTACGGCGACGGCGACGCCTGCGCATTGAAAGAACACTGTAGTAGCAAATGTCGCAGTACGGCGACGGCGACGCCTGCGCATTGAAAGAACACTGTAGTAGCAAATGTCGCAGTACGGCGACGGCGACGCCTGCGCATTGAAAGAACACTGTAGTAGCAAATGTCGCAGTACGGCGACGGCGACGCCTGCGCAAAGAACACCGTAGTAGCAAATGTCGCAGTACGGCGACGGCGACGCCTGCGCATTGAAAGAACACTGTAGTAGCAAATGTCGCAGTACGGCGACGGCGCCGCCTGCGCATTGAAAGAACACTGTAGTAGCAAATGTCGCAGTACGGCGACGGCGCCGCCTGCGCATTGAAAGAACACTGTAGTAGCAAATGTCGCAGTACGGCGACGGCGCCGCCTGCGCATTGAAAGAACACTGTAGTAGCAAATGTCGCAGTACGGCGACGGCGACGCCTGCGCATTGAAAGAACACTGTAGTAGCAAATGTCGCAGTACGGCGACGGCGCCGCCTGCGCATTGAAAGAACACTGTAGTAGCAAAAGTCGTTTTCTTTTCATTTTGGAATACCCAGTGTCACTGTCACAGTAAATACAAATCTAACGACACGGCTCAAACTAAAACCGATCATACCTTTCAGGCTACAGAGCGTGCCAAACACGTGAAATCAGAGATTAAGAACTACCATTTTGTTACCTTTTCATTTTGGAATACCCAGTGTCACTCTCATAGTAAATACGTATCTAACAACACCGGTCGAGCTAAAACCGATCGACCCCTTCAGGCTACAAAGCGTGCCAAATATTTATACATAATGTAGTCAGTTATAACGTATGTTTCACTTGTTACATAAAACTCTTACCTTGGCGTCCGGTTCCTTAAGTTCCAAGGTGCCGCTTTGTCCGGCGGTAGGGTGTGTTGCCACGTTGTTTATAGGTGGCGCGACGAGCGGCGCTTGCGCAGAATCCGAAGAGGACGTATCCGCCGATGCAGGCCGCGGCGGTGGAGATGCCCTGCGCTGCACTGGGTGCATCGAGCTCAGCGCTGACATAACATACAATTTGGTTATCACACACCCAGTCGCTACAGTATGCTCTACACAGCTTTGGTTCTTTGACTATCGCTACTTGCATTCATTATTATTTTCCATTCCAAAGCTTTGATGATGAAAAATTACACTTAGGTATAAACATGTGATATAAAAGACATTGGTGTCATTGCGAGGAGGAATACAATTTTTAATAATAATAAAGATCAAACTAATGCTTGAGTATAATAGATTAACTCTCGTAATACTGGTAAAACTGTAACTCATTTTAAATCTATAAAATGTATAATTTAAAGGTATGAGTAAGTCATGCCCCTTTGTGTAGAACCCCGCCCGTACTTATGCAACAACAATTCGGATCGAGATAACTAACGAGACAAATTCGACATTTCGTAGTCCTCAGAATATTCGTACAGAACAGAATCAATTTAAAAACCTTCTTCGATAAGAAATTCAGAAAAACTTTAGCTGCGTTCCTGTTTTGCTTTTATAAAAGGCACAATATTTGCTGAAGCTCTGAACACAACGAAAAATCGCCAATTTTTATAGCTATTTCAACATATACATTTCTTTTATTAAAAAACAAAGGGACTTGATAGAAACGACAGAATTTCGTTTAAAAAAAAAGTATTGCTCATTGTATTATTCCAGTGAAAAATAGGGGACTACATTAGTATAGAAAATACGCCGCGGTTTTGCCTCGTATCTCATGATCGTTGTATGACTACATTACATTGCAAAAGTTCTTAACTTTCGCGTTATAACTTAGCCCAAAACATATTAAAGTTTAGAGATAGATAGATTGCTCACTCCATTCTTTTGTTGCTGGCCATAGTTCGACTTATTATATCATATTATATATATATTATATAGATGACGTTATTATAGTGACAATTTAGGCTGCTTCTATCGTTTGATACAGCGCCATCTATCGAAAGCTTCAATCAATAAGTGCTATAAATAACGTGCCTGTCCTCTGACACTTGTACAATTTATTACAATTTATACAATTTATTTAACATGATCGGTTATAACTATTATCTTTTTTAGTCTAGCGAAAAGCAAATGTATATAAAGCCTCCTTGTTCTGTGGCTTTTTACGATCTGTCTTTAATAAATAATAAATAAATATAATAAATAAATATTTGTTACACTTACACCAATTAGCCTAGCCCAAACTAAGCTCTATAAAGGCTTGTACTATGGGATCTAGGGTAACGGATAGACATACATATATTATACATATATAATAATTTTTATTGAAATATATATCAACAACCATGACTAAGGTACAAATGCTCGCATTCATCACACAAACATCTGCCCCCACCGGGATTCGAACCCGGGACCTCAGAGATGGCGACACCTTGAAACCGGTGTATTATCCACTCGACTATGGAGGTCGTCAAACTTTTAACTTTTGACATACCTACATATCATAACACCGATTTTCTTTCATACTCTATCTCGGCTACGACTCTAAATTATCTCCCTTTTTTTTTGGGGCGGAGGAAACCCGGGGAAGATGTTGGCCCTTGGCGCACTATCCCTCCTCCGGGGGAGGGGAAGAGGGGGAGTTTTTCTTCATTTCGCCGGAAGTCGCGAGGACTACCGAATGGTATGGCTTCGACGCGACTCCGACGACTACGACTATAATTCTCTCCCTGGGGGTATTAAGAGTTCTGTAGTCATTGTCTCTAATTATACTCTTAGTGTGACACAACTCGTTATAGTATTAGGTAGGTAATACGGTACGGAAAAAAAATTTTTGACGATTCAAAAGAGCTTTCTATGAAGTCATATTTGAAGAATGTTAATTTTGATTTTTCATTAAGTTTGATAGGTGCACTAGAACATGATCTGAATGGGGACAATTGAACGAAACAACGGACTAAGAGTCCGTGGAGGAAAATATACAAATTAAAAAAATCCCATTAATTTACATTCCCAAAAATTACATTTTCTATCTCACTTACAATTTGAAGTTTCACCCCATTTCATGCCACCTGATCCAAGCGTTGGAAGAGATTGGATTTAGCAATACAGCCGCCGTTTGTAATTTTTTATTTTCATTTGTATTTTATTTTTGTGTAATAGGCTTGTATCCACTATGAACAAATCTGATGCATTAGGTTGCATAACTATTAAGATGATCATTTAATTATGAAAAAACAAAGTTTTATAAAATAATAACTTTTGATTATTTATATTTTTATAAAATAAAATTGCACAAAATAAGCCATAAGTCACGTGACAGCAAACACCAATTAAAAAGTGTTACGTCACGCCGTGCGAAACGTCAAAGTCAAAATGTCATTCCCAAGTGTCTTGTGGAAGTGCGAAAAAGAATGGGCATCATTCCTTCTCGCGAGTGTCAGCCACTTTTTACGTATCTGCTGATTGTTTGGCACGTATATAAAGAATTTTTTTGGTGTTTTTATACTTGTGCTTGTACACTGGGGCAGTATGCAGTACTTGTAATACGATGAATCCATTTTTTATTAAAATAACTTCACAATACCGAATATTCCGATACTAAAACAGCTGTGTTTTGCACGGCGTGACGTCATTCAAGACGCCATGACAGTCATGAGCGTTTTTGATGACTAATGTCAAATATTTAATTAAATGCAAAATTATTCTTATAAATAAGCATTTTTTTTTCAAAAATAATAATTATTTTGTATAGAATAGGCATCAAGGTATATTAGTATCTAACTACTGAAATTTAGGCAACAAGCCTATTAGATTAGCTATTCGTTTGATGTCCTTTATAAGGCGTACGTGGGGATATAGATCCAAAGCGTAGAGGCCATTTAGGTGAAATTTAATGAAAGTGCGCGGAGTGTCTCAATCTCAAACCAATCTCTATCTGCACCATGAAAAATGCACAGACTATATCCAGTGATATGCACAGAACCTATTCTCATTACTGGTCAAAACGTACATGGACTATTGCATTTTGATTTCCGTGGTAATGAGGCTATGGCAGAGACTGGTCAGCTTCCTTCATTAAATGTCTTTATAAGATACGGTCGTTTGTAAGATAGATACAATGGGTAGAAGCCATTAAAGTGAATTAAAAAAAAATGCGTGGAGGTAATTATTATTATAAATATATAATAGTAATAAAATAATAAACAAAAATGAATAACATAAATTTGTGTAAAAAGAAATATTTTATCTGTTGGTCATGCATTTCCATCGATACAAGTAGCGCCATTTAGGTCACCGTTTAAATAGTTGAAATACCAAGGAGTTTGCAATCTATCTATGACCTTTTTATCTATGACCAAACGAATAACCTATTATGTGCATGAATGAGCACCAATCTATTTAAATTCATGATACGATCTGATTACGAATATACAAGTTTTAGAAAAAGTTAACGACAATAATCGCCGCTAGGGGGCTCTGAAGTTTTGGGAAAAAGATCCTGGTTTACGGCAGAATCAGCTGATACTCGGACATGTTGTTCTCCTTGACGAGCTGATCACGAATAAGTGTTTCAGCTGATTCTGCCGTAAACCAGGATTTTTTACCCAGCCCCGTTAACTTTTTCTAAAATCTGTATATTAGTCATCAGATCGTCAAGGAGAACAATACCTACTATCGAAAATTTGGAGTCGATCGCCGCTCGACAAACTGCCATATTAACAGTGCCTTTACTGTGTGCGAATTCTGATGTTGCAGGTTCGCGTTCAAATTATACGTTCGATCGTCATAAAATGCCTAGTTAACACATTTTTTATGACCGGCGACGTGCTCAAAATATTGTTCGCCATTAAGACGAGTCAGCATGTTATATTTCATCGACAAAAAATCGATCTCCTCGAAAAATCCTCGTGATAAGTAAATTATTTTTTTAAGCTAATGAAACAGAGTAATCGCTATATGGACGAGCGTGACCTAAATGGAGCAGTAAACTGGTCCAACAGTTGCGTGGCTGTCTCGATGGTCCATTGGCCCATCATGTTTAGCAGTCTCAAAGAAACAATTATTGTGACCTTTAGTCTGTATGCCATAATGTTCATATTTCCCTGATGCCTAATTCTTCAAACTAACTAACAGCAAATAGATTCCAATTACACTACCGTAAACACACTAGAAAATAAAATATGAGTGTTTCTCTGATTCGGTGCAAACTGTTGTGTGAACATAAATTGGTATTTGTAAAGCATATATAAAAAATAACTAAAAGCAGTCGAGAAATTCAATAAAGCTAGTTAGATGAAAAAAAGGCTCTGGTTATGATTTGACAGTTCCATTGGTTTAGCATGAATGAGGGACGATCAATTTCAACGTCCATCGTAGCTCGGGACAACATAAGTTGATGTACAACTTCATCAAACAATTAAATTGAAACTAAATTATTACTACAAATTAAAATAATTATTATAAGCACTTATTATTGTCCAGGGCTAAGACGAAAATGTTAGATTTAACATTTAATCTTTTGAGCTTAATAAAATCACATCATTTCGTTTCCGTTTTGCCACTGCAACAGCTAAAACGAACATTCAAATAAGGAGGAATCCAGACGAGATCTGTGTTTGATCGAGCCCAAAAATTTTTAATCTGTAATCAAAATCGATACCGCATACATTTTATAGATTATACATACATTATGAAGGCGAAATATATGGTCGGTAAAATATAGTTTATATTCGGAAAGCAAAACAGATTTTAATATTACATTATTGTAAGTTCTTTTGATATACACAATAAAGAACACTGTATCAAAAATCTTCACTAATTCCTGTCTACAAATAAACCTAATCCACTTTATTTAAAGTGATGATTAAAAAATGGAATTACAAATGCATATTCCCTAGATTACAATAAAGATTTAAATGAACATGAACGAAAGACATTTTTGAGCGCAGTTAATCAATAACTTTGTCTAGTATGACTGAGTGTGTAACTTACTAATATTGTAAATCCGAAAGTAACTCTTGTCTGTCACGCTATCAGTCCAAAGCTACTAAACACGACTACAAGTCTGGGAGCTTGAGAAAGTATATAGGCACTATCATACTTAAAATAGGGTTGATACACAATGAACCACTAATAATAAGGCATAGATGCCACGATCTGGCTACAACAAAACAAAACCTTTACACACTTTAAATAATACTGTATTATATATATATAATATTTATATATAATTATATATTTTTTTATATTATATTTATTACACTTACACCAAATAGCCTAGCCCAAACCAAGCTCTGTAAGGCTTGTGCTATGGATCTAGGGTAACGGATAGACATACATATATTATACATATATAAATAATTTTTATTGAAATATATATCAACAACCATGACTAAGGTACAAACTGCATTCATCACACGAACATCTGCCCCCACCGGGATTCGAACAACCTCAGAGATGGCGACACCTTGAAACCGTGTACTATCCACTCGACTATGGAGGTCGTCAACTGTGAAATCAATATTAAAAAAAACATTAAATCGGATTTTCGAAAAAGATACTATTATTACCTTCTATGGAGCCCAAACTACCCCAATACCAACATACAACAAAATCAATTCAATAGTTTCGGATTTGTGTATTATACAAAAACTTTCATCATAAATTTTTACCCCCTTTAGGGTAAAATCATTAAAAAGTGAATGTTGTATTTATTTATACATACATGTATACTCACCCTTCTTTCCCATGGGGGTGGTAGAGATCACAGTTTTCCAGTTGCTACGATCCAAACATGCTTCTCTAGTTTCCTCGACTTACATTAATACTTTCACATAAACCCGTCTGTTCCAGGTACTCTTGACCTTTCCCGGATGTCGCTTGTCGTTCCCAGGGGCTCCCTACATGCCTCTTAGAGGAGAGCCCCACATAACCGCCGGCTCGCCACAGTCGGGGTATGCAATTTAGAGCATTTTCCTCAGGGAAACAAAAAAAATAAAAAAAGGTACTCTTAACCTAACTTACTTTTATGACTTATTAGGTCTTGGTATTCCCCTACCAAGTTATCCATAATGCTTTATCGATTTCTTAGGTCAGTCGCCTTTCGTGTATCTTTATCTAAACATTCCACGTGTCAAATCCATCTAAACATTCCACGTGTCGAATCCATCTATACATTTCACGTGTCGAATCCATCTATACATTCCACGTGTCGAATCCATCTAAACATTCCACGTGTCGAATCCATCTAAACATTCCACGTGTCGAATCCATCTAAACATTCCACGTGTCGAATCCATCTAAACATTCCACGTGTCGAATCCATCTAAACATTCCACGTGTCGAATCCATCTAAACATTCCACGTGTCGAATCCATCTAAACATTCCACGTGTCGAATCCATCTAAACATTCCACGTGTCGAATCCATCTAAACATTCCACGTGTCGAATCCATCTAAACATTCCACGTGTCGAATCCATCTAAACATTCCACGTGTCGAATCCATCTAAACATTCCACGTATCGAATCCATCTAAACATTCCACGTGTCGAATCCATCTAAACATTCCACGTGTCGAATCCATCTATACATTCCACGTGTCGAATCCATCTAAACATTCCACGTGTCGAATCCATCTAAACATTCCACGTATCGAATCCATCTAACATTCCACGTGTCGAATCCATCTAAACATTCCACGTGTCGAATCCATCTAAACATTCCACGTGTCGAATCCATCTAAACATTCCACGTGTCGAATCCATCTAAACATTCCACGTGTCGAATCCATCTAAACATTCCACGTGTCGAATCCATCTAAACATTCCACGTGTCGAATCCATCTAAACATTCCACGTATCGAATCCATCTAAACATTCCACGTGTCGAATCCATCTAAACATTCCACGTGTCGAATCCATCTAAACATTCCACGTGTCGAATCCATCTAAACATTCCACGTATCGAATCCATCTAAACATTCCACGTGTCGAATCCATCTAAACATTCCACGTGTCGAATCCATCTAAACATTCCACGTGTCGAATCCATCTAAACATTTCACGTGTCGAATCCATCTTAACCCCTTCTGGATTTCTTTTACTACATCTTCTTTCACACCGCATATTTCTATCTAATCAAAATTCTAATTAAAGTCTTAAAACGACAACACTTCATCCCTTATTTCAACCACAAACAGCCCTCTGTTCGCATATAAAAAAAACCTGTCCTTTTTGGAATGGCTCTAGACTATATCTGTGCCAAATTTCATTAAAATCGATTCAGTAGATTGCGTAACACAGACAAACAAGACTAACTTTATCGTTTATAACATTACTAAAAATTTACAATGCCGATGGATAAATAAACTGCAATTATAACTGATTACTCAAAAATGACTCCAAATCCGAATGAGAGGAACTGCTCCCTGTGAATCCAAACTTCAATGGAAACTCATGCAACGTTATGGATGTAATGAAGGATGGGTTATTAGTTTGTTCACATCTTTACAAGCATTGTGGCGTAACCACTGGCACGTTAGTATGATAGTACACAGACCCTTAAGCGATTTTTGTCTATTAATCCAGTTTATAATAATAGCCGGCTATGTTTATATGCATTACTCTATAGCACACACAATTACAGACATGATCATACATTGTAGCATTACTAATAACTAGCATCTGTAAAAATATACTTCCGTCCAAAAAACGAACATTAAAGCATCATTAAATTTCATAAAGAACCGTGCTAATCCGCAATCTTTGGACGGGAAGTTTATTTTTTTTTCCATAGACAATTACACAAGTAAATACATTACGCTATGAATGACATGATAAAGTATTTAGCAGGGTAAACTGGTCGGTTATGGACATAATTATACCAAATTTAAACTATAGTTAGCGGTGAATGAATATAAATATAACTAAGTGTTTTATCCACGCGTCATACTGTGAGGATGTGCGTTAAAACTCGCACGGTTGCACGCAGCGTTCGTACGAGATCATCGTCGCACGTACGCGACAAATGGCTTCAAAACGGACATTATTTTTACCACAATGTGTAGCTGCAACTGCCAGTAAACAAATTATTGCGTTAGTGCAATGCTATAGGGCGGGCGGGGAGCAATATAGCGAACTTTGTCAGTGATTCAAACTCGAACATCCTTCACTATTGGACTATAACAAAACTACGCTTACAACAGCAGATTACAAGTAAAATAGTGCCATATTATTTAAATAATAAACAAGAAGTGTTGACAAAAAATTTATCAATAACTTTGTAACAGGAACGCCGTTATAGGTCGCATATTGTACTTTATGGTTTTTAAAAAATACTTTGAACGGTATTTCTGACATGACAGAAGTGTCATGTTTTGATAATAATATTTTTGAAAAACCATAAAGCACAAAATGCGACCTTTAACGGTGTTCCTGTTACAACTTGAATAAAATGTCAAAGACAAACACACGAGCAATATCAAAACAAGAGTGGTAGTCACTTTTTGATAAAGATACCAATAAAAAGCGATTAACAGGATAATAGTTCTATCTTGGGCATTAATCTTAATAGGTTTGCTATGAAATTGCGGTTTTTTGGCTAGTAATTAAAACTTAGTAACTTTTTAAATTTAGGCGCCATAGAAAATAAAATATATATTTTAGCATTACTTCGTAACTTTAAAGAGCAAGTTTTGGTTACAATCGAAACCGCGAATTAGAATTAATTTGAACTAAAAAAACATCTCAAAAAGTACCTGCGGTTGTATTACATCACAATTTTGTACATTATTGTCAATTAATTGATTCAAAAATGTCACTCATTACTTACTTTAATGTCAATTGACGCGTGTGTAAAATTTAATCAATTGGTTATCAAATAAATAAAATAAGAATAAGCCAAATTTCAAAAAACAGCAACTTCACACTTTAAACCCTCCAATATTTTTTTACATTATTATTATATAGTTTGTAAGTCTCCTCGTTATAATATTGTTATTATTATTATATTTAACCAGGATATTACTGCAACGTAACCTGACTGGTGTTGTTAGCAATGTGGCAGCTACATACACAGAAAATAATACCCGTTTGAAATTAAAATAAGTGTACGAGTGCGCCGCGTAGTTCTAACGAACATCCCGATAACAAGACGGTCACGTATCTGCGTAACTTGGAATTTAATCGGAGATGTGTTGTGGCACGTCAGCGACGCTGCTCGGATGGCAATTAAAGATGGGTCGTCGAACCGTTCATTGTTGTTTATCAGATATCAGACCACTTGTAGGTTGTATCACAAGTTCCTTGGAACGTAGCTTAGTCAAAACTAGGCTATTTGACAATTCGTTTATACTATATGTAGTCAAAAGTAAATCTTTACCTTAGAAATATTGTACAAGCGAATATGCAAAGGCGCATTCCATAACACACTACATTGCGCAACAAAATCGACTAGTTTGCATGAGCCTACAGACAAATTTGCCAATAATTGAATTATTTCTACATTTAAATGTATACTTCCAACGTTGAAAAATTATACATGTAATGTCAGAATGAATGATGCTAAGAAAATATCGTTCAATTTACAAGGCTCATTTCATTTAAAGAATAAATGGAATCTTTTGTCCAGTTACAGAAACAGACCGTTGTCTTGAGAATACATAAAGCAAATCTATCTGTCTGACAGCCCCTATTGTTGAACAATTCAGAGAAAGGAAACTTTCCTGTTATTTTCAAGTATTAAGAGGCAATGATGATGTTACTAGGAAAGTTAGGGGGCGTCCATAAATTACGTGAGATGTTTAAGGGGGGTGGAGGGGGTCGAGACAAATCTCATTTAATCTTTCGTGGGAGAGAGGGGGAGATTAAAATAAAAAAATACTATTTTGGTCCATTTAATCTAAATATACATCGTATAATGAGGTGCGCAACCGAGGTTAGATTAGAATGAAATTGAAAGAGCAGATATTATACTGAAAATCATATGGACATGTTGGTCGCAATAGTCTATTTTGAGACCGCGCCTGATTCTCGATGGTCTGAACTAGAGTGGGTATTCTTCTTTAATCACAGTTGTCACCTAGTCTATTATAATTTTTTTATCGGGCTTTAATAATTTTCAAAAATATTGATTACTAGTCTTAACTAGTCGCAAATAAAAGCATGAAGCATTTTTTTTTCTTTTTACAATAACAATACAACGCGTTTCAAGAAATCCACATTTTGAAAAATCTCACGTGAGATTGGGGGATGGTGGAGGGAGTTAAATAAAATTTCACGACATCTCACCAGGAGTGGGCCCTCCCACTCCTAGTGTGTCCCTACACAAGACTTAAAACCTCACGTAATTAATGGACGCCTCCTTATGGACATGAAAGTGGATGTGCCTGTCAGAGGAAGACCGAAAAGATGGATGGACTGAGTGAATGATGAAATGTTGAAGAAGGGAGTGAGTGTCGAAATGGCCGTCGAAAACGCCGCCCCAAATAAAGTTAGGAACAGAGCAAGGGAAAGAATGTTAGGAGTCATCCATAAATTACGTCACACGAATTTCGTGATTTTTTGCTCCTCCCCCCGTCCTTGTCACAGCTAGTCACATTTGTGAGACTCCCCCCCCCCCTAGTGTGACGTCACAAATTTTGAAATTATAGAAATTATTGAACGATAAAAGCGGTTTCGAAATCCGTTTTATTTTCATTTTAATAAAATTAACATCAAATCAATTAACAAAACAAAAAACGATTACTTATATTAAATAAGTATATGGTCATTTCATGATTTTCTTATTATATTTTTCAAAATCACATAATATAATCAATTAGAAAAATAGTACGTAAAAATAGTTCGGGAGTACCCCTATTAATAGATAGAAGAAGATACTATTCCTTTATTTATTTATGAAAGTATAAAGACTACGTTAAAAGTTAATATTTACAGCACTTTTCATACTAATAGTAATAATTTAAAGTTTGCGTTGTAACAGTTAGCTTATGATAGATTTTGAAATGTGACGTCACGAAATTTAAGATCCCTCCCACCCCCTTGTCACACAATGTCACACTTCGTCAACCCCCTCCCTCCCCCTAACCGTGTGACGTAATTTATGGATGGCCCCTTAGATACATTCTTTAGGTAAATGAAATTTTTCTCAAACATTATTTAGACAGTTTTTCGTTCAATTCCCGTTTAAAACGCAGTCAGGAAATGGCGATACGGTGATGGGTAACTGCCAACGTAACCCATCACGAACGTTCGACCGAAGTTGGACCGCATCGAATGTGAAACGTTACGTTAGTGCGAAACAGAGTTCGCGATTTGACAGCGATTTTGTTGTGCAATGGTTTTGTTTGATATTTTTTGGTGCGGTTGGACCGCATTTCAATGAACTGATCCGTTAATTCAACGCCCATCGCAAACGGCAATCTCATTTTATTTACTTATGTTCTCAAATTACACGTAAGCAATCCGTTTAAGCTCAATACTGTTGTTTTAACATAACTGCAACATACTGCGTGTCGAACTAACTGTGGCCCTAGCCTGTGGTCCGTTAGCGTACCTATTATGCGTGTCCAAAACACCGATTAGCTGATTTAAGAATATAAAAAAAAATACCACCGAGACGTGTACTTTTGTTTTGTAAAACGCAAATTTTATAAAAAGTAACTTATACTACGACACAACTATACAGCAATCAACAAAACCTATTGCTTAAAATCTTGCTTTTGTTCAACATTCGAAAATTTTCTTAGCAATTTTTTCATATTAATTGATATATTCAAGTAAAATGCATACTCACAAATTTCATTTCACATTAAATCAACATTGACATATACATAATTTAATTTTATATATGAATATAAAAATAAATAAATCAACTAATAATATCATTTTTATAATTTATTAAATTCCGTATGCTAATATGACGTACTACTATATTTTTTATACGCTTTTAATGGCTTTGCATTAAAGTTACTATAAACTTGTTTGTACCAGCTGTCTACTACCTATGTTTACAAATGATTTGATTGAGACAGTTCTAGTTGGACCGCAACCGCTGTACATCGATATATATTTGTGCGGCAAAGGGCAACAAGGACCACTCTGGTCTTAAATTATCGGCTATGTTTGGCTCCCGATTCGCTTATCCCATAGTTACCGCAGCGCTGCAGTCTCTATCAGATAAAACCTTTACAACCCAAGACTAAAAGGAGACAGCTTTAGTAATTACTGATATAAGCTAAACTTCAGCCTTGCAGCTTTAAGCTTTGTCCGATGGATGATAATTGATAACCTATAGAGAAATATTACCTCTCCTAGGGAGATAACCAATTAGATCCTCGACTCACGTAAACCGATCGATATAGCCTTATGAGTGAGTTAGTCCAAAATCTTTCCAGCTGTCGTGGTTACAAGACCACCTCGCCATCCTGTGACCAGAAACTGGTTTCTAGCCCGCTGTCCAGCAGTATTTTGCAAGTCATGCTTTTAAAGCGCGCCCTTCAGTATTGAGCCTTCGATTTGATAGTTTTTAATGAGTTGTTATCATATAAATTTACAATCGTGTAACAACAAACATAAACAATAACAAAATGTAAGTACGCTAACCGTCAAAAGATGTTTACAACATAAATATGTACGGGTGTTTCGGGTTCGGCGAAATAATATTTAAGGATGTGCAACTTGTTTAAAACTTGAATCTGTTATTTTTTTAGTGAACCGAGTTCGAAATGAAACCGAGACCTTTTAATTGACAGCCCTAGTCAACTATCACAAAGGCGGTCAATAGATTGTCGAGTAATATTCCTTCTAGTAGGGCTGTCGCTACCTAAAGTTAAAAATAATAAAAAATAGGTTGATTAGAGGAAACATTATTATTATTACTGTAGAATGTTCGCTTCTAATAGACACACACCATCAAATATTATCGCGTGAAGTACGCAATCTCGGTACATCTTTTTGAATGATTGGAATTATTCACACTGCACGTGATAACAACGCAAACCTTTGTTTATGATATTTAGTTGAATCGCAGATACGGTGACCGAGTTGCTGTGTCAAAATCATCAACTTACGAGTGCCAACGCCAGGGTTATTCAGAAAAGTGACGTAACTATCCTGGTACTCAGTGGGGGCGGTGGCGGGGGGCGCGGCGTGGGGCGCCGGGGGGGTGTGCGCCCCCGCGCGGCTGTCGCGCGAGTCCCCGTCGCTGCCGGCGGCCGCAGCCCCACTGCCCGGCTCTTTGTGCGAGTGCGTGAAATGGTACGTAAGACCCGCCCTCGTCTTGTACTTAGCGCCGCACACTGACAACAACACGCCTGCTATGCTTTAATTTGCCAACGTTTACATCACAAACAAATTTCTTATTTAAACATAAACTACCCCGCGCAAGTTATCATCTTTTGACTCGTCAAGTTTTTTACCGAGCCTACAAAACTATGGGAGATAGCCCTAGGGATGTTTCCATCTTCCTCAACTAATTATCAACCCATTTATATAAAAGCCTTAATAATGCACAGTGGAAGCGTACATCCCATAACCAAATGAAAAAACCGAAGTTAAACTAACATGTATGGAGCCAGTACATACTATTTTGTTCTTATCAAGAACATTGTTTGCAAAATCAGATTTCTAACATTCTTCCTGTATTCCCAATTTATGACGTCAGCTCGACTGTTTCAATACCAAATATATAGACATTACCCGTTTGGAAGGTTAATAAAAAGTACGTTAATGACTCGCGATGAAAACATCCCTATTAGGTCTTACTCCCATTGTCTAAAATCATCGTGCGATAGTGCGTCAAAATAATCGATAAGTTTCATAAAATAGAAATAGTGGATTATTTTTATTTTCTCAAATATCCACCTTTAACCTTACCATTACATTACATAAAGGTTAGAATCGAATAACTTTTAAATGTCTCTATGTGGGACGCGTTATTGGTCTTACAAAATTACTGACTTACTTATACATTAAAAATAAAAATGATAAAAAAATGATACTCACCGTACGTAATGCCTCCATCTGCTTTGGTTAAATCACTCTTACGTCAAAATGACGAATATTCGTACGATACAAAAATAAATCGGGGTTAACAAGCCTACGTCATCAGAACAGAGCATAGGAGGCACCACGACGGCAAGGGATGTGACACAGCCATTCCGTTAATTATCCGTCATCAATCAATACCTTGAATGCACATCGACACAGCAATCGATTGTTTACTGACTCGATACTTATGGAACACGAGAGTTAACCGCGCTGTATTGTCAAACAGGCGTGTGTCAGTCAATCGCCGCGATGAAATTCTCGGAAATTTTAATCGATATATGTCAGTCACTCGATTGCTATGCGCATCCGTTATCCGGCCCGTCGTGATACGTCTATGTTCAGTTCTGGTGAACGCAGGCTGCGTGGGTGCTTTGATTGATGACTTCAAATCGTTGGATCTGCTTTTAATTTATATTAAACTAATTTATACACTAAGCATTTTTATATAATAAAAAAAACGGACACCTAGTTTTGATATTATACAAATCAATTATGAAACTGACCCGTGACAATGACATCGACTTCGGTGTTCATCCTAACTCCTTGAAACGTAGTCTTATTTAGATCCCTTTGCGTCTCGCATTATAAATTTTTGGATTAATAAAAATCCTTAGTGCATTTACTATACCAAGATCCAAACTTTGAGTCCAATCATAAAAGAGACTGCGCATATAAGTTTATATAATTTTTATTACTTATTAAACATAAATATTTTGTATAAATTCATAACAATCTTTGGGTGCTAATAATAGTTTGGATCTAAGAATAACATTAAGACCACACACATACACCAATCCAATTAAAATACAATAAATATATGTTCCATTTCGTTTTTGTCAAACTGAACGAGCAGTAAAATAATACAATGACTAAAATTTCACAGTAATACTGAAATTTCCAATTCTATATAAAACAATTATTACCATCGCCAAAACAAATCTATTAGCATCGCCCTAAGAACCACAAAACCGTACAATACATATATAAATTAAGGAACACCTACACATCAGACACGACAATGAATACATCAATCGGGCTAACATTATCAATCTTACTTAACAAAGGAAAATTGCTCCCAAAATTAGTTCCAATAAAAATATTAGTACACAATTTCCAAAATGATTATTTGTGACAAACGCACTATTCGTTTTCGGTGTTCAACCACCCATTATTGCTTCATTGCTACAACCGCGGCACAACAGTACATTTTATCAACAGTATGTACATACATAAAGATCTCAGTAGATTTGCAGTGTTCAAAATCGATCGAAAAATTTATTGTAATACGTATGATTCCAAATTTTTATTTTTATTTATCAATTATTTGCCGACATCGTAAAACACAATTCATACATTTTTATATGTCAACCGTGATTTCAAAATGGTACAAACTGTTTCGCTACTTGTGATGTGTTTGTTTCCAACGCAAAAGTTTAGTCATTGCGAGAGAGAATGTGAGATGAGAAACAGTTAAGCTATCACAGACGCATGAGTCATAACATCCGAAAGAAAACGGTGTTACGTCTTTAAAATATTGAATGTCTAAACCAGTGATTCCCAAAGCTATATCGACCCGAGCGACAAAAAATTTGTGGGTCCATGAAATGAAAATGGGGGTTCGCGATAATGAATCTCTGCAGACATTAGTAGTTCCAATTTACTTACATTCTTGTAATATAAAGACATATATATTATTTATAAAAGTACCTATGAAGTTAAAAAAAATATTAAATGCTTATAAAATTTTGTGGATGTATGTAGGCATTAGATATCAGGTAAGCAGGGTGTCTCCTGGGGCGCATGGCAGTGGAGTCAGTGAAGCATTTCGCCTCGCAAAAAAAAAAATAGCTAAGCTGGGGGTCTACTCAAAACCGAAAAACACAAAAGGCACATCTACGAAAAAAAAATTTGGGAACCTCTGGTCTAAACAGTACGCTTTTTGTAATTGTTGAAGAGTTAATTAACTCGATCAAAATAATAATTCGCCTACATTTGAATGAACAATAACAACTATTTTAATCTAAATTAAAAGTTAAAAGTCACTTGTGATGTGAGATTGAACGGTAACGAACCTTTTTTCAATCAACTCTTTGAGCATACAGTAAATCTGTCACACAACGCAATTTGTTTTTTTTTAATGAATTTAATACATTCCCCCTTAATTTTTGGTAAATACAAAAGGCAAAACATACAACCATACCATTGTACAACCATATTCATGTAATGAGGGATTCTAATAGCGAACCAACAAAGATTCCCAACTCTATCCATAGATAACGCTGAGTGAAAACGCCCAGTCTATACACATTTCACAGATTAAAAACAGTGTTTACAAAATTCCACAGACTAAGTGTATTACATACGTATATTTTACGTTAAAAAATCTAAATTTAACTTGACAACTTCACGCACAATTTAAAGACACTGTTTTACGAGTTAATTTATTAAAACATGACACGACACAGTTTGCAATGGCTAAAAACGAAATGACATCAATGTTTTTTTTTTATTTTTGCCATCAGTTAATCCCTCATTGCAATTGAAAGCATAAGAATGCTTATTACTATAGACTTTACTATAGATTACTATAGACTATATTGAAATATGTTGTGAAACAACAATTTAACAATTTTTGAGTATTTATACAGGATGTTACAGAAAGTAACTAAAGTGTTAAATAAATAAAAACATACATAAAGTATATAATAACTTCCGTAAGAAGTTAAGATTCTAAACGAAGAAAAATATTTGCGTTTTAGTTTTCCAGAATTCTAGTTTCTGCAACAGCCTATATAACTGGTAGTGCACACTCAGTGCGTCATTCTGAGGATATCACTTAAGGGCCTATACTACCAAATACAATCCACTTTCCCTCCTGTACTGTAAGGGGGAAACACAATTGTCTACCACGAGATCCACATGTCTGTGACCGAAAATCAGCTAAGCGACAAGACATTAAAGATACAGTTTGAACAGGATCAACGAATTGACCTTGGAAACCCCCACAGCCTCATGAATCGATTATATAAAGTGGTCGTCAGAGATACAACCCACCGAACTCAAAGGTGGAGGGGAAAGAGGTTCAATACATCTATACAAACTAAAAACGTATCAAACTAGCAAACATATAACATACCTAATGTCCTGGTTAAATAACACAAATAAACACCTTATTAAATAATATCCCGTGTAAATTACAAATAATACTAAAATAAAATTAATTAAAAAATAGTTCGATTGTGATTCGTATGGAGAGTGGCGATTTAGAAACAAATAGAATCGCCGAATTAATATATCGAAGATCTTTTAGAAAACATTAACGCCTTATTCACGATTACAAATTATTGCATGTGTTTCCATTATTATTAATAAGTTATTACTAGATATTTTTAAAATTAGTTCTAACATATACAAATATATTCAATGAGCAGCAAGACTAATACAAATTAAATGTAATATTATGCAATTTAATACAATATATATATATATAATTTCAAGGTAGTACGGGTCCTTAAGAACAACAGTGTTGCCAACTGTATAAATTAAATGGGTTTGTTAAAAAAACATAAGTGTGCGATAATTTACAAGAACTATAGTTTAAGAGAAGAGATTATTTTTACAGTCTCTCAATATCAAATTCTAAATGCGCCACATTTTTTATATTATGGTAATTTTTATTAAACGGATTCCATTTACGTTGGTAACACTGAAGTAGTGTTGTGTGATAAACAATAACGTACATTTTCCAAGATACAAACCCGACTTTGGACTGCAGACCGCAATCAATCGCACTGCAATGGACGACTGTAGCAGTAGGCAACTGCATATTGCGACAGTGGATTCGACAATTCTGAACGACTGCATTCGTTGCACTGACAATCGAATTGATAGAGAAGGTCACGTTCACCACAAACTTTCTTACTTACATACACAGAACGTGCTCGTTAAATCCGCACGCTTTAAGGACGTCGATATACTTGACAACGCCCGTTAGTTCGCCGTGGACAACGAATACGGCCGCTGCAGATGTCTGCGGTCGCAATCGGATATGCACCTTTCTACCATTTAAATAAAACGTCAAATAAAGAAACAATATTATACACATGTCGACTCTACGGTTCGTCACCCAACAAAGAGGTTATGCTTACACTAACTATGCTATAAAATACGGGGTTGCTGCACCCTCCGAGCTAATCTATTAAATTATGTGGCAGTGTATCCATATATTGGCGTCATCGGCCCCTAACATCAGGCACAAGCGTTTGAACTTTGATAGTTTATCCCGTTGTTTACGTAAGCCTTTACGCACTGGTCGAAGCGTATTATTAATTAGTCTTTGTTAAGAGAACGGTTCCAATTAAAACGTCAACTAACATTGACGTCTGACGCATTGACTATAGTAAATAGCGCAATGAAACTTTTTTTTTTTTTTTTTTATATATAATAACAGGCAAACGAGCCAACGGGTCACCTGATGGTAAGTGATCACCGCCGCCCATAGCACAAACAACACCAGAGGTATCATCAGCGCGTTGCCGGCCTTTCAAAAATGTATACGCTCTTTTTTTGAAGCTTCCCATGTCGTAACTGTTCGGAAATACCGCGGCCGAAAGTTGGTTCCATAACTTTGTCGTTCGCGGGAAAAACGTACGCGAAAACCACACTGTGGAGGACAGCCAACCATTAAGATGGTGGGGATGGAAAGCAAGTCCCCTCCGTGACACACGATACAGGAAATCGGTCGGCGGCAGTATCCCAAACAACTCGTCAGAGCACTCCCCATGGTATATGCGGTAGAGAACACAAAGAGACGCGACATCTCTCCGCAGCGCCAATGAGTCCATACGACCACAGAGCACCGGGTCGTCGACAATTCGAACCGCTCTATGCTGGATACGGTCAAATGGAAGGAGCTGGTACTGGGGAGCTCCGGCCCAGAGGTGAGAGCAGTATTCCATATGTGGCCTGACCTGTGCCTTGTAAAGTTGTAGGCGGTGGGTCGGCGTGAATTCCCTTGAAAACTATAGCCTTTAGGGGCCATCCATAAATTACGTCACACGGTTAGGGGGAGGGAGGGGGTTGACGAAGTGTGACATTGTGTGGGACAAGGGGGTGGGAGGGTTCTTAAATTTCGCGACGTCACATTTCAAAACCTATTATAAGCTAACTGATAAAACACAAACTTTAAATTATTACTATAAGTATGAAAAGTGCTGTAAATATTAACTTTTATTGTAAAGTCTGTATACTCTCATAAATAAATAAAGGAATAGTATCTTCTATCTATTAATAGGGGTACTCCCGAAACGTACTATTTTTCTAATTGATTTTAGTAGGTGATTTTGAAAAATATAATAAGAAAATCATGAAATGACCATACACTTATTTAATATAAGTAATCGTTTTTTGTTTTGTTAATTGATTTGATGTTAATTTTATTAAAATGAAAATAAAACTGATTTCGAAACCGCTTTTATCATTCAATAATTTCTATAATTTCAAAATTTTTGATGTCACACGGGGGGGGGGGGGGCTCACAAATGTGACTAGCTGTGACAAGGACGGGGGAGGGGCAAAAAAGCACGGGTGGGCAAGTGCGGCTCTTCTTCTATTTATGTGCGGCTCCCGCAAAATTTATCAATTTCTGTTTTTTGTATATTTATTTTACAGATTTCTTTTTGTATATTTTTATAACAAATATTTGCATTAAAATAAAATCGAATACTCATAATAAAATACAAATTTATTGCACAATAAATCGCATAATGTAAAACTGACATTGCTCGTTTTGTTATATTAATTAAAGTTAGTAGTAGTTTATTTATAGTTTTTAAAATTATTATTCTTCTTGTCAACTTTGTAAATTAAAATCATGTAATTAAACATAAATATATAAACATAATTATTTGTTTTTATTCGAGCGGATAATAAGGAACCCCCCACCCCCTCTGTGGCTCTCAAATACAATGACAAATCTAAAATTTGGCTCTCTTTAATTCAACCTTGCCCACCCCTGCTTTATAGACATAATGTGTGAATTTGTTTAAACTTGTAAAGGAAGTTTGAGTTCTGACTATTTATCTGAGACAAGCTTCTAATTGACGACTCTGTTAGAAATAAAGGGAGAAAATAAAATAGCCGTTCCTGATTCTTTCCAGTACAAGGTCTCCCGCCGAAGACTTGTGAACCAATGGCGTGGCATCTTTGACGAGCAAAAGTAATTATAAAAATACTATTATTGATTTTGATTTAAACATAAATTTTCTAAGGAATGTTGTTTTTTATTAATATATTTACTAGTGCGTATTTTGCAACAGAGTAGAACTAAAAAAGAGCGTTGTAAAGACGAATCGTTTTTAGTTCTGGGACGTTCGTTTCGGAAACCAAAATAGTCTTCATTGCACAACTAGTCGTCAGAAATAGCGGACCAATTTGTACTATATCCTCTAAATAAATACAGTCTAAAATGCAATGCAAATTTAAGATAGATTCTACATAAATTAATTTAAAGCAAAATGAAATACAACCTACAACTACTAACAACACATTTAGTTTGGACTTTCGTTACGTTGCAATCGTTCGACAAATTAAACGACCAGTGGTGAACGAGCACCGTTTCGATAGCCAGTTTTTATTGTTGAAAAACCGATGACGTTTTGTTATTAAAAGAAGCGTTGTAAAACACATCGTTGAATTGGCTTCAAAATTTCAATACTCCGTTAAATATAGTACCTGTTCTTGGTAGTAAAAAAAAAACGCTTCAACCATAGTACGTAAATACTGAAATAGTACAGATAGCAAATGTGTATTTGCTATCTGTATTGATTCATTAACAAACGCTTGGTCTTTATACAAGAAACTAAATGCATAATATCGATTTTTATATATCATACACGTGTGACTCTTGATTCGGTGGCAATTATGGTGAGTGACGTTTTAAATATATGAAATATTTCTTATTTTTAACATAACTTAAACTTATAATTGTAATGACGATTGGATCAGAAGTGAGAGATTCAACATTGACAAACATTTTCGGGTTCGCAATGACATTTAATTGTGTCATTATGAAACCATTAGCTAACATAGTAATGCTAACATAGTAATATAAAGCCCAATATAAAAAAGAGACAACAAGGGAACATGTTTCGCACAAATGCCACTGTATCAAAAATCCCGTCACAAAACCGTCAATTCGCATAATCTAATCGATAAAAATCGACAAATCAAGCCTAAAAAATTTATCTAAAATTTATCTATATTGTTAAATCAATCGGTACACACCGGAGATTCATTAAATAGAACTACACAATATAATACACATGTACATAAGAACATACACAACAATTAAAGGCATGATTTGTATTACTATTGGTTGAGTTGGCACTAGGGTGTTGTGTTCCCTTTGCTCGCACACATCACGCAGTCAAAAAGTATAAACAATACGGTCCATACAGTATCAAAGAAATACAACCGACGACAAACGACGCACTTTATATCCATATATTTTTAACGTTTCTTGTCTCAACTTCAGTCAATTGATAAGGACAATATCACACTTCTCTGTGATAGAGATATTAATTTACAGACTCACAAATTGCCAAGCCAAAGAACACAACACAACAACCAAATGCCCAACTGATCTTATTGCTTGATTCTCCCCATACATAGGGGTAAGAGATAAGCTTACATTACACATTAGCCCTGTCATTTTCAACTACGCGATGCATTACATAAGAATGATGAAGGGAAAACCTTGAGCTATTTGTGCCACGACGTCTGACACTGCACGAGCTAGACTACGTGATAAATAAAATACAATGTGGTCGAAACAAATCTGCTCCGAATGAAGTAGCTCTCAACTCGCAAAGAGCGAACCACTCTCTTCTGAAGTCACACATAATCCATTGATGCAGTATGGAAGGAAATATCAGAATCAAGTTATATTAAAAAAAAATAAACGTCACATCATTGTCAAACAAGAGACAAGCGTTCTCTTTGTAACATTTCGGCTGCGCAAACCATAAATGTAACAAAGGAAGACATGGTCTATGGGCAAATAGCACAAGATTTCAACGATTACACAGCTCAGGTCCTAACCCTAAGTTCATCAACGAACTAATGGTAATTGTGAACGCCAGTGAGAGATTAGTCAATCCCTTGAATACTTGCCGTTTCAGTTCATACCGTTCTGCCCCAACGTCTCTCGCGATCAATTTCGATAAATAACGGAAAGCGATCAATAACTAACTGTTCACAGATCTCGAATATTGTCAAACAATTTGTCATTACTGCATTATGGATGCCGCCATTTTTCAATCATTGGCGAAACCATAGCGTTTCTATTGGAAATGTACTAGGCACGTTCGTAAAGTATGTTCCGTTTTGAAATTAACTAACAACAAGCACAGACACAGCAAAGAGATTTATTACAAAAAAAAAATGAAACAAATTGAAACCAATTTATCTAAATCCCATGATTTTCAAGCATTTGCATTTGCAAATTTTTGTGTATGCTCCTTGTAGCATATTAAAACTGCACCAACCATGGGGTATTGTAAGATATTGCCTCATCTCTTCAGGTTTGACCAACCTCCATATAACACCGACCACGCCTAACCCATTTCATTTGTTTCGGCACCCGTTCCTGCCTTTCCTTAACAGTCAACGGTTATATAGCTGAAACAACATACATGTGAGTATGTTTTTTCAGTTGATAATCCAGGCAAGCGATATTCGACATAGAGGACATGCAAAATCTAGTATCACTATGACAAGTGCCTGAAAAATCATTGGAGTTATGTAGAAAATTTGATATTTTTTTAATAATAAATTTATTACCTGTATCCATAACTTTTTTTCAAAACGGAACTTCTGTCCGAACATCCATCAAAGAAGATCATTAAAAATGTATGGTGTGCAAAGTGCGAATTTAAAATACTCTATCAGATAATACCTAGTTTAATTCAATTTCACTAATTTTAAATGCAAGTCTCATAATGTAAATAGACGTTTGTACTATACTGTGCTCAAACCGTTGCCCCGAATATAAGCCACATGTGTGAACACCACTTGGATCAAATATACCTTAGGGAAACATTTTGTATAATTTCAAACTTTTGATATGATTATTTTACTACAACTAATAAGAAATATGTGTGATATACCGATTTTGTATACTTTATAGCCATTATGAAAGCCTGCATATATAACTATGTGAGCGGAGTTCAATTTGAAGTTAGTCTAAGTCGTACTAAGTACTACACAAACATATTGTGTTTGGCACTTGGCAACTATATGAATGCAATAATTCACAGCGAAACATAATTATTTGTTTGATATTATTGGATAATAAAATCCATTTGATTTTAACCAGTTAATTTCAACAATTACTGTTATTACTTCTTAGGGCAAGATATCAACAAAAAAATATTTTTCTATAACAATTGTATATTTTTAAAAATTTCTTATTCAATTTGTCAGTAAATAAATTCAACATTTTGCTATCTAATCCACTTCAGAATGTGTATAAAAAATATAACTTCCAAATCTGAAGTGAGAATACCCTCCAATTTTTAACAGAGACGAGGTAGAATTGCAGGTGAGCCAAGATCCCAAGTAACAACTTCTCTGGGACATAATAATGTCCCTTTGATTTGTCTAACATTGTGCAATATTGTACATTAACATATTCTCCACTATATGTGGAATATTTATTCAACTATAATTTTAATAATAAATTCATTAAAAATAGATTCATTCATTTATAATTTTAAGGCTGCATTTCCAATAGTTTGTGACTAACCACCTGTAGACAAACTGTACAATCATTTCTAGTGACATTTAACCGACAAAGTTCTCCATTGGGGATGAATCAGTCAGATGCAAACTGTGGCTGTAATAGGACAATGTTGCAAGTGACAAAATAACCTTGCCAAGCGAATAGTATAAAGGCTATTCGTATTTGTCTAGTGTTGCTATCGTAAAACTATCGACGCAAAGGCTCCGATAAAACACGTGTACGCGATCGCTTAAAACGGGAATAAAACAGAGCAAGCGATAAGTCGCTATACACTGCAAGAGCGATCATGGTAGGGCTTCTGGATCGGCCTGCGTCTATTTCTAAGCTTCTA
This sequence comes from Scirpophaga incertulas, assembly GCA_036419045.1. Taxonomy (NCBI): domain Eukaryota; kingdom Metazoa; phylum Arthropoda; class Insecta; order Lepidoptera; family Crambidae; genus Scirpophaga; species Scirpophaga incertulas. The sequence goes on along the minus strand of CM071626.1, from coordinate 43,571,344 downwards.
AGCCCAAACATTCACGTCATCGTTTCGTTAAAAAGGTATGTATAGAATTGATGCTGCAACTTCGAAGCATTCCTATAGAAAGCCGATACCGAAATCACATTGATAATAAAAAGGATGCTTATACTATATCTAGGGCCACTGTAACGATGCTGTATCTCTTTTGTATCGCAACCGTAACGCAAAAGTAAACATACAGAATTGCGAACACGCGGACAAAGTTATGTAGCCCGAGAGAAACGATTGAATGCAATGATCAGCGGGCGACGGTACTTCTACTCCATCCACTACAAAAAGCAACGTTGAGAAGAGGCTATTACGGTTCAAAACTGCACGACGACAATACAAACTGAAAGTCAAAATGGATATTTTGGGTCGATAATAATATCTTTATATAGAGAAATTAAGACATGAACTAATTTTGTTGCATCATTATCGTGCAGTCTTCTAATATTGCTATGGTATAGAAAAAGACTTTAAAAACTACTTAAAAGTTACTGCACGAAGAAGTCATAGTACACTAACAAACCAGATGTAACAATTAAGCCAACGTAAGCTTTAATAATGTCCGTGTTAAAGAATATATTTTCTCTTCTTTATTGACATATAATTTTGTTTGTTGCACGTCAATCCAAAATGTGGTTATTAAAAATTTCCCTTCATTTAATGAAGCTGAGAACCCCGATGGCCGTGAGGTTTTATTTGAAATTATCAATTTAACATTAAATATTCAATTAGTAAAACATTAAGTGGTCCGATAAGAGGTATCACAGGCGCACAATTATTTTATTTTGCTTTTTAAAAGAGCGTCCCCCCGTACTGGGATTTTGATCCTGTGGATGCAGTCAGAAACATAGAACTCTCACATGCACAAACAACCAGACCATAACAAATTTTCGTAGATCTTACAAAAAACTATCCCAAGCGGCAATTGAACCCGCGACCCGTTGCTTAGAAGCCGATCACTCGACAGCTGTTAACATTAATGACTCACATAGTTATTGCTTTAGTGTATATTAAGTTCCGCTTTTATCTACAAAAAATTCTAATCTAACTACCTAACATTGATAAAACACCATTGAATTCTAAGAATATTCTACAAGGTACAGCTATAAGGCACATACATGAATGAAAACTTTCGATAATATATTGTGATGAAAAAATAATTACAATCTATATGTAAATATAATTTATATTATTGTAAATATAATTACGTTCTCTATTACAAATAAAAGGATTATAAAAATTACTCTATCAACAACTGCAAACTTTTCCAAACTCAGTCATACATCAAATAACATCCAATGACATCTTTAATGAGGATCCCCATGACCTCTTCGTTCAACGTACGAATAGCATTTGTTATTGACACCGCAAACAAATGGTGTTGTTAAGAAGTACGTAAATAAAAAAAAGAGCTTGGAAATAACTTTCAATCAACGGGAACGATATAACATTTAACAAATGCTATTTCTTAATAACACCACAAGGATGTTGTTAACAATGAACGGATCTTTGCATTCACACTTATTACACTAACACCTCGCTTCTGTAACGGACTGCTAATTAAAAACAACATAATGTTCATACATAATAACAGCCCTGTGTCTTATTGTGAAATGCAGCCTTAAAATAGTGCCCAAGTGACTTTAACATTTAAGGCAAATTCATAAGTGCTCAATAACTGGAAAGTGTAATTGTTCAAATTCTTATATAACATTTACAATCTCAATAAGAGCATACTCCGCTCACCACTTTGAGATTAGGAGAGACATAAGGAGAGCTGTCATTTTGACAGACGCACTCAAAATGGCCGACGGAGCATTTAAAATGGCCACAGATAACACTGTCCGTTCGCGCTGGCATGCGCGGGCATTTATGGAGGTGTGAAAGGGACGGAACAAGCAAGACGCCTGCTTAGCAAGTCTGTGAGAACGAACTGTAGTCAATACCAATTGTCAAATGAGAACATTATAATTCAGTCTATCGGCAGAATTTTAAGTAATGCTGTCTGGTTTGGCCACTGGCCACCAGCTGGACTAAGGATTATTAGCAAACACTACCAAATACAAACTGGAGTCTCCTTATGCCCCTCATTATCAAAGTTTCCTATTCAGGATATTATCTAATCCTATCGAACCAGGACCTGAGCTACATTGCTATATTAGTGCTTCTTTCTGGAGGACTTACGTTCACAGCCAAATGGTTTCTCGGTGTCGCCGGTCTCTTCGAACGGCAGGGGCCCTTGAGCAGCGCGTTTTCTACCGCGACCCTGATCACATGGAAATATATAATAATTTACTATATATTTTACATAACTCATTAATCCGTTAATCATAACAGAGTGAACGTTTGTATTTAGTAGAATAACTTTTCATCTTTACATTGTATAAAAAAAAGGCGCTTCCCAGTGTCTGTATATATGTATGCAACTATGTATGCTTAAATCTTTAAAACTACGCAACGGATTTTAATGCGGTTTTCTTTAATAAATGGGTATATTCAAGAGGGAGGTTTATATGTAAAAACATGTACAATGTAGTAGTGCAACATTGTCAATTTTTGAGATTTCTAATGTGATGTCGTAAATCAACTCACTTTTTTGCGCTTATATTGCAAACGCTGGCCAAATCCTACGAGATTGGTCAAAATGATGTACTACAGTATTGTACACCACAAAAAAGTCCGCGATGGTATATGTCTATCTCTCAAGAATAACCCACAATAACCGCTTTTTATCTTTTACTTTTTACTAGAAATAATGGCTTATTTACGAAGCCATTTTATGTATGTATAACATTAATTCTTATCCATATAAACATGTTAGTAAGCTTAGACATTAAAACCTGGATTAAATTTGTCTTTTACATCATGTAATTTCGATCAGTAGGTACTTTAGAAGATATCAAACGTACTTAGATTTAAGCATTGAGTGTTTTTCACATGGGCAATTATATGTCGCTCTTTCAAGAGTACTATATAGAGACATTCTGTAATTATGTAATATAGGTTTCATTTAATTATAGAGTACATAAGAAATTATAAGTAAAAAAGAAATTATAGAGTACATTACATCTTATGTCACATGTTGTCACATGTACTGTGATTTTTGAGGGCGATGCAGACTTGTTGCGAATCTCACAAAAAACAAATGTATTATAGCAGACTGTATTCACTTACCATTAGATGCACAATGGGCCAATCATGAGGCTATCTTCTTATATATAAAAATGAATCGCAAAATGTGTTGGTAAGCGCATAACTCAATAACGCCTGGACCAATTTTGCCAATTAATTTTTTAAATGTTCGTTGAAGTTCCATGATGGTTTTTACGGCGAGAAAAATTGGAATAATTATCGGAAAAACCCTAAAATCGCCCTTTTTTTTGTTTTTGTATAAAGTTCATATTACAAGCACTCACTGTTGTCTAAGCAATGTAGGTGTGTCATCAAGAGTCAATTTGCGCTTTATTAATGCTATATACAATTGAAATTCAATCATATCTATCAAAACAGTGTGCGTGTGTGCGTTGGAGCACAGAATACATCGTTGGAGGATTCAATGTTCCAAAATTAAATAGTCACAATATGTAATAGTTCATTTGGACCTTTTTTGCAATTAATTATTTTTTATACACAATGCCCTACCACCAGGGTGGCAGTTCTGTACAGCAGAATTTTTCGCACAGCCTTATATAAAAAATAAGAACAAAAAACTGCCACTTCACAAATCTTTTTGACAGGACAAGTCTGTCGGGTCCGCTAGTGTGTAAAATAAAATTAAACATTAACCCTACATTACAACTAATCTTTTATAGTACATTAGAAAACCTACTTGTTGATCCTGAATTAAAATCACGTTGCGACCAACCTTGAAACACCTGGTCTAGGGTAGGTAGATTGGAAGATCACAATGAAACGACAACACGAAATAAGAACTTACCGCTCGCCCACGCTTGGCGGGCGTATCATCGGGTTGAGACTTCCTTGTCCTGCCGCCTCTAGAGCCTGGCCCGGTAGGCGTCGCTCCACCACGCCTACGCCGTCGATTGGCATAAGTATCGTGGAAATAATCTTCATCCGACTCTGCCTCTGGTTCTTCACCTGTTTCCATCTCTTCCATTGCCAGTTCATCGTAGAACCACTCCTATGTAATCATATGACAATATTTAAAATCGAGATTAAATCGAAATCAAAACCAAAGATTCTGCAGAAAAATATTAGCACTAAAAAAGCTACTTCGTTGTTCTATGGAATCTTTACATCCGATGGATGAAAACCGTGAAATATAATTTCGACTGTTTCAAACATCCTGTATAAGAGAACATGCAATTATATACATATTAGAGCTATGTTTACTATTTACGATTTATTTACGATTAGTCTTTTCACGAGGCTGGTTATTAAGATATAATGTGACAATTATCTTAATAAAGCAGTGATCAGCATCAGAATTACATATCGGCCTTCTGGTGAAGCAGGCTCTAAAAGGCAGAAACTGAAGGAACCAATCCCATATTATGCAACCTATGTTGGTCTTTAAAAGGGGCAATTATGTAAATCCTACATAAAAATAATTTTCTCATACATAAGTAATGTAAAATAACAGTTCCATCCAATTCCACCAAGGTGAATATGGATAATGTAAACATTTAAAAAAAATTAAGTATTAGTAGTTATTAGTTTATTCAAAATATTAAAAAATCTCAGAAGTCTATTTTTCATCATAAATAATTTACGTATCTAATCCAAAAAAAAAAAATGTAAATTATTTTATAATATTTAAATTATATTACTAAATTATGATATTATAAAATTATATTTTTATAAAATTATGTTATTAGTTGTATTTCCTTATTATGTAATGGAAAGTGACTTCATGAATTATCCATACCGAAGACATACATATCCAAAATATCTTTTTCCAAATTGACAACTCTGTATCTATTTAATACAGGGAAAAAAAACAGCCCTTGCTGAGTTTCTTGCCGGTTCTTCTCAGTACAAGGTCTCCCGTCGTAGATTTGCGAACTGATGGCGTAGCTTTTGAACTTTCACAAGTGCTTGTAACAGCCTAGACTGAATAAATGATTTTGATTTTATGACGAGTTAGGATGAAGCAATATATGCTTAAGGAACACATTATTTATAGTTTTTTTTTAACATGTTATGTCATTATAGGATGCTCACCTTAAAGTAAATAAATAACTTAATTCTACAAAACAAAAGTAACCTTAGGATCATCTTTAGCCGCAGTTTGAGATCCATCACGGCTGTCTTCTCCAATGAGAGCATCAGTAGGTATGCCTGAACTGTTGTCACCATCACCAACAGTATCTGCTATATCTGGCAATCCATTCCAGCCCCATCTTGTCGATGCCATAGTAAGATATTGGCGTCGAGCTTTGCGCCATCTATGAGTGAGAATGTTTTAAGTCAAGAGTAGAAATTGTCAGCTTGAATATCATAATATTATTGAGATATAAGTGTGTGATTATTCTTAAAAAATATATTTTAGAAATAAGGATCTTACTTTATTAGAATGCAGTGTCTTTTAATTTTCAAATGTGTATTTCATGCCTGTTCTTCATGATAAATTAGATAAATGTAAAATAAATACTGACACTTTGCAATTTCTTATTGATGTAGTGTAAGGGAAGTACCTATTGCCACAGTTTTCAACATATACAATTGCCAATGAATACAGAATATCTTGGATGGTAATATTTCCATTTATATTCCAGTAGACACAATACTTTTAAAATTTAATATAGAATCAGTTATTTATAATCACAGAACACATTTTTGTGATTTATGATTTCACAATTTGAGAAAAGTCTCCATTCAGAACCATTAGTGAGGAATTAATGTCCCCGTTTCAAAATATGTTTGTATCCTAACAGATATTATAGAATTTAAGGATACAATACTTTATCTTTAAAATTTTAATAGGAATTTAGCTTCAAGATATTAATTTTAATAAATTATTGCAAAAAATAAGTAACATTATCTATGTAAAGTCTAAAAGTAAGAGTAAAGTGTATCTAAGTAGTAAAAACTTGTAATATTTTATTAATGTACTGTTGGTATTTTGTGTTTTAAATGTTTATATTTAGGTTAATGTAATGTTTAAGAATTGTTTATGTAAGTATGAATGGGTTGAGGAAAAAACTCTCAAAATGCAGTTTTATATAAATTTACCTTTGTGCTGGATATGTGTACACCTGCCCCTCTCTGGCACCTGGCATCCTCTGCTTTTTGGTCATAAATAAATTGCAATGGCTCTGCGCTACACCTGGTAAATATTATCATTAGCCAAATTCATTGAAATTGTATGGATGATAAATACTAATTAAGTCTAAAGAAACGCATGTTATTACTATTAACTTTAATTATTTACTGATTATCTTTTATTTATATTGTATAACATGATTTTTTTACGGCCCCGATCGATAACAGATCTGCGCAACATAGCATCCATGATATACCCACAAAGTATATGTAATTTTTAGCTTACCGGTTTGAGTATCGATGAAAGGCATTCGCATTCTTCTTTCTGCACATAATCTCGAATTAAATGTTGAGGAATTCTCTATAATTTCTTTGTAACTTGGGTCATGCAGGAAGCTTTAAGAAACGTAAACAAAATTAATGAATATTTTTTACAATATTATAAAATAACAAAATCATGTATTAAATTGTATATTAAACAAAGTGTATTTTGATATACATACCTCTCGATTTTTTGTAAATTGGCTGGATTTACTATTTCTATCTCCGCCGCCGCCATTTTCTCAGACGCCAACGCCTCGACCTCATTCATGACCGCTTCGCTTGCTGGACTTGTTTGCAGCTCCCAGAAGGTGGTATCGTCATATAGATTATATAGTAACGTACTCTGTGCATTGTCGTAATATAAGTCTAAGTCCATGACTTGACTCAGTCAGTTTTCTTAGTGATTGCTCTTTCGATGATAATGAAGGCCAATAATTACGCCACGAGAACCACAATAAGACTGTGCTGGCTGTGCAGCAAACGCAAGAGCGTAAAGCAAAAAGATTGACACTAACCTATCTTTACCACTTTCTTACATTTTCATTACAGCTTTTGGTAAAGCGAGACGACATGACCTCAGTATTTCAAAAATTCTTTACTTTTGGAATCCAGCTTATGTGGGTGTGGCTACTGCATAACGATTGGCGGTATTTCTCAAGCATGCGCAATGAGTCCATCAATCAAAAATTTGCATCAACCGCGCGGTAACTTGAATTTACACTATGACTATTCTGAGGAATATTAATACGAATTGAAATATTTTAAAAATAATGACAATATCATTATTTTTCCCCAAATTCGCTCAATTCATAATTATACTTAAAAACTGTATCTGTAATTTTATATAGATTATTATATATAAACAATATTATAGAATTTAACGTATTACTGGTAAAAATAGGAATCTTATTTATATTCATATATTATAGCTGAGCGTTTAGTAACCATTGCAGAGAATCAAATCTCATACACATCGATAGCTTAATATATAAAAATAAATAAGGTGCTGCAAAAATTACAAACCAAATAAAAAGTATTTAATTTTGTACGAATTCTAACAAAAAAAAAACAATCGCAAAGTATTTGATGTTAAATGAGTTATTTATTTCTGTTTCTGACATTCCATCAATATAAAGAAAATAGCAACACCAAATATATTGAAACTAGCAATACTATTAACTACGTCAAGCTTGTGACTGGCCATCGGTCGACGAATCGTGGCCTAGCGCATTCTGAGTAATTGGTGATTGGAGATCTCCGAATAATACACTGATTATTGGTTACCGTGTTGTATTAAATGTTTCGCCGCGCTAACAAATAATTTTACTTTGATCTATTTGTTTTGTGTTCTTGTTGGGAAACTTAATTTTCTGGAATTCTATTCCTTTGCAAGCAACTTTCAACATGTCTGTATGCTTCTTCGTGCCTGCGTAAGTTGCCCTTGCTTACGTGTTATTGAAATTTTTGACAAAAACTGTTTACTTCATAACTCCAAAGTTTTCAACAATTGCTATTCTATGATTTAATATTTTCCTCTCCGCGTAGACGAGTATATTTTAATAGGCTTCCAATACTATACTCTTTACCTACCTACTACATTATAAACGACATGCTTTATTATTAGCACAAACAGAAATTTATCAAACTTTGTGTACAACTTTATGCACAGTATAAATAAAAATTAAGGATGCTATACTTGTTCAAAAATTATTTTTAATTAATTTTTTTTCTATAGCGTTTGCTATAGAGCCTTTTGAAGCTTAAATGTATTTAAAGTCAAATTACATTTGTACTTGCTTTTATGGTGACAATATATTGCGAGGGCAGGCCAGTGTGGTCGACAAAGAACTAAACATTTTATTAAGATTAAGCTTGAACAAGTTGACAACAACTGTATGTGAGCTCTGATAATAAAACCAAAATTATAACATTACTTATGTTATAATTTAATGTTAATGTGACCTGTGTATTTTTTCCTTATTGATAGTTCAATTATCTTTTAGTTCTTATTAATGTTATGACTTTATAGCTTATAACCTGTTCTTGCCTACTAGTGACCAACCCGGTGCTTCAACAACTCCAAAAGTTGAACCAGTTGACCAGGAAACAGAAACGGAGCCGGTACCAATCTCTTTTGGACCTACCACTCTACAAGAGTTCTGGGTTAAAGTAATGGAAGATATCAAAAAGGTGACATCTGTAAGTGTGATTTAACAAAAAGCATTTGTCATCTGAGGTCATTATGACAAATGCTTAGCAATAAAAAAACAGATGACAAATGCTTGTCATCTAAGATAGTTATAATTGTTTCAGACCTACACTTGTCTAGTTCTTACTGCACTAAATCATTATGGTGATATGGACCTTACCTAAGTTCCCACTGACCTTACAGTTTGGTCAATAAGGCCAATATAAGGTACAACTGTGTATTTCCAATAAATTACATGTCATTTGTTTGAAAAAACATCTCCACTATAAATATTTTTTAATTATTTTGTACATAAGATAATACATATTTAAACTTTTTCAGTGTTTATTTTCTCCAGTCGCCTCATTTTTCCATTACACTTCCCAACTGTTGATATATTTTACTTTATATTGTTCTAAATATTTTAGTTATACTATATTTTTTTATTGTATATTCAATTAATTAAAAAACTGTACAAAGCTATTTTCAATGTGCTTGTTATTTTGATCAGTATTTTATATTACAATTAAATACACAAACAATTTTTACCAGATGGAGACTGTACCAAGGTCGTCTGTTTGGGTACTTTCGTCTAACTTTTTACTCAGCAAATTAGCAGTGTTTGTATTGCTGAATTCTAGAGTGAAATGTACAATAGGCAGTATCGTTACTGAGATCTGTGACTTACATCTTATATTAGGTGTTAGCAACAAACATTGCATGGTGCTTGTGGAGATTGTTGCTAATGTCACCTCCTCCGTGACTCGTGACAGTAATAACTTGTCCTCCATAACAGTCCACCGGTGACTGTAATCGGTTACCATCTGACAGCCAGTCTACAACATATCTTATAAAAAAAAATACTTTATCTTTTTAGGAGGACTTCAAAACACAATCATTGCCTCTAGCAAGAATAAAAAAAATTATGAAATTGGATGAAGATGTGAAGATGATATCAGCTGAGGCACCTGTGTTATTTGCCAAAGCTGCTGAGATATTTATACATGAACTGACAATGAGAGCCTGGGCCCACACAGAGGACAACAAGAGAAGAACATTACAGGTAAAAGTCAACCTATATTGTGTAGAAGTAATTTTAAGTTTATATTTATATCATAGTTTGTCAACATAGCAACTGACAACGGCCATTGTATGATTGACAGCAAGAGTTGGGCACCATTAATCTAATTGTTACCTTAATAATTGGACAATCAATTAAAAACAAATTCATTAAAACCGAGTCCAGAAGTTCCCAAACATCTTTTTTTCATAGACCACTATCGAAATTTTGTTGGATATATCTATATTGTAACAAAAGATCAACAAGTCTAAACGTGTTGTACTGAATATGGAGAATGCAAGTCTTCACAAGCAACAGACCATGGTCAGGTGGTTAGTACACTTGTTTCAAGGTGTCACCATCTCTGAGGTCCTGGGTTTGAATCCCGGTGGGGGCAGATATTTGTGTGATGAATACGAGCATTTGTAACTTAATCATGGTTGTTAAAAATATTTATATATGTATGTCTATCCGTTACCCTACATCCCATAACACAAGCTATATTTTGAGCTTACTTTGGGCTAGGCCAATCGGTGTAAGTGTAACAAATATTTATTTATATAATCTATAGTATTATTTGTCTGTATTGGTAAAAGTGAAGCCAAAATTTTAGTTTTTCATTATAGAAACCAAATTAATTTTCATGCACATCCAATGTAGATCCCTGTCAAGTGACACCTGGGGTTTTACCTTTACATCTACCAATTTGGCAATTACTGGTTTAAACAAACGGTGAACTATAAATAAAGTTGCCTTCCAATTCCGTTTCAGCGCAACGATATCGCGATGGCCCTGGCGAAGTCGGACCAGTTCGACTTCCTTATCGACATAGTACCACGACACGAGACCAAAATGAGCAAACCCCGCGAAGACCCTCTACGCAACACTGCCACACCGGACCATCACCTTGAACGCGTAAGTATTTTAGCAGAAGTACGCTGGAAGAAACATGCATAGGTGTCGTGGCGTGTCGTGACGCGCCAGAAGCGCATTGGTTTCATACATTTAATATGGTTAGCGACATATTTGCATGTCGTGTCTCGTTCTGTTGTGACGCCGACTGCTTGCCACCGATTGTGTCAGAGTTTTATACATCAGGCAAATGTGTGAACACTTTTTGATTAATGACTGACGATTTTATTTAGTTTGACAATGAAAAGTTATGACTAAAAGTTTCACATCGTCACTCTAATTCTTTCACAGAACAATGAAATTCACGTATGTCTTGTCTCTCTGTTTATACAGTAAGCCCAGTATCGTCTTCTCTTTCGTCCTCGAAAAGTTTCATTGTTTAAGAGAAATTGAAGATCTTCATTGAAATTAATATCTTAATCATAAGAAAACAAAGTATGTTTGAATGCTGCAAAGGTTTGTTCAGTAATAACGCCTCGACACGTTAGTGTCACGCTCACCGTCACGGCAGTAGGCATCACGACACGCCTCGACTAAAGAACTTGGGGCAGCTCGAGTGAAACGTCCCAATTGATCAAAATCAAAAATTTATTCTTCAAATAGGATTTTACAATCACTTTTGAATGTCAAAAATGCTACGCCATTGGTTCACAAGTCTACGGCGGGAGGCCTTGTACTGGAAAGAACCAGCAAGAAAACCAGCAAGGGCAATTTTTTTTTCTCCCTGTATCATTACAGAGTCGTCAGTTGGAAGCCGGCTTCAGATACACAGTCTGAACCCAACCTGCGATTTTACAAATTAAAACAACTAACAAATATATATTTCCGTCACAAGAGTCATATCCCATTAAACAAATCTGATATGTATATGTCTGGTGCAAAACGAAAATATCATTTATTAAAGAATCATTCAAATTATATATCGCAAACTGTACATACAAACATGTTTAATTATTCAGGAAATTAAATATCGTAAAAATTACATCCAAGCATTTTTATCATTCAAGAAATCATTGACCTTGTAATACCCTTTTTTCATTAGAGTATTTTTAATATGTGCTTTAAATGTATGAAACGGTAAAGCAGTAATATTTTCTGGAAGTGTGTTATAAAAAGTTACACATTTTCCTTAGAACGAACCTCTAGTTTTTTGAAGCCTGTATGTTGGAACGGCAAGCTTATTTTTATTGACGACCTCCATAGTCGAGTGGATAGTACACCGGTTTCAAGGTGTCGCCATCTCTGAGGTCCCGGGTTTGAGTCCCGGTGGAGGTAGATGTTTGTGCCGTAACCCTAGATCCCATAGCACAAGCCTTACAGAGCTTACCTTGGGCTAGGCTAATTGGTGATGTAAGTGTAACAAATATTTATTTATTTATTTGTCGTGTTTAAATGATGAATTTGAAAATTTGTGTTAAATGTATCATAGTTCTTATAAACATATATTAAATTTTCATAATATATTGACACGCTAATGTCATTATATTTATTTCCTTAAATAAATCTCTGAGTGATTCTCTTTGTTTTATATTATAGATGGCGCGAATAGCTCTTTTTTGGAGCACGAAAATACTTTCAATATTCGCCGCAGATCCCCACAATAGTATGCCACTATGAAAATAACTGAAATAGACTAATCTTGCCGTTTCAACGTTAGTCAGTTGTCGTACTTTATATATAGCAAATGAAGCAGAACTAGGTCTGCTTGCCAAGGTCCATACTGTATGTCTATACTTTATAGTGCCTGAGGAATTTCAAATCCTATATCTTTAGAGTTACTGTTACACATTGCTTCTTAATATGTCTGATTTTTTACGTTTTCTCGGCTTGTGTTATGGGATCTAGGGCAACGGATAGATATACATATATTATACATCTCTCTGAGAGATAAGTCCCCCTTTGGACCAATCAAATTACCTCCTAATATTTTTATTGTAATAGTATTTAATTGTGTTCAATAAGGAGTATATGTATATATATATATATATATATATATATATATATATATATATATATATATATATAATATATATATATATTATATATATATATACATATTTTATTTTTCATACATATCATACATAAATATATTGACAAGCATTGCTATGCACACAAACATTTGCCCCCACCGGGATTCGTAACCTGGACCTTGAAATCGTCTCGTCAAAATGTGTGGTGAGCACCCATCTTTATTTACTACTAGCGGACCCGACAGACTTCGTCCTGTCAAAAAGATTTGTAAAGTGGCAGTTTTTTGTTTCTACTTGAAATGACATATGATGACATTAAATTTGTTTGACAGAACTAACGTCACTTTTTTGTCTTTCCAAAGGTTCAAATTGGCTTTTAAGTATTAATACAAATTGTTTGTATAACAATGTTGACTTTACACTTTTTCAAATTTTATTTTTTTATTTTCTCTACGTACAAACCTTCTCTGGACTTCTACGAATAATTCAAGACCAAAATTAGCCAAACCGGTAAAGGCATTGTTGAGTTATGCGCTTACCAACACATTTTGCGATTCATTTTCATATATAAGATACCTCTTTAATTTTTTTTCCTCTGCATACTCTCTGCTAAACTTCTTTTCCTACGCAGAGGAGAGGCTGACAGTTCGCATGGATACCAATGTTACTGTGTCAACTCATAACGTACAATAGATATACATTCCGTCTAAACAAACGAGATGCGTGTATAAAAGTTGCTCTCTGACAGTTCACACTGCCGGCGACGACTCGCTTTTCTTTGGTTCAGCCAAATAAGTGGACGAATGTTTACCAACAAAGCGTTGCCTAGCAACCACTGACAGGCATATATTAATAACCTTTTTCTATCATTCATAATACAGTTTTATTGCTTTCGAATTTGTGATAACTACTTACCTGGTCAATATTATAGCGTAGTAATATTTTATAGTTTACTAGCTGACCCGCGCCCACTTCGTTGGGCATAATATTAATAATCCCCGAAGCGAGCACGAAAGCGAACTGAATTAAACCCGAAGCCATCGCGCGCCGTCCGCTGATGATGATGATGATGATGATGATGACACTCCGCAATAATGTGGCTTTCTATTGGTGAAAGAATTTTTAAAATTGATGATGATGATGATGATGATGATGATAATTTGAGATTTAAACTATCCTATCTCTCAAGTTGGATCGAACTGCACATGGTGTGCGAATTTTATTATAATCGGTTAAGTAGTTTAGGAGTTCATTGAGCACAAACATTGTGACATGAGATTTATATATATTAGACTAGCTGACCCGCGCCCACTTCGTTGGGCATAATATTAATAATCCCCGAAGCGAGCACGAAAGCGAACTGAATTAAACCCGAAGCCATCGCGCGCCGTCCGCTGATGATGATGATGATGACACTCAACAATAATGTGGCTTTCTATTGGTGAAAGAATTTTTAAAATCGATGATGATGATGATGACACTCCGCAATAATGTGGCTTTCTATTGGTGAAAGAATTTTTAAAATCGGTTCAGTAGATCCCGAGATTACCCCTTACAATTTACAAACACACAAACTTTACTTCTTTATAATATTAGTATAGATTTCCGAGTGGATGTCGCAGCCAGACTTTAATAATCGCTACTAATATTACAAATGCGAAAGTCTGTCTTTCTGTCTGTCACCCTTTCACGCTTCAATCGTTGAACCGATTTGGATGAAATTTGGTTTAGAGGTACGTATTGTGAGATCTGGGAAAAGACAGGCTACTTTTTACCATGGGAAAATTGAATATAACACTGGCGCAGCCGCGGGCGGAAAGCTAGTATATCTACATCTTCTTATATATAAAAATGAATCGCAAAATGTGTTGGTAAGCTCATAACTCAACAACACCTGTACCAATTTGGCCAAATCTTTTTTTAAAATGTTCGTTGAAGTTCAAGGATGGTTTTTACGGCGAGAAAAATTAGAATTATTGCTGGAAAAACACTAAAAATAGCCCTTCATGCAAACGTTTTCTAACTAAAACGTACAGTCGAATTGAGCTTTATTGTTATTGTATAAAGTTCATATTGCAAGCACTCACTGTTGTCTAAGCAATGAAGGTGTGTTCCTAACATCAAAGAGTCAATTTGCGCTTTATTAACGCTACATATAGTTGAAATTCAATCATATCTATCAAAACAGTGTGCGTGCGTGCGTTGGAGTGGAGCACAGAATACATCGTTGGAGGATTTAATGTCACGTTCCAAAATTGAATAGCCACAAAATGTAATAGGTCATTTAGACTTTTTTTGCGATTTGGTTGGCTATGCGACATTATCTATAAAATAATTAGGAACAAAAAACTGTCACTGTACAAATCTTTTTGACAGGACGAAGTCTGTCGGGTCCGTTAGAAGAGGATATAAATAGGAAATATTTGTATTTTTGTATGTTTGTAATGAACAAACTCAAAAACTACTGAGCCGATTTCAAAAATTTTTTCGCCATTGGAAAGATACATTCAAGCTAATTAATATAGACTATAAAATAATTTTACCGCGGGAAAGTATGTCTTTCCTATGGGAAAATTTATTATTAATATGTTCATATGTATTGCGGCCAGTTACAATAATGCCGTTTAAGAACATTCCAAAATAATGTGATTTTTAATAACACACGACAGTACTCGAAAGCAGGTAGGTTATGACCACAAATTATGGCGGCCATATTGCAAACATAATACTATTGTGTTATTCCGTTCAGTAATTAATTCCTTCATAAAATGAGACATTATCATAACAATTTTATTTAAATAATATAGTTATAATTTAAACTAGTAATTTTTACTTAATAAAATAAATATCAATTATATAGTTGCCACAGAAACATTAGTAAAAAAAAGTTTGCATTTATGATTTACAACAAACGGAACATAGAACTTTCGATCGTGGTCGGATTAAATGCAAATATATGCTACTGATTTAAAAAGGTAGCTAAGTTGAAGCGAGTACGTAAGAAAATGTGGTCTATTTCAGTTGATAGATTAGCATAAAAGTGCAAACTATAACCAAAAATGTTTTTATTACATCTGAATTTCACCCATGTCATTAATTATGTTGTTATTTTATAAATTAATGTATGTGTAAGTTTCTTAAGTGTTTGTAGTAGTATGTGGTAGAAAAAAAAATTATAATGGATCAGTCATGAAAAACATTTTACAAATACGAGATAACGACAAGATGATTGAGGTATTTTTTGAATTGAGTTGTGATAACCCTAAAACTGGTTTGTTTACATTTATTCCTAACATAAACGATGTATAAATTTGTCGTTGAGCGACGAGCTTTCAAAAATAAACTCGTTCAGCTATACTCGTTCAGCGATGCTCACTTGATAATTTCTTAACAGTTCGACACTGAAAGTAGATGTATGGTTGCTAACAAATTATTGCTGCTTTCATTGTTGTCTAGCTCAGACGACGACGATGATGTATTTTACGATAGTGTTTGTGCAGTATAAGTTGCTCGTCGCGCTTGCACACTCGCTTATAGCCCGGCGACAAAACTATCGAACTACACACTCGCTTCCCGCTGATCGCCAACTCGATTATAGTTTCTAGTTCTATTCGTTTCTCGTTCATCGTCGGCGGTGGGAGCACTGCCTTAGGGCCGTCTTAGACGGAACTATACACCAGTTTTAAAGAAATGGGTCTTAGAAATAATAAAATAACCAAATACTTTAAAGCAGAGGTTCTTAACCTTTTAGTCATGAGGAACCATTTTACCAAATGTTTACCTTACCGAGGACCATCCACTTAGTTTATCTAAATTAAGGGTTGTTTGATAAAGAAAACAAGCACAAAATTATAATTGGCACTCATTTATGTATTATTTGGCAAAATTCGTTTTTTTTTTTAATTTAATGTGATTTTTGTGACTCTTTACTAACTTCTGGATTCTTTATCATCATTATCACAGCTCATATATGTACGTCCCCACCGAGGGGCTCGAGCCTACCCTAACTACGTTAGGGCGATTACAGTCGGGTCAATTTAATAGGCCATATTAGACATTTGTTCATAGTGAGGTGACCCGATTATGGTGAAAAAATCGATATTTACTTCAAACATATGTGAATCGAATACAGTTATTATGGAAAAGTACTTTTTTTATAAGATCCCTATCTTATAAAAAAAGTACTTTTCCACAATAACTGTAATAGGCAAACGAGCAAATGGATTACTTGATGGTAAGTGATTATCGCTGCCCGCAACAACAGATGTGTTGCCGACCTTTTAAATGGGAATACGCTCTTTTTTATAGGTACTGCATTAATATATTTTACGATTTTAATTGCCTTAAATTTTTTTAACATCAATTATTTCTCTGTTTATGAAGTTATTATTGTTTTTTATTATAAAACAAAAGAACAACATGTTTTACATACATACACTCACGCCTTTTTCCCATGGGGGTAGGCAGAGATTACGTCTTTCCACTTGCTACGGTCTTTACATATCTCTTTCGCTTCATCTACTTTCATAACATTCCTCATACATGCTCGACGATTGCGGGTACTTCTGACCTGGCCTTTTTTGAGGAGACTTTCGATTAGTTCGAAATATGTTCGCCTAGGTCTTCCTCGTCCCGTATCTCCACTCACTCCAGCTTCATAAATCATTTTGGTCAGTCTACTTTCATCCATCCGTTCCACATGCCCAAACCACCCAAGCATCCCTTTCTCTATTCTTGTCACGATATCCTCTTTCAAACCACATTTCTTTCTAATCACTTCATTATCAATCTGTCACTCAGTTTTACTCCTGCCATACTCCGCAAAGCTCTCATTTCTACTGCATTTATTCTGCTTTCATGTCGTTTCTCCCATACCCAACTTTCACTTCCGTACATTCATGGTGAATAATCCCTTCACAAGTAATCATTGCATTCATTCGATTTTTTGAGGGACATCACTTACGTATAGACTTCATTGAACGCAACATTGTAACAACGGTCATTTGTGCATTTCCAAACTAAAAAAATATTGAATATTTTATGTCCGCCATTACAAGGTTAGTTGAGGAATTTTAATGAAATGTCAAATGTGGCCTATTAAATTGACCCGACTGTAGGCCTTAGTCAAGCACACTGGCCCAGTGCGGGTTCTGGTTCAGTGCTACTCAAAGCTAAACGCATGTCAGCAGTGGCATCCAACCGATTTCAATGGTTGTCGACGCTACAAGTGGCGATCGACAACTCGCGCCGCTTAAACAAAGAACGAATGCAGAATGGAACAAAACCGCCACCCCCGCTCTCGTGCACCGCGTTTCGCCTTCGGACTCGTAGGTACGCGCGGCTCGCGTTGTTTCGACTCTACTCATTACGGCAGGTGACATATTATTAGGATGGCTTCGCGGACCACTTGCAATGTCTCCAGGGACCACCAGTGGTCCGCGGACCACCGGTTAAGAACCACTGCTTTAAAGGATTGCATATGAGTGCATTGCATTTTTCTTATATATATAAATATATTTAAATCTATACTAATATTATAAAGAAGTAAAGTTTGTGTGTTTGTATATTTGTTAAATTGTAAAGGGTAATCTCGGGATCTACTGAACCGATTTTAAAAATTCTTTCACCAATAGAAAGCCACATTATTGCTGAGTGTCATAGGTTATATAAAAAACCGAAAAATAAAAAGGCTTTTAAGTGGTAGTCCGTTTTGCAAAGTGAATCGGAGAAAAAACGGGCAGCGGACGGCGCGCGTTGGCTTCGGGTGCTCGCTTCGGGGATTATTAATATTATGCCCAACGAAGTGGGCACGGGTCAGCTACTATAAAATATAATTCTAAAATACAATTTGATGTTTGCCATGCATTATAAACCATATTTGGTTTTTCTATACATGACAGATCCAATATAATACACTCAACGATTCATAAACACAAATTTATTGTCATGAAATTATGGACGAAACATGACTGACGAAAGCAATTTATCCCCATTAGCCTCCTTATATATTCCTCCCCACTTGGCCCAACAGCCAGCGACGGGTGTGCAATTGGAACTCAACTTTCATGACTTGTCAACAAAGTTTAATATAAAAACAATCGCTACTCGTAAGTTTGTCGACATTTATGGGAACGTAGATTAAAAGAGAATAAAGTAGATGATACTGTTTAAATAGCCAAATGGTTTTCGGGAGCCAGGTCTAAATTTGGGATATGTTGTTCTCCTGGTAATTCAAAAAATGTATTGGTCGCAAAAAATGTTAACTACTCTTATTCCCGCTAGGGGGCTCTAAAGTTGGAATTAGAAATTTGTGTTTTTCAGCAGAATCAGCGGGTTTTTAGATATTTTGTTCTCCTTGACGAGCTGATTCAGAATATTCTTTTAGAAAAAGTTGTCGACGTATTTTTTAGCTACGCGTAATTCAAATTTTAGACTCACATCGAACTTTCTGGAAGTCTGTAGAAAGTTCTCTCTCTAGGCAGAGATCACAGTTTTCTACTTGCTGCGATCCAAACATACCTCTATAGCTCTAGCTTCTAGGTTACGGGCAGTCTTGACCAGTTCGTTGTAGTTTTCGATAGATATTTGTCGTATAGAAAACTACAGAAGTCATGCCAGTTTAATATGACAGAATAGTACAGTTACGTCCCGCTAGGGGCGCTGTATAACTCCACAGGAAGGAGGAGGTCACCTACTGATGTGAGTGTCGAATAGGACGGGAGGGATCGCCACGATGGCGCATCCGACCTCGACTCGGCCCAGCACACGCTGGCGGAGTGCCGCGTGGGCCGCGTGGGCCTCCGAGCGCCGAGTCTTGGTCGCAGAGATCGGGCGAGATCTGTCTCCGCCGGCATTGATTGCGGCAATGCTGGCGGACGAGTGAGGTTGGAGGAAGCTGCTTCTGTGAAGCAGTGATGCTCCAGAAGGAGGCCGCCGAGCGGGGTCGGGAGATGGCCGATCCCGCTCAAAGAGGGCGGCGCCGGACTCGGTAGCACAGCTGCGGCGCTCGCGCGGGTCGCCGTATCAGCGGGCGCGACATGCTCGCGCCCGCCGGCGATCCGGGAGGGACCAAGCCCCTCCTGTGGCTGGGGGGCGTCGTCGGTGAAGGAGATCGGGGAGGTAGTGTCCCCCAAGGAGGGCTCCCCTGTATCCGCAGGGGAGCGAAGGCTAGGGGTTCACAGATGTCGCTTGGCGTTTCCGGGGGCTCCCTACATGCCTGAGGAAGGCCATCCCTGAGGTTTTTAGTGGGTAGGCCTGCCCCTTCTGGGGAGGAGAGCCCCACATAACCGCCGGCTCGCCGCAGCCGGGGTATGTAATTTAATGCATTTTCCTCAGGGAAGAAAAAAAGGGTCAGAGATCCCAGTTCCCCACGGGCACTTATTAATGTCTTACATAAAATACATAATTCCCTTATTAAATAAATAAATAAAACACACACAAATGTAATCGTTCAGTTTGTATAAAATTTTCTATCTGCTGAGAAATTTCTTCTAGGTGGACGTTAATAACTATGACATGATCTTCGACTAATGTAATTATTAACGTTAAATGTTTTTGTAAAATGTATAAATAAAATACAATAAATATTGCTAAACAGCAATATTTTCCAGGTAACCTGTCCTAGATTGCCTGGAAGAGATTAAAAGGGATTTATTAATCAGGGAAGTATTAAAAGGAGATTTAAACATAGGATGTATATAAGTAATAATTTTTATTAACATATGGTTAATAACATAAGTCTGCTTCAATACCATTATATAACTATTAGAATTATTCGATGCCGGGGCGGCTGCTAGAGTTAATATAATTTCCAATTGGTTCTAGGGTGAGTTGGAAGAGATCTTTCAAAGAGATAAGCTCACCTTCGTACGTCATTTTATGTTACATAATTTGTCTATGTTATCTGCGTACAATAAAGAAAATATATAGGATCACGAGCCTACATTATGCTTTTTTTTAAATAAACTTTAAATCGCTCTGATACCAATTTATATAATAAATTAATTGTTAATATAATCAAACTTCTACATTAAACAAAAATTAATTATTGTAGCAAATACGGCCATTCGGGCAATATGTGCACCGGGCGACGGTCGACTGGTTAATGCCCCCTCGCGTGGGTTTATTCCTCTCGCATTCTCTGCCAAGGTGAACACAGTGGACTCTTCCGCCAACCGTGGCAACGGGAGGGGGGCGGGTATGTCATGTCCGTTGCACGTGCTGATTACATAATACGATGGTGGCGCCGTCATACATATATATATGTTTTTGTATTTCCAGACCAACCACCAGCCTCAAGCGCCACAGCCCCAGCAGCAAGCCAACGTGCAGACACAGACCACACCACAACCTATGGTAATCTTGCAGATTAGTAATGATTAGATGTAAATAGTGCTCGAAGGAGATGTCCTCTTATTACAAGGAGGTTGGTTTTTTGTGATCAGCGTTAACTAACAAACACCAAACTACATTAAATTGAAAGCCGAAAAAATATGAAGTATGAAACAATAAAAGAAATATTTTTACCACTCCCAATTATTTTTAAATAAATAAAACATGTTTTTAAGAAATATTTCATTATGGCAACACCTTAATGATGTTTTTATTATCTGTGACTACCGGTATCTTACTCAATGTTTGATATTTTCCGTTGAGTTATGACATTGACAGCAGGTGCCTGACTTGTCAGTTGATTTTTATTAATATTTTTTTCTGGCTCTAGATAACATACATTAAGTAACATAGCAGTCCCTATATTTTGTTAGTTAAAAACTTCTCAAAATTAGAAATATTCGGTTCATCAAAGCAATTATGTATGTATTTAGATTTTTAAAAGGCTTGTTGATTTTTTTTTTTAAGCAATGTATAATTATTGCATTAAAGATATTTCATTTTTTATTATACTAGAATACGAATTATTATAAATTGGGGGTCTTGAAAATAACATGACTTACGGCGATTACTTTCTTTTAGAGCCTTCTATCCAAATATATCAAATTTACCCGAGTTAGTTGCTATAAACCAATATGGGACATCTCCTTTGCTTGGCACAGACAATATAACCTTACGGCGGCTACAACCTAGGTATAGGTTGAAACTCTTTCTTAGGTTATGTCTATTCATTGTCAGTGGTCGGAAATAGGTAGAGTTATTTATGTACTTACATCGAAATATACATCGATATTAATGTCGATCTTCCCAGGATTTCTGGTGAACAAACCCGTGTGGCCAAAAGTATTACAAATAAATAATAATAAAAACCTCGTAGATAGACAAATAAAAAAAAACATAATAGGGTCTTGGACTGTTTCATAAAAACCATTTGAACCTATTGTTTACTTATCTAAAAAGCTGCTAAAAATATTATCCTACTGAAATTACTTTATTCTTTGTTAAAAAATTGATAATTACTTTTCACATTTGAATTTCGCGCTAAAACACCAGTCTTTTATTATTCCTCGATTATGACGTCACTTATCATACACAGGTTACTTGCTCATTGACACGGCGTGTGTAAACGTTCGGTTATATTTCGTAATCTATATCGAAAATGAGTGCAATTAAATATTATCAGTATTGTTCAGTTCCCTGTGCGAAAATAATACAAATAAGATATCTGACAAACTATTTATACCTGTGCCTCATGATGTAAATATGCGAAAAATATGGATGGTACTGGCAAGACGAGACTGGAAAAATCATTCAATAAAGTCGATGATTTACTTTATATTGTTTATTGTGAACTTTTTGCACATTTTGTATTTAACTAGACATTTTCTCGGCACAGTTCCACATAACCTATAGCGTCATCTCCATACGTTTCCCTGCACGATCTAAAACAAAAACAATACATTCAAGGTTACATTGCAACCAACCATGGGTCACTTAAAATCAAATTTAAAGAAATTTTAATTAACTTTTCATTTGTGTAATGATACTTACGCGACAGTTTTTACATTTCTGAATTCCGATGAGATAAAATCAGGGTTTTTAGCGAAAAATTCTGCCACCATCATGACGTCCATAATGTGGCGAATTTCAACTTACAGCTCTTACGAATTTCTTTGCCATCGTAAATAAACTGAAATTTTACATCAAGCAAACGACTAAAACTTTAAATCGCAGAGGATATGCAAGAAATAAACGAGGTTTGGAAATCACAAACAACGTAAACAAGTAGCAGGTGACAAGTGACAATGACAAATGACGTCACGCGCTGTGATTGGCGTTTGTAGTCACGTGACTTTCACATTAAACAATAATTTATTATGTTAATAATAAAGAACTTTTTAGCACTAATCGAACCATACTCTCGCAAACGCACTGACGAGCTATTAAAGCTTAACAGGAGTAACTTGAGCGTGATGGTTAGGGCTTTGACCGGTCACTGCAAGTTAAATAGACACCTTCACAACATGAAACTTAAGGACACTGACACATGCAGAGTCTGCGAACAAGAGCGTGAAACACCAATACACCTCTTGTGCTACTGTGAACCGCTGATTCACAAAAGAAACAGACACCTGGGGAAACACATCCTTGACCCAGATGAAATAAAAACAATCCGAAACTGGGAACATCCTATCTTCTTGGTCAGTGCCCAGTTAAGGGAGCTACTGTAGGGCCTTCATAGAACCTACATAGGAGGCTGGTCACAATAGATCTCAATAGGTCGCAATGATGCACATCAGCCCGACTTACATGAAATAATAATAATAAAGAAAAGTTATAATTCTTATCTAATTATTCCTGTTAATAATTAATTCTAACCGCATACACTATCCCTGTACAAAACAACATATCATTTTATTACTAGAGTCCAAGACCCTATTAACATACAATTATACATTAGTTTTCATTAATTCACAATACAAATTATTGAATCTAGATCATAAGCATATATCCAAAACTCGTCATCTATCATAAACGTACTTTGACTCTCCTCGATTGAATCGCTGCATAATTTTGCGACACCAACTAACACTGCTTTTTGGTCGTCACTAAGCAAGTGCGGTATCCAACGGGAGTTCAACTTTCTTACGCCAAGTTCTTTGTGTAGGATTTTTTGTACAGAGGTCCCTGAAAAGCCCACGAATACCTCTATTTCCCGGTATGTCATATGACGATCTTCGAGGAATAGCTGCCGCACGGCTTCGACTTGCGTCATGGAGGTTTTTAGACGACCTTCACATGGCTTATCATTGAGGCTAGACTGCCCACGTTGAAATTCCAAATACCAGCGTTCTATAGCCCTAAGACATGGTGCTGCATCACTAAACACAGAAGTGATCTCAAAGCACCGACGTCGCGATAATCCTCTTTGAAAAGTGTAGAAAATTTTCCTTAGTCAGATACAGCAGAGGTAGACGATACACTAAAACTATTCGGTCGATCTAAAAACCTTTTTTTTTAATTGGTAGTTGTTGATTGCTTAACTGTAATTTGTTTAATCTCAGTGATAAAATACATAAATGTCTAGAGGTGAGGGAGCCTGGGTATGTAGAGCAGGTTTATTCTTTATCAGACTCTCACATTGAGGTTAATTTGTTAAAATTATTATTATATAGTCAGTCTCCTTGGAGTGAGTAAAATAAAGATTATTATAATATTCTTTCGCTTTAGAATTCTAAATTCAAAAAGATGAATAAGCAATACTCGTATATATTTTTTTATATTTGCTGGAGGTTGGCAAACGACACAACTTAAAAGTCTACCTTCGTGCAGTGAGTCCTAAGTTGTAATGGTCGTTATTTCAATAACAGATAATATAATGCATTATTTCCCCGTAATGAATAACACGTCGAATAGGAGCGTCGGTGGCGCTGTGGTCTCGGCACTGGTCTGTGCGCCGCATAGAACCGGGAGGCCCGCGATCTAATCCCCGCCGTGTACCAATGTGTTTTTCGTTCCGAATTTCATATGTACTATTGGGGTCTCTCGCGCCTTACCACTTTTTAAGAAATATTCGTGTGCAAGCGGCTCGCACCGGGCACGACTACGCGATCCGTAGCTATCCCTGATTGGTTACGTATTTTACTACGATTTACTACGACCATACATTATACCAAAAGAGATTTCAAACAAACGATTTTGAAATCTCTTTTGTAGTACCCTTTCCATAGCTAGAGATATTTTTTTTAATATCGCTCGCTTATCGCTATCTCGCTTGCATGTTTCCGCGCGAGCACAATAGTTGAATGAACGGAAGGCGTGGCTTGTAGCCGTAGCATCGGGCAGTGTGCAAGCGACTAACGCTTCTAGGACGGGTAAGGCACCAGTGTCCCCGATAGTACATTTATCCGACGCTCCAACGGTGAAGGAAAACATCGTGACGAAACCTGCGTACATCTGCGAAGCGATTCAAAGGTGTACGTAGCCAACCAACCCGCACTGGGCCAGCGTGCTTGACTAATGGTGGCCTAATCGCCCTAACGTAGTTACAGTAGGCTCGAGCCCCTCGGTGGGGAAGTATATGAGCTGTGATCAATAAATAACACGTTATTTAACAACGGCTTATACTGTTATCCTGCTATTACTATTTACAAAATGATCGCCTAGTCGCATTGTTGTCGTTGCCACTTGCGTGTGTGCGGCGCGGAGCGAGCGAGCACGACTGCGCTACAAGCTACAAGTGCGAGCGAGACAAAGCTAACCGTTGTGTACGCGTAGGCGTACGCTGTGGCCTATTCTTATAATATTAACCTTTCTCACAAGGAAGTAAAGTTCCCATTTGTTTATTTCTTACAGTAATTTTACTAATCCCAAATTCACAATTTTGTACCTTCGCGCGTATGACAATTAGACTCGTTTTGATTTACAGTGTGATTTGAAATATCAATTAGGTAAACTGCTGCTGGCTTGCTGGTGCCTAAGCTGTTGTCATTTTTTTAGTCACGCATTATTTGCTGTTGTACGATCGTGCGTATGCAAATTAAATTATTCGTTGCGATAAGTAAATAGTGTAAACATTGAATATAAATAATGTAAATATTTAATGTAAATAACAAATTATGTACAGATCAATGAACTTTTAAATAAGCCAGTAAATTATATTGATTAGGTAATTAGTTTTAAATTATTTAAATTACTGCCTAATATTCTGACAGTCCTAAGCCATATCATTGTTAAGAATAACTAAGCTAGCTAAAATAACAATAACAATCGCACTCAACAACATTTGTCAAAACAGCAATATAACAGTTTACAATAACAGTTATAGGAAAATAACATAACAGTGTTATTCATTATTACAAAATAGTCGTTATTGCCATCACTGGTCCTAAGGTATCACAAGCTATTGTGTCCACCTATTCGCAGACTCCCAGCCCCAGCCCTGGTCCAAGCGTGGTGACTCCGCAGCCGGTGACGCTGGTCCAGCAGCTGGTCACGCCTACGGGCGAGATGCAACAAGTTCCTGTGAGTATGCTGTGATATTTGGTGGTTATTACCTGCTTTGCTGAGGTCGATGCATATCTGTACTTTAAACCCAAATCCTGCACACAATAGGGCAGGTAACAACAACTGATTATGCCCATCTTATTTATTATATAATTATCAAAGTTGAGCAATTTTTATCTCATGAACGTAAGTCAATTTAGAAATTTCACTTTAATTTTGTATTAATATTGCTTTTACATTTCTAAAAAAATTACAATTGCTTTTTTTACAAAATTCCAATGAAACGAATATCTTTCTAATTTCCTCGCATTAAATGTAGCGTTATTTAATATAGAAATATATAAACGTAGAAATAACAACGTTATTGGCAATCTTGATCACACAAATTAGGCTTAAAGCAACATAGCATGTGGTCTTCAGTTCGTACAAATGCTGCGAGTAAAACACATTTATTGAGTCCATTTTTATATGCGACATGGCAACAACACTGATCAGTGAGTAAAACATAATAATATAAATATTCCTTACACTCACACCAATTAGCCAGGCCCAAAGTAAGCTCTGACGGCTTGTGTTATGGGATCTAGGATAACGGATAGACATATGTACATATATAAATATATTTGATAGAAATATATATTAACAACCATAACTAAGTTACAAAAGCTCGCATTCACCACACAAACATCTGCCCCCACCGCGATTCGAACCCGAGACCTTGAAACCGGTGTACTAACCACTCAACTACAAAGGTCATCAAATAATAATAATAATAATAAAGGCGTAGGGAAGTGACGACCCCATCGCCCGCTGGTGGGGCACTTAATGCCCCTTGACTGCCATAAATGCCCCATCAGTGCAGTCAGTCTCCCTCAGGGCAGCTTGTGGCGAGCGGTCGGTGAGTTGCGTCACCGAGGGTACCGATGTGCTTCAGGGGGGCGTATGCCACCCGCCTCTGTCTTGCCTTAACCAGCCGGACAGAGTGGAGTCGCAAGAGCAAATGCTCGAAGGGTGGAAGTGTAATAATGTCATAACGCCGACGGCGTCTCGATCGCTGTCGCAGACACACCTCTCTACACCCTTAGCCGTTCACACCAATGTTGCTCTCTTCGCACCAATATTGGTCTGCTTTTTTGGAGGGCCCATTTAGTGAGCGGCGAGTCACCACCTGCCATATTTAAATCAATTAGGAGGCTTTGAGAAGGCAGGTGTCCGGAGTCTCTTCCATAGCCCGGTTTTCATTACCACCTAAATCGAAATGCAGTAGGCCACAAACGTTTTGACCACTAATGACAATAGTTTCTGTGCATCTAACTGGGTATAGTCTTTGGCTGCATTTTTCATGGTGCAGATAGAGATTAGACCCAGTTGGTTACACTCCACGCACACTTTCATTAAATTTCGCTTAAATGGCCTCTACGCGTTGGATCTGTATCCCCGCGCAAGCCTTATAAAGGACCGTGTCTTATAAAGATACGTGATTTTAGCTACATAATAATAATGAATCAATTTATTTGTCTTAACAAAGTTACATTATTTTTTTTTTAACATTGTGATTTTATCATTATCGTAAAGACAAAATGGTTTACAACTCAGTAGTTGCCGACTAGCGACAACCTCTGCTATTCTGTCGCAACCTTTTACAATTTATTTTTTAAAAGCAGTGTTAGAGGTACAAAACCAAATATTACCTAAAAGGAAAAGTAAAAATAAAAACTGAGTAAATACTAATAATAAAAAATAAATAAAATAGGCACTCCATCAGTCCATCCATGCTATATTACTACCAGGGATTGCCGCATAAGTAACCATTCACGACATTTCTTTCGAAAAGACTGTAGCGAAAATGAATCCATTCGAATGGGTGGTGGCAAGTTATTCCATATTTTGGCAGCAGCATACTTAAAGGAACCCCTGGTAGATGACAGTTTTATGATGGGAAGGGACAGTTGGCGACCTCTATCTCTGAGCATTGATGGACAAGACGTAACTGTTAATTTATTGCGCAAATATAATGGTGTCCCCATTCGCAGCAATTCGTGCAAGAAACATGCATACTTTAGTGACACATTATTTGACATATTTAATATTTTCTGTTCACCAAATGAGGCGTAATTCTGTCCCTTCTAGGTATTTGAAAGCAGAAACGCATGCAAGCGTTTTGGACTCTCTGTATACTTTTAATGGTTCTCTTGTAGATACAAGGAGTGAATACCAAATCACAATAATTCAGCTGAGATAAGACCAAAGAGTTACACAACAAAAGGCGAACATTATATGAAATATGTTACTTGTCCGCATCGCACAAGCTGTGCAACTCGCTTTACGAATTTGTTTGCTTATCGCTCCGCAAACCTGTTTTTGCGATTAAAATACTCTATGTCCGCGGCGACCGGCTGCCACTACGCAATAGTCTACACGTAGTTCGGATATAATCAGTACATTTTACCAGCGGACGAATAACTTCTTGTGTTGTATTATTAAATTCACGCAACCAATGGTTTATAACAAATTAGAACGTGGTCTCGACATTAATCGAATTCAGTGAGTAAAACGCATTATTTTGTTTATTTATTATTTTATTGATCGAAAACAAAAATTTGTGTCTTTATCTCGGCAAGTCGAGTTTCAATGAGTTAAATTCATTTGTATTTATATAGTACGAGGCCTACATGCCACTCAAATTCAGTGAGTAAAACACATTATTTTTAGTACTTTTTATATAAAACAGGGCCAGGCTTAGACGCTGAGTCGAATCTCCCCGAGTGTATAATGTTATTTTGTTTCCTTATTTGTACAATATGGAAACTTACAATTACCATCACCTGAATCAGGTCAGAGAAATTTTTGACCTTTAACTCGGGTGCTGTAAGTATTTTGTATTTTCATTTTTTACATACGACAGCTTTCATCTCACTGAGTTTACTGTGAGTAAACATGGCGTCACTTTACATGCGTTAGGCCAGTTTTGGGCTTTCATTTCACTTACAGTGAGTGAGTGAGCACCCAATTCATGACACGTCAGCGAAGCCTTCACCTGTCGGGCTCAGGCTCCTGTGAGTAAGTCACATTATTGTCGGTTCAACGACAGCTCTAGGGGTACAAGTGAAGGGTGCTTTGCAGACTTCCGGCTCGGGTAGTGCAGCCGGCGTGGTGACTCCGCAGCCCGTTACGTTGATCCAACAACTGGTCACGCCGACGGGCGACGTGCAACAAGTTACAGTGAGTACAATACAAGCAAATTGAGTCGAACTTTCTCGCAACGGCGTCACCCTACTCAGTTTCATCTACTAAATGCTATGCGTTAACGCCGTATAGATAAATCTGTACTAATATTATAAAGCTGAAGAGTTTAGAGCGATGCGGCGTAGTTGAAGATGTAGTGACAGAGATAGAGAAAGGGATGCTTAGATGGTTCGGCCATGTTGAAAGAATGAATGAAGGAAGATTAACGAAAGAGATACACAAGGTAAGAATGATAGGACGAATCGGTCGGCCTAGGCGGATATATCTCGATCAAATCGAAGATGTCCTAAAGAGAGGCCGGGGCAAGAGTACTCGCAACCGACGAGCATGCATGAAGACGCTCATGAAAGTGGAGGAAGCAAGAGAAGTGTGCCAGGATCGTAGCAAGTGGAGAGAGGTGGTCTCTGCCTACCCCATTGGGAACAAGGCGTGACATATATGTATGTATGTAAAAGTGGAGGAAGCAAGAGAAGTGTGCCAGGATCGTAGCAAGTGGAGAGAGGTGGTCTCTGCCTACCCCATTGGGAACAAGGCGTGACATATATGTATGTATGTAAAAGTGGAGGAAGCAAGAGAAGTGTGCCAGGATCGTAGCAAGTGGAGAGAGGTGGTCTCTGCCCACCCCATTGGGAACAAGGCGTGACATATATGTATGTATGTAAAAGTGGAGGAAGCAAGAGAAGTGTGCCAGGATCGTAGCAAGTGGAGAGAGGTGGTCTCTGCCTACCCCATTGGGAACAAGGCGTGACATATATGTATGTATGTAAAAGTGGAGGAAGCAAGAGAAGTGTGCCAGGATCGTAGCAAGTGGAGAGAGGTGGTCTCTGCCCACCCCATTGGGAACAAGGCGTGACATATATGTATGTATGTAAAAGTGGAGGAAGCAAGAGAAGTGTGCCAGGATCGTAGCAAGTGGAGAGAGGTGGTCTCTGCCCACCCCATTGGGAACAAGGCGTGACATATATGTATGTATGTAAAAGTGGAGGAAGCAAGAGAAGTGTGCCAGGATCGTAGCAAGTGGAGAGAGGTGGTCTCTGCCTACCCCATTGGGAACAAGGCGTGACATATATGTATGTATGTAAAAGTGGAGGAAGCAAGAGAAGTGTGCCAGGATCGTAGCAAGTGGAGAGAGGTGGTCTCTGCCTACCCCATTGGGAACAAGGCGTGACATATATGTATGTATGTAAAAGTGGAGGAAGCAAGAGAAGTGTGCCAGGATCGTAGCAAGTGGAGAGAGGTGGTCTCTGCCTACCCCATTGGGAACAAGGCGTGACATATATGTATGTATGTAAAAGTGGAGGAAGCAAGAGAAGTGTGCCAGGATCGCAGCAAGTGGAGAGAGGTGGTCTCTGCCTACCCCATTGGGAACAAGGCGTGACATATATGTATGTATGTAAAAGTGGAGGAAGCAAGAGAAGTGTGCCAGGATCGTAGCAAGTGGAGAGAGGTGGTCCCTGCCTACCCCATTGGGAACAAGGCGTGACATATATGTATGTATGTAAAAGTGGAGGAAGCAAGAGAAGTGTGCCAGGATCGTAGCAAGTGGAGGGAGGTGGTCTCTGCCTACCCCATTGGGAACAAGGCGTGACATATATGTATGTATGTAAAAGTGGAGGAAGCAAGAGAAGTGTGCCAGGATCGGCAAGTGGAGAGAGGTGGTCCCTGCCTACCCCATTGGGAACAAGGCGTGACATATATGTATGTATGTAAAAGTGGAGGAAGCAAGAGAAGTGTGCCAGGATCGTAGCAAGTGGAGAGAGGTGGTCTCTGCCCACCCCATTGGGAACAAGGCGTGACATATATGTATGTATGTAAAAGTGGAGGAAGCAAGAGAAGTGTGCCAGGATCGTAGCAAGTGGAGAGAGGTGGTCTCTGCCCACCCCATTGGGAACAAGGCGTGACATATATGTATGTATGTAAAAGTGGAGGAAGCAAGAGAAGTGTGCCAGGATCGTAGCAAGTGGAGAGAGGTGGTCTCTGCCTACCCCATTGGGAACAAGGCGTGACATATATGTATGTATGTAAAAGTGGAGGAAGCAAGAGAAGTGTGCCAGGATCGTAGCAAGTGGAGAGAGGTGGTCTCTGCCTACCCCATTGGGAACAAGGCGTGACATATATGTATGTATGTAAAAGTGGAGGAAGCAAGAGAAGTGTGCCAGGATCGTAGCAAGTGGAGAGAGGTGGTCTCTACCTACCCCATTGGGAACAAGGCGTGACATATATGTATGTATGTAAAAGTGGAGGAAGCAAGAGAAGTGTGCCAGGATCGCAGCAAGTGGAGAGAGGTGGTCTCTACCTACCCCATTGGGAACAAGGCGTGACATATATGTATGTATGTAAAAGTAGAGGAAGCAAGAGAAGTGTGCCAGGATCGTAGCAAGTGGAGAGATGTGGTCTCTGCCTACCTCATTGGGAACAAGGCGTGACATATATGTATGTATGAAGAGTTGTTTATTTGTTTGTTTGAACGCGCTAATCTCTGGAACCCTTGGTTCGAATTGAAAAATTCTTTTTTTATTGAATAGCCCATTTATCGAGGAAGGCTTTAGGCTACATATTATCACGCTGCGACTAATATGAGCGAAGAAATAATGGAAAATGTGGAAAAAACGGGGGAAATTATTCATTTTGAGGGCTTCCATTGCGTGCGCTGCGAAAACGGTTCTAGATACCAAAAAAATATGTATGGAGGAATTATTCCTCTTAAAATTATCTAAAAAAATGTCCGCGACAGTATATGTCTATCTTTTAAGGTTAACTCGCTAGTATAGTTTTTATGGTGATCATATTTGGATATGTCGCTGAGGTGGTTGATTGCAAAAATAAATATGATGCTCAAAATAACTATTCCACGCGGACGAAGTCGCGGTCACAGCTAGTATCAAATAAATTTATTATAACATAAAATAAATATATAAAATAGACATATAAATGCAGACACACAAATTGACTATACACACTGTAATGTGCTACTGTAATGGTTCCTATGTATGGTTAAATCTTTAAAACTACGCAACGGATTTTGATGCTTTTTTTTAATAGATAGAGCGATCGAAGAGAAAGGTTTAACAATAATAACATGTTTTTTTTCAATAATATCAGTTGTTCACTTAATTATACAGGTTTTATTTTAAATATTTTATTTCAATCTTTTTTAAAGACATGTTTTTAGTTTCTTTAAACTATAATTTTTCCGTAGTCAATTTAGTTACGGCATTGCGCCCATGCGAAGTAGGGGCGAGTCGCTAGTATTTAATAATTATTAAAACTAAGTCTATTCTACTGTTAATTGCTAAGTAATTTGAAACAATATTGGAAAACTACAATATATAGTAAATGCGTTAAAGGAATAATTACTTTTTTTAATTTCAGGTTTTGGTAATATTTTTATCCAATACAATAAATTCTCTATTTTTCTTTTATTCCGCTCCCCAAATTATATTCCTCAATGGACATAACCAGTTTTTTCACATGTGAGTGTTTAGTCTTGCGTTCACGAAACAGTAATATAATAATGCAGCAGTAACTTCTTTGGTAGAATGTCCGTGATTTGCGAATATATAAAACTAGCTGACCAGTGCGAATATATATAATTTCGTTGGGCATAATATTAATAATCCCCGAAGCGAGCACGAACGCGAACTGAATTAAACCCGAAGCCATCCGCTGCTTTGGCCCTCACACTTAAGACGATGAGTTTACTTATATTCATAAAGGTTCATAATTTTTGGTAATATATGACTAATAAATATGACTTAATGATTTAAAGTATTTTAGTAATACATATTAGAAATTAAATTACTATACTAATATTTAAAAAACCACTTTTTGCAACTTAAATATACAAGTTAGACATATGCTGTCGTTGACTTTTTTGTTGGCATTTTCAAGCCCGCACATCTTTTCTCTAGAACTCAACAATATATCTTTCATAGTTAAGGCAGCGTTCGTAAGAAACGCTTTCGACCGTTTTTTCTCAGATTCACTTTGCAAAACGGACTACCACGTAAAAGCCTTTTTATTTTTCGGTTTTTTTATAACCCATGACCCTCAGCAATAATGTGGCTTTCTATTGGTGAAAGAACTTTTAAAATCGGTTCAATAGATCCCGAGATCACCCCATACAATTTAACAAATATACAAACACACAAACTTTACTTCTTTATAATATTTGTATAGATAATAAAATGGCGAAGTTGTTCTTGTAACGATGTTTAATTCGTAATTGCGCAATCCTTACTTACTAATATTATAAATCGGAAGGTGAGTTTGTTTGTTTGTTCCGCTTTCACGCCGTAACTACTGAACCGATTGCTTCGAAATTTTGCAGACGTAAAGATAAAAGTTCGGATTAAATAATAGAGTACTTTTTATCCCAGAAAATCGACAGATCTCACGGGATGCTAAATAAAGGTTTCACTAAAAAACTCAGATTTTAATGCGGTTTTCATCAATAGATAGAGTGATTCTTGAGCAAGGTTTTGCAGTATTTTTTATCTCGGAAAAACGGATAGACCCACGGGAAGCGCGATAAAACCTTCGCGCCATAAACCGACTTCCGCGCATATGTAGCCGTGGGCAAAAGCTATGATGACCCTGAAACCTCTATAGACCCAATCCCGAAATCCACGCGGGCGAAGCAGCGGGCAGAAAGCTAGTCTATACTAATATTATAAAGAGGAAAGATTTGTTTGTTTGTTTGTAATGAATAGGCTCCGTAACTACTGGACCGATTTCAAAAATTCTTTCGCCTTTGGAAAGCCACATTATCCCCGAGTAACATAAGCTACTTTTTATCCCGGAAAAATCGACAGATCCCATGGGATGCGCAATAAAGGCTTCGCTCAAAAACAACTGCACAGATTTTCATGCGGTTTTCATCAATAGATAGAGTGATTCTTGAGGTTGTGTGCAAGAGGGAAATAGAGTGATTCTTGAGCAAGGTTTTGTAGTATTTTTTATCTTGAAAAAACGGATAGTCCCACGGAAAGCGCGATAAAAACTTCGCGCCATAAACCGACTTCCGCGCATATGTAGCCGTGGGCAAAAGCTATGATGACCCTCAACCAAAAGTTATTATGTAATGGAAAGTGACGTCGAATTATCAATATTGAAGTCATTTTCCAAATTGACGACTCTGTTCTATTTAATACAGGGAAAAAAAACAGCCCTTGCTGAGTTTCTTGCCGGTTCTTCTCAGTACAAGGTCTCCCGCCGTAGATTTGCGAACCGATGGCGTAGCTTTTCGACATTCACAAGTGCTTGTAACAGCCCAGACTGAATAAATGATTTTGAATTTGAATTGAATTGAACCGTCTATAGACCCAATCCCGAAATCCACGCAGACGAAGCCGCGGGCAGAAAGCTAGTACATTATCAAAGGAAGTGGTAGAAAGAGGAACAGTTTTAATGGCGGATCGTTTCGTGAATATCATCTGTACATGGTCATGTGATAGTTGTGAGAGTGTAATGGAACGATTCACAGGTGGCACTACTAGTTAGTGTTAAATAAACCCCGTCTTGTCTTTAGTTGGTGTCGACACGACGATTTTTTTTCCTGAGGAGAGGAGGCTGAAAATCCATCATGTATACCACCGCAACGGCAAGTAGAGAAGCGGTGATTATGTCGGACTCCTGGTGAATCGAGGCGGCTCCACCCAACAGACCGACTAAACTCAGCCTTAGCCTTGGGTCCTAATGACCCTACTGGCTTGAATTGACGGAGAGCCGCACCTCAGGAGAGGTACGGTTAGCGCTGCCCCATGGAGAGGGCATAAGCACTAGAAGAGGCGCGGTTCCCAAAGTGGGACCGGCCTGTATTGACTGGGAACCTACCAGGCTGTCGATTAGGGGATGACAAAGGAGGCGACGGCTCAGACGTCGCCGCTTGCAGGTCTAGAAGTTCCTGCGTGAGTTGGTTGGGGGGTCGCTAAGGACATGTCGCGATTTACGTTATCCTCTGCCGATATTGACTGTAAACACGACGATAAACTCTTGACATCTTCTAAGTTACACCTCGTCTGATGGTTTGCAGACAGCTGGTTCCGGTACCGCAGCTGGCGTGGTGACTCCGCAGCCGGTCGCCTTGGTCCAGCAGCTGGTCACGCCGACCGGCGAGATACAACAAGTTCCCGTGAGTGATTTTTTTATTATCTTATAAATTGCATACAAACATATATGTCACGCCTTGTTCCCAATGGGGTAGGCAGAGACCACCTCTCTCCACTTGCTACGATCCTGGCACACTTCTCTTGCTTCCTCCACTTTTACATACATACATATATGTCACGCCTTGTTCCCAATGGGGTAGGCAGAGACCACCTCTCTCCACTTGCTACGATCCTGGCACACTTCTCTTGCTTCCTCCACTTTTACATACATACATATATGTCACGCCTTTTCCCAATGGGGTAGGCAGAGACACCTCTCCCCACTTGCTGCGATCCTGGCACACTTCTCTTGCTTCTCCACTTTTACATACATACATATATGTCACGCCTTGTTCTCAATGGGGTAGGCAGAGACCACCTCTCCCCACTTGCTGCGATCCTGGCAACTTCTCTTGCTTCCTCCACTTTTACATATTCATATATGTCACGCCTTGTTCCCAATGGGGTAGGCAGAGACCACCTCTCCTCCACTTGCTACGATCCTGGCACACTTCTCTTGCTTCCTCCACTTTTACATACATACATATATGTCACGCCTTGTTCCAATGGGGTAGGCGGAGACCACCTCTCCCCACTTGCTGCGATCCTGGCACACTTCTCTTGCTTCCTCCACTTTTACATACATACATATATGTCACGCCTTGTTCCCATGGGTAGGCAGGAGACCACCTCTCCACTTGCTACGATCCTGGCACACTTCTCTTGCTTCCTCCACTTTTACATACATTCATATATGTCACGCCTTGTTCCCAATGGGGTAGGCAGAGACCACCTCTCTCCACTTGCTACGATCCTGGCACACTTCTCTTGCTTCCTCCACTTTTACATACATACATATATGTCACGCCTTGTTCCCATGGGGTAGGCGGAGACCACCTCTCCCACTTTGCTGCGATCCTGGCACACTTCTCTTGCTTCCTCCACTTTTACATACATACATATATGTCACGCCTTGTTCCCAATGGGGTAGGCAGAGACCACCTCTCTCCACTTGCTACGATCCTGGCACACTTCTCTTGCTTCCTCCACTTTTACATACATACATATATGTCACGCCTTGTTCCCAATGGGGTAGGCGGAGACCACCTCTCCCCACTTGCTACGATCCTGGCACACTTCTCTTGTTTCCTCCACTTTTACATACATCGATATATGTCACGCCTTGTTCCACAATGGGGTAGGCGAGACCACCTCTCCCCACTTGCTGCGATCCTGGCACACTTCTCTTGCTTCCTCCACTTTTACATACATCATATATGTCACGCCTTGTTCCCAATGGGGTAGGCGGAGACCACCTCTCCCCACTTGCTACGATCCTGGCACACTTCTCTTGCTTCCTCCACTTTTACATACATACGATATATGTCACGCCTTGTTCACAATGGGGTAGGCGGAGACCACCTCTCCCCACTTGCTGCGATCCTGGCACACTTCTCTTGCTTCCTCCACTTTCACGAGCGTCTTCATGCATGCACGTCGGTTGCGAATACTCTTGACCCGACCTCTCTTTAGGACATCTTCGATTTGTTCGAGATATGTCCGCCTAGCTAGGTTGACCTGCACCGATTCGCCTTTCATTCTTACCTTGTGACTGTCAGAATATTAGGCAGTAATTTAGATAATTTAAAACTAATTACCTAATCAATATAATTTTCTGGCGTATTTAAAAGTTCATTGATCTGTACATAATTTGTTATCAATGTTAAATTATTTACTTATTGCAACGAATAATTTAATTTGCATACGCGCGATCGCACAACAGCAAATAATGCGTGACTAAAAAAATGACAACAGCTTAGGCACCAGCAAGCCAGCAACAGTTTACCTACTCGTTATTTCAAATCGCACTAGAAACAAAAATGAGTCTAATTGTCATACGAGCGATGGTACAAAATTGTGAATTTGGGATTAGTAAAATTACTGTAAGAAATAAACAAATAGGAACTTTATTTCCTTGTGAGAAAGGTTGATATTATAAGAAAAGGCAGTCAGGCAACAGAGCGAGCGCCTACGCGTACACAACGGTTAGCTTTGTCTCGCTCGCACTTGTAGCTTGTAGCGCAGTCGCGCTCGCTCGCTCCGCGCCGCACACACGCAAGTGGCAACGACAACAATGCGACTAGGCGATCATTTTGTCAACAGCAACAGCAGGATAACAGTACAAGCCGTTATTAAATAACGTGTTATTCATTACGGGAAAATAATTCATTATATTATCTGTTATTTAAATAACGACCATTACTAGTAGCAGGAACAATGCACACAATATCTTGATAAATTGCAGTCTATGTGTTATTCTGATGTATGAGCTGTATTGTTGTAAGGTTTCGGTGAAATCCGTTCAGTAATTTTTACGTGAGAGTAACAAATATCCGTCCATACTTACAAAGTTTCACGTGTATAATATCAACGTGTGATCTTTGAGTTCCGGGGTCGATCCTGCCTTGTACCAATGTGTTTTTCGAATTTAATGTCCACATTTATCTTCGTCTTAATGTTGTGAAGCAATCTGCATGCACTCGAGGAGAAATTCAAAGGTTTATGTTTTCAACCAAGGGGGCGTTCAAATATTACGTAACGCAATTTGGGGGGGTCTCTTTAAAATTTTACGATGCGTTATAGGGACAGGAGCGGGTCTTTCTTACAACACCGTATGTAACATTGTTTCTTTTTTTATAACAAATTGGCAACCCTTTTCGTTTACCTTTTACGGGGAATCCCTCGATTGTATTAGTATGGTCGTCATTTTTATTTTTTTCACGCAAGTTGTTTAACGTTACGGTGCGTTACAAGGGGGGGGGGGGTCAAACATCTTCAACAATTGCGTTACGTAATACTTGAACGCTCCCCAATCCATTTAAAACGTTATTAACTTGTAACGTTATTTGTAACGTTATTAATTTATCCATAGTCACGTTAAGTTACGGCAACGTTTGATTGAACAATTCAATACACAAATTAATTTACGATAGACGAGCGTAACTAGAGGCGATCCAGTTATGGCAAACTCAACTCAACTGTGAACGATGTATATAATAATCCATAAGAGATAGACATATACCATCGCGGAGTTTTCTGTAGACCTTTTCAATGTGTGCAATGTGTGCATACGATAAATCTCGTAGGGTTCAGCCTGCGTTTGCAATGTAAGCGAAAAATATGTAATTATTTTCGACATCGCATTAGAAACCTCAACGCTAACAGTATTTCTTCACTATTTATTGAATGTCATTATTAGAGATCGGATAATCGGATGCATATTAATCTAAAGTTAATTTTTGGCTCACAAATTATGGAAGCGGCTTTTTAAAATATATTTTG
Source organism: Scirpophaga incertulas (assembly GCA_036419045.1). Taxonomy (NCBI): domain Eukaryota; kingdom Metazoa; phylum Arthropoda; class Insecta; order Lepidoptera; family Crambidae; genus Scirpophaga; species Scirpophaga incertulas. The sequence continues at coordinate 43,532,527 of CM071626.1, read as the reverse complement.
TTAAATAAAAATCCCGAGAAAATACGGGACTGCAAATTTAACGTAGTGATATTGTTTGAAAATTACTAAATTAGCACGTGGCATTTATTTTCAAAAGACCGAGACTCCGGGTTCATTTATACAACTATGCATACGTATTTACATGAAGTTTAGTTTCAGTTCCCCGTGCGATTTATGAATGTACGATTTATTACATGAAGAGTGTTATACGAAAGTAGTGAGCTAGTTTGACTAAAACAATAATCAATTAAATAATTGAATAAAAAACAGAAATGGTGAAAAATTTTATTTAACAAAACAATAAAAAGCCGTTTTCATACTTTTTCTTAAACTATGCATCCAATTATCCGATCTCTAGTCATTATACACGTCATATACCTTCCTCTTCAATCACTCGTATCTATAAAAAAAAGAACAAAATAAACTGTTATATATAAAAGCTTGTCGCGAGATTTACTTACTTATAGAATACTTTTAACGAAAAATTGGTCCGCCATCTTGGGAAAGTCCGCCATGTTGGATTAAGAGTGACGTCACATTATTTATCGAGGTGTTCTTTACAAGCCCTTTCTTTTGATACCCATATTGTAGGGGTGCATTAAAAGTAATTGATCCGCCATCTTGGGAATGCCGCCATGTTGGATTTAGAATGACGTCACACACATAACCACGCATCGTCGTCCGACTTACACGTGCATGCAAAGTTTCAGCTCAATCGGATACCGGGAAGTGGGTCAAATTAAGATTCCAAGATTTTCTTACATAGTTACAAGTGAAGCTAATATAAAAGCTTGTAAAAATTGCATCAAAATCCATTGCGTAGTTTTGAAGATTTAGGTATACATAATGATCTAGGGACAGAGAAAGGGACTTTGTTCTATGCTATGTTATGATAACTACAGACTGATAAAAAGGTGAACAATCAATTTGAATCCTACACACAATTGACATAAGGTTGCTATTGGCAGATACAACTGACGCAGTCCCAGCTGAGCATGATCAGACTACACGTGCAGAACAATCCTAATCAGCCGTTCATCATACAAGCGCAGCCACAGTCGCCTCAAATCATACAGGTAAAGTTTTATTACCAAAAATATGGGGAAATACATAGCCTTTTACGACAAAGTTCGCCTTTTCATAGATTATAAAATCATTCGTCAAAAATACTCCCATGAAAGCAGGTTATTATATATACTGTTAAGGACTACTTATTGTTTAAGTACACAAACAACAAACTACAAAATTTATCTCTTGCTTAAACATATTAGTTCACTTTGATTAGTGTAGTTTCGGTGTCGCCAGTAGCCATATGTACCTATATTATTTATATGCACACATCTATTTATTGTATATATATGTGTGTGTGTATATGTGTCAATCTCATTGCTATAAACCTCACGGAGCCCGAGACCTTTCCAACGAATGCAAAACCGTGGAAATCGGTTCGTGCGTTCTGGAGTTACAGCGTCAGGAAGGAAAACCCCACTTATTTTTAGATAGCATATAAATGTCCTTTTTTTTATTTTGTGTCATGTAGTGCACAATTAGTTTTTTGGACTGTAAGTTATGTTAAAATATATGCGAAATATGTAAAAAATATAATTCTTCGTGTATTAGGTGTGTCGATTAATTGGTTACTTATCGGAGTACATATTTAGAGTTTAAAAAAAAGTAAAATTGGCAACATCGTATAGTGACGTCACGGCGTGCTAAAGTCTATTTTAAATTGTACAATTTTAAAAGAGCTATGCAAAACAATTCTCATTGATGGTTCACGAAGGTACTTATCGGTATATTTGTGAAAAAATGAAATGTCTTTTTTTCTGTTTCTACATACATACATTTACTTACATACACAGGTGTCGTCGCAGGCGCAACACGCGGGGCCTCAGCCAGTTTTCTTAGCACAGGTGGCCCCCACCTCGGATGATTCGTGATGGAGAGCATACCGCGGCTATTACGTCGTCAGTTAGTGAATTTACTACTGGCTCTATCTCATTGGTCTAACTAAACCTTACATCCGGAGTGCGGGGAAATATCTTCCTATTAGAAACGCGATGTTCTTCAGCTTTAACAAAAATACCTGCCCGATATCTCCATAGTGCAAGGAAAACAGTAGAACGGTAACACGAGCATGCGGTAATATACATCAAATAAAAAAAAATTACATACAAGCGTTGTGTGTAACTTAGCAACGAGTGATTCCGGGTGTTATAGACATATTTCCATACAGTTGCTGACACCCCCCCCCCCCCCCCTTGTAACGCACCGTAACGTTAAACAACTTGCATGAAAAAATTAAAAATGACGACCAGACTAATACAATCGAGGGATTCCCCGTAAAACGTAAACGAAAAGGGTTGCCAATTTGTTATAAAAAAGAAACAATGTTACATACGGTATTGTAAGAAAGACCCGCTCCTGTCCCTATAACGTAACATTTTACCGAGACACACACCCCCCCCCCAAATTGCGTTACGTAATACTTGAACGCCCCCTAAAATGAGTTTAGAAGCTGAACAATAATGGCGGCGATACATTTATTACACAGTGCCTTCGATATGGTTTCATATTCGGGGGAGAAACAGTCAAAAAGCTGGGGAAATTTTGATGGAGTATGGCAATCCTATATCGACGATCTTTAATCGATTATCATGCACTCGTTAATGACTAATCGAATATACTAATATATAAGTAATTTAAAATATTCAATAAATGCTCGTTTTATTTATTTGAAAAAAAAGTGCCTTGTTTGACTCAATATTACAGCATGTATATGTCATTTTCTGGGAAATTCGAAATAGATTTTTCGGAAAATGATTATTATTCGCTATACCATTAAGATGTATTATCGCGAACACTTCCGTTTGATGCCAAATATTAGAAGAGCTCTCTAGTCTCGACCAGGATTTTTTTTTTTCAATAATTTCGAGTCGTTCTACATATTCAGTGACATTGACTTGACAGCTGTTTAATTTACGTTCCGTTTCACGTGCGATTCGTCACCGTTTTATTTAAATTCAATAGTTATCGAATAACGGTTTTAAATATTCTGTGTTAAATGAAATCTAATGAAGAATTTGGTTTTTAATGACGTTGAAAAATGATTATTATATAATAATGATTATGTATAAATATAATTTATATTCAAATTCAGTTCTACTGATCCCAAAAAAGGTCTTCAAATGTGACTGATCGCTTCAATGCAAGTTAAGCTTTAATTCAAAGTAATACAGCGCACATTTGATCGCGTTGTGAGTGGGTGTAACGCGTGACGAATTATCGAATTTCTAATTGGCTAATAATACGAGCGTGGTCAAATTTTTAAATGGTCAGCCGGAAATGTCTGATAATACATAAACATATTGTAAATGTATTTTTGTAAGATGTTTTCAGAGAAACACGTTGTTGACATTATGTGCCTTATATTTATTATATTATGATTGGAGGCCTGAAGTTGGCTTCATATAAAGAAAACATACTTTCTTTCTTATACTATGGCATATCGACTGAGTAATCGATAGTTCAGGCTTCGTAATTATCGCGATATTTACGTCCCCGCTTCCGTAATCGACCGATGAGACGAGTCTTAAGTATTTTAATATTTTAAATTGAATGTTTTTTTTTTTATATTAGCCAATGGACATTGTAATTACAAAAATAAAATCAAATTTATTTTAACGTTTTAGTGTTTACGGTTAGCAAAATTTTTTGATGAATTATATTAACAAAATATTTTTCTCTGTATTGTTAAATGAGTTGTTATTTTAAAAGTTACTCTAGGGATGTTATTGTTCCGATATATCCAATATTTTTGTAAATATAGATATAATATATTAAGTTTTCAGTTAAGACCTTGTTTTATTCTAAATTATTACCTAGTTTGAACCGTTGAAAAACTTCCTGTAATTTTTCCTAATTTCGCTCATAATAAATTTACTATTTACGCACTTTCGTGTGTTACTTATATCTAGAGATCGGATAATCGGATGCATATTTACCTAAAGTTAATTTTTGGCTCACAAATTATGGAAGCTGCTTTTTAAAATACATTTTGTTAAATAAAAATCCCGGGAGAATACGGGACTGCAAATATAACGTAGTGATATTGTTTGAAAATTACTAAATTAGCACGTGGTATTTATTTTCAAAGGACCGAGACTCCGGGTTCATTTATACAACTATGCATACGTATTTACATGAAGTTTAGTTTCAGTTTCCCGTGCGATTTATGAATGTACGATTTATTACATGAAGAGTATTATACGAAAGTAGTGAGCTAGTTTGACTAAAACAATAATCAATTAAATAAAAAAACAGAAATGGTGAAAAATTTTATTTAACAAAACAATAAAAAGCCGTTTCCATACTTTGTTTTAAACTAACTTTTAGGTAAATATGCATCCGATTATCCGATCTCTACTTATATCTTTGGTACATATTAGGATGTGTACCGAAACAAGTAATGCACGAAATAGTAACACGTTCAAACAAGTGAGCTCAGGTAGATCAACCAACAACGCGACTCGTACTACGAGCACAAATAACTGCAGTACGAGCAGGGAACATAAATAATAAATAAATATTTCTTACACTCACCCCAATTAGCCTAGCCCAAAGTAAGCTCTGTAAGGCTTGTGTTATAGGATCTAGGGTAACAGATAGACGTGCATATATTACACATATATATTTTTCATAGAAATATATATTTAACAACTATGACTAGGGTACAAATGCACGCATTCATCGCACAAACATCTGCACCCACGGGGACTCGAACCCGGGGCCTCAGATTTTTTGCAGGTGGCGAACAGGTCAACGGCCCACTTATTTAAATAGGTTTCGTAGTTTCAGCATGAAAATGCAACAGGCATTCGCATTTATAATATTAGTAGGAATCAAATCGCACTAATAATACAATAGTGTATCAACTCAAAACGTCGTACTTGACATAATACTATAAACACACGCAAAATTTGATTCCTCACGCGTGATCAAGACCGTCGTTCGATTAGTGCAAAAGCAGAGTAAGGATAAATTAAAAAACTTATGTGACAGTTATTCAATTTGCAACTACTACATGAAGTGAGTAATAAGTTTTTTGTTGATTCTGAAAAATGATCTATTTTGAGTTGATACACTATTGTATTATTAGTGCGAAATGTTCGTTAGGGATGGTAAATAAAAACCCGTGTAAATATAGGAAACCTTAATTTAATGTAAGTATCCGATTCAATTAAGTAAAACATTTATAATCGAGGAGTACATTCGCAGGTTCTGGCACAGCGGTTCAGCGTACAAGAAACTTATAACTAATATTCGACAATATCCAATAAATTGCTCAAACACAATACAACTATTGCTTAGCATTCACCTTAAGAAGCATAATATAATCCAATGGCAGTTCTTATCATAGGTACAATAAAAATTTTAATCAAGTTTCTATAATATAACCAATATACAAGAGTTTCTTATTCAAGGATTAAATTTAAACTCTGTGCCGTACAAAAATGTATATCCGCGGATACGGATCTTAATTTGTTGCGCAGTCGTTGTCAATGCGCGCGACCTTCACACATCTATCGACTTGCGTTGCGCGGTAGATCCTTCTTTTGTTTTGTTAAGTAATGAGTTAAGATCGGATAATCGGGTGCATATTTACCTAAAGTTAATTTTTGGCTCACAAATTATGGAAGCGGCTTTTTAAAATACATTTTGTTAAATAAAAATCCCGGGAAAATACGGACTGCAAAGGACATTGTTCAATTTTGGCCTAAGAACCGATGTGAATATAAATTATACTATAATTTTTATTTATTTTTATATTATTTGAAACATATTTTAGTATTCCACGGACACTTCAAATAAATAAATTCCAAATAAAAAGTTGGGTCACAATTATTGATGCCGTATAAAATGTTTTCCGTCAGCCAGTGCTGCCAGTTTCGGAAGTTTTTCGCGATTTCTGTAAATACGGATCGAATTGAAAACCTCCTCCTTTTTGACGGTTATTAAAATTAATTGATAACACTTTATTCATTTAAATACCTAAATTAACTAGCTAGAAAAATCTAGTATTATATATTTATTAAGCGAAATCGCGAATTTCTAGCTTGGCATTCAAGTATTATAGTTTTCGTAATTGGCAACACTGGTGTATTTCATACCCTATCTGAGTCCGGTTCATTTAATTTTTGATTGCTTTGCGACTATCGTGTCTTTTGTGATTTTCTATGCGTTTCATGTTTTATTCTATCAACTTTGGCTTGATTACGGACTCCGATTACATTGCGTAGGTACTTGGTAGACTCGGATGTGTGTAAAGGACTGGATTTTGTAAAATGATAATTGTCAAAGAATTATCTTAAACTTGACTAGGTACTATCTCTTTTCCTAGTATCTAGTAGAGTAGTCCTTTCCTATTTCTAGAAGAGAACATATATAGCTGTACATAGTATTGTTAATATTACTACTCTGATATTTCACGCAAGGTTGGTTATTTTTTATTTATAACCTCAAAATATTAACTTTTTTCGTAATTATTTTAGTTTCCTGAAGTGTCCGTTCGTGAAAACTTATTTCATAGGATTCCATATAATTTTAAGAGTTTATATAAGTCACTTTCGATTCGAACGGTTCTTAGGCAGAACATGTATGGAGCCGGAACAATGTCCTTTAACGTAGTGATATTGTTTGAAAATGACTAAATTAGCACGTGGTATTTATTTTCAAAAGACCGAGACTCCGGGTTCATTTATGTTGTATAAATATATAGCATACGTATTTACATGAAGTTTATGCTATAAAGAAATCTTGAAATTATATGCTATAAAGTTTTGTATGTACTTATTGTTTTATTTAACACTCGACTTTCTTCCTCTAAAACTCTATATACCTACACACAAATCACACGGGGAACTGAAACTAACCTTCATATAATGTCGTTTTTAAGCTCATATTACCGACTAGTTTTGCATTACCAAAATGTTCTACAGTACCGGAATTCCGGGATTTTTATTTATGGAAATAAAATAAAAAGACAGTTCCATACTTTGTCAAAAACTAAATTAGGTAAATAAATAAACATCCGGCTATCCAATTCCGCAATCCCGGGATTTTTATTTAACAAAACAATAAAAAGCCGTTTCCATACTTTGTCTTAAACTAACTTTAGGTAAATATCCATCCGATTATCCGATCTCTAGTAATGAGTTAACATATTAACGTATTTAATAGTTTTTTAAATTTAAAATAAATTAGCTAAATAGATCCACCGAACGGTAAGGGTTACGGACACGGGTACAGATCCTGTCAAGGATATCCGCGGATACGGATACGGATATCCGGCACATAACTAGTTTAAAGTACGGTCTAAGTTGCTTGTATAATATATAGGTATATATGTAATTTTGTTTTTTATTTGTTACATCACTTAGGCATTGTTCAGTTTTTATTATTAGCTAGGAGATCAACTGTGTTTACTCCCCTCTAAACAATGTTCACAAATAAATATATAATTATGTTCAAATGACAACACTAATCAATTTTTCATTTTTTTTTTTACTTATGTACCGTTTCGCACAAACACAGCCAATAATTGCGTGGCACCTAAGTAATAGTAAATGCTACTTTGAGTGGTTCAAATGATACTATTATAACCGGGAATGTAAAACTTCGCGGGGTATGATGAAAGAATCACATAATAAAAGTACTATTAACAACGCGTAAGCACTGACTTGACAATTAACAACTACAATCCAATAACGAGATTGCTAAAATAATAGTTAAAAATTACTCAGTAAAAATTTACAGCTAAAATCCGAGTAACGTCATTCGGCTACCGAATCGTTTCCGTATAGGAATGCAAAAATGACAGCGGCCATAGACTACAGAAATAGAAGATTGTAACCTCACTGACGGATATAATCGAATGGCTGTCCATTCGATTGTTTTCGACTCATTAAAAATATGCTGCAAAATGAACACAATTCTTGATGCATTGAAACAATTGGCAGTTAATGTGGATGATGAAAACAACCCAATTGAGAACTAAATTCAGATGTAGTAATAAAGTGGTTTTAGAAATTCAGTGAATTCTGCAAGGAGTATTTAATTGCAATAGACAATATAAATTTTGATAATTAAGTCTGAACGTATTTTTGTCGATGCATAGAAATTGCATTGAGTTGTTTATTATAAAGCAGTGTTTACACGTAGTTAGGAATATGTTGTAATGTTGTCTAGGTTGCGTTACGTTTTACAATGGCAGTGCGATTGTAAAACTCTCGATAAACAAAATTGACAGCTAAGATCGACATAAATTTGGCAGATATTCTTAGCAAGTGACAACGATGGATGTTTTTTCGGTCGATACCTGTCGTGTGACATTTTCGCGTTATATATTGTAGGGTGTTGTTAGCGTCGATAATAGTTGCCATTCGATGACAGCGATGTCATTTCAGGACGATTTGTTTTACCTATGATGTATGAACTGCTATTCCCTTTGACTGACATCCAAAACGTTTTAAAGGTTTGGGCTTAAATGTCAGATTTGACAGCGCATTAGCACACAATTATAACTGTGAACAAGATGACATCTTCTGCGACGTTGAAAATACTCTTGTTCTCGCGTTAACACCGATTCAGGATGGTTTATGAGCAACATTACAGCTTTTGAAGCAAAACGGAACGCAACCCTAGACTGACAAGAAAAGCTGTGAAGACATGTTTTGTTCAACATCTAAATTCATTCTAAATTATTAATAACCAAATAAAGGAATGTCAACCCGTTATAAATATTCCATATATTTTATACCTATTGGAAATCTATGCCTATATATTTACCATCGACTTTTTATGTAGATTATTAAAACTACACAGATTAACAGAGCTCAGATTGTCCGTTTACCGAATCGTTTCCGTATAGGGATGCTATCATCAGCAATTATTAAAGTAACTCTAATCAACTGTCAAAAATGTCAACGACCATAGACAATAGAAATAAAAGATCGTAACCTCACTGACGGTTATAATCTAACGTCCATTAATTTGTTTTCGATGAAATAAAATGTTAATAAAAATTGAGTGTTTACAATAAAAGTGTGAGTGGTGAAAACATTCCTATTGATAACGACCTTAACACAGATATAAAGTTCATCATGGAAACTGTTAAAGTTTCTTTATTTTGAATTCTGTTAAAGAATAAGAAATCGACGTCCGGCTTCATCAACCAAAATATACATTACACTTATTATGCCGGCTTCTAGAAATCCATAAGGTATTTTTATGACAGACATTCTATACCCAGAAAAAGAAATATGTACAAAAGGAAATAATCTACAGAGCCAAAGATAACACTGATCTCGCTCAATCTTATAACTTAGCTTTATTTTATTCCCGTTTCGGATTTCCTTGATGATCTGTAATAAGTAAATTATCTAAAGCATTTAGAAAGTTACTATACAAACATTTTTTCAAACACCTCATTCACAAATAAGGCATTGATTCTAAACAAAGATAATAATCCAATGTCGGAATAGAATAAAGTTCGATTTTTAATTCGAGACAGTAAAATGACATTTCCAGTGTCATGTGTCACAAATCATATTATTTAATATGGTATGTATTACATATTTACAATAAAAAAACGCTTTGATACCTAATAAAATAAAGCATAACTAAATGTTTAAATCTATTGATTGCCGAACATCACTATTGTAGTGGGTCACCCTTTTTTGTATCAGTGACAGTTGCACTTGTCATTTTACTGACTCGAATTAAAAATCGTAGTTTAGTTAATTAATGATAATATATACTTACAACAAACGGAATCAAAGTTCTGAACTGACTTAAGAAGTTCCTAGGTAATACCGAATAGAAATATCCTACGCAAGTGACAATACAAGGCATTACATCAACTCACAAAATCAATACCACACCTACAAAATAAAACAGTTATTGTAATATTTATTTGAACTTAAGTTAAAGTAAAATTTATAATCACGAACTTAAAATTAACACACATCCTGATATGTCCGATAGTGTAAATGACAATTTTTATTTCGCGCACTGACAAATAATATTTACATTGCAAATTAAAAAGGCCGCTCTATTTATCTTCACTCTAGTTATCGTACTGAACGAACAAATCAACAGGACGTGATCATTTTATATCATTTGAAAAATTTAAACGAAAATTAATGTTTAAATATTAAAGATGTATAATTAAGAATTATATATTCTACAAAAATTATGATATTATATGATTTTTAATTATGATGTGTGTCATTGAAACGCGTTCTAGTTGTGAATTTGGTCCATCATATTAAAATTCACTCTTTGCAGTCATGATTCAATCTCTGAGACAAAGGATAAAAATTAACAAAAATGCGGTCCAAGATTTATGAGCGCTGTTTCCATGCAAAAGTTTGGTCCATAATTGGACATATGACAAATGTATAAAAACACTTTAAACCCTTATGTAAGGTACTAATACTCCTATGAATTAATGCTTGGGTTTAATTTTAATAACTCAACAGTTACTATATCCTACTATAGTAAGTAACACAATGAAGTTGTGGTTGTCTTGATGTATGACTCCAAATATACATACATACACTCACGCCTTTTTCCCACGGGGGTAGGCAGAGATTACGTCCTTCCACTTGCTACGGTCCTTACATATCTCTTTCGCTTCATCTACTTTCATAACATTCCTCATACATGCTCGACGATTGCGGGTACTTCTGACCTGGCCTTTTTTGAGGACACTTTCGATTTGTAATATAATTAACATATAACAATAATCAGAAGGACTACAGGAATTTGGCACAGATAACAAGTGTTCACAATAAAGCACAGCACAGTATAGACGTATAATCACAATAGATGTTAATACAATTACATATGACAAAAAGAATAATTCGTTAACAATTAATCGTAATGATATGCGGAGCGCCGAGACATACGGGCTCGCGTAGTGCATAAGATCTCGACTGGCTGGGTAGAAATCTGATTCCCTAACTGCGGTGTTAATAAGTGAGCGGCCGTAGCATCCGGTAATTGTTTATTTAGTGTGATGTACCCAAATGCATTTAGCCTAATCTGTGCCGTGCCCCCTTATCTGTGACTCTGTCAAGTCATGTCAATGTCATAGTGTTCTGGGTGCTCGCTCATATAATAAAAGTATTGCATTAATTAATAGGCTTGTTGCCTAAATTTCAGTAGTTAGATACTAATATACCTTGATGCCTATTCTATACAAAATAATAATTATTTTTGAAAAAAAATGCTTATTTATAAGAATAATTTTGCATTTTATTAAATATTTGACATTAGTCATCAAAAACGCTCATGACTGTCATGGCGTCTTGAATGACGTCACGCCGTGCAAAAACACAGCTGTTTTAGTATCGGAATATTCGGTATTGTGAAGTTATTTTAATAAAAAATGGATTCATCGTATTACAAGTACTGCATAGTGCCCCAGTGTACAAGCACAAGTATAAAAACACCAAAAAAAATATTTATATACGTGCCAAACAATCTGCAGATACGTAAAAAGTGGCTAACACTCGCGAGAAGGAATGATGCCCATTCTTTTTCGCACTTCCACAAGACATTTGGGAATGACATTTTGACTTTGACGTTTCGCACGGCGTGACGTAACACTTTTTAATTGGTGTTTGCTGTCACGTGACTTATGGCTTATTTTGTGCAATTTTATTTTATAAAAATATAAATAATCAGAAGTTATTATTTTATAAAACTTTGTTTTTTCATAATTAAATGATCATCTTAATAGTTATGCAACCTAATGCATCAGATTTGTTCATAGTGGATACAAGCCTATTGCCATCGTTTTATTATTAACTTAGTATATAACATAATTGGCGACGAGGCACGAAGAATTCCCGCAAAATTTCTGGAAAAATTCACGCGAATAAAAATCTGTGCGGACAGGGGCGTAAAGGGACGCCATCGTCGGTACCGTTAGTTGGCGCGAATGTCATCAGAAGAAAATATAAAATCCGACACAGATTTGGAAATTGCGGATTCTATTGTGAGTAGAACCCAGTGTTTAGATAAACGATCGTGGATTTATCGTCTAAATAAATCTGAGTTACAGCAGAAATTAAGAGAGCTGGGTATTGAATTCGACATAAATTGTAAGGTAGATGAGCTACGTAAATTATTAAGCAACTTTTGCAAAGAACCTCGAGGTCAAACTAAACGAATAATGGCTAATTATCATATTCAACCATTTGAAGGTAAGAATTGGGAGTGTTTTGAACAACAGTTGGAGTGTTTTATTACACTGAATGACGTATCTGACGAAAAGAAAGTACCGTTACTTTCACTACATTAAATTAATTACTACATTAACAAAAATATCGCCGGGGATTTTAGAAGTACTTAATTGCTTGTGCGCCCCTTTGAAGCCTATAAAATTAACCTACAATGATTTGTGTAATAAACTAAAAGATAAATATACACAAAAACAATCTGTGGCTTTGGAACGTAGTGCTTTCCGTAGCCGAAATCAACTGCCAAGTGAGACCATAGATGAATATGTATTAGAATTGCGAAAATTGGGCACGAAATGCAACTTCAAAGATTTAGAAGACCAAATCAAAGAAAAACTAATAGACGGGGTTCATTCAAAGCTCGTGAAGTTTGAATTATTAAAGAATGGCTGTGATGAGAGCTTAGAAAACACCATTCTAGGATGCTTGAAACATATCCTCCCCTGGGACTTGGAACAAAGACCCAGCGGGCACATCACGTCGTGCATAAAATAGATATTCACCCGACTGCTGTCCAGGCCTTTATTCAGGAATTCCAACGCCATATGAGAAGGATGCTTGAAACATATCCTCCCCTGGGACTTGGAACAAAGACCCAGCGGGCACATCACGTCGTGCATAAAATAGATATTCACCCGACTGCTGTCCAGGCCTTTATTCAGGAATTCCAACGTCATATGAGAGGGATGCTTGAAACATATCCTCCCCTGGGACTTGGAACAAAGACCCAGCGCATTTACAAGGGGTTGCTCAGGGCGTTCACATTATTTCCTGTGTTGACTGAATCACATAGATTGCAGATAATCAAAGATGCTCTAATTCTCTCAGCGCCAGATGGGACCTATATCATCTTAACACTGAATGTCACGATGAAATTCGTAATTTGCTGAGCCAATAGAAGCGGCATCCAGAAATCTGATTCCCTAACTGCGGTGTTAATAAGTGGGCGGACCGTAGCACCCGGTAATTTATTCGGATAGCTATATAATTGTTTATTTAGTTTTATGTAATGTTTGTTATTGTTTGGTTTATGTTGAGATTATTATTATATAAGTTACCTACAAAGTTATCGCTTTTATAGATATAATGTGAACTTGTTTAAACTTAAAGGAAGTTGGGTTCAGACTATTTATCTGAGGCCAGCTTTTAATTGACAACTCTGTAAAAAAATACAGAGAGAAAAAAGCCCTTGGTAATTCTTTCCAGTACAAGGTCTTCCGCCGTGATTGTGAACCAATAGCATTTCTACATGCAAAAGTGATCGTAAAAATTATATTTGAAGAATATTTTTTTTTATGTTGTATACTAGTCCATACAAATTTTAATTATAACTTAATCATATAAAAGTATTAAGCATGTATAATTGAAATTGCCAAAAATTGTAAAAACGCGGGAGGAGCAATTGTGGTCATGTGGCTATAATATGTTAATTAATTATCCCACGAACGAACAAGTTGTCAAGTATCCGTCGTGGATAAACAATATTATAACACCTTCGCAATATATATTTAAGCCCTTCATTACTCTTTTTGAGAAGGTTAACTAACTAGCTGTCACATGTACAAAAGAGTTCCGCTTGTCTGTCTGTCACCTTTCTAGGAGGTAGACTCTGTACCAGGGTCGTCTGCATGGGTACCTCCGTCTTACCTATTTCCGCCGCCAAACAGCAGGGTTCGCTTTGCTGTGTTCCGGCGTGAAGGGTAAGATAGGCAGTGAAATTACTGGCTACTGTGACTTTACATCTTATGGCACAAGTTGGCAACGTACACTGTGGTTCTTATGAGGTTTGCAGATTTGCTGCGAATCTCGTGGGAACCACATGTACTATAGGCGACTGTTACCACTTACCATCAGGTGGGCAGCCTGCTTGTTTGTCAACTTTAGCAATAAAAAAAAAAAACCTTTTTTGATTTTGAACGAAAACCTAAAATGATATTTAAAATGATAACTGCACCTGTTTTATTTGAACAATATTTGTCTTTTTATCAATATATCTATTCTGTCAAACAGATTCAGTTCAAATATATCGTCAATTCGCTAACGGCTCGTGAGCTCATTTTTAGTAATCTTGCGATTTTGAATCAAGCGATTTTAAGTAATCCAAGTACAACTTGGAACAAAATTAGTACCTATTACGGGTTCGAGCACGCGTCCACAAGCGCTGACAGTAAATATTGGACCGCATTGATGTATCAAATTTGTCTGAGAGATAACAAACAAGCACGATATGCTAAAATGATAAATACAATTCAAGTAAATATAATTGCTCCCTTGTAAAACGGAACAAGATATTAAAGGCCCGTTCAACAGTTTAATGTAAATAAAATAATCCAATAGGATCTACGATAGAATACGCTAACTAATTTTGGTGTTTCGACACAATCTCTCAAGATTTTCACCAATGGATAAAATCTGATGAATCAACTAAATATATAGAATAATTTTTACATTTCAAATGTTGACCGCAAATTAAATTCAGGTGAAAATCATACATACAGCATTAATTATGTGGTAACAGTTATACATTGGCCGAAATTTATGTCCAAATTTAGAAATGTATCAGCACTTCGACATTATCACTAAAACGAATTTGATCTGTCCCATCGGAATAACCGTATTGGCGTGAACACTACACAGAAAAATACACTTTTTTACAAAGCAGTTAATAATTAATATTGTTTGCTTGCTTTGCTTAATAAATTAAAATGAAAAACTCGACGAAACAATTTGGTGATTATAATAACTAAGGTAATGCGATATGTATTTTTTATGTAAAAAAAAATAAATAAATACGTAATCTCCCAACTAACTTCGTTCTACATTTGGATACATTTTTACATATACCCAACTATACTAATTTGTGAACTAAATTATAAAATATTTGTACCTAGGTTTGACTAATATCCTGCATTTACTACAACACATGCACATTTTGGATCGGCAGATGCAAACACTACGCGTCTACCCTCATTGTTGTCGTTTCAAAATTACCGTCAGATTTTCAAGATACAGCAATCTTGTTACGCGTATTTCTACCGTATTCACTTGAGTTATAGTTTATATTCAAATGCAAAAAAATAACCTTACATAATTGTAAATCACATGATCTTTATAATCAAAACACTGACGATAAATACAAATATTTCCATATCGAATCCATAAATTTTTGAACATAACCGTTATACATATTTATTACTTTCGAATAAATGCTCGGATCGCGTAAATGTCACTCTTTGCTGTTGCACTTTATGGCAGATAGCAATAAACAATTGTAGAGAAAAATACAAAATGGCGCGTCGTTTTGGGTCCGAGATATATCCCGTGATATTCCATAGACTATCGGAGCGTCGCACCATAGACTCGCGGTTACGACACCTTTGCTTTATCTGTGTGACAGCTGTCACTTACTCCGTTACCGTTCGCTGTGCCGTTTTGACATTTGCCGTTTGCGATTCGCCCTTTGCCCTGTGTCTTTCGCTTTGGCATCTCGTGTACCCGCTCTATAAGAGCCAGCAGAATGCTTCCGGGCACTCTTTGATGTTGCTCCACTAAGTTTTCTATGGCATCGGCGACCTGCGAATAATTGAATATGCAAATAAATGCAGCTGGAATAAATTCGCTTTAATTAGATTAAGAATGTTTTTATGTACAACTACAAGACTTTAGTAGAAGTAGTCGTAGCTTTAGTCGACCACGCGAGATAGTCGACATTACGTATCGCTTTCAAATTTAATTGCTAGAATCTAAAATCATCAAAATTTATAAGCTATAAACCCACCTTTATCAACTAACTCTCTGTGTGAAATCAGTGTTAGTACATGAATAACTGTACCTAACCCCGACCGCTGGTCATAAACGATCAATTGTATCGTGAAAAATTATAATAAATGAAATATTACATAAGTAATCAAAAAAAATATGGCATCTTATATTTTTTGCGACAATAAAAGGTGGCGATGTCTTTTAATATTTTTAATGATTTTAATTACTCTGATATTTTTTAAAATTATAAATTATAAACTTCAAAAAATTAATCTGTCTCCGATGTGATGATATTTTTTAATACTGAGGAGCAGGCTAAAGGTCATTGAGCGAAGTTATAGCCTTAGCTGCATTAAATATACATTACATATTTCCTCCTTCTCTGCTATTTAACAGGGACTATTTACTATCTCTGACTGGCACAAAAATTAGTTTAATTTTAAGAGTTGGTATTAAAACAGGACATTCTCAAAGAGATCGACTGCAAATACTTTGCCAACGTGTTAAACTTTTAACAAGCTTATGTTAGCTTCGTTGTGTGGTTCAAATAGGAAATAAAAAGTTAGACCTACAGAATTTCTTGCCTTTTCTTTTCGAGAAGGCGAATTCTTCTTCAAAATTCTTCTCTCAAATTCCAAACAGGCGTGGAACTTCTTTTTGCTCTTTAAGGTTAAATAACGCTTGTCATAAATATTATTTTTTTCACGAATTCACCTGGAGGTGTCATATTGCTTTGACACACGGGGTACCAAATTACTATTATTCTACCATTCCATTTTTACACTGGCAACATTTTTAATTATACCATTGGCATGGAATGCGTGAGTAATGTTGGCAATAATTATTTACGTTTTTTTCAATATGATTTATCGTTATAGTATCGATTACTTTAAACACAAATCCTACCCAAGTGTGTTGACGGAAAAAATGATTGAAGACTTACCTTCTGTTGGAGCTGGTGAGGTGTTAAGTTCGGGTCGTGTGGAATCGGCGCCCCTAGATGGGTGACCAGCTTGACAGGGAACCCCCCGTATACGGGCGCGAGGGGTACGCGCGTTGCTGCGTACACACGCAAGCACGCACCCCTTAACCACCCCACCGTGCGGAAAGCCTCACGCACGTTCTGCGTGAACATCGGCACTATCGGCTGCACAGACAACATATCCTGTCACCTTCGACCAACCATCGACAATACAGAACATCCACACAGCTTTTTTTTTAATTTTATGACCTGGTAACATAGACCTTTAAGTCATAACTAGAGATCGCATAATCGGATGCATATTTACCTAAAGTTAATTTTTGGCTCACAAATTATGGAAGCGGCTTTTTAAAATACATTTTGTTAAATAAATATCCCGGGAAAATACGGGACAAACTAGCTCACTACTTTCGTATAACACTCTCCATGTAATAAATCGTACATTCATAAATCGCACGGGGAACTGAAACTAAACTTCATGTAAATACGTATGCATAGTTGTATAAATGAACCCGGAGTCTCGGTCTTTTGAAAATAAATACCACGTGCTAATTTAGTAATTTTCAAACAATATCACTACGTTAAATTTGCAGTCCCGTATTTTCCCGGGATAATCTAGTAGTCGAAATAACGTTATGACGTTGAATTGGAGCGCATAATTTCGTTGTCATTTATAATAACCTTAACAGCGCATTTGACACATTTGCCAAGCTCAGTATTGTATATGCCAAAATTGGCATAACTGTTTATCAAACTATATAAGATTGTAAAAACAGAACATTAAATTGTTACCCAATTTAGCATTTGCAGCTTAGGAGAGGAACAGTGCAAGGAGGGATGAATCAAAACATTTCGCTGGCATCTTCATCATCGAAACACTCACAACTTTGGCCTCCTGGGCGACTTTCGCGAACCCTATCCTAGACTTCCAGAGCAGCTTGTAGTAGTTGTCCCCGAACTGGGCCTCGTACACACCCCCCGGAGATATCGCCAGCGGGTTCCCGGAACGGAGGACGCTCGAGCACGTCTGCACTGTTCCCGGAATGACGCACAACCCTTCCAAAAGCGACGACCAACCTGGATAATACATAAAAAAAAATTGCTTTCAAATTACATTAATTTAAAATATATACGTTTAGAATTTTTTCTTCAGTTATTAGCTAAGGAAAACAAGACTTGATAAACGATAGACTGACCGCGACAAAGTTAATAGGAGTGGACGACAGGATGGCTGATTTATTGTCCAAGGATATGAAGACCTGATAAATGATAGACTGACCGCGTTAAAGGTAATGGGAGTGTACGACAGGGTGGCTCATTTACTCCCTAAGGAAATGAAGACCTGATAAATGATAGACTGACCGCGTTAAAGGTAATGGGAGTGTATGACAGGGTGGCTCATTTACTCCCTAAGGAAACGAAGACCTGAAAATGATAGACTGACCGCGTTAAAGGTAATGGGAGTGTATGACAGGGTGGCTCATTTCCTCCCTAAGGAAATGAAGACCTGATAAATGATAGACTGGCTGCATCAAAGGTAATGGGAGTGTACGATAGGGTGGCTCATTTCCTCCCTAAGGAAATGAAGACCTGATAAATGATAGACTGACCGCGTTAAAGGTAATGGGAGTGTATGACAGGGTGGCTCATTTACTCCCTAAGGAAACGAAGACCTGAAAATGATAGACTGGCCGCGTTAAGGGTAATGGGAGTGTATGACAGGGTGGCTCATTTACTCCCTAAGGAAACGAAGACCTGAAAATGATAGACTGACCGCGTTAAAGGTAATGGAGTGTATGACAGGGTGGCTCATTTCCTCCCTAAGGAAATGAAGACCTGATAAATGATAGACTGGCTGCATCAAAGGTAATGGGAGTGTACGACAGGGTGGCTCATTTACTCCCTAAGGAAATGAAGACCTGATAAATGATAGACTGACTGCATCAAAGGTAATGGGAGTGTACGACAGGGTGGCTTATTTACTCCCTAAGGAAATGAAGACCTGATAAATGATAGACTGACTGCATCAAAGGTAATGGGAGTGTGCGACAGGGTGGCTCATTTACTCCCTAAGGAAATTAAGACCTGATAAATGATAGACTGACTGCATCAAAGGTAATGGGAGTGTACGACAGGGTGGCTCATTTACTCCCTAAGGAAATGAAGACCTGAAAATGATAGACTGACTGCATCAAAGGTGATGGGAGTGGACGAAAGGGTGGCTGAAAAGAGAGAAGAGTGGAATAGAATGATACACTGCAACATTACCCCAAATAATTGACGAATGTATATACTAAAGATTTTGTATGATAATATAAATAGCGGTCCTATTCTACCTAATTTAAGAAACAGGAACACAAAAATTTCTGATCAATCTTATGTCACTTTAACATTAAATCACACTCTTCAATTTACTGGTATTCAGGTCAGCTTTCCTCGCTTTTTGTGTGTTGACTTTGAGTACGTCCGTATCTTAGTACGTCCTAAGCCCCTGGATGTTGACTTTGAGTCCAGCTAAGTACGTCCTAAGCCTCTAGATGATGACTTTGAGTCCAGCTAAGTACGTCCTAAGCCCCTGGATGTAGTTGTCCACCACACTGCTCTCTTCCAACTTCTCTTTTCCAAGATAGTTTGCAACAGGAACACCGTTATAGGTCGCATTTTGTGCTTTATGGTTTTTGACTAATACTTTAAACTTGGGTTGGTATAATTTTTAATTTGTAAAGAATATTTGAATAATAATATAATATATATCACGATTTTCTGGATTTTGATTTGCCGTAAAGAAGAGCTAGTCGGAGGCTCATAGTTTTACGGTGACAAGTTAACGTCATTTTAAATAAGTACTTTTTATCCCTTCCCTCTGTTTGTGATCCCATCTCCCATAAATGCGATTTGAAAAGAGCCTCTTATGTATACAATTAATGTATTGTGTCATGTAGTAATATTGCGCTTATTTCCATTTGGATATTTGTGAAAAACGGAATAACTTACCAGGTATTTTGAACATGAACCGATCGGCTACGGTGTGTATATGTCGCCGCTTGAACAGCAGCATGCGCGCGATGAAGTAGTACATGTCTATAGGGAGCGCCCCGTGGTAGTAGATCAGCAGGAACGGCCCGTCCGGGATGTTCTCTAGACCACGGATTTCGTATCCTGGGCAACCAGACATTTATAAGTGTGTTGCCGACAAGTGGTCAGTTGCTGACAATGCATTTAGGTCGACAACTCCAGTTCTGTATCCAGAAATATCAAGTGATGCTAATTTGACAGTTGCCATAGATAGATAAAATTATAATTACGAAACATCTTCATTACACATTATACAACATTAAAATTTTTGTTTTACCCAGTACAAACCAAGAGCTGTGTGCGCTCTAGAAGTGTAAAACGGTCGTAGCTCAGTGACTGGAATTGCTCACAAAAGGATGTGAGCAAAGCACTGGTATTCTGCTACAACCTAAGGGTTTTGGATATATATATACAACTAGCGGACCCGACAGACTTCGTTCTGTCAAAAAGATTTGTACAGTGGCAGTTTTTTGTTCCTAATTATTTTATAGATAATGTCGCATAGCCAACAAATCGCAAAAAAAGTCTAAATCACCTATTACATTTTGTGGCTATTCAATTTTGGAACGTGACATTAAATCCTCCAACGATGTATTCTGTGCTCCAACGCACGCACGCACACTGTTTTGATAGATATGATTGAATTTCAACTATATGTAGCGTTAATAAAGCGCAAATTGACTCTTCGATGTTAGGAACACACCTTCATGCTTAGACAACAGTGAGTGCTTGCAATATGAACTTTATACAATAAAATAAGGCTCAATTCGACTGTACGTTTTAGTTAGAAAACGTTTGCATGGGAAAATAAAAGGGCTGTTTTAGGGTATTTCCGATAATTATTCGAATTTTCCTCATTGTAAAAACCCTCCTTGAACTTCAACGAACATTAACAAAAAAGAATTGGCCAAATTGGTCTAGGCGTTGTTGAGTTATGAGCTTACCAACACATTTAGCGATTTATTTTTATATATAAGAAGATAAGAAGAAGATTATAGATATAAAATCAAATACAAGCCCATAAATAAAATACTAATTGAAGTGATATAGAAGTATAAGAAAAAAAATACGTAAATAATATTCAAAATATTGTTTGTCGCATATAAACAATAATATCATGATGATGATGATGATATCAGTGATCAATGTTGGCTGTCGTAATTTTAATTATACTCGAAGTGCACACTAGACAAGTATTTAGCCATTCAATAGAAGCAAAACCCGCCACCGAGTACCCCTTTGGAATTGCTATGTACGTGGTTTTTGAAGAAGAAATAATTTAAAGTGTTATTCGAATGAAAATTTAGATGTCCATTGTCGCAAAGGAGAAGGTATGTTGTTCCAACATTTAGTTGCTAGAGTATAGAGTACAGAATGTTGCCATAGCTAAAATGTCAGCTTAGTATTAACTGTTAAGAAACTTAATGAATGTCGTTTTATTTCAAAGCTGTATTGTACATAAAAAGTGTTAATAATTACAAAGTAATAATACGTTGAGAGTAACAACCATTTGTGGCTCGAGTGATGTACTTTGAATCCCCCGCCACGCTTAGGATTGTAATCTAGAATCCTAAGCGTAGTGAGGGATTCAAAGAACACTCTCACCTTATAAACAGTTGTTTACTCCCTTGGCAAACAATACACAATTCTTTCTTTCAAATGTGTAATAACATTTTCACTAGAAAGTTCGTTAGCATTTTGGTTGAGGTCTTACTGAATTATAACCAGAGGTCGAAATTAGGTAGGGTTATTCATTGCGCAGCTCGAACTACGGATCTGCGCGCGCCAGCGGGCCGTCGGTGCCGTACTCCCGCACCTCGAAGCTTGGCTCCACGGGAAGGAGGAGCTCACCTACCGATTGACTCAGATACTCACCGGGCACGGCTGCTTCGGTGAGTATCTGTGTCGAATAGGACGGGAGGGATCGACACATTGCCACCACTGCGCATCCGACTTCGACTCGGCTCAGCACACGCTGGCGGAGTGCCCCGCGTGGGCTTCAAGCGCCGAGTCTTGGTCGCAGAGATCGGGCGAGATCTGTCTCCGCCGGCATTGATTGCGGCAATGCTGGCGGACGAGGGAGGTTGGAGGGCTGTGGCCTCCTTCTGTGAAGCAGTGATGCTCCAGAAGGAGGCCGCCGAGCGGGGTCGGGAGATGGCCGATCCCGCTCGAAGGAGGCGGCGCCGGGCTCGGTAGCACAGCTGTGGGTCGCCGGCGGGCGCGAGGAAGTCGCGACTGCTACGGCGACCCGGGATGGACCACGCCCCTTCCGTGGCCGGGGGCGTCGGTGGAGGAAACCGGGGGAGGTAGTAGCCTCCCCCGAGGAAGGCTCCCCTCTAGGCAGGGGAGCGGAGGCTGGGGGTTCCCGGAAGTGGCTTGATGTTCCCGGGGCCTCCCTACATGCCTGAGGAAGGCCATCCCTGAGGTTTTTAGTGGGTAGGCCTCCCCCTTCTGGGGAGGAGAGCCCCACATAACCACCGGCTCGCCACAGCCGAGGTATGCAATTTAATACATTTTCCTCAAGGAAACAAAAAAAAAAGGTAGGGTTATTCATGTACTTACCTACTGATTTCATACAGCGAAAGAATAAACTGGATATACCTCAAATCCTGGGATTAATTTTAAAAAGCAGAAAATAATCCGGCCCATAAAAAAAGGTATTTACTCTTATACAATTTAAACTACTACACGCGCGACGTTGCCAAACTTACATCAATGACATCGGATGTCCGAATTTACAAAATTCCGGTAAGGTCCACGTTGATATCAACATTTCTATACAAGAACATAAATATCTGACCTCTGATTATAACATATGCCGATAAAATAAAAATTGGAATTATACGCAATTTCCATATTTGTGAAAAAGATTTCACACAGAGAAATAAGAATGGGGTGTGTTATAAAAATGTGAGTGTTATAAAAATTTCGTTTGCTATTTTAGACCTTGTCCCTAGCCTATGTAGGGTTCATAAACGTTCACAACTGAATTAGTTACCATGCCATAGCCACCCGTGGGCGTCCCAGAGCGCACAGACGGCTAACCGCGCTGCGTGCTTCCAGTCGTTCTGCACGCCATCCACTACCCGTAATCTGAAAATAATACAGCGCAACATACATAAATAGTAGCTACTGTGTTTCTATTAAAAAAAAAATAGGGAAAAACATACGAAGGAATCCATTTTTTTTTATTTATAACTTTCCCGAGTGATAGAAAATATAACATGCTCTATATAATAAATGCTCGCATTTATAACACCTCAGAGACGACACCTTGAAACCGGTGTACTGACCACTCGACTGCGGATATATTATATATTCCTATTCGCCGCAAGATGCACTAAACATGTGACAACCGCTCAGGGTCGGACTGGGCCGGCAGAGCCCGGGTGGCTGATCGCAATCCCGAGGCACCTTTTTTGTACGACGCATAGTTTCCGAGACATGCACGCGGGCAACCGTGGCACAGGGGGCCCGCGCAGCGTTGTCCCTGTGCTACGTGCCCTGCCGCATGCTCCGCAACCCAGACCCGTGGGGGGCCCGCGCAGGCTGGGGACCGGCTGGCAAATGCCACCTCGACTGTATGGCCAGTCCGACGCTGCAACCGCTCGATTGCGGAGGTCGTCAAACATATTCCTGTTCGCCGCAAGATACACTAAACACGTGACAATCGCTCGACTGCGAAGGTCGTCAAACATATTCCTGTTCGCCGCAAGATACACTAAACACGTGACAACCGCTCGACTGCGGCGGTTGACAAACATATTCTTGTTCGCTGCAAGATGCAGTAAGCACGTGACAACCGCTCGACTGCGGCGGTCGACAAACATATTCCTGTTCGCCGCAAGATACACTAAACACGTGACAATCGCTCGACTGCGGAGGTCGTCAAACATATTCCTGTTCGCTGCAAGATGCACTAAACACGTGACAACCGCTCGACTGCGGAGGTCGTCAAACATATTCCTGTTCGCCGCAAGATACACTAAACACGTGACAACCGCTCGACTGCGGAGGTCGTCAAACATATTCCTGTTCGCCGCAAGATACACTAAACACGTGACAATCGCTCGACTGCGGAGGTCGTCAAACATATTCCTGTTCGCCGCAAGATGCACTAAACACGTGACAACCGCTCGACTGCGGCGGTTGACAAACATATTCTTGTTCGCTGCAAGATGCAGTAAGCACGTGACAACCGCTCGACTGCGGCGGTCGACAAACATATTCCTGTTCGCCGCAAGATACACTAAACACGTGACAACCGCTCGACTGCGGAGGTCGTCAAACATATTCCTGTTCGCTGCAAGATGCACTAAACACGTGACAACCGCTCGACTGCGGAGGTCGTCAAACATATTCCTGTTCGCCGCAAGATACACTAAACACGTGACAACCGCTCGACTGCGGAGGTCGTCAAACATATTCCTGTTCGCCGCAAGATACACTAAACACGTGACAACCGCTCGACTGCGGAGGTCGTCAAACATATTCCTGTTCGCCGCAAGATACACTAAACACGTGACAACCGCTCGACTGCGGAGGTCGTCAAACATATTCCTGTTCGCCGCAAGATACACTAAACACGTGACAACCGCTCGACTGCGGAACTAGTCAAACATATTCCTGCTCGCACGCAAGATGCAGTAAACACGTAACAATCGCTCGACTGCGGAGGTCGTCAAACATATTCCTGTTCGCCGCAAGATGCACTAAACACGTGACAACCGCTCGACTGCGGAGGTCGTCAAACATATTCCTGTTCTCCGCAAGATGCACTAAACACGCGACAATCGCTCGACTGCGGAGCTAGTCAAACATATTCCTATTCGCCGCAAGATGCACTAAACATGTGACAACCGCTCGATTGCGGAGGTCGTCAAACATATTCCTGCTCGCACGCAAGATGCAGTAAACAAGTGACAGCCGCTCGACTGCGGCGGTCGACAAACATATTCCTGTTCGCTGCAAGATGCACTAAACACGTGACAAATACTCGCGTCAAACTCACCTATACAAACGGTAGAGGTGAAATATGATGCTGCTGATGTAAATGAGCACAATGATCACCGCCGGAAGAATAAACGTCAGCATCACCGGCATCAGGAACCATGACAGCCACAAACTGTACTCCGCGTCTACATATTCCACTGTAAAAAAAATATCATCCGTAAATAAATGCAAAAATAATTGTTTCATCATACTCGTCATAAAATCATCATCAATCATCATCATCGTACATAAAATTAAACTAACTATTCCGAGCACTAATCATCACAGCACATATACAAGCATATATAAATAAATAAATATTTCTTACACTCACACTTAGCCTAGCCCAAAGTAAGCTCTGTAAAGCTTGTGTTATGGGATCTAGGGCAACGGATAGACATACATATATTATTAGAGATCGGATAATCGGATGCATATTTACCTAAAGTTCATTTTTGGCTCACAAATTATGGAAGCGGCTTTCTAAAATACATTTTGTTAAATAAAAATCCCGGGAAAATACGGGACTGCAAATTTAACGTAGTGATATTGTTTGAAAATTACTAAATTAGCACGTGGTATTTATTTTCAAAAGACCGAGACTCCGGGTTCATTTATACAACTATGCATACGTATTTACATGAAGTTTAGTTTCAGTTCCCCGTGCGATTTATGAATGTACGATTTATTACATGAAGAGTGTTATACGAAAGTAGTGAGCTAGTTTGACTAAAACAATAATCAATTAAATAATTGAATAAAAAAACAGAAATGGTGCCCGGGCGTAAGTATGGTCTAGTATCTCACTCATATTACCGACTAGTTTTGCATTACCAAAATGTTCTACAGTACCGGAATTCCGGGATTTTTATTTATGGAAATAAAATAAAAAGCCGTTTCCACACTTTGTCTTAAACTAACTTTAGGTAAATATGCATCCGATTATCCGATCTCTATATATTATACATAATATAAATTAATTTGGTAGAAATATATATTAACAACCATGATTGAGGTACATATATCAGTAATGTACTGATAGTCTGCCTTTACGTACGTAAATATTGTATTCTATTTTCGAATATTTTGACATTATTTTGCGATGCTTGAGAAAAATTATTTTTCATTTCTCATACTCGGAAAGTTATGTTGTTTTGATCTGATTATTGGGTGGAAAATGCTGCTTTCCGACATAGGGAGGGAAAAACTCATACAATTTACTTCCCACCCAAGGGCCGGAATGAACTTTAAAAATACGAATGTCAGCTACGAACTGTCAGCTGTGAACTATAAAAAAAATGCTGCGGCCATGTGAGTTTCTAAACAGCTAGTGTGAACTTAGCGCAAACTACTTCCAGCGGAATAAGCCGCAACAAACACGCGGTGAGTTCCATATTTAAAATTTAAACAGTCGACATAAATTGGCGGGATGTGAATTTATTATATATATCTGTGACGGAATTTGAAAAAATTCAAATAATCTCTTATACTAGTTAAGATTTTAATTTTAAAAATGAGTTCAAGCGATTCCGAAATATTGACACCAGATTCAATTAAAGACGAGGCAAATTGTGTTCTGCCTACTGATGGTCTACTGATATTATCATATACTAGCTTTCTGCCCGCGGCTTCGCCTGCGTGGATTTCGGGATTGGGTCTATAGAGGGTTAAGGGTTTTGCTTTTGCCCACGGCTACATATGCGCGGGAGTCGGTTTATGGCGCGAAGGTTTTATCGCGCTTCCCATGGGACTATCCGTTTTTCCGAGATAAAAAATACAGCAAAACCTTGCTCAAGAATCACTCTATCTATTAATGAAAACCGCATGAAAATCTGTGCAGTAGTTTTTGAGCGAAGCCTTTATGCGCAATAATAATCCCGTGGGATCTGTCGATTTTTCCGAGATAAAAAGTAGCCTATGTTACTCGGGGATAATATAGCTTTCCAAAGGTGAAAGAATTTTTAAAATCGGTTTAGTAGTTTCGGAGCCTATTCATTACAAACAAACAAACAAACAAATCTTTCCTCTTTATAATATTAGTATAGATTATCAATAAATAGATTAAATAAACAACCAATGTTTTATTTTCCTCATATATTCGAAGTGAAAAGTAGAGTGTTTAACACGGGTAAAATAATCAATTCCTTCTCGGACTATAGCCTAAATACCACGGGAATTGATTCTTTCCACCCTCGGTTAACAATCTACTATTTCTAATTAAATGCCAGAACTATAACTGTTTCATTGCTGAGTGTGCACGTGTGTCGGTGTGGTGTGTATGCATCTGTTTATTCGAGGTCGTGCGATTCGGCAGGTAATTAAGTCAGATTACGTACGAAGTAACAAAATAACATTTTATATTTTTAATTTGTTTGTTGACCCGAAATAAATTTTACATATGAAGTATTTACTATCTAAAAACCTCGAAGATGTAAACAGATAGTTAGGTCAATATTACAATGTTATACATTTAATTAACTTTTATATAAAAATATATTAGGAAACACTTAAATGGAATGCATTTTAGGTACTTTTAGTTGTACGATCATAGACTAATGTACTGCTCTAATTAACCATTACATTAATTATACTTTGGCACGGCATAGCTTCACCGAATTACGCTTTCTCTAACATGCTTGGAAATTTGAGCTTTGTTTGAACAACTTTCTTCAAAATAAATCGAAATTACTAGGTATACTGACTAAACACATGCGAGCAGCGGCCGACAAAACTTGTACGACAATTCAAATCTGTCGTCTATTTTAAAAATGGAACGATTTCTTTCTGCGAAACATAGCCACCAAAGAGGTAACTTAACATCAGAGTTTTGTTCAAATTTCGAATTGGGTTACAAAAGTAAACTCTTTATGAAAGCAAAATCAAAAGGAAACTTTGGCGCGTGATAAACGTTGATTCTCGTTAGTCACCGTTTTGGAAAAAACTAAAACTACACAAGCTTGGCCATAACTTAGCATTACAGGACTTACGTATGTGCGGTCCGAATTCACATATTTACACGTTCGTGCATCAATGCCTGTAGCTGCAGTAATATACTGTATTTCAAACTAACTATACAATTATAAAGGCATTCAATCAATCCAAACTAAAAATGATCAAATTACATTCAATTTACATTATCAAAGGACGTTACTATCGCACAATGGTAGTAAATAAAAATGGCGGGCCGTGTATCCGGGTGCTTTATCAAAGTCTACTGGATGTCTGCTCTGCTTGAAGAACAATGACTGCTGGCATGCGAGCGAAGCGTGCTTCGACACAATTTCTTTTTTAGAATTTACCTATACAATAACTCCATGCGCGTGCGTCGTGAGTATTATCGCCTACAGTCGGGTCAATTTAATAGGCCACATTTGACATTTCATTAAAATTCCTCAACTAACCTTGTAATGGCGCACATAAAATATTCAACATTTTTTTAGTTTTGAACTGGACAAATGACCGTTGTTACAATGTTGCGTTCAGTGAAGTCTGAACGTTAGTGATATTCCTCAAAAATCGAATGCATGCAATCATTACTTGTGAAGGGATTTTTCACCATGAACGAATAATCAAATTTTTATTAAAATAAAACATGTTATTCTTTTGTTTTATAATAAAAAACAATAATAACTTCATAAACAGAGAAATAATTGATGTTAAAAAATGTTAAGGCAATTAAACTCGTAAAATATATTATTACAGTACCTATAAAAAAGAGCGTATTCCCATTTAAAAGGCCGGCAACACGTCTGTTGTTGCGGGCAGCGATAATTACTTACCATCAAGTGATCCATTTGCTCGTTTGCCCCCCTATCTCATAAAAAAAAGTTATTTTCCATAATAACAGTATTCGATTCACATATGTTTAAAGTAAATATCGATTATTTCACCATAATCGGAGTGTTTAAGCAGGTCACCTCACTATGAACAAATGTCAAATGTGGCCTATTAAATTGACACGACTGTAGTAATATATTTTTAAACAAAACAATATCACTTGTGTATGTGTGGTCTTGTGTTGTCAAGCCGAATTCAGGTTAGACGTGTAAATCTGAGCATAAATTTTCTAACCTTTATAATGTACTAACTATTTATGTTATTTGGAAACGTAGCTATGGATGAAATTATATTTTCTTCTTCCTCTTCTGCCTGGCCTTGTTCCCATTTGCTTGGGGTTGGAACTTTTGCTCAATTTTCGCCAGGACGATCTGTCTTGGGTCGTCTGGTCTCTGTTATAACGGACATCCTTGTAAGGCGGGGTCTACCGCGTCTTCCGGGCTGGGTACTCATGTCGAGTACTGATTTCGTCATGTGGTCTAGTGTCGGCTCTTCTGAACCTTATCTAGTACAGGCGCTACTTTAAAACTTCCTGGAACGTGGATGGTTTGGATGTGGTCCAGCGTCGTTATGCCACCAGCCCATCTTAGCATTCTCATTTCTGCAACATGCAGTTTCTTTTCTTGATGCTTTTTCTTACACTTACAACAATTAGAATACCCAGCCCACATAGAATACCACAATAGCCCATATTGAACAAAATATCAAAGTAAAAAGGAAAATCCTTTCTAATAGTATTTATGCGATAGCAACTCTGTTTATAGCGCTTTCTGAGCGCGCTGAGGATATAAACTACTGCTAAATGTAAAAAAGTGATTTTAAGAGTGAAAATAGGGGATGAATAAATAAATTTTCCCTACACTCACACCAGCCTAGCCAAAAGTAAGCTCTGTAAAGCTTATGTTGCGGGATCTACGGTAACGGATAGACATAACATAACCCTTTATTGTATTCATAAAATACACATACAAAAAAAAGAAAATAACAAATGTACAAAAGGTGGCCTTATTGCTAAACAGCAATCTCTTCCAGGCAACCTAGGACCAGAGAAATATTAAAAGGAGATTTAAATATAGGATGGGTACAGTAATTGGACAGGACAATAGGCTATAACTAGTTTAAGTTAAGGAATCTTTGACAGGAAGTGAACACGGACTTGATTCTTAAAGGACTCCAGCGTTCGCGCTCCCCTAATACCCTCAGGGAGAGAGTTCCACAACCGGACGGTATAAGCCGAAAAAGAATATGAAAAATAGTCGGTACTTCGGGGCGGTATATCCAGAGTCAGATTAAAATTAGAACGCAAGGCACGACATGACGAATGGGATCGAAAAGAGAACAAAGATTTAAGGTAGGATGGAGATGTTGGAAGGTACAAAATATTGTAAAGGGATAAAACATGTAAGTCTCTGCGCTGGCGAATAGGTAACCATTTCAGTTGAAAGCGACAATTAGAAACATGGTCAAACCTAAGCAGATTAAAAATGAACCTGATGGCTACATTTTGCAGCCGCTCCAAACTGTCAAGTAGTTCCTCAGATAAATTAATCCACGCAGCGTCAGCGTAGTCAATCAAGGAAAGCAAGAGTGACTGAGCTAACACTGTCTTTGTAGCTATAGGGAGAAAGCTTCTTAATCTATTTAGAGTACTATATGCAGCAAATAATTTCTTCCGGACAGCCTCAACCTGCAGCCGCCATGTCATGCAATGGTCAAATACATTTTTTTTTATGTGATAGGGGGCAAACGAGCAGACGGATCACCCGATGGTAAGCAATTACCGCCGCCCATGAACGCCCGCAACACCAGAGGAGTCACAAGCGCGTTGCCGGCCTTTTAAATGGGAGTACGCTCTTTCCTTGAAAGTTTGGATATCGTAACGGTTCGGAAACACTGCAGGCGACAATTCATTCCACAGTTTAGCTGTGCGAGGCAGAAAATTTCTAGAGAAACGCACAGTGGTGGACTGCCAAGTATTGAGATGGTGAGGATGGAAGGTTTGTCGCGTGGGACGATGTCGGAAAGTAGCAGCAGGGATCAGTCCAAACAATTCCTCCGAGCACTCACCGTAGTAAATGCGATAGAGTATGCAGAGAGAAGCTACATCTCTACGCAATGCCAAAGGGTCAAGCCGACTTGAAGCTTTTAACCACTTTGGTGAATGGAATAATTGTTCCTCCAAAGATTACTGCAGGTAACAAACTATGGTCAAGAGGATAGACGTACAGATATGTTTAACAGAATATATATCAACACCCTTACTAAGGTACGGTTGCTCGCATTCATCACACAAACATCTGCCCTCACCGGGATTCGATCCCAGGACGTCGGGGATGGCGACACCTTGAAACCGGTGTACTATCCACTCACCTACGGAGATTATAACTAGTAAAGCAACTCGAGTCCAAATATCTGACGTCAGCTTTCGTCAAAGACTGTATAAATACAGGGAGAAAAAGAAATAGCCTTTGCTAGTTTTCTTGCTGATTCTCTTCAATACAAGGTCTTTCGCCGTAGACTTGTGAACAAATGGCGTTGCATGTTTGACGTGAAGAATGATTATAAAAGTGCTATTTGTAAATAGAGACCTCCATATGTGATGCAATAATAGATTACAGATAGCTCATTCAATTCGATTAACTGGAGTTTCTAAATTACGTGTATTTTCAGTCAAAGGATACACAAAAGAAAAAAAGACCGTTGCGCTACAAACAAATAATAAGAAAAATAAATAAATAAAAAAACAACTACAATAATACAACACAAAAACCAGTTACTCGAAGCGCGCCCAAAACGTACTCTGAATGCTGTAATGTCGAAGAGAGAAGCTCTGCCTTTAATTTAAGTCTCGCCTGGGGAAGAGTTAGTTTCCAAATATTGAAGACGTGGTTGAGCCTAGCCTATTATAAATATTTAAGACTTTTTGAAAAAACCGGCCAAGTGCGAGTCGGACTCGCGCACCGAGGGTTCCGTACAAACCTGCAAGGTTTACAAAGTTCGTTCATATATTTTGTAATGTAACTAAAAATTTAAGGTTTTCGGAATTTTTCCTTTATGTGTGCTATAAAACGTTGCTTCATGCCAAATTTCAAGATTCTAGGTCGACTGGAAGTACCCTTTAGGTTTTGATTCCCTTGCGAGTACTTGCGAGTTTCAAAATATGCAGCTTAAATTGCTGTTTCTTTTGATTGCGTTGACATAGAAGTTTGATTTTGTTACAGCTTAAAGGTATTATAGACCTGAGTATTTGGTATGAATTTCAATGTAATACCTCTACGCGTTTATGAGGAAATGGGTAGTAAGTTTAAAATTATTAAAAAAATATATATTATGTGATGTAACTAAAAATTTATGGTTTTCGTAATTTTTCCTTTATCTATGCTATAAGACGTTGCTTCGTACCAAATTTCAAGATTCTGAGTTCACGGGAAGCACCCTGTAGGTTTTGATTCTCTTGCAAGTGTCGAAAATTTGCGGCATAAACGGCTGTATCTTTTGATTGCGTTGGCTTAGAAGTTTGATTTTTTCACAGCTTCAAGGGACAGTAGACCTGAGTAATTGATATAAATTTCAGCTTCATACCTCCACGCATTCCTGAGAAAAAGGGTCTTGACAGACGGACGGACAGACGGACAACAAAGTGATCCTATAAGGGTTCCGTTTTTTCCTTTTGAGGTACGGAACCCTAAAAAGTGGCTCGTCTGGCATAACAGCTGTTGATTGAGGGTGCAGAGAGTCGGAAAGTGCGCTTATTCCGCGCAATTACAGTCGAGAAAGCTAGGGAAGTATGTATGAAAGGAGTAAAAATAGGGGATGGATATATTCAGAAACTACTAGACCTATATATTTTGGTGAAAGGATATAAGAATACCCGTAACCAATGAGTGTTCATGAAATTATTAATGACAGTCAAGGCTAGGGAGGTATCTTTGAATCGCAGTGTTGGACTGAGGTGAGTTGGTTGCTGGTTCTACGTATACGTATTTAACTCGTCAGAAGTTAGCAATCCATCCTTTCCTCGTTCAATTTGTTAGTTATTAAGTTTGATTTATTTTATTTTATGCTGCTTTTGTGTCTTGTAAAATGATGCAAATAAAGTTTTCATTCATTTTTTCAATTCATTCATTCATTCAAGTAAGTGGGATGCTATGTGCTCTGCCTACCCCGAGCGGGACAGAGGCGTGAGTCTAAATATATGTCTGTCAGTATTTCTGGCGCCTCGTAGATCCCGAATGTAGAATTCTATTTGGTGCCGTTGCATAACTCAGTTTACCTCTGCCTTTTTTATTAATCAACCAATACGATCCTCATTTTAGATAAACTATAAGAGTTTTAAATTACACGTCTGGATTATAATCGCGTTGCATTGCAACGAAATATAATACAATAGAATCTATCGATGGCTCCAGCCAAGGACTGTATTAGTTAATTTTATGATTGGTAGCGGAACAATCCCTATTAAGGGAGCGTTCAAGTAATACGTAACGCAATTTTTGAAGATTTTTACCCCCCCTCCCCTCCCCCCTGTAAACGTTATGTAACACAACACTCAAGTAATCATTTTTACCCTAGTCATGTTATAATTTTTATCCTTGGTACTAAACACTAACGAATACTGAGAACGAAAACAACATTAAATGACGTACAATACAATCTAGGGAGTCCCCGTGAAATATAAACGAAAAGATTTGCCAACTTCCGGGAACAAATTAAAAATGCCGACCCACGACCAGACTAATACAATCGAGAGTTTGCCCGTAAAACGTAAACGAAAAGGGGAAAAAATTTGGGATATAAATCTCCCAAATTTTTTATTACAAAAAAAACAATGTGCCGTAACGATTTGTAAAACAGACCCCCTCCCGCCCCTGTAACGCATCGTAACGTTTAACGGGACCCCCCCCCCCCAAATTGCGTTACGTAATACTTGAACGCCCCCTAAGTTGATCGGAAGATGAAAATCCTGCAACGTTAAATCGAAACCAAAAACCCATAATCAAAGACACAGTATTTGCGAGAACACAAACATGCAATCATGTTACGTCGCGTGCATTTAAGGGAGGTTTAATCACAGGTCAAATCAGCGATTAAACAGCCGCTTCTATCTACATAATTGCCCTGACACCTGACCAGCCAAGGTCACTGCACCCTGCATTTATATGTTGGAGATCGCTGTTACTATGCCGGATTGTGTTTGTTTTGTCTGTGTAACAAAAATCTCTCTATGGCTCTCTATATATATCTCTGACAATTCTTGTCATGTCAGAGACACCGTTCAAAGTCTTTTTAAAAACCATAAAGCACAAAGTGCGACCTAAACGCATTACAGCCATTGATTCACAAGTTAACGCCGGGAGACCTTAGCGACTGCATATTATTTATTTATTATACTTGCTAAGCATGAAGCAGTTTGCACAAAATTCACCCTTAAAAGCAACCTTGCAAGCATATAATATCAAGTTCTAACTATCTACAGGGCGATAATAGTCAGCATCCGGGAACGCTTATCATGTCGCCGTCCGTCTGTTCAGTCGTCTAGTTGCACCACGCCGTGACCCGCGAGTAGGAGTGGGCGATATAAATCAATATTTCCAATAATATCGATACATGTACGCGATATATCGCTTCAATCCGATATTATCGAATCATCTAGTATCGAATGTAATATCGATATATTTCATCCGATCTGTCAAATATTGTCACATTCCATTTTCTTTTTGTCTAGTTATTTTCTAATACTTATTTTTTTGAATCTGCAACATTGTTAATTTGAGTATAAAACGATTTGTCCGGATTATAGAAAACTAAAGTTCGATTTTTAATTCGAGTCAGTAAAATGACATTTCCAGTGTCATGTGTCATAAATCATATTATTTAATATGGTATGTATTACATATTTACAATAAAAAAACGCTTTGATACCTAATAAAATAAAGCATGACTAAATGTCTAAATCTATTGATTGCCGAACATCACTATTGTAGTGGGCTGTAGTGGCTCATCCTTTTTTGTATCAGTGACAGTTGCACTTGTCATTTTACTGACTCGAATTAAAAATCGTAGTTTAGCTTTTGCAATAACGAAACGAAGACATGAGATGGCAGCACTGTTAAACTTATAATCTGTGGGTAGTGTCTATGGTCTTGCTTTAAGCGGGTCACTCACATGTGCACAAACTATCGCAAATACGGAATCGACAATAGTGTATGACGGACATTTGTCAATGGTTGTGCAATATTTACAAACATTTGAGCTATTCCATCCAGTGTCGGTTATTTAGCACTTTTAGGTCATATGGCCTTGAATTTATAAATAAAGTTTATTTGTTTCTTCTCTATAAAGTGTTTTACTCATAACTAACCTGATACCTATTTTATATTATAGAGTAGTTATTAAATACAAGTACAACATATTTATTCGATATATCGTCAAGTCTCGATATAACAATACAATATATTATATCGCAAAACATATATATATTTTTTTTAGAAAGCCTTATATTTATAATAGGCTCAACCACGACTTCAATATTTGGAAACTAACTCTTCGCCAGGCGAGACTTAAATTTAAGGCAGAGCTTCTCTCTTGGACATTCAAGCATTCAGAGCTCGTTTAGCGCGCTCGAGTAACTAGTTTTTATGTGTCGGTATACAATTTTGTTAAATATGTATTACTGTAGTTAGATTTTTATTTTATTATTTGTTTGTAGCGCGTTGGTTTTCTTTTCCTATTGTTTCTTCTCCGACTGAAACGTAGGTACCGCATTCTAGTGATCTTTAAACCAAATTCTCAAAACTCCCACAGGACAGGCATAGCCCAGTGTGGGAGATTTCGATAAATGCTAAATTGTACATTATTAAAGTGAAAATAAATTATTATTTTTATTTTACAAAAAATAGGAATTTATTTTGTGACATTGTAATGTGGTTCTTGACATTTTCTTTATGACTAATTTAATTATTGCCATTGTGATTTTTCGACATTTATTTTATCAATGTATAAATTTTGTTATTAATTTGTTTAATCTTCAAATATGATATCATTGCAATTCTTGTATTGATTAATTTTGTTTATGTAAATCGTAATGTTCTTTTATTAAAAATGGATAAAAAACTGTGTAATTAAAGAAAAATACATATAATAGTGTGAAATTGGAAAAAATGCATAATAATATCTAAAAACATAAGGATTCATTTATTAATTGTATTTTAGTTTACAAAAAATAGGAATTCAATTGTGACATTGTAATGTGTTTCTTGACATTTTCTTTATTGACTAATTTAATTAATTACCATTGTAATTCTTCGACATTTATTTTATCAATGTATAGTTTTTGTTTAATTAGTTTTTTTAATCTTCAAATATGATTATTTATTGTAATTTTTTTGATATTGATTAAATTTTGTACGCCTCACCAGGCCAAACATGTAAGGACAATCAAAAACCTGACTTCCACATTTTTATGTATACTCATGTTTGACACAATAAATTATTATTATAATTATGTTGTCGCTTATATGATGCGACTATAAAAGACACGGTCCTTTATAAGGCGTGCGCGGGGATAGATCCAACGCGTAGAGGCCATTTAAGAGAAATTTGATATAAGTGTGCCTGCAGTGTACCAACTAGGTCTAATCTCTATCTGCACCATGAAAAATGCAGCTACACCCAAACTGGTAAAAACTTTAGTGGACTATTGCATTTCGATTTTGGTGGTAATGAGAACCGGCCTATGGAAGAGACTCCGGTCACCTGCCTTCTCAAAGCCTCTTAATTGATTTAAATATGGCAGGTGGTAACTCGCCGCTTACTAAATGGGGCCCCTAAAAAGCGGACCAATATTGGTGCGAAGGGAGCAACATTGGTGAGGGCGTAAACTGTAAAGAGATGTGTTTGCGACAGTCTGTAATAGTCAGTGCGTCAGTATTATATTTACATAGACTAAACTATTCCACTGCACGTCCCTTATACGACTATATTACGTAATGTGTACATAACAAACGTACATAAAGCAAATACTACGTGATCTTATAATCTGTTTAAGTTGACGTTACGTATATAACTACATTATGTACCAATTATACATAAACATTACTATAGAACTGTTGAGCCGCAAAAGGTCATGTCTAATGCGTGTTCTGTTGCATACATCAAAGCAGAGTGCATTGAATAACGACACGCCATTAATGTTCACGATGAAACAAACAAACAAACAGATTATATCCACCATTACATTTCGTAATACCGATGATAACTTTTGACTTGAGATAGAGTTGACCCGCGCATTGGAATTGTTTTGTAGGATACGGAAGCTAACAGCAATATAAAATTGAATCACACATCAATAAATCCTAGAATAATAATTATAGGTGACTGACGACACCATCGCCCGCTGATGAGACGTTAATTGCCGCTTAACTGCCATAAATGCCCCACCAGTGCAGTCAGGCAGCTTGTGGCGAGCTGTCGGCGAGTTGCGTCACCGAGGGCCCCAATATTCTTTCTGGGGGCGTATGCCAACCGCCTGTCTTGCCTTAGCCGGCCGGACAGAGTGGAGTCGCAAAAGCTCGAAGGGTAGAAGTGTAATAATCTCATAAGGCCGACGGCGTCTCGATCGCTGTCGCAGAGACACCACTCTACACCCTTAGCCGTTCACACCAATATTGGTATGCTTTTTTGGGAGACCTACTTAGTGAGCGGCGAGTCACAACCTGCCATATGGTACTTCCCTCTCTATTAGAAAAGATCTAAAAGCATATAACTATGATAGCTTATGCATTAATTAGTCGGAACCATCATGTTTAAGTACATAAAATAACAAAAATGAAATAAAAATTAGTTTCAAAGTATTCCCTTTTTTAATCTATACGTAAAACAAGAGCGAAACATAGGCCGCCATGTCGTGACGTCATAAGGTACTGTAAACTTATGCGTGTCAATGTCATTATGAATCATAGTACGTACAAAACAATAAAAAAAGACGTTTGTAGGTTGCATGTAAGAGAACGTTATAAATACGTTATAAGTTAAATTGAAATCGCACGTGAATCACATTATGGAAAGCAGTTTTGTAAAAGGAGATAGTACGAATTTACCAAAAATAAATGCAAATGGTCGGAAAATTCTTTGCTGCAAATTCCGACTTTTGTTCTGCCGAGTTACGGAGTATTAAAACATCGATGTCAGTATTACTCATTTATTATTATTCCTTTATTAGTTATTTATATATAAAAGATAATAACTCATTTTTAAATTATGAATATAATAATACATAGCATCAAACATAGAGTTTCGTTTATTATTTACAAGCCGTATTGACGTCATCGCTACAGAGTAACAACTCGTGCGGCGCCTTCGTTTAATTACGCGCGAAATTTGAAAATATTAAATTTTAATGCAATTTTTATAGTACTTAACGAGTGTATAAAATTTTATATTTTTAGTATATGGTTTACTGACACGCAAGGATCAAATTAAGATTCTTTTCAAAAAAGAGATTAATTCCCTATTAGGAGTCTTTGAGAAGTGACCAGAGTAATTTCCATAGCCCGGTTTTTATTACCACAAAATTATATTTACAGAATCGTCAATTAGAAGCTGGTCTCAGATACATAGTCGGAAAATTTGATCATCAAGATTTAATCAGAAAATTCACATTATATAAAGACTATAGCTCCATTATAACTGTAGTAAATCAATATATTTTTGGCAACTATTTAGTTATTAAAATGAAACCCAAGCATTGGTATCATTGAAGTAATCCTCAACAGTACAATAACCTATTTCATAAGAGCATTTTTGACAAATGATTTAGACCTATGAAAAGGCAAATCGGTAACACTTCGTGGAACTTCGTTATAAAAGGAAAAGGTACGGTAACACTTCGTGGAACTTCGTTATAAAAGGAAAAGGCAGCCTGTCCGCCGCCTTCCCCAGACTAACATTCAAAATGAAGACGTAAAGGCCGGTTAAACGCATTAAAACCGTGATTAAAGTTCAAATTAGCGATAAAGTTAATTAGGGCATCGTTTGAACCGTCGCTACACCTTCCTGTCGAGACTACTGGCAGACTTGGTCAATTAAGATAAAGAAACGGATACGTATATGAGGACGCAGTCCAATGTATTTAGTTGCGAACGAACTTTGTCTTGTGCCCAGAGGCCATAGATAAACAAGCCAAGGTCCAACTGAAGAACCACACAAAACGCAATAGGAAGCAAGTGAGCGCTTTCGACGAACCGAGGTAAGCGAATGAGCTGTGTGAATGAGTAAACCGATTTATTGTTAATACAGTTTGAATGCGGTAGAAAGAGACAAAATCTAGTCCATTCCGTTAACTGGTGCACCGCTTTTCCGCTATTGTATTCTTTTGTCCTCACAAGTTGTGCGAACTACAAATGTAAGGTATGCAACACCGCACGTATAGGACTTTTGCAACTTCGGACATCCGATGTCATTGATATAAGTTTGGCAACGTCGCGCGTGCAGTAGTTTAAACTGTGTAAAAATAAATAACTTTTTATTTTAAAAATCACGGTATCTTTTTCTACTCTTTAAAATTAATCTCGGGATTAATTAATCTCAGAATGCGTGGAATCGTATTGCCGAAACAATGTAAAAAAAAAATGTAAAAATGTTTTACCGTCATCGCGGATATTAATAGCGTGCATATCGAGATATTTTTAAAAATTACATATTATTAATTACATATCTATATATATAAAAATGAAACCCGTTTCGCGTTGTCACGGCATCACGTGTGAACGGCTGAACCGATTTCGATAATTCTTTTTTTTAAATGTTTGTGGAAGTCCAAGGATGGTTCTTACGGAAAAAAATATTAAGAAAATCTCTCAGAAATATTGAAAAGTATACATTTAATTTTGCATATTTTAAAAAACGCGCGTTACGAATGTCAATTTTTTTTTTATACGAATGTCAACGTCATTCACAGCCATAGACTATATTAAAAGAGCATCGTTTGTTAGGTACTCATACCTAAGATAGGTCAACTATACAAAATAAAGTAGTGCATCAAAGCTACGCTAAGGCGGTACGAAGTTCGCCGGGTCAGCTATTATTAATAAATAAAATGAAAAAAATAGTTTCCGGCATGATGGAGAAATTTTAGCCCTCATCACACACTTCAAATAGGTAGGTATGCCAAACCCTTCCGGCAGAAAAAAGTAGTTTGCGTGATTATTTTCTAAAAGTCAATAAAATTTACTATCGAATATATAAAAAAAAAAAAAATATCCGCGATGACGGTAAAACATTATTTAATTTCTTTTTAAATAATTTTTTATTAATAAATAAAATATTTTTTTTCTTGTGCAATGGAGCGCCAGTTTATGTCAGCTGTCCTTTTAGTAGAGTCTCACCTATTAGGACCATAAAATCCAAAGTAGCGTTCAAAGATAAAATAAAGGAATTACTGTTAGAGAAACAAAGACTTCGAATTCCGGAATATCTAGCTTAGATAACGAAGGCTACACAATAATTAACATAAGAAAGTTACATTTTATTTTTATAAATTTCTTTTTCTCTTTTCTCTCACTCATTATATCTGATCGCATCCCTTATGTATGAACATTTATTATCTAGTTGTATTGCACAATTTTAATTGACAAACAGATAAACTCATATATTAATTGTATATGTAAACGGTAATAGTGATAAGCAGATACATATTATATAAATTAAACCGAAGTGACGGCCCCAGGGTTATTGCTGAAAATCCGCGATTCTTGCTCTTGTGCGAGCGAATATTGGCGCTGAGCTGACCTTTCTGTGCTGCTGCAGCACACATGAACTTCAATTATTCTGTATAGACGACAAGTCTGCTTCGCTGTTCATACCCAAAACGTGTGTGTGTGTGTGTCTGTAGACCAAATAAAATATTTATCTATTCAGAATGTAAAAGGTCTTCCCTTCGCTCTCTTGTCATTGGTCCTATCCATTGGGTAACTTCTGTGGTTCACTTAGTGTGAGACCAAAGAGTTTCTGACTTCAGTGCTGCCAGTTTGAACAGTGAGATAAACAACTTGAAAAAGCAGTAAACTTTTCACAAAACGAAGTTCATTGACACTGGACTATAAGTGCAAAATATAAACAAAGCTGACAGCAAGCAGTGTAAATATGGCATAGAGATAAATTGCCATCATAACATAACAGCGAAAACTGATCCGATAGCAGCCGCAAATATAAATCAAATACAGTTGTTTATAAAAAGATAAACGCGATAAACATACCGCGATATAATTTTTAACTGCATAAATATAATATAATAATTACCAGATATTTATTATATGGTGATTTCGACGCCTTGACCTCCATTAATTAAAAATAATTATAATTAATAATGCAATCGACTAAGGAGAATTATAAGTGTTGATTAATGAATAAGTCATTGTATAATTTGGAACGGCCATTTCATGTCGCTTCGTATTCAAATCCAGACTTAATATCGAAAATGGCTGCTTTGAATAGCAATCTTTTTTATGATAATCAGAACCGGGTTATGGAAGAGACTCCGGTCACCTGTTTTAATGTGGCTCGCCGTTCACTAAAAGGACCCCCGAAAAAGCAGACCAATATTGATGCGATGGGAGCAACCTTGGTGTGAACGGCTAAGGGTGTAGAGAGGCGTGTCTGCGGCAGCGATCAAGACGCCGTCGGCGTTATGACATTATTACACTTCCACCCTTCGAGCATTTGCTCTTGCGACTCCACTCTGTCCCGCTGGTTAAGGCAAGAAAGAGGCGGGTGGCAACGCCCCCCTAAAGCACATCGGTACCCTCGGTGACGCAACTCACCGACAGCTCGCCTCAAGCTGCCCTGAGAAGAGACTGACTGCACTGATGGGGCATTTATGGCAGTCAAGGGGCATTAAATGCCCCACCAGCGGGCGATGGGGTCGTGACTTCCCTACGCACTTATTATTATTAAGCATTTTGTATCTTTCGGTATAAGAAGTTTAATTAATCGCTCTCATTGGGGGGTAATGGGGTTAAGACTAAAAGATAGTCCGCTAGTAATCCTTTTACACTATACACACACACACACACACATCAACACGATATATAGATGAATCATCACTTAGCCAATCATAGTCCACTGCTGGACATAGGACTCTCCCAATTTGCGCCACAACACCCGGTCCTCCGCCTTCCGCATCCAGTCCCCTCCAGCGACCTTCTTCAGGTCGTCAGTCCACCTGGCGGGGGGGCGTCCTACCTTACGGTTGCCGAGTCGCGGTCTCCATTCAAGGACTCGACTGCTCCATCGGCTATCAGTCCTTCGGCAAACGTGGCCAGCCCATTGCCACTTCAGCGAGCTTATTTTGCGAGCTATGTCGGTTACTCTGGTTCTTTGTCGAATGACCTCATTACGAATTCGATCCTTCAAAGAAACTCCGAGCATAGCTCGCTCCATAGCCCGCTGCGCGACTTTAAATTTATGGACTAACCCGACCGTTAATATCCACGTTTCAACGCCGTGAGTCATATAGATGAATAATTGTCAATAATGGTCTAGGTTTTCCAGTTTATATGAGCGGTGTGGCAATAAACTCTATGACAACCTGCAAGGGGTCAACGTCAGCGAAACAAAACTTTGAGGGTCCACGAAATGAAAACGGGGGTCTATGACAA
Organism: Scirpophaga incertulas; assembly: GCA_036419045.1. Lineage (NCBI taxonomy): Eukaryota > Metazoa > Arthropoda > Insecta > Lepidoptera > Crambidae > Scirpophaga > Scirpophaga incertulas. The sequence continues at coordinate 43,489,916 of CM071626.1, read as the reverse complement.
CCTGCAAGAGGCCTACGTCAGCGAAACAAAACTTTGAGGGTCCACGAAATGAAAACGGGGGTCTATGACAACCTGCAAGAGGCCTACGTCAGCGAAACGAAACTTTGAGGGTCCACGAAATGAAAACGGGGGTCTATGACAACCTGCAAGGGGCCTACGTCAGCGAAACGAAACTTTGAGGGAACTTTGAAATAAAAACGGGGGCCACGATAATGGATCTCAACATACACTGATAGTAACTATCTATTTACTGACATTATACTACATATCTTCTGATATAAAAACATATACTACTGAGCCACCGACTCATGTCTATCATTGCCAAATTCTTATATGTTTTTAATATTCAAGTAAGTATAAATATACAACGTTCACAGTTTTTCTGTAGTGTAATTAGTACCAGTCGCTAAGTAGGCATAAATCAGTTAATTTAATTATTTTTGTTATTATATTATTTTCTAATTTAAAGTCAACAGTTCCGCAAACAAATAATAAACAGTTATATTTTTAAAAAAAAAAAACAAATTAAAAAGGAACTATTAAATTTATTATAACGTAACGACCTTTATATTCATATACTTCTAATATAATGACATAAAATATTTATAAAAGTACCCATGAAGTAAAAAAAATATTATAAATGATTATAAAAGGAGATAATTTTTTTAGGCCCACTAGTAAACGGCAACGTTTATTGATATTACTGAACTCCAAAATATCAATTTATTATTAAAAGCAATTGCACGATATTATGAGTAAAAATGAAACGGAATAATAAAATCAATTAATTAAACTTAGTAATGACTTTTGACATTTGAGGTAAAGGAACTAACGTTTTTTAAGTCAAAATGAAAGGTGGTTTAATATATATACAAATACATACATACATACATACATACATACACTCACGCCCTTTTCCCACGGGGGTAGGCAGAGATTACGTCCTTCCACTTGCTACGGTCCTTACATATCTCTTTCGCTTCATCTACTTTCATATATACAAATAATATATAAATATAATAATAGATAAAGGATAGTGTATTATTTCTTTTTTATTTTACTTAAAAGTATTGAACTCTCAATAATTATTGTAATACTATTGTAGATTATTTTAACTATTAGTTCGTCAGTCCAGTATCGTCGTGAAACGGAACGCGTCATCATTTTTGACAGCGACAGAATGGTACCTACACTGACATCCAATTGACGTCGGTTTGTTTTCAACCGAATTCTGTGTTTACGTTTCCAACGGCTTGATTTCTTTTTCTTCCCCGCATCCAGTATTTAGAATGCAAAAAATAATACGATTTCGGGCGTTTGGTAGTGGCCAAAGATGATTGTATTTTTCAAGAATAAAAAAGAGTTAAATAGCATTTACGTAAAAAACAATTTGAATACAAATCAAAATAAAGCTACTGACTACTAAGAATTTTTAGGTTATTTAATCTTCATGTTTTAATTGATTTCTCAATATTCCCGTTAGATAAAAACAAGCTACAGTCGGGTCAATTTAATAGGCCACATTTGACATTTGTTCATAGTGAGGTGACCTGCTTAAACACTCCGATTATGGTGAAAAAATCGATATTTACTTCAAACATATGTGAATCGAATACAGTTATTATGGAAAAGTACTTTTTTTATAAGATCCCTATCTTATAAAAAAAGTACTTTTCTACAATAACTGTAATAGGCAAACGAGCAAATGGATTACTTGATGGTAAGTGATTATCGCTGCCCGCAACAACAGATGTGTTGCCGGCCTTTAAATGGGAATACGCTCTTTTTTATAGGTACTGTATTAATATATTTTACGAGTTTAATTGCCTTAAAATTTTTTAATATCAATTATTTCTCTGTTTATTAAGTTATTATTGTTTTTTATTATGAAACAAAAGAATAACATGTTTTATTTTAATAAAAAATTGTCTATTAATTCATGGTGAATAATCCCTTCACAAATAATCATTGCATTCATTCGATTTTTTGAGGGACATCACTTACGTATAGACTTCACTAAACGCAACATTGTAACAACGGCCATTTGTGCATTTCAAACTAAAAAAATATTGAATATTTTATGTCCGCCATTACAAGGTTATTGAGGAATTTTAATGAAATGTCAAATGTGGCCTATTAAATTGACCCGACTGTAATGTTCCTTATAATATCTAGGGTTAATAAGAAATTATTTAACGTATGTCTCATTAATAAACGTTACATTTTGTAGTGGGCCTATTCTCCATACAAGAAAAAATTATCTCCTTTTGTAAGTTGTATGATGAAGGCATTCAATATCTGGTAAGTAGGGGGTGTACCCGAAACCGGAACACATGGCAAAGGCTCTACGATATAAAAAAGAAACTGGGATCTAGAATGTGCGTTCATAGATTAAGCTTCAGACGCAAAACCTGTTAACTAACTAGAGGCATTACTGGCAGATGTGGCGGAGCAATTTAACATAGCAAGGTTTACTTCTTATAATTCACAGCTTGAAGTATCGATAATGACAGATGGACCAGCGCTGTCTAGCTGTGCATAAATTGCTTTACAAGCATGCAATCATGACTCAATTCCAGCATCCTGCGCCAATCCAGTTCGTGGTAAGTTCACGATAACATATTGTTACATGACATTAAGAATGACAATGTTTTCAATTGCGAACAGTTCAAGTTCATTTGATTAAGTGAAAGATAAGGGGGTGTTATGTATTTGTGATCGTGACATGCGCAAGAGTACCTATATCTGTGTGGAATCTCTATTGTTGCAAAGTATCCAGATTGTTAGTTGGCAATATCTGATTTTATATTTGCTGATTGATGCTCTGTCAAGCAGACTTAGCTCAGCTGCGTATGCTGTTAAAAAAATAAGGCTTCTAGCTGATGTTGAAACAGCAAGGTTAGTTTACTTTAGTTATTTTCATAGTGTAATGTCTTATGGCATTTTTGTTGTGGGGATCAGCTGCCACCATTGAAAGTATTTTTATACTACAGAAAAGAGCAATTAGAGCTATATATAATTTAAGACCAAGGGATTCCCTTAGGGATAAGTTTAAAGAAATTAACATTTTAACATTGGCGGGGCAGTACATCTATGAAAATATAATCTATGTACACAAATATTACAAAAATTTCATTAAGAATAGCGATGTTCATAAATTAAATACAAGAAATAAAAATAAGCTTGCTGTTCCAAATTTTAGATTACGTAAAACACAAAACTCATTCTTGGGGAAATGTATAACTTTTTATAACAAGTTACCACACAATATTGTTAATCTACCTTTTAATAACTTAAAACTCGAGTAAAAAAAACTTTGATGAGCAAAGGATATTATCGAGTCCAGGATTACTTGGATGATCGAAGTGTCTGGGACTAAAAAACCCTCGCTCGTTGAAATAAACAAATTGTTAATAAATTCTTAGGTAACTGTGTAACATAATAATATGTATATTTAACTGTACCTATTATAATAACCTTTTGTTACTTGTATCATAATAAATTATTGCTCGTTTTTAAATGATTGTATGCGCGTGTCCTGCGGTTGATTTTTTTTTTTTTAGTTGTGCTAATTTACACTGGTACCTGTTTTTGGTAATTTGTATCCTTTTGTGGCTTAAGGGTAGTCATACTCTCATTAAAATCTCTTCGGCAGTGTCGTGTGAGGCGGGTCGTTACGTTCCCTAAAACATGGTTGAGCGAAGCGATGGCTGGTTCATGCGTCATGCTCGTGAACGGGTGCTGCCAGCGGAGATGAGTCTGCTCTTTGCTATACTCGTATTTATTATAATTTTAATTTAACTTTAATATATTCTTTTAAAACTGTATGACACGGCAATTCCTAATATAGGCATGTTTTCAAAATAATTTTTTACTAATTATATTATGTAATGGAAAGTGACTTCATGAATTATCAATATTGAAGTCATTTTCCAAATTGACGACTCTGTATCTATTTAATACAGGGAAAAAAAACAGCCTTTGCTGAGTTTCTTGCCGGTTCTTCTCAGTACAAGGTCTCCCGCCGTAGATTTGCGAACCGATGGCGTAGCTTTTCGACATTCACAAGTGCTTGTAACAACCCAGACTAAATAAATGATTTTGAATTTTGAATTTTTGAATATACATAAAATCTCTCTCTCTCTGCGGTCGTTCCCTCATATCTAAGGATCGTGGTCATCATCGGTCGATGAAACAGGTGGTTGTGGTACACCTAGATCTTATGATCTGCCTCCACCGGTGCCTTCCATCGCTTGTCTCACAACCGAGTAAATTTTTTCTGAGGATGATCCTTTCACTTGATCGCTCCATCTGGTTGGGGACCGTCCTCGGGCTCGTTTACCCTCTGTGTTCCCAACAACGATCAGCTTTTCCAGATTTTCATCCCCTCTTCTAACTATGTGGCCGAAATATGCTATGCTATACATATAATATATACTATATACATAAAATAATCATTTACAAATACACTTTTTTTTTTTATGTATTAAGGACGGGCATTTGGCCTCGATCCCACCTGATGGTAAGTGACGATGAGGCCGAAGATGGTCCATGCCTGTCCAGATAGTGCCTATTCACTCTTGCCTTGAAAAGGCCCAGATTGTATTTATCAGGGAAAATATCCGGCGGGAGGGAATTCCACTCCTTTGCTGTGCGCATTATGAAAGTAGAAACGCTTAGTATATCAAAAACATAAGGGTGGAAGCCCAATCGCCGTCTAGTTCCCCTGAGATGGAATGGGGATGCTGGAATCAAATTGTACAATTCCATCGCACACTCTCCGAATAGGCCAGTCATTTAATAATAAACAATGTTCCGTACGTTGCAAAACGCTGCAAAATTAATACACGTTACAAAACAATGAGAACAAGCTTATTCCAAATTTGCAGCGTGTTACTAATTTTTTACCCTTGTTATTAACAAAGGAGATGTCCTCTTATTACAAGGAGGTTGGTTTTTTGTATCAGCGTTAACTAACAAACACCAAACTACATTAAATTGAAAGCCGAAAAATATGAAGTATGAAACAAATAAAAGAAATATTTTTACCACCCCCAATTATTTTTAAATAAATAAAACATGTTTAAGAAATATTTCTAATGGCAACACCTTAATGATGTTTTTGTTAATCTGTGACTACCGGTATCTTACTCTATGTCACAGATTAATATACTATTGCTGATCTGATCATAATCATAAAATCAAAACTATGACATTGACAGCAGGTGTCTGACTTGTCAGTTGATTTTTTATTAATATTTTTTTCTGGCTCTAGATAACATACATTAAGTAACATAGCAGTCCCTATATTTTGTTAGTCAAAAACTTCTCAAAATTACAAATATTCGGTTCATTAAAGCAATTATGTATGTATTTAGATTTTTAAAAGGCTTGTTGATATTTTTTTTTATCGATGTGTAATTATTGCATTAAAGATATTTCATTTTTTATTATACTAGAATACGAATTATTAAAAATCGGGGGTCTTGAAAATAACATGACTTACGGCGATTACTTTCTTTTAGAGCCTTCTATCCAAATATATCAAATTTACACGAGTTAGTTACTATAAACCAATATGGGACATCTCTTTTACTGTTTTTTAATAATAAACAATGTTCCGTACATTGCAAAACGCTGCAAAATTAATACACGTTACAAAACAATTAACAAAAATCACTTTTCATCCCTTTCAACCCTTTCCGTACACCCCAGAGCGCTGCAAAATCACACGGTAAGGTATTTCACCTTCCTTAATGACCCCTCAACATTTTAGCGAGTTACTAATTTCTTTCGGGTTTCAGGCTTTAATGACTGGCCTAGAAATGCATCCGATAAAAGATGGCCATAGAGGCTACTTTGCGTCGGTGATCGAGGCTCTGCAGTTTAGGCTCTACTAGACGTGAGTCACCAATGATATAATGAATAATATAATTTGTATATAATGAATGGATGAGTTAATAAAATTTTATAATTAATTATATTTCGTGCGCTTTTCTGACTAATCTATACTAGTCTATACTAATATTATAAAGAAGTAAAGTTTGTGTGTTTGTATATTTGTATATTTGTTAAATTGTAAGGGGTAATCTCGGGATCTACTGAACCGATTTTAAAAATTCTTTCACAAATAGAAAGCCACATTATTGCGGAGTGTCATCATCATCATCATCGATTTTAAAAATTCTTTCACCAATAGAAAGCCACATTATTGCTGAGTGTCATCATCATCATCATCATCATCAGCGGACGGCGCGCGATGGCTTCGGGTTTAATTCAGTTCGCTTTCGTGCTCGCTTCGGGGATTATTAATATTATGCCCAACGAAGTGGGCGCGGGTCAGCTAGTAATTAATATTTCTAAAGGTTTATACAACTTTAATGGCGAAGCACAGTAATGCTATAAAATTGTTTGCACCAACGTACGTTAACAAATAAATGATTTGTGTTGATTTCTAGAAAATTTCTAGAAAGTGTTTAATCGGCTGTTTCCATTTTGTTAACATGTTGTATCTACTATAGTAGATACACTTTAGTGTCTGTAACTATACGAAAATAAATCTCATTACACATAACGCTATATCAAATTATATTAATTTATTGGTGTGAATAGCCATGTTTTCATTTCATGACCATTAAAATCAAATTGTCCACAAACGCTTTGACCAGTGATGACATCAGTTTCTGTGCATCTAACTGGGTATAGTCTTTAGCTGCATTTTTCATGGTGCAGATAGAAATTACACTCAGTTGGTACACGCCACGCACACTTTCATTAAATTTCGTTTAAATGGCGTCTACGCGTTGGATCTGTATCCCCGCGCACGCCTTATATATTATATACTAGCTTTCCGCCCGCGACTTCGCCCGCGTTATTACATAATTTCCCACAGGAAGGATATGTTTTCCGTCGGTAAAATTATCTTATTTCCTTCCTTGGGTCCTCGGGTTTTACGATTGGTACATACGGGGTGCTTACCCCGTAGGTATATACCAAACGTAGTCCGTCCGACCAACCGACGTACCAACTCTGGTCTATCTGTGTATAAAATTTTATTTAAATCGGTTCAGTGGTTTTTACAATACTGCCATACAACCTTTCACCCCCTCCTTTCAACCCTTTACAGCCCTTTTCTGCTTTAAAAGGTAGCCTCTGTCCTGCCTCAGCCTTTAGACTATCTGTGTACAAAATTTCATTTAAATCGGTTCAGTAGTTTTAACAATATTTCCATAAAACCTAGCATCCCTTCTTTCAACCTTTTACAACCCTTTCCAACCTATTTTGTATAAAAAAGTTAGCTTATGTCCTTTCTCGGGCTTTAGACTATCTGTGTACCTAGTTTCATTTAAATCGGTTCAGTAGTTTTAACAATATTTCTATACAACCTATTATCCCTCCTTTCAACCTTTTACAACCCATTACAACCTTTTTTGAATGAAAAAGTAGCTTATGTCCTTTCTCAGGCTCCAGACTATCTGTGTATAAAATTTTATTTAAATCGGTTCAGTGGTTTTAACAATACTGCCATATAACCTTTCACCCCCTCCTTTCAACCTTTTACAACCCTTTTCTGCTTTAAAAGGTAGCCTCTGTCCTGTCTCAGCCTCTAGACTATCTGTATACCAAATTTCATTTAAATCGGTTCAGTAGTTTAGGCCTGAAAGCGTAACAGACAGTCAGACAGACAGAGTTACTTTCGCATTTATAATATCAGTATGGATTATTATTATAAAGGACCGCGTCTTATAAAAACGCGTGATATAAGCGACGATATCAATATCAAATTACTTAAATATTACAACATACGGTTAGATAAACTACAGCTATCCACAACAACAATATTAACTTGTACAAATGCTGCTGCAGAAGACCATGAAACATGTGTACATCGATTACGGCGGGTTAATTTGCGGGTTGATTAATTTACACCATAGGTTTCCAAACATTTTTGTGTCGTAGACCCTTGGCCATGTTTTTTCAGTTTTGGCAGACCCCTACTACTCACCTGATATTGAAAGCCTACATGCTATAACTTACAAAATTTTATAAACATTTATAATATTTTTCTTACTTCATAGGTTCAGATCACTCTCAAATGCCAGGTCATTCTGGAATAACCGGCAATGAGAAGGCCGATGAACTAGCCAGGGCTGGGGCTCAAGGAATACAGTTCGGCCCAGGGCCTATCTGTGGTATCTCAAAGAACCAGGCCATGCAATACCTGAAAACTCGCCTTCTTAACGAGGCGAAAGCAGACTGGCACAGTACGTCCGGGATGACACACTCAAAAGCACTAATCGAACCATACTCTCGCAAAACGCACTGACGAGCTATTAAAGCTTAACAGGAGTAACTTGAGCGTGACGGTTAGGGCTTTGACCGGTCACTGCAAGTTGAATAGACACCTTCACAACATGAAACTTAAGGACACTGACACATGCAGAGTCTGCGAACAAGAGCGCGAAACACCAATACACCTCTTGTGCTACTGTGAACCGCTGATTCACAAAAGAAACAGACACCTGGGGATACACATCCTTGACCCAGATGAAATAAAAACAATCCGAACTGGGAACATCCTATCTTTCTTGGTCAGTGCCCAGTTAAGGGAGCTACTGTAGGGCCTACATAGAACCTACATAGGAGGCTGGTCACAATAGATCTTAATAGGTCGCAGTGATGCATATCAGCCCCGACTTACACACGAAATAGAAATAGATACTTCATAGGTACTTTTATAAATAACTCGCTAGTCCCGGCTTCGCACGAGTACAATCGCCGCAATGATAATTTTTCGATATAGCGTAAGTTTGTACAGTACTGATCGAAGTTACATGATGTAAGAGACAAATTTAATCTAGGTTTAATGTCCAAGCTTACTAACATGTTTATTTGGATAAGAATTAATGTTATACATACTTAAAATGACTTCGTAAATAAGCCATTATTTCTAGTAAAAAAAGAAAAGATAAAAATCGGTTATTGTGGGTTATTCTTGAGAGACAGACATATACCATCGCGGACTTTTTTGTGGACCTTTGTAAGTTGTACAATACTGTAGTACATCATTTTGACCAATCTCGTAGGGTTTGGCCAGCGTTTGCAATATAAGCGCAAAAACGATCTAAAAACTTGAAAATAAAAATAAAGTCACGCTTTTAAAAAATTTGGGTACATATCAAGAAAAATTTCTGATGACAAAAAGAAATGTAACTCAAAAATTTGTCTATAAAATTTAGCAAATTAGTCCAAGAACTCAATGACTATAAAAGCGTGGGGTGTTCAAAATTAAACATTACTCATTTAATGGTCTTAACATTTACACCCCACGCTTTTATAGTCATTGAGTTCTTGGACTAATTTGCTAAATTTTATAGACAAATTTTTGAGTTACATTTCTTTTTGTCATCAGAAATTTTTCCTGATATGTACCCAAATTTTCTAAAAGCGTGACTTTATTTTTATTTTCAAGTTTTTAGATCGGTTTTTATTTTAGTCTTTTTAATAAAAGCGTGTTTTTTTAAAAAGTTTTTTTTTAATTTTTTTTATTTACTACTTTTTAGATCAAATGTTTTTTAGTCTTATAACAAACAAAAGTTTTTTCAAACGTTTTTAGTCTTTGCGTAAAAAGCGTGTTTTTTAAAAAGTTTTTTTTATTTTTTTTTTATTTACTACTTTTTAGTCTCGTGATTATTATAACAAACATAAAGAAATGTACATAATTGTTCAGGAAAATGTAGTATTAGAATTAAACATATGCATTATATCAAATTCTATCTGTTTGCTTCATTGAACCAATTCTCATATTAAAAAGTTTTTAATTTATTACAACATAATTATGTATTTTTATGATTCGAAAATGATTGAATATTGTATTGTCATCTAGAATACACATGTAAAAAAAATTTGAGCTCGATTGGAGCAGTAGAAGTGGTCGAAAAATCGATTACAAGATTTGATCATGACAAACAAACAAACAAACAAACGGACAGAGTAAGTCAATAAAAAGCGTGTAATAAAAAGTGAGTTGATTTACGACATCACATTAGAAATACTACATTGTGCATGTTTCATACATATAAACCTTCCTCTTGAATATACCTATTTATTAAAGATTATTTAAAGATAACGCATTAAAATCCGTTGCGTTGTTTTAAAGATTTAAGCATACATAGCTAATACATACATACAGACACCGGGAAGCGACTTTGTTTTATACTAAGTATGTAAGGATTTTATGTCTTTATATTAGAAGATAATAAATAGGTAGGATATAATGTAAATAAATAGTTACTATCAATGTATGTTGAGATCCATTATCGTGGAGCCTCGTTTTAATTTCATGGACCCCAAATTTTTGTTTCGTTGACGTAGACCGCTTGCAGGTTGTCATAGACCCTTATATATAGACTAGACCTGAATCGATCGCGATTGATCAAATCACTGTGATTCGATCGCGTAGCATTTATGAATGATCGAGTCACGACCCACGAAAAGATTCGATCACCGAGATCGACTGGGTCACGGTAACTCGGTCCTGAGTCACGATCATTTATGTACCTGTGTATTGAAAACAAATTGTTACAATTGTTATCCTTGTAAATGTTTACTTACCACATTATGAAAAGTTAATAGTGGTAATTAATAGCAAATCAATCATTAAATTCGCCAAATGACCAATCGTCATGGATTTATATCCATTTACGAAAGTCTAAGCGATACAAAAAAACAATAACAATTCAGTGAGTTTTTCGCAGAATTCAACTATGTATGACAGACGCGTATTTTATTTCATTTATAAAATTTACGTCTAGCAATGAACACTATGAGATATAAAATGTGTGTTAAAAGTTATCTATTTATATATAACATAATCATGTAATAATCGTATCTAAAATATTTGAGTACCAAATTTTCTCGTAGCCCAACCAAACGAGCGTGACCCAAAACGTACAATAGCCACCCGATCAGAGACCCGAGACCTGTTGAACACCCAACCCGCAACCTCAATCGATCGATCATTTGATCGAATCATTGTGATCGAATCACCAAGCGAATGGGTCGCGATCGACCCGGGTCGCAACAAATGATCGATCGACACAGGCCTAATAGACATAGACCCTTCGATATAGACCACTTTGGGAACCGGTGATTTACTTTTTTTTTGTTGGTTATTGATAATTGTTATCAATAACCAACACTAATTAATCAGTTAGTTCGCTCTATGCTTCGATCATATATTTCTGTAGATACACAGTTACCGTCTAAAAAGTGGCACCGGCGAAACAAGGCACAAACAGTAAATGTGCCTTGTTTCGCTCTCATTCATTCGGTGGCCGCGCGCGATTGATAACGTCAGCGATGCCGAAATGCGTAGTTTATACTTGTAAAAATGACACACGTAAAGTGCAAAGGAAGGATGGAATGTCATACTTCCAATAAGTATATCTTTATCTTAATTTATTAGCGCATTTTTCATGAGTAAAACACTTTTATTCATATTATGTATTACTAAAATATCAATTTGAAACGCTTGCATACCATGCCACGATGTGTAACACATCGCATCTATCTCTTTCTGTCTCGAGTGGCTCACTCATAGGAAAAAATAGCACAGAGCTAATGTTTCAGAAAAAGGTCAGTGGAATGATGGAGTCGCCTATACTATTTTTTGTGATTTTCTTTCTTTTTTTTTAGTTTTCCGCTTTCTTTGTTTGTAAGGCTCGGCAAAATAAAGGTTGAGAAACCCTGTCTTAATAAAGTCTGTACTTTCCTTAGCACCTAATTCTACATACTTCTTGGTTTATGTTTAAAATTTAAAAAGTTTCCGTACTGTTAAGTGTAAAAAAAAAACTAAGCATCTCCACTGCTGTCTATGTTCAAGTAGGATGCGATAAGACGCGAGCACAATATTCGGAGTCAAATGGAACGTAGGAGCATTATTATATGAAATGAATTTGTGCTTAATTGCAACGGACTAAGGGCTTATTATCCAATATATTTGTTTTCAAATATGTATTGTTCATTTCTGATTTCACGGCATCATTATATCATCGAAACCAGAAGATAATATGTAACGACCTTAACAAGGATTAATTTTCATACTTCATTACGTTACTTAAGATTTAAATTGGCTTAAATTATATGACACTTTAGAACTTTTTTCAAAATTGGTACTATAATATACATCTATTCTTCTATGTTTAGACGCGGGGTCGATATTTTGTTTGATTTTCTATGGAATTGTGTATCTACAGAAATATATGATCGAAGGCTCTATGGCTTCGATTTCTATTCGCCATATCATTTTTTTGAGGTAGCTATGCTGAAGCCGCTGATGACTATGTTCAGCTTTACCGTGAGTTATTTGTGGGAGGTGCACGAGCGGAAGGTCTAGTGCCTTGCCTGCGACCCCGGCACCGGTCCGTACTGGGTCAAAAGAAGTCGACGCAAATTGAGCATGCTTCTATTAGCACGGACGCTCAAGATCGCCGCGTACTAGAAGTACATGTCTCTGTCGGTCGACATGCTCTACCTATATAATACCATGGCGACCGACTAAACTCAGCCTGAGCCTTTGGTCCTAATGACCCTACTGGCTTATATGGAAGAGGGCCGCACCTCAGGAGAGGTACGGTTAGCGCTGCCCCATGGAGAGGGCATAAGCACTAGAAGAGGCGCGGTTCTCCAAAGTGGGACCGGCCTGTATTGACTGGGAACCTACTCGTGGCGAAGCAGAAGGCTGCCGAACAAGGGAGGCGACGGCTCAGACGCCGCCGCTCGCAGGTCTAGAAGGTCCTGCGTTAGTTGATTAGGGGGGTCGCTTAAGACATGTCGCGGTCTGCGTGTCCTCTGCCAATACGGACTGGTGTCGTGGGATGTGCCCGCTGAAGGCGGTGTTGACGGGTAGTTCACTGACTCTCGGATTAGCGGGTTGACGTGCTCGTCCGCGGTTCTGAAGAACCGCTTGGAGCACTCCCTAAAATGTTGTTGAATAGAATACCATGGCGAAATCCACGCGATTATAACAAAGATCTATTATCTTTAACTCCTCTACTCGACGCTAGAGGGCGCTACCGACAAAGGCGCGGTACCTTTCTCGAATATTCTACAATTTTCTTTGCTTTTTATAGCTTTGCAGAAAGTTCGATGTGCTCGAATCGCTTCTACGGTATATCGGAAGGTTCCGGATTGATTCCGAATGTTCAAGAATAAGTTTATTGACTCGAGGGCGCAACACTATTATATTGATAAGAATATGTTGCGCCCTCGAGCCAGAAATTCAAGTCAGGCGATGAATCCGAAGACGAACAGCTCATTACTTGTACATCGCCAAGAAAACTATTAGATTTTTTACTCTGTACAAATACTCACGATTTTTTACCCTGTACAAATAGTCGAGGGACACGTGTCGACGGTCAGAATTGGAAAGACTTAATGTCCTTCACACGAAAGATAAGTTGGTAACAGCTCCGTCAATGTCAAGAGTGATATTGATTATTTGTTATTACGAAATGTACAGCGGGCAATGATAACAATCAATGTATGGAATATTTTTTATCCGATTAATAACTGTTACACAAATAGTGAAAGTACACAACATCTCTTCAGCCTCTTCTTTGCATAGCTTTGCTGCTAACAAACATGATTGAAATAAATAAAATGCGTTAAAAATAAAAAAATAACCTCTTATTGTTTATTTTTAACGTCATTACAAATTTAAGACATTTGTCACAATTTATCTTCTTATATATAAAAATGAATCGCAAAATGTGTTGGTAAGCTCATAACTCAACAACGCCTGGACCAATTTGGCCAATTCTTTTTTGTTAATGTTCGTTGAAGTTCAAGGAGGGTTTTTACAATGAGGAAAATTCGAATAATTATCGGAAATACCCTAAAAACAGCCCTTTTATTTTCCCATGCAAACGTTTTCTAACTAAAACGTACAGTCGAATTGAGCTTTATTGTTATTGTATAAAGTTCATATTGCAAGCACTCACTGTTGTCTAAGCAATGAAGGTGTGTTCCTAACATCAAAGAGTCAATTTGCGCTTTATTAACGCTACATATAGTTGAAATTCAATCATATCTATCAGAACAGTGTGCGTGCGTGCGTTGGAGCACAGAATACATCGTTGGAGGATTTAATGTCACGTTCCAAAATTGAATAGCCACAAAATGTAATAGGTCATTTAGACTTTTTTTGCGATTTGGTTGGCTATGCGACATTATCTATAAAATAATTAGGAACAAAAAACTGCCACTGTACAAATATTTTTGACAGGACGAAGTCTGTAGGGTCCGCTAGTATGTTATAAAAACGTACTTAAATCTCGCGACAAGCTTTTATGACATATAAACTATGTGTAATGAATTAAATTTGAAATGACATTATAAGTTAACAGGAACAGTTTATTTTTTACTATTTAGCGCATTATAAATAAAAGCTTGTTTTCAAACAATTTTTTTAGCTTAACTTTATTTTTATTTTTGTAGTTTTCACCTAATAAGTTCTTAAATATGTTCATCTCATTCAACGAATCATTATTGCAATGTCACAATATTAAGAGTGACATTATTTTTCAAATTATTGTTGGCAAGCCCATTTATTTGATACCCATATTGTAGGAGTGCATTAAAAATAATTGGTCCGCCATCTTGTGTACACCGCCATGTTGGACTTAGACTAAAAGTGTATACAAAAGGAGATCTTTTTTTAGGCCCACTAGAAAACGGCAACGTTTATTGATATTACTGAACTCTAAAATATCAATTTATTATTAAAAGCAATTGCACGATATTATGAGTAAAAATGAAACGGGAATAATAAAATCAATTAATTAAACTTAGTAATGACTTTTGACATTTGAGGTAAAGGAACTAACGTTTTTTAAATCAAAATTAAAGATGATTTAATATATATACAAATATAATAATAGATAAAGGATAGTGTATTATTTCTGTTTTTTTTTTTTAAGTCATGAACTCTCAATAATTATTTTAATACTATTTTAGATTATTTTAACTATTAGTTCCTCAGTCCAGTATCGTCGTGGAACGGAACGCGTCATCATTTTTGACAGCGACAGAATGGTACCTACACTGACATCCAATTGACGTCGGTTTGTTTTCAACCGAATTCTGTGTTTACGTTTCCAACGGCTTGATTTCGTTTTTTTCCCGCATCCAGTATTTAGAATGCAAAAAAATAATACGATTTCGGGCGTTTGGAGTTGGCCAAAAAAGATTGTATTTTTCAAGAATAAAAAAGTGTTAAATAGCATTTACGTAAAAAACAATTTGAATACAAATCAAAATAAAGCTACTAACTACTAAGAATTTTTAGGTTATTTAATCTTCATGTTTTAATTGATTTCTATATTCCCGTTAGATAAAAACAAGCTAATGTTCCTTATAATATCTAGGGTTAGTAAGAAATTATTTAACGTATGTCTCATTCATAAACGTTACATTTTGTAGTGGGCCTATTGTTCATACAAGAAAAAATTATGTCCTTTCGGCTGAATCGGGCAAGTGGCTTAAAATTGAGTTGTAATATTCCACCCGAACATACAAACATACATACATTCAAAGTTAAATAAAGTAGCAATAGCTAGAGGCAGTTGCATTGCTGTCTCTCTAACTTCCCATGTGACTATTACATTTACAAAACAGCAATGTATCTGCATTTTCTATTAATTTCCATCAGCTTACATAATCCGACAGTTGATGACATGTCATCTATCTACTTTCTCTACTTACATACGAGTTATCATCAGATAGGAAATATTCCATACATTGATAGTTGACATTGTTGTGTTGCGTCAGATAAGGAATCTATATAAATAAAATGAATTGTTGTTCGTTAGTCTGCTTAAAACTCGAGAACGGCTGGGCCGATTGAGCTGATTTTGGTTTTAAAATGTTTGTCGTAGTCCAGGGTAGGTCTAAACGGTGAGCAAATAAGGAAAAATTGCGAGTAAGATAGAGTAAGACGACAATTTCATTTTCCCATATAAAAGTTGATCACTTACTTTCTGTCAAACATTTGACGGTATTTGTACTCTCAGTTCCACTCGAATTGAAGAACGCATTAAAACAAGACTTTTGAATCGACAACATAATATCAACTTTGCTTATAACATCGTGTATTTAAATTTCAAAATATAAAAATAATTAATGTGTTGACATATTTGATGGGTGCCAACCTTACAGTGTTACTAACTCTCAAAAATATTTTTATTATATTGTTTTGTCATCTCATGTAAAAAGAACCCGTGTATCCGAACGTTCCATTGTTTTGTCCATATAGACCAGGTTATAAGCCTTTAAAAATAATAAAAAGCGAAATGTATTAGTAACTCTTTATTTCCATCAACTTGGCTCCATCTACTTGGGAACCACTTGGCTCGCCAGGACATGATGATATGGTGGAAGTACTAGGCGACTCGGACAAATCTGATTCGATCAGAACATAATTATAATTAGGCGGTACGAAGTTCACCGGGTCAGCTAGTCACAAATAAAATATGTTGCATATGGAATCGACGGTCTGTGTGAATGTTGATATGTTGACGAAGGGAGTGAGTTAGACACTCACTCACAATGGCGAGTGGAAGAGGAAGACATGTTGCGCCGAAAAATAATAATGAATATTACTTACACCAATTAGCCTAGCCCAAAGCAAGCTCTTTAAGGCTTGTGTTATGGGATCTAGGATAACGGATACATATATTAAACATTCTTTTTTTTTTATATTAGAGCAGGCAAACGAGCCAACGGGTCACCTGATGGTAAGTGATCACCGCCGCCCATAGCACAAACAACACCAGAGGTATCATCAGCGCGTTGCCGGCCTTTCAAGAATGTATACGCTCTTTTTTTGAAGCTTCCCATGTCGTAACTGTTCGGAAATACCGCGGCCGAAAGTTGGTTCCATAACTTTGTCGTTCGCGGGAAAAACGTACGCGAAAACCGCACTGTGGAGGACAGCCAACCATTAAGATGGTGGGGATGGAAAGCAAGTCCCCTCCGTGACGCACGATACAGGAAATCGGTCGGCGGCAGTATCCCAAACAACTCGTCAGAGCACTCCCCATGGTATATGCGGTAGAGAACACAAAGAGACGCGACATCTCTCCGCAGCGCCAATGAGTCCATACGACCACAGAGCACCGGGTCGTCGACGATTCAAACCGCTCTTCGATGGATACAGTCAAATGGAAGGAGCTGGTACTGAGGAGCACCGGCCCAGAGGTAAGAGCAGTATTCCATATGTGGCCTGACCTGTGCCTTGTAAAGTTGTAGGCGGTGGGTCGGCGTGAAATACTGTCTTGCCCTGCTTAGCACTCCCAGCTTTTTTGAGGCTAATTTAGCCTTGCCTTCCAGATGACAGCGAAACTGAACATATATAAATAAAGGACATTGTTCAATTTTGGCCTAAGAACCGATGTGAATATAAATTATGCTATAATATTTATTTATTTTTATATTATTTGAAACATATGTTAGTCTTCCACGGACACTACAAATAAATAAATTCCAAATAAAAAGTTGGGTCACAATTATTGATGCCGTACAAAATGTTTTCCGTTAGCCAGTGCTGCCAGTTTCAGAAGTTTTCGCGATTTCGGTAAATACGGACCGAATTGAAAACCTACTCCTTTTTGAAGTCGGTTATTAAAATTAGTTGATAACACTTTATTCATTTAAATACCTAATTTGACTAGCTAGAAAAAAACTAGTGTTATATATATTTAAACCTCAGAGTAAATAGAACCGAAATCGCGATTTCTAGCTTGGCATTCGAGTATTATAGTTTTCGTAATTGGCAACACTGGTGTACTTCATACCTTATCTGTGTCCGTTTCATTTAATTTTTGATTGCTTTGCGACTATCGTTTCTTTTGTGATTTTCTATGCGTTTCATGGTTTTATTCTAACAACTTTGGCTTGATTACGGACTCCGATTACATTTCGATTGTACCGGGAATAAATGCCTTCTTTCTTTCTTTCATTGCGTACTTGGTAGACTCGGCTGTGTGTAAAGGAGTGGATTTTGTAAAATGATAATTGTCAAAGAATTATCTTAAACTTGACTAGGTACTATCTCTTTTCCTAGTATCTAGTAGAGTAGTCCTTTCCTAGTTCTAGAAGAGAACATAATAATATATAGCTGTACATAGTATTGTTAATATTACTTTGATATTACTACTCTGCTATTTCACGCAAGGTTGGTTATTTTTTATTTATAACCTCAAAATATTAACTTTTTTCGTAATTATTTTAGTTTCCTGAAGTGTCCGTTCGTGAAAACTTATTTCATAGGATTCCATATAATTTTAAGAATTTATATAAGTCACTTTCGATTAGAACGGTTCTTAGGCAGAACATGCATGGAGCCGGAACAATGTCCTTTGATAGAAATATCCCAACTAATATTATAAATGCGAAAGTGTGTTTGTTTGTTTGTTTGTTTATTTGTTTGTTTGTTTGTTTGTTTTGTTACCTCTTCACGCTTAAACTACTGGACCGATTTCAAAAATTCTTTCACCTTTGAAAGCTACATTCTCCCCGAGTAACATAGGCTACTTTTTATCCCGAAAAATCGACAGATCCCACGGGATGCGTAATAAAGGCTTCGCTCAAAAACTACTGCACAGATTTTTATGCGGTTTTCATCAATAGATAGAGTGATTCTTGAGGAGTTTTGCGGCATTTTTTATCTCGGAAAAACGGATAGTCCCACGGGAAGCGCGATAAAATCTTCGCACCATAAACCGACTTCCGCGTATATGTAGCCGTGGGCAAAAGCTATGACCCTTAACCCTCTATACACCCAATCCCGAAATCCACGCGGGCGAAGCCGCGGGCAGAAAGCTAGTATTATAATAACCATGACTAAGGTACAAATGCTCGCATTCATCACGCAAATATCTGCCCTCACCGGGACTCGAACCGGGACCTCAGAGATGGCGACACCTTGAAACCGGTGTACCAACCATTCAACTACGGATCAATAGTTAAACTTTTCTTAATCAATGAAAATCAAAAATTTATTCTTCAAATAGGATTTTACAATCACTTTTGAATGTCAAAGATGCTACGCCATTGGTTCACAAGTCTACGGCGGGAGACCTTGTACTGGAAAGAACCAGCAAGAAAACCAGCAAGGGCGTTTTTTTTTCTCCCTGTATCATTACAGAGTCGTCAGTTGGAAGCCGGCTTCAGATACACAGTCTGAACCCAACCTCCGATACAAATTAAAACAACTAACAAATATATATTTCCGTCACAAGAGTCATATCGCATTAAACAAATCTGATATGTATATGTCCGGTACAAAACAAAAATATCATTTATTAAAGAATCATTAAAATTATATATCGCAAACTGTACATACAAACATGTTTAATTATTCAGGAAATTAAATATCGTAAAAATTACATCCAAGCATTTTTATCATTCAAGAAATCATTGACCTTGTAAATATCCTTTTTTCATTGGAGTATTTTTAATATGTGCTTTTTTATGAAACGGTGAAGCAGTAATATTTTCTGGAAGTGTGTTATAAAAAGTTACACATTTCCCTAAGAACGAACCTCTAGTTTTTTGAAGCCTGTATGTTGGAACGGCAAGCTTATTTATATTTCTCGTGTTTAAATGATGTATTTGATATAATAAACTAGTCTACATGCATACATACTTCATAACGTCCTACTCAAGTTATTGTTATTAAGTTTTAATTTGATCTGTCAAAGGCCACATTCCTTATTCACTTCGCAGATATATAATTGCGGTAAAGTCAACCGACCCCGCCCCCGTTAGCATTAGGAGAGAACATTAAAACGAATAACTTCATAAATCTAGCTGGCTGTCATTTTCTTAAATTTACGACACAGAAGATAGTCCAAGATATAAGGTAGCACATCCTGCTTCAGATTCAACATAGTTATATTGTATAGAGCGTCTCAGCACTGATCTATGAATCGGATGATTCGAGGGTCAAAACATTCCTTAAAAATGTTTAATTGTCTCTTTTTGGTTGTACAATTACAGACTTCATTACAGAGAGCACACACTCCAGGTTTTCGTCAACCGATGTCTTCACAGCATCCTGGGTATTTACTGGCCAGAAAAAAATACCCAATGAGTAGCTATGGGAACGCTGTGATGAAGTCTGGATCGACCAGCAGATCAAACGCCGTGAATGAAGTTGGATAGGCTACACTCTCCGAAGGGATCCAAACCACATACCGAGGCAAGCCCTAGACTGGAATCCCCAAGGAAAGCGCAAACGTGACCGTCCATAACTGGCGGCGGACGGTCATTGGCGAAGCCAAAGCCATTAGAAAAATCTGGAGCGATATCAAATGCGAAGGTCAAGACCGTGCGGGATGAAGACTCACTGTGGACGCCCTTTGCCCCAGCTAGGGGACAAAGGACTTTAATAATGATAAAAAGCTCTTTTTCCATGACAACTCTTGTCATGTCAGGGAAAATATTTTGAAAAATACTTTGTATTTTTCCAAAACCATAAAGCACAAAATGCGACCTATAGCGGTATCATATAATATGAAGTATGACAATAAAGATTTGTCTGATGTTTATAGGACGAATGTCGACGATCGAAACTACTCTTTACCGAAGCTGCGGTTTCATATAGAATTTAATTCGAGGCTATAAAACCAAGTTATGAGGAAACTCTGTTGTATTACTTGTGGTTTCAAACGCATTCCGACCTGACCCAATATAGGCTCTAGCCGGCAGGGCTGCCAGATCGTATATTTATATATAAAATATGTATAATCTAATGGTATGTACTAGCTGTGCCCACGACTTCGTCCGCGTGGAAGCGTAATTTTAGGTAGTATTTTTAATGACTGAGAGTGTTATAAACGAAAGAGTAGACAAATATAATCATTAGGTAGACATATGCTGTCATGGGATATTTTTTATATAATTTTAAGAACATTTCCGTCATACAGTATTTTTGTGAAGCTTTAACCATTAAGGTTGCACACGCGACGGAAGCTTACAAAATGGAGTAACTTCTCCCGTTTTCGCAAAAATTCCCTTCACTGCTCTGAGCGCTCCTATCAATTGCAGCGAGATGAAAAGTATACAATAACCAGCTCAGGAGTATGAAAAATAATTGTATAAAGTTTCGTTAAAATCCGTCGAGTAGTTTTTGTTTCTATAACAGTTATACAGGCAGACAAAAATTTTACTGTCTGCTTCAATAGCATTATATAACATTTTGAATTATTGAATTTGGCCCATATCAAGCCCAAGTTCGATCCTGCATGGAGTACTGCTGCCATCTTTGGGACGGTTCTGCCCGCTATCAGTTGGCTGCCTTGGACTCAGTAGAAAGGCGAGCTAGAAAACTTATCGACGACGAAATACTTATAAACTCACGTCTTCAGAGTCTAGAACACCGTCGAAGAGTTGCTTGCCTTTCGGTTTTCTATAGGTTGCATTTCGGAGGGTGTGCGTTGGAATTACATGAGTTAATTCCACCCGCTCCTTTCCACCACCAGTCAACCAGACGTAGGCTTAACTACCATCCTTACGTGGTGGACTATCCTCTTACACGTACAAAACGGTTCCAGTCTTCGTTTTTAATACGAACAGCTAAGATGTGGAACTCTTTGCCGACGTCTGTGTTCCCGGAACAATATAATCTTACGGTCTTCAAGTCACGAGTGAATAGGCATTTGCTAGGTAAGCGTGTTCCATCCTAGTCCTCATCGTCACTTACCATCAGGTGAGATTGTGGACAAAGGCAAACCTATTTTAAATAAAAAAAAAAAAATTTGGACATTCCATTCGAAAGATATCACAAGTTTAAAAATGTAAATTATTAGAAAAATGTCGCATGGTCGCCGCTCACGCCTTTCGGTTAGACAGCACCATAATAATAATAAGCGACGTAGGCGTTCTTCATTTTAGTTCAGTTTTTAATGACCTCACGCAAAAACGTGAAAGAATGTATGGGAGAGTGAGAGAGAGATGTTTGTTTAATGTCAGTGCGAAGGCGGGCTGTTATTAGGAGATATATTAAAAAAAAAACATGTCAATTCAAGAGTATCCATAACAGACGAGCGTGTATGAAGTATTAATTAAAGTCAGGGTTTATGTTTGGATATTTAGACCTAATTTCACCATACTCTGTTTGTTAAAATAACGTCTTGTTAAACCGTTAACAGCTTGTTAGAGTTAGCAAGTGTCCCACCATGTGCAAACAAGAGATTAGTTAGCTTGATGGACTGTTAAATTTAATGACTGCTCTAGTAGTTCGTTAATCTGTAAAGACGATTATTTTACTGTCAAGATGGACGCGGCGTACAATTTTATTATGGATGACGAAGATTTTTAACAAATTTAGATACTTTAGACAGCATAGTACGACGTCCGAGGATTTTTAAAGAACGGCGTGACTATTTCGACGAATACGATGATGTCGATTTCTGTACAAGGTTTCGTTTGTCTAAAGAAACTGCTATGAATGTATTGGAGTTAATTGAAGACAAACTGGAATTCCAAAGAAAATACCTACCACGAACGAAAACACCACGAAACGTCAATCAAATACCTACACCATGGAATTATTTAATAAATAATAATAATAATAATATTTTTTTTATAATTCCATGACCTACACAAACAATAGAGAAATAACCTGGCAAAACCAAATATTATGCGCTTGCTTTAGAAACTTATAGAGAGAACGACAATTTAATTTGTTCACATTGTATTGCTACTTGACACATTATACGACCAGTAGAAATTAGACGCATTTCCGTATAGTAAGAGTGATGCACGACGACACTATTATTTGGTTGTATTACAAATTGAATGAACGTTTCGCAATTCATTCAGTTAACGGTTGATTTAGTAATGGCTTGTTAATTTTACAATGTAGGATCTAGAATAACTTAACAACTCTGTTAATTTTAACAAGCCATTACACAACAGACGATTAGTTTAAGTTTGGTGAAATTAGGTCTTAATTAATTATGATCAATTTTGTGTCTATTATAAGATTTATAAGACCTCTAAAGAGCCCTGCGCACCTGTCGCTTAATGAACATTTATAAAAGCTAAACGACGCTTAGCTAACAACACCAAATAAGTCGTAAATTTTTATCTCTGTCTATGAAAAAAATGTACTAAAAACCAAAAAATAATAAAATAGATACAGTCGTGGGAATTATAAACATATGCATAGACTAGACTAAAATAAAACCGTGGGGCACATTGAAATAACACAACGATTGTAGACAATTGATGTGCCCACGATTTTATTTTAGTCTAGTCTATGCATATGTTTATAATTCCCACGACTGTATCTATTTTATTATTTTTTGGTTTTTAGTACATTTTTAGTACATTTATCTTAAACATTGCAATGTATGTTTAACATAAAACCGTTTAAATTAAAAAGTTTTTTACCTATTTTTATTTTCTAGTTTTTAGTTTTTATTTCGCATTATTCTCTTTTAAAACCTAAGTTATCCGCCATTTTGTAGAGACCGCCATTTTGGATTTTAATTTTATATAGTACATTATATTCTACTAGTTGAGCACTTTCATTTGATACCCATATTGATGGGATTGATAAAACCTACGTTATCCGCCATTTTGTAGCGGCCGCCATCTTGGATTTAATTTTTTTATAGTATATTGTATTCTGCTTGTTGAGCCCTTTCATTGATACCCATATTGATGGGATTAATAAAACCTAAATTGTCCGCCATTTTGTAGCGGCGGCCATGTTGAATTTATAATGATAATGAATAAATATAATTGTATTGTCACCAAAATCCAAAGTGTATACAAAATTTCAGATTAATCGGTTGACAGGAAGAGGGTGAAATTTGATTTACTAAATTTGACCCAAGAATGAATGAACCGGGCTGAGCTAAATAAAACCGTTTAAAAACCGTTTAATAAAAATGATGAATGTCATCTTTGGAATAAGAAAGTGACATTTCATTTATTTTTTTTAATTTTATTGACGCGCTTTTTATCATACAGCCAGTTATTTGTTCATACAATGTCTGTGATCGAGTGTTCTATCGAACCAGTCACCAATAATAACAAAAAATTAACTAATATTTATTTTACATTTTTATGAAATACATTACACATACATTACTATAATTCAAATATTATTAAATTATAACAAAGCTGCACATGAAACTTTCCCGCACATTTCTTTCAAGACGTCCGTTTTATCGTTTATATCTCGATTAGAGATAAGTCCACCATTGTACATTTGTACATATTCTTTCTTGTATATTTAACATTATGTCCAATTGTGCAATAAAGTTTATATATATATATAAAATGTACGTGTTTGTTTGGCAAATTCCACACAAACGGAATCCCCATGCCTGTCCGTCCGTCCGTTCGTTAGGATGTCACAGCCACTTTTTTCCGTGCCTATAAGAGCTATGGAAACGTGGTAGTATTCAGTGAACCGCATTAAAATTATCATACTTTTTTTTCCGTCAGACCCATACATGTGGGGCACCCATACATATCTATGGATAGGTCTTCAAAAATGATATTGAGTTTTGTAATATATTTCTTTTCTAAACTGATTTGTCTGCGCGAGAGACGCTTCAAAGTGGAAAAATGTCGTCGTCCCCCCCGCCCCCGTAACTTGTATTTATATTACCATGCAAACTTCCACCGAAAATTAGTTTGAACGAGATCTAATAATTAGATGTGCGCGAGTCCGACTCGCACTTAGCCGGTTTTAAGTTTTAATAGCACAATTAGCTGTGCACGCGTTTCATCCTTGGGCGACGGTCGAAAATCAGTGATCTTGTCGTCAGACAACCACACACCGAGCCTAGACCGCTCTTGCTGCTGCACACATACATACATACATACACTCACGCCTTTTTCCCATGGGGGTAGGCAGAGATTACGTCTTTCCACTTGCTACGGTCTTTACATATCTCTTTCGCTTCATCTACTGCACTGCACTGCACTTCTCTTCGCTGCACACATATGTAAATTTTGTCTTTTCTGTGTAATATGTATGAATGTGTGTGTTGTGTCAAAATAAACTTATTATCTACTACCTGACCCGTGCCCACATCGTTCGGCATAATATTAATAACCCCGAAGCGAGCATGAACGCGAACCGAATTAAACCCGAAGCCATCCGCTGCTTTGGCCTTCACACTTGAGTTTACTTATATTCATAAAGATTCATAATTTTTGCTAATATATGACTAATAAATATGACCTAATCATTTAAATTATTTTATTAATACATATTAGAAATTAAATTACTATACTAATATTTAAAAAACTACTTTTTGCAACTTAAATATACAAGTTAGACATATGCTGTCGTTGACTTTTTTGTTGGCATTTTCAAGCCCGCACATCTTTTCTCTAGAACTCTCTCTCTCTTTCATAGTTACTCGTAAGGCAGCGTTCGTAAGAAACGCTTTCGACCGTTTTTTCTCAGATTCACTTTGCAAAACGGACTACCACGTAAAAGCCTTTTTATTTTTCGGTTTTTATATAACCCATGGCCCTCAGCAACAATGTGGCTTTCTATTGGTGAAAGAACTTTTAAAATCGGTTCCGTAGATCCCGAGATCACCCCTTACAATTTAACTAATGCACAAACACACAAACTTTACTTCTTTATAATATTAGTATAGACTAGCGGACCCGACAGACTTCGTCCTGTCAAAAAGATTTGTACAGTGGCAGTTTTTTGTTCCTAATTATTTTATAGATGATGTCGCATAGCCAACCAAATCGCAAAAAAAGTCTAAATGACCTATTACATTTTGTGGCTATTCAATTTTGGAACGTGACATTAAATCCTCCAACGATGTATTCTGTGCTCCAACGCACGCACGCACACTGTTTTGATAGATATGATTGAATTTCAACTATATGTAGCGTTAATAAAGCGCAAATTGTCTCTTTGATGTTAGGAACACACCTTCATTGCTTAGACAACAGTGAGTGCTTGCAATATGAACTTTATACAATAACAATAAAGCTCAATTCGACTGTACGTTTTAGTTAGAAAACGTTTGCATGGGAAAATAAAAGGGCTGTTTTTAGGGTATTTCGATAATTATTCGAATTTTCCACATTGTAAAAACCCTCCTTGAACTTCAACGAACATTAACAAAAAAAGAATTGGCCAAATTGGTCCAGGCGTTGTTGAGTTATGAGCTTACCAACACATTTTGCGATTCATTTTTTATATATATAAGATTATAGATTAGTATTAGTATAGATCGGGTTCTGAACTGTCAAAATGCAATTAAATTTCAAAATGGCGGATATATCATCGATAGACGTGTGATATGTTGTTTTCTTGTCAACGTTACGGGCTGGTCATCGATTCTGTAGCCTAGGGGTCGATCATGGCATTTACACGCAAGCACACTCCAGACTTCACATGTTAACCTTAAAACAGCTCTTATGCCGAACGTAATAGCGGCGGTTTTCGTAGTTCAAATGCGAAGCTTACGTCGCTCTGACGTTCAACGTATTTACTTTTTTTATTAACGGTTTAACGATTAATCGACTCATTTAGTTAATGGTACCAAACTATGACCGTAACAAATACGAGTACAGTGACGTCAAGACAATAGACATTTAAAGAACAATTACTGATTACGGGCTATTAATCATTTTTGTGGAAAGATCTAATTTGAATGAGGTATTTTCCAAATGACAGATTGATGAGTTTTCCAATTTTTGTCACAGATGGCGTTACTTTTGTTAATACATTATTCAAATTCATTATTCAAAAATACTGCTTGTCGCGTAACATTTAAGGTACATTTTCTAATTATGTAATTATTATTAGTGCTCGGAATAGGTAGTCTATACTAATATTATAAAGAGGAAAGATTTGTTTGTTTGTAATGAATAGGCTCCGAAACTACTGGACCGATTTCAAAAATTCTTTCACCTTTGGAAAGCTACATTATCCCGAGTAACATAGGCTACTTTTTATCCCGGAAAAATCGACAGGTCCCACGGGATGCGCAATAAAGGCTTCGCTCAAAACTACTGCACAGATTTTCATGCGGTTTTCATCAATAGATAGAGTGATTCTTGAGCAAGGTATTGCGGTATTTTTTATCTTGGAAAAACGGATAGTCCCACGGAAGCGCGATAAAACCTTCGCGCCATAAATCGACTTCCGCGCATATGTAGCCGTGGGCAAAAGCTATGACCCTTAACCCTCCATAGACCCAATCCCGAAATCCACGCAGGCGAAGCCGCGGGCAGAAAGCTAGTGTAATTATATGTAGGTACTTGCAGAAAGAAAGTCAATGTAAGCCTAACATGGATAAACTTTGTTTTTTTTAGGGGGTAAATGCGACCTTATGCACCATGACACAAGGCTGGCAAGGCGCGGCCGTGTGTGGGGCTCTCCGGTCATAGAGGACCGGCCTACCCACTAAAACCCCCCAGATTTCTCTAGGCCCATACGGGGCACATGGCGGGGTGCGCTTAACCAAACGCTAGTCGAGCCACCGCCAAAGGAGGGACAGTCCCTCATGGATGAACTTGACACGTCCCATGTCCCATGGATAAACTTAAAATTTTCTGTTTTTATTTGCTAATCGTTTCTTTACGCTTTTATTGTAAAATTTAATGTTTACAACTTATTATTACAATAATAAGCCAAAAGATGAAATACTATTTTGAAAGTTCAATATAATATTTTTACAATCTCTGAAAATAGTAAGTTCCCAGGCATATCCATACTCGACACATTGTCACCACTGCGCATCCGACCTTGACTCGGCCCAGCACACGCTGGCGGAGTGCCCCGCGTGGGCCTCCGAGCGCCGAGTCTTGGTCGCAGAGATCGGGCGAGATCTGTCTCCGCCGGCATTGATTGCGGCAATGCTGGCGGACGAGGGAGGTTGGAGGGCTGTGGCCTCCTTCTGTGAAGCAGTGATGCTCCAGAAGGAGGCCGCCGAGCGGGGTCGGGAGATGGCCGATCCCGCTCGAAGAAGGCGGCGCCGGGCTCGGTAAGCAGCTGCGGCGCCGCCGCGGGTCGCCGGCGGGCGCGAGGAAGTCGCGACTGCTACGGCGACCCGGGATGGACCACGCCCCTTCCGTGGCCGGGGGCGTCGTCGGTGGAGGAGACCGGGGGAGGTAGTAGCCTCCCCCGAGGAGGGCTCCCCTCTAGGCAGGGGAGCGGAGGCTGGGGTTCCCGGAAGTGGCTTTATGTTCCCGGGGGCTCCCTACACGCCTGAGGAAGGCCATCCCTGAGGTTTTTAGTGGGTAGGCCTCCCCCTTCTGGGGAGGAGCGCCCCACATAACCGCCGGCTCGCCACAGCCGGGGTATGCAATTTAAAGCATTTTCCTCAGGGGAACAAAAAAAAAAAAAAGGCATATCCATACTATTGATGTCACAAAATCGTAAGTACATAAAATTAAACTACCTATTCCGAGCACTAATTACTATTTTCACAAATTTTGACTCATCTTGGACATTAGCGCCATCTGTGTTCTATTTTGCCAACGACCTTTTTAAAATCGGTTTTCAGGTAATCCCTCATATGAATAGTCTGAATAATTTCTAACAAGATGATTCCAATCAGTAAATTACTAAAATAAGTTTACAGTGAAGAACGGTTTTTTTTTGCATTAATGACATGACCTGAATTCAGATGAGATGAGACTACACAAATAATTAATGCACTTCTAAAAACCCTTTTAAAAAGCACTACAAAAAGTGGCTGATGGCAATTTTTTTTGTTTGGTTGGTGTCTGTTTTGAACCTTACCTGAGGTGGTATAAGGTCGTCAAATTTGAAAACACAGAGCAACAACTAAGCTTCTATTTATTATCTATACTAATATTATAAAGAAGTAAAGTTTGTGTGTTTGTATATTTGTTAAATTGTAAAGGGTAATCTCGGGATCTACTGAACCGATTTTAAAAATTCTTTCACCAATAGAAAGCCACATTGTTGCTGAGTGTCATAGGCTATATAAAAAACCGAAAAATAAAAAGGCTTTTATGTGGTAGCCCGTTTTGCAAAGTGAATCGGAGAAAAACCGTTTCTTGCGAACGCTGCCTTAACTATGAAAGATATATTTTTGAGTTCTAGAGAAAAAATGTGGAGCTTGAAAATGCCTACAAAAAGTCAACGACAGCGTATGTCTAACTTTTATATTTAAATTACAAAAAGTATATTTTTTAACATTAGCATAGACAATTTAATTTTTTATATTAATAAAATAATTCAAATCATTAGGTCATATTTATTAGTCATATATTACGAAAAATTATGAATCTATGAAAACAAGTAAACTCATCGTCGTAAGTGTGAAGGCCAAAGCAGCGACGGCGCGCGATGGCTTCGGGTTTAATTCGGTTCGCGTTCGTGCTCGCTTCGGGGTTTATTAATATTATGCCCAACGAAGTGGGCACGGGTCAGCTAGTTATTTATATTGTCGCTCAATATTAGGCGTCTTTAAAAGACACCGGCTTGGAAGGCGTGCGAAATTTAATGGCATTGCATGGAGTATACCAACTGGGTCTAATCTCTATCTGCACAATGAAACATGCAGCTAAAGAAAAGAAGAGTAACTATTGTCAAAACGTTTGTGGACTATCCACAAACATTTTGGTGCATTACGATTTTGGTGGTAATGAGAACCGGGCTATGGAAGAGACTCCGGTCACCTGCCTTCTTATCATTAAAGACCGTGTCTTATAAGGACCCAAAAATCCCAGTCAATCCGCGTAATACTGAATATCGTCGACCCCAGGCACGTCCTTTTCTGACCCTCCCGACTCATTGACGCTGGCTCTTCAAGCCTTGCGAGAGGCAGCATCTGCGCGCCATCCCTTAGTTAGTCCATACTTCGCAGCTTGCTGCACATGCACGAGTAGGCCCCATCACTTCAAGGCCGGACCCACTTTGGCGTTACCGAGCAGTCTTTCGCGCATATGTCCTCTTCGGAGGGCAGCGCCGACGTGCCCTCTAATGAGGGTGCGCCGACCATTCCGTTCAAGCTATAAGGCCACTAGGGCCAAGGCTAGGCTGAGTTTAGTCGGTAGGTCTGGTGGGTCGAGCCGCCTCGATTCACCAGGAGTCCGACATAATCAACGCATCCCTGCTTGCCTGTTGCGTTGGTATCCATGAGGATTCTCAGCCTACTCTCATGAAGAAAAAAAAAGAGGACCCAAGACATAAAGCAACATAATAAAGTTAGTTCACTCCACGCACCCTTTCATTAAAGCCCACTTGATCACCGGTAGCCTGATGCAATATATAATAATTACAATATAATAAAATACAATATTTAGTGAAACTATTTGAATATGACACGGAATAAAGATACAAATAGTTATAAACAAAAAAAATTATCTTTGCAAAACACGTATTATATAAGAAAAATATATTATTACATAATGAATCATAAATTGTTAACATATGGACCGTATATTTTCAAAGTGGTGCAAGTCTATTCTTTTTTGTTTCGAGAAAATTAAAGGTTCTATATTTGTTACATAATAAAAATACAGGCAAATCATATGAGGTCTGGCATTGTTTCTGTTGTTTTGATTTGTACGAAACATGGGATTTTTTTCAGAAATTAAACACGGAATAGTTATATATAAAAAAGTTACATTAAATTAAGGAAGAGTTACTTGATAGCTCATTTTTCTCAAAAATTGACTTATACCACTACCAAAATAGACGGTCCATATATTAAAAAAGTAATGACACACCTATTGCCGCTTCACGAAAACTGTTAAATAAGAAGTAACAAAAAATATTCCGTGCCAGTTATCTTAATAAACACGCGAGAAATAAACAAACTCGTCAACTTAACACCATAGATAAGATAGAGAGAACGCCATAAATACGTACTGTAGAAAATGCCCACGTAAAATCCGGCGACTGCCACCACCACCTTCATAAAGTCATTGGTCCGGTCAAAATCGAATTTGTTTAATAAGTCACTCATAATGTAAGTTTTCACGGGACCGCCCGCGGCGCACTGACTGTCCACCATGATAGCCGAAAGCGACGTTATCTGCGTAATTCGCTTTTAATGCACCGATAACCCCAGACCGGCTAATTGGCATTCACTCGTTGCATGAAAAGTTACGATAAAAAAAACGAATCCCACGCGACGACGGGAGTCGTGTACGATTGGCGCGACGTCCCGATAAAGAATGTTACTGAAAGCGTTCAATGCGCGTATCCGCACCACTGTATCAAGTATCGCGATAGAAAACCGAACGATAACACGGGCTTAAAGCGTGTGTCAAGTGAGCTTTCAATGTAAGCTCGTAGCGGAACGGCGAGACTTTTTAACGGACTTCAAAACAGGATGTTATGAATTCGATTGTCAGTTTGTTTATAAAGAAAAAAAAGAAAGAAAGACAAAAATTTAATCACAGTGACACATACGATAAATAATTCACATAATGTAATATAAACGTATGTAATGTAATATAAACATGTGTAGTATAAATGTAATATAAACATAAAATAATTCACATAATGTAATATAAACAATTTATCTATTACGACACGGTTATTACGTGAATATTAACTTGATTATTAAATTGTTTTTAAGAATTCTTCTTAAAAGGGTATCAAAAATGATTCAGAGATTTTTAAGAAAATCAAAATAATAATAAAAATGTCATGAAATATAATATTGTTAATTAGTTAAAATTCAAATTGCAATTATTACTTTTCTTAGCAATTTTTTCGCGCAATCCACGTTTAAGGTACAGTTCTCAACCTGGAGACTGAAATCCAAACTTCTCGTCGGTTTAGTTCATCGGGTTAATAAAAAATATATACAATTTAACATTTATAGCTAGTGTTACCGCGAAGATTTCGCGATTCAGTATTCGGCATTACTTGACCTTTTTTTATATTTATTGAATACCGAAAAAAATAGCTAGTATTATACGAAATTCGACGAAAGGTCGTCTAAATACTATATATACATATATATTTACAAACAAATAACTAATGAGTTCTAAATAATCAATAGGGTAAATGACAACAACTGAATATGCCTATTTTTTATTACATAATTATCAAAGTTGCGCCTTTCTATCTCATGAACGTAAGTCAATATAGAAATATTACTTTAATTTTGTATTATATTGCATTTAGATTTCTAAAAAGCGTACATTTATTTTTTACAAAATTCTAATGAAACGAATACATTTCTAACTTCCTCACATTAAATATAACATTATTTAATATAGAAAGTATATCTATAAAGGTACAAATAACAAAGCTATTGGCAATTTTGTTTATATGCTCATACAAATTAGGCGACTTTAGTCGCCTAATTTGTCATCTATCCAATTCGATAAGTCATTAGTAAATGGCAGAATCGATCCCGGGCCTCTCGATTCATCCGGTCATTTTTATTTTCATCATTCATTCATCAGTGCCGAGACCACAGTGCCACTGACGCTCATCTGAATAATAAATTATCAAAATGACCTTGTAAAATGAAACTATCGAAAATTAATAATCCTTCATTTTTGTACTAAGAGTACTCGTACTTCGTGACCAGCTTTTGAAGGGTCTGTACCCAAAGAGGAAAAGAAACCCTAACTCCTGTAACAACTCCTACCCCTTATGAACCGAAGATGATGTATTTTTGTAGCTGCTTTAACAAGAAACACTGAAAAACACACAATATGTATGAATTTGTGTGTGTGTAGTGCCGAGCTCAAGTCTAGCGCACTATTTTTGTTTTTGTTAATCTATGGATGACGTTGTTGTTTGCAGTAGTAGCATGCATAGATATGGACGGGAGGGATCGACACATTGCCACCACTGCGCATCCGACCTCGACTCGGCTCAGCACACGCTGGCGGAGTGCCCCGCGTGGGCCTCCGAGCGCCGAGGCTTGGTCGCAGAGATCGAGCGAGATCTGTCTCCGCCGGCATTGATTGCGGCAATGCTGGCGGACGAGGGAGGTTGGAGGGCTGTGGCCTCCTTCTGTGAAGCAGTGATGCTCCAGAAGGAGGCCGCCGAGTGGGGTCGGGAGATGGCCGATCCCGCTCGAAGAAGGCGGCGCCGGGCTCGGTAGCACAGCTGCGGCGCCGCCGCGGGTCGCCGGCGGGCGCGAGGAAGTCGCGACTGCTACGGCGACCCGGGATGGACCACGCCCCTTCCATGGCCGGGGGCGTCGTCGGTGGAGTCGGTGGAGGAGACCGGGGGAGGTAGTAGCCTCCCCCGAGGAGGGCTCCCCTCTAGGCAGGGGAGCGGAGGCTGGGGGTTCCCGGAGGTGGCTTGGTGTTCCCGGGGGCTCCCTACATGCCTGAGGAAGGCCATCCCTGAGGTTTTAGTGGGTAGGCCTCCCCCTTCTGGGGAGGAGAGCCCCACATAACCCGGCTCGCCTCAGCCGGGGTATGCAATTTAATGCATTTTCCTCAGGGAACAAAAAAAAAAAAGCATGCATAGATATAGTTAACTAAATTATACTTCACATATTGTAACTATTTGTTATCTCTCAATAAATAAACAGAATAAAACAAATAACAAACGCGTTTTTTAATAAATATAAACAATGTTCCGTACATTGCAAAACGCGGCAAAAATTAATACACGTTACAAAACAATGAAGACAACCTAATTCTAAGTTTGCAGCGTTTTACTTTTTTTTTTGACAATGTTATTAACAAAAACACTTTTCACCCCTTTCCGTACACCCCAGAGCACTGCAAAATCACACGGTAAGGTAGTCACTAATTTCTTTCGGGTTTCAGGCTTTAATGACTGGCCTATAGGCAAATCGTGAGGGCGAGCGCCCCTCAGGCGAAGAGCGATGCAGCACAGACCCATAAAAGGGGCCCAAAAGCGCTTCAAGAGGCGCGGGAAGTCAAAGTACATTTTAATTATTATGGGTTATGTAGTTGACGCTGCTTTAGTTATATTTGTATCATTTTCACACATTTACACTGCCTTTATATATACGGGAGAATGATCGGGAATAAATATCGCGTCTCCCCCTTCCCAGTTCGGATTACGACGGGGAACATACATAGAAGCGGACGAATGCCGGAAGTACCACAGAAGGCTCCTGCAGACCTGCCTGACTGGTCGACCGAACAGAACAAATACTGGCGTTTCAATTCTTCTTGGACCAACCCCAGCACAGTTCGTGATCCTTCTCAATCCCAGCAATAGAAGTGTGCCGTCGTGCACACTTTATTGATTGACTGGGATAGAATGCCCTTGTCATTAACTCTGCCATTAATACACTTTTAAAGTTTGTGCAAAAATGTTTAAATCTATACTAATATATAAAGCTGAAGAGTTTGTTTGTTTGTTTGTTTGAACGCGCTAATCTCCGAAACTACTGGTGCGATTTGAATAATTCTTTTTTTGTTGGATAGTCCATTTATCGAGGAAGGCTATAGGCTAAATAACATTACGCTATGACCAATAGGAGCAAAGACAGAGCGGTAAATGTTTAAAAAACGGGGAAAATTATTCATTTTGAAGGCTTTCTTTGCGTGCGCTGCGAAAAACGGTTCAAGATACACAAAAAATATGTATGAAAGAATTATTCCTCTATACATGATCTAAAAAAAAGTCCGCGACGGCATATGTCTATCTTTTAAGGTTTAGTCACAATGACCGTTTTTATGGTACCAAATTTGGTCGAAATAATTTGTTTAAGTTGTATCAACATAATAATATTAATCTTTATTCAAATATAAATATAAAATATGTTGTTGGTTAACCAAAAATCTGCCGGAAGTCACTATTCCACGCGGACGAAGTCGCGGGCAAAAGCTAGTAAACAAATATACTCACGAGCAAAAGTAAGGAATCACTTAGAGGAGTGGGAAGGTATCCAGCAAGAATCAATCCAAAAGCTGATTTGGTCAATGAAAAATCGCCTTCGAGCTGTTATTAGGGCTAGGGGAGGAAACACAAAATATTGAAATGTAATTTTAAGGCCAAATAATTTTTTCATTAATTATATTTTTTTGTTTTCTCCATTCATTATTTTTCCTTGTTTTCCTAACTCATTCACTCAATCCGGGATAGCTCCTTAAATACTTGTGTGATTTATATGAATTTGGTATAAATTTAAAGTAGATATAAATTTAACAGTTGAACCTTTAAAATGGTACCATTTTTATTATCCTATAGTAGTTACTTAGTACTCAAGATCGCGTGGAATCGATTCCAACTAAGTGATTCCATGCTTTTGCTCGCGATTGAAGTGTCGTGATTTAAGTTGCAAGAACCAAATATTTAATAGATTGGTATTAATGTATGGCGAGACCAAATATGGCGCGAGGAATTGAACAAAGTAGAAGCATTTCATCTAATTGCTGGCTTGACCTTGGGCGATGAATTGGTGATGAATAACAACAATAGGCGATATCACATCCCGTTTAAAGCGATAAATGGTCGGCTGCTGACGATCGAATGCGGGCTGTCTGCCAACTTGGGCGCACGACGGGTGAACGAGCTATCAATTTAAAACAAACTGAACAATATGTTTGTTTACTGGATAAATTAAGAGATAACCAAAATATATAATAACGAATGCCATTTTTAACTGATTTAACA
Source organism: Scirpophaga incertulas (assembly GCA_036419045.1). Lineage (NCBI taxonomy): Eukaryota > Metazoa > Arthropoda > Insecta > Lepidoptera > Crambidae > Scirpophaga > Scirpophaga incertulas. Next base: position 43,454,302 of record CM071626.1, on the reverse strand, counting down.
TTGAAATCGCTACAATTGCAATTGAAACGGATATTAATTCGTTTCATCGAAGGGCGGATCCAGCTTTGGCGCCCGAGGGGGTTCATATAGTCGCGGTAAAGTCAAGAACTTATTTCATTTTGATAACAATAGAAACAAATAAAAAGTAAGTATTTTATTAATGTACGTAAGTACTGTACTTAAAAATATTTATTATTTACTAGCGGACCCGACAGACTTCGTCCTGTCAAAAAGATTTGAACAGTGGCAGTTTTTTGTTCCTAATTATTTATAGATAATGTCGCATAGCCAACCAAATTGCAAAAGAAGTCTAAATGACCTATTACATTTTGTGGCTATTCAATTTTGGAACGTGACATTAAATCCTCCAACGATGTATTCTGTGCTCCAACGCACGCACGCACACTGTTTTGATAGATATGATTGAATTTCAACTATATGTAGCGTTAATAAAGCGCAAATTGACTCTTTGATGTTAGGAACACACCTTCATTGCTTAGACAACAGTGAGTGCTTGCAATATGAACTTTATACAATAACAATAAAGCTCAATTCGACTGTACGTTTTAGTTAGAAAACGTTTGCATGGGAAAATAAAAGGGCTGTTTTTACAGTTTTTTCCGATAATTATTCGAATTCTCCTCATTGTAAAAACCCTCCTTGAACTTCAACGAACATTAACAAAAAAGAATTGGCCAAATTGGTCCAGGCGTTGTTGAGTTATGCGCTTACCAACACATTTAGCGATTCATTTTTATATATAAGAAGATTCCCTTATTTTAGAAGTTACACACAGTTGACGTGTTTACCACATTGGAAGCGTCTCTCCCGCAAGCTATTCAGTTTAGAAAAAATATGTATTAGAAACCTCAATATCATTTTTGAAGACGGAAAAATGGGGCTGTAACATACGAAGGACGGACAGACATGACGAATCCATAAGGGTTCTGTTTTTTGCCATTCGGCTACGGAACCCTAATAAAAAGGAAGGAAATTAATCAGTAAGATATGGATCACGCCCCTTCCGTGCCGGGAGCGTCGACGGTGGAGGAGACCGGGGGAGTAGTAGCCTCCCCGAGGAGGGAGGGGATATTACATATACAAAATAAGAAATAATGTAAATATTTCTTACACTCACACCAATTAGCCTAGCCCAAAGTAAGCTCTGTAAGGCTTGTGTTATGGGATCTAGGGCAACGGATAGACATACATATATTATACATATATAATATATTTGATATAAATATAACCCAATAACTAAGGCACAAATGCTCGTATCCATACACAAACATCTGTCCAAACCGGGACTCGAACCCGACACCTTGAAACCGGTGTACTAACCACTCGACCACCGTGGTCGTCAAAACACACATATATATACATATCCTATATGTATACAACACAAATAACATACACAAAAATAAACATAAAATGTTGAACCTATCTTAACAGCTATAAGACAGAAAAAACATGTTCTCTTCGTGAGCACAAAGAGCTATGGCAGATTTTTATTCACTATTTTTGAAAGCGTCTTAAGAACTCACAGCATCCAATGATTATAAAATATTCATAAACTATTTTTTATGATTTTGGCACATTTAGGTAAGGCCAGGTCAAAAAGTAATTAATTAAAAGTAACTATTTTACTTTTCCGGCATGACAATGTTTTAGTACAAGGTTGCCAGATCAAATAATTATTTTTTGCAATATTAAAATCATGAATATTTGCTGTAACATATGAGGTTTAAATTGTTTATGATTATAGCTAATGTAATTTTTGGTTTAGTGTATTTATGTTTATATAAATTTTAAATTATTTAAATGAAATTCTGTATTAAAAACCCTTTTAGCAATTAACATGAAAATGGGCGCTGGCTTAGAGACTCTTATCCAGAGCTATCAAAAAAATACAACGTTTGACGTTTCGTTTTTATTTTTCATCACTCCGCCCCCTTGCGCCAACGCGCAACGCTCGAGTGTGTTCTGTGTGTTTTCGCTGCTTTTCCCCTGTTTTCCTTATAATTTTTGACCCGGACTGCCTAAGTACTCTTGTTTTCGCCACCAATAATACGACTCGGACTGTGATATTGCTTTTGTGACTTGGGTGTGCTTAAGGATTCTGATTTGGGCCTGTTTCTTGGATATTGTTGTTTATAAGGTTCTGAAGCCAAAATGAGTGGTCGCGGTCGTAGCCACGGCAGATCCTCTGTGAGCACACGCATTTTGCGTGTTAATTGTAACATATGTATTAATACACTGAATCTGTTGCGTTTTTTGTTGTTGTTGCGCAAAATAATATGGTTAATAAAGGCATAACCTATAAATCTTCTATGCAAAATTGCTCAAAAACCTGGACTCCTTAAATTACGATTTTATTTTCATATTAATCAGCAATACATGCTCTTTTAAACAAGGTATATTTCATTTTATTTTTGAATAAAATGATGTATGGGAAGCTGCCATAGCTCTTTGATTCTCATGTCAAAAATATTCTTATGAAAAAAGGTTATTGTACTGTCAAGGATTATTTGAATGATAACAATGCTTGGATATTACGAACTTGTTTGAACTTGTAAAGGAAGTTGGGTTCAGACTATTTATCTCCGACCAGCTTCCAATTGACGACTCTAGAAAGACAGGGAGAAAATAAAATAGCCGTTCCTGATTCTTTCCAGTACTCGTAGACTTGTGAACCAATGGCGTAGCATCTCTGACGTGAAAAAGAATCCATTTTTGATCTTGATTTTGGTTGAATTTGCCTCGTACGTAAGATTGCCACAATAAATAATAAGAAATCATAGTGGAATTTAATTTATTTAACTTCAGTATTGCCAGACGAGTTTCCGAAACTTACTCATAGATGGAGTTGCATTTGCAATCTAAAAATATAACAATATCCACAAATCACTTTTTTCACTACACTAGAATCTGACTACCGAAAGTAGGCCCTGGAATTTGGAGAACTCCGAGTGAAAAAGTGATTGTAGCAATCCTGTTTGAAGCATTAATTTTTGATTTGAATCTCAATATCTTTCGCTATTAGGTATATTTAATTACCACATGAACAGAAAAGAACTCAACTGCAGTTGTGATTAAGGCGCCGTAAAACCAACCTAGCAGTTAGTCAAACGTGAACGATTACCAGCGCACGTTTAAATTAATATGCAAAAAATGCGCCAGCGCCGCCGTAATGGTGGTCGCCAAATACATTTTAATGTTAGTTGTTGCATTCACGCCGCGAATTCAGACTTAAGACAAAGTTAGCTGGCGACTTACCAATAAAGATTGGGCAATCGGAACGGATAAATAACAGTTCCTTAACTATAAAATTGCCATATTTTGCCGTTTGTATTTATAACTTATACCATTTTTAAATTAAGAGAAAGAAAGAAAAAAACTTTTATTTGGTACACAAACAATATAAACTTAATATTTAGATACAATGTACGTACCAAAGAGGTCCCCACTCCGCAAAAGGTCGCGACATCTACGCCACGACCACGGATATTCTATATGGGGCCTGTTACATATCTGAGGCGACACTAGCCCAGTCACAAGCGGAGCCGTTGCTCAATACAAGCCACTCGAAACGCCAATCGCAGAAGAAGCCGTGGGCACCAACCAGTATACACACTCATACGCACACATATAAATATATACATACATACATATACGAAGGTGAATTGTGTATTTAGTTCAACTAGACTGAGTATTTTCCTTTTACAAAAAAGAGCGATTCGTGCTATTTACTGTTTACGGGCTTGTTACGAGTGCATTGGCACCCTATACCATATATATGTTAAATAATCAAACACAATTAGTCAGAGACCCCCCAAGAAGTCCCGATGTCGCAACACTCCATGTAAATGTAACAATGAGGACCAGCACAGGTGTCTTTGAGCTCCAATCGCGGTGGCGAACAGACAGATCAATCGTTGATCACTAGTAATAAGCCTAGTTATAGTTTATATTGTAATTAATTAATAAAAAACTAAAATTAATAACTTGTAGTTTTTAAAAAACGCCTGTCGACGGCCCAAAATCGTAATTGGCTAGAGAATCCCTAAAAGAATTGTTCAAAGAAATTAATATTTTAACTTTAGCTAGTCAATATATATATGATAATTTAGTTTTTGTATATAGAAACTATAATAAATTCAATAAAAACAGTGATCTACATAATATGAATACTAGAAACAAAAATAAACTTGCCGTTCCAATGTTCAGACTCCATAAAACTAGCTGTTCGTTCTTGGGGAAATGTATATCTATGTTTAACAAACTTCCGCAAAGTGTCATTGATTTGCCTTTATATAAATTTAAAATCCATATCAAAAAGACACTCATGAGTAAAGGTTATTATAAAGTAAGTGACTATCTAAATGATCACACTATTTGGGAATAGGGACACAATTCATAGAGCCATGTTTGGTAACAACATTATTTATAATATTGTATTATTTTTATATGTGTATGTAAACATACATACGACTGTAATCTTATTAGGTTTGATTGTATCTTATATTATATTGTATTTTTATATTATATTATTATAATTATTAACATTGAAAAGAGGAGATAAAAAATAGACCTTCAGAGTTTCTTGCCTGTTCTTCTCGAGAAGGCTCTCCCAATTTCCGAACAGGTGTCGAGTCAATATTTATTTTTTTTCCTTATTCGTACGTACGGACAAGGTTTTTGTTTTTTTTTAAGCTTTTTTTTGTTTTGTTTGTTGACGTCAATAAGTGCCTGTAAAGGTCTATGTTGAATAAAGATTATTTTGATTTTGAGACATATATCTGTATCCTGCTACTTTTTCTCTTTTTTGGAGCATTAATGCATGCATTTTTAATTTAGCTTTGAAAGTGTTGACTATGACTGTATATGTGTTTTGCATTACTTTTTAACCATAAAATGCTAGTTTTGGTAACAATTAAATCTCCGAAGGATATTCAAAGCCAAAAGGGTAACTGTACTATTGGGTATTTGTAATAAATTATTAAACACAAAATTCCCTAGACATTGGCCTGAATTAACTAACACCACTCTCATAAATATTTATCGAATTGAAATTTCAAATGAAATTTTCCACGGACTCAGGTTATACGTAACCTTGCTAAAGACCTGGGAATTTCTAGAAAAATACGATCAACACACCGCCTGCAGCGTAAGCACATCGTCCATTAAGGCAAACCGCACCTGCGTTAAAGTATCGATCCCTCATCGCGTGAGGATGCCCTGCACCTGTCCTGATCGCCGTCCAGCCGCTGATGCGTCATATGTGTCCTTGACATATTCCGCGAGTCATTACCTTCAGACGCTGCACATTATTTATTAATACACACGGCGCATAACTGTATCACGACAAACAAGCGTACGCATTTATAAACACTGCAATAAAACGAAACATAGGAGTGACAAAGACAGAAGATGTACTATGATCCTCTTTAACCCGCTCTCTCTCTTCCCCGTATCTTCCTCAATACTCCTCGTGTTGTTTTCAGTCAGGAATTCTTCACCTAAGATTATGGCACGCACAATGCAGGCGTCACGTAAAGAAAAATTGGAAATCATTTCCTTGAGTTAGCGCTTAGCTTCATACTTATAATATGTTCATTGTCTTCTTCAAATACGTTTTAGATATTATAAATAAAAAAATTATAACACAAATATTTCTGACACTTACACCAAATAATAACAGTTCTCTTTTAGTAACGATGTATCTGCGCTTATTACTTAACATAAAATAACATAACCCTTTATTGTATTCATAAAATACACATACAAAAAAAAAAGAAAATAACAAATGTACAAAAGGCGGCCTTATTGCTAAACAGCAATCTCTTCCAGGCAACCTAGGACCAGGGAAATATTAAAAGGAGATTTAAATATAGGATGGGTACAGTAATTGGACAGGACAAAAGGCTTTAACTAGTTTAAGTTAAGGAATCTTTGACAGGAAGTGAACACGGACTTGATTCTTAAAGGACTCCAGCGTTCGCGCTCCCCTAATACCCTCAGGGAGAGAGTTCCACAACCGGACGGCATAAGCCGAAAAAGAATATGAAAAATAGTCGGTACTTCGGGGCGGTATATCCAGAGTCAGATTAAAATTAGAACGCAAGGCACGACATGACGAATGGGATCGAAAAGAGAACAAAGATTTAAGGTAGGATGGAGATGTTGGAAGGTACAAAATATTGTAAAGTAGGGATAAAACATGTAAGTCTCTGCGTTGGCGAATAGGTAACCATTTCAGTTGAAAGCGACAATTAGAAACATGGTCAAACCTACGCAGATTAAAAATGAACCTGATGGCTACATTTTGCAGCCGCTCCAAGCTGTCAAGTAGTTCCTCAGATAAATTATTCCACGCAGCGTCAGCGTTAGTCAATCAAGGAAAGCAAGAGTGACGGAGCTAACACTGTCTTTGTAGCTATAGGGAGAAAGCTTTTACTTTTGAAGATACAGCGCCATGTTTGCGGCGCTGTCGCGGGTCGTTCGAAAACGCTCCACACAAAGTACACTGCAATCGTGACATCAAAATTTACTAGTCGCATAATTTGTATGAGCGTATAAACAAAATTACCAATAACTTTGTTATTTGTACGTTTATAGATATACTTTCTATATTAAATAATGTTTCATTAGAATTTTGTAATAAATAATTGTACATTTTTTTTGAAATCTAAAAGCAATATTAATACAAAATTAAAGTTAAATTTCTATATTGACTTACGTTCATGAGATAGAAATTGTCCAACTTTAATTGATATATACTTTATTGCCATAATTAGTTACAAAGAAAAAAAAAGTAAAAAAATGTGGTTCAGAAAGGTGGACTTATCTCTATTAGAGATTTCTTCCAGCCAACCTGTGAGTGTCTACGGAATGCTACTTATAATGAGTAACGTCAAAGCAACCAAAACTGTTAAAATTATTCATAAGACAAACAAATATAAACCATGAATATACATACAATACAATAAATAAATAAATATATATATATATACATACATAAACATATATACATACATGTAATGCTATAAATAAATATATACGTAAGATGATGATGACAATGTGACATTTATGACGAGTTGCCAACTAGCGCCTGAAAATGTTGCTTCAGGCTACGTTTAAATGCATGAACGGACTGGCTCTGTTGAACTATAGAAGGCAGATGGTTCCACATTTGGGCAGCACGAAAGCTAAATGAGTTGAGCAGGAAGTTTGTGTTGCACTTAGGCAATTCAAGTGTGTCCGAATAGCATTAATAGCATTTAATAATTAATATACTTATACTAATATTATAAAGAAGTAAAGTGTGTTTGTATATTTGTTAAATTGTAAGGGGTAATCTCGGGATCTACATACATACATACACTCACGCCTTTTTCCCACGGGGGTAGGCAGAGATTACGTCCTTCCACTTGCTACGGTCCTTACATATCTCTTTCGCTTCATCTACTTTCATAACATTCCTCATACATGCTCGACGATTGCGGGTACTTCTGACCTGGCCTTTTTTGAGGACACTTTCGATTTGTTCGAAATATGTTCGCCTAGGTCTTCCTCGTCCCGTGTCTCCACTCACTCCAGCTTCTCGGGATCTACTGGACCGATTTTGAAAATTCTTTCACCAATAGAAAGCCACATTGTTGCTGAGTGTCATAGGTTATATAAAAAAAGGAAAACCGAAATATAAAAAGACTTTTACGAGGTAGTCCGTTTTGCAAAGTGAATTGGAGAAAAAACGGGCAGCGGACGGCGCGCGAAGGCTTCTGTTTAATTCGGTTCGCGTTCGTGCTCGCTTCGGGGATTATTAATATTATGCCCAACGAAGTGGGCGCGGGTCAGCTAGTTATATAATAAAATAAATAGGCATATTCAGTTGTATTAGTCGTGTGCCGATACTCGTAAAGTCCATAATTACATTCACCGACTGAACCGTGATGGTTACCAGTCTTCGGCGCCACCTGCAGTTAACATTTTGATAGAAATGACTGTAGGTATTGGTATTGTGTCTCCCTAACCCTATTAGCCTAGCCCAAAGTAAACTCTGTAAGGCTTGTGTTATGGGATCTGGGGTAACGGATAGACATACATATATTGTACATCTTATTCTTATATATAAAAATGAATCGCAAAATGTGTTGGTAAGCGCATAACTCAATAACGCATGGACAAAATTGGCCAATTCTTTTTTAAAATGTTCGTTGAAGTTCAAGGATGGTTTTACGGAGAAGAATTCGAATAATTATCGGAAAAACCCTAAAATAGCCCATTTTTCCCATACAAACGTTTTCTAACTAAAACGTACAGTCAATTACTGTTATTCATATTGCAAGCACTTACTGTTGTCTAAGCACTCTTGTTGTCTATCAAAGAATCAATCTGCGCTTTATTAACGCTATATAAAGTTGAAATTCAATCATATCTATCAAAACAGTCTGGGTGTGTTCGTTGGAGCACAGAATACATCGTTGGAGAATTCAATGTCACGTTCCAAAATTGAATAGTCACAAAATGTAATAGTTCATTTGAACCTTTTTTGCAATATATTATTTTTTAACCACCACCCTACCACCAGGGTGACGGCTCTATATATATATATATAACAACCATGACTAAGATATAAATGCTCGCATTCAACACGCAAACATCTTCCCCCGCCGGGACTCAAACCCGGGACACGACACTTTGAAACCGATATACCAACCACACTGCGGAGGTATAGAGTAGAGTGTATGTTTATTTGTATGTACACAATTTGTTTTCTATTACAATATGGTAATATTACATTTTGGCACTTCCCGTAATACTAATAAGGACGCCTTTTATGTTTTTGTCTATTCATCATCCTCTTGCTCATTTCCCATTATCTGGGGTCGCAGTAGATCTTTTTCTTCCATTCCTCTCTATCAGCCGTCATTTCCATGCTTACTCCTTTCATTCTTATATCATTCTTCACACAATCGATCCATCTTTTATTCGGCCTTCCTCTGCCCGTGTATACCTCCACTTTCATATTCAACATTCGTTTTGTGACATGACTTTCATCCCTCCGCATCACATGTCCAAACCATGCTAATCTATTTCCTCTCACTTTTTCTACCACTGGCGCTACTTTCAGGCTTCCTCTTATGTACTCATTCCTTATCTTATCCATCCTTGTCACACCACACATCCATCGTAACATTCTCATTACATATATGCAATCTATTTCATCCTTCTTCTTGACGGCCCAACATTTACTTCCATACATGACGACAGGTCGGATGATCGATTTGTAAATTTTCCCCTTCAGCCTTATCGGCATTCGGGGATCGCATGTTGTAGCTGTAACCTGTCGCCATTTCATCCACACTGCGTTAATCCTATCACAGCACAGATATTCAGTTTTGGATCTGATGATATTCAGGCCAACACTCTCCAGGCTCTGTTGCAACCCCGTCAGTCTGCTTTGTACCTCGATGCCCTCTTCCCCGACAAGCACGATGTCGTCGGCAAAGATCATGCACTAGGGTGCCTCCTCCTGCAGGTCCGACGTCAGAGCGTCCATAATCAGAAGGAAGAGGTAGGGACTCAATGCCGACCCTTGGTGCAGCCCTACAGCCACACCGATACTGTCCGTGGTTCCCGCGGCAGATCGTACACATGTACAGGATGCTCTGTACATAGCATGGACCAACCTCACATACTTCCCAGGCACACCTTTCATCTTTAACGCCCACCACAAAACCTCACGGGGAACCCGATCGTAAGCCTTTTCGAGGTCGACAAAAACCATGTGCAGATTTTTGTGCACGCGCCTGTACCTTTCGCACAATTGGCGTAAAGCGAAAATGGCTATTGTCAAGTATTATTGACCAAAGAGTTTTGTTCGGCCGAGGTGTAATAAGCAAAAGCACACCGTTCGCATATTTTAAATAAGAACGAATGGTACAGAGGTCTGTAATGACAAATGTAATAGCATCTTTCGATTATATCGAAAATATATTTACGCTAAATGTAATACAGGCTATTGTCTGCACACTTCGGAAATATATTTACGCAAAATGTAATACTGGCCATTGTCTGCACACATTGAAGACATATTTACGCTAAATGTAATACTGGCCATTGTCTGCACACTTCGGAGATATATTTACGCTAAATGTAATACTGGTCATTTTCTACACACTTAGGAGACATATTTAAGGTAAATGTAACACTGGTTATTGTCTGTACACTTCGGAGACATATTTGCGGTAGTAGACATGTTTAAGAGATGTGTTTTGGAGGACCTAGACGGCGTGAAACAACACATCAGTTGCAGAATATGTATAATTTAATTGGGAGCAATTTGTTTTCAATCAATTGCCATAGGGAACCATTAACAACCTCATCGATAGCAAAAATAATCAATGTCGATAAGTTTTAAACAATAGAGGTAAATTACAAAATTCTTTAACAATAAATTAATTTTGGTTAACAATTTAATTTTGTTTTGAAAAGTTTAGTTTATTAGGTGCCTAGATTTATTGTAAATGTGATAGAATATAGGTACACTTAAATTGTTGAAAAAACAAAACAGATTGGATTTTTTTATAAGAAACGATAACCAAGAGTTTTACCTATCCATGGTTATAAAAATGTAGAATAACTAATCAATATAATTTATAGAATATATAACATTAAACATTTTGTTAAGACTTTTGATGTGTGTATTTTCTCCGATTTATATTTGATTTACATCTGTAGCCCGAGTTCACACACATTTTTGTATCTTTTTCATAGTCGAAGGCAATATCCCTATTTTTGTATTGAATATAACATCTTTGTTCGCAGGAGATCAAACTGAAGAATCCTTACAAGGAGCACAAAATAACTTCTCAAGAATGTTATATATGGACGACCTCCGTAGCTGACCGGTTAGTACACCAGTTTCAAGGTGTCGCTGTTTCATCATGCAAGCATTTATGAACTAATTATTGTTAGTAATATACTCGTATATTACTGGCAAAAAAATTATATATGTTAAAAATTCTTCTTCTAAAAAAAACATTATGTAATAGTTATGAGAGTAAGAAACATTCATTTATTTATGGGTACACTTGTGCCAAGTAGTTATTTTGTATTCACTACTGCGTGTATTTTAAGATGATTTTCTGTCACAAACAAAAGAGCTTTGATTGTACCTAGCAACAAACATTTCACTAATAGCAAGCAGGCAAAGAATTTCACAAATTGTATTTGGTTCCATACCTACTATTTGTAATTCAATCACAGTGTTTTGTTTGTCTTTATAACCCCATTCAATTTTAACATTATAAAAATAGGGCCAAGAAGTTTAAGTTGGACAGAACATCCAAAGAAGACAAACCTCACCGAGGATAGAGTGAAAAGTCAAAAATATCCTGTTGGTAAATCAAAAAGTGACCATCAGGCACGTATCTGAAGTCACAGGGATGTCCTAAGGCAGTATCTAAAGAATCTTCCCAGAAAGAAAAAGGTATTAGCACTTTGGGCACCGAAAATGTTAATTGACGCACAAAAGAGAAAACATTTTTTTAACATTTTTTATATATATGGATCTTATATATTTTTTATATATAAGATAATGGACATAAATTCAATATTCATTATCATTTTGGACCACCACTCATATAAAATAAAAAAATGGCTTATGAGCTTATTCTTTGTGAGAGATTTCTACCATTTTCTCAACAAGTGTAGAGTAATTTTTTTCCAATACATAGTTAAGTGGCTATTTTAATTATTTTATTTTGAGATTATTATTTTCTCTGAAGGATGTTGAATAAAGTATATTTTAATCTAGTAGTAGCTGTGACATATCTAAAATAAATCTAATTACCACAAACAATAAATAAAGGAATTATAACAACTTTTTTATAAATACTTTTATCTGATACTCCTATGATAAGGAAGAATCCTGCTGCAAGAGCAGTTTGCTTTTGTATATTTTACAACTGAGCACTATGAATTTTATATCTGCATTTTGTTTATAATGGAAGCCCAGACATAACTATAAATATTTTTATTGTTACTTAAGATAGATGAAACTGAGTTGCTTGCTTGATTCTGATATTTTTATACAGGACCAATACCTTTACTGTTAGTTTGAGAAATCAACAGAAAAAGAACAAATCTAATGACTTGAAATGCTACTGGGACACTTTGCATCTAAAAATGTTAATGAAATTATGAAATAACATATTATGTGTTGTAATATGACAAATGGTTTTTGACAAAACAGTAAATGAAAGATAATATGCATTCAGTTTCTACTGAATCAGTTTATTCAGTAATAAACCAACAGGAAAAGGATCAATATATATTCTATGAGTAATACCCATTACTTTTAAGTGCATACTGACACGACATTGAATGAAAATCTGATCGAAGGTTACAAAGGAAGAAACGTTTTAAAGGTAAATGTAATTATAAATAAAACTTACCAATTCTCTCATAGATGATCGATGTGTAGCGTTCCACAAAATTTAAAATATTGCTATGAAACAATGAATCCATTGTTTCAACAGCTGATCACCTAATGCAATTATAGATTGTAAATTAAACTGTTAGAAAATTAACAAATACTGTTAATATTAATAAGAAGCTTATAATTTATGGGGCTAAAATAAAAATCATTGTACGGTTTTATTTAATAGTTTTTAGCAAAGTTACACAGCAAAAATGCAAATATTGATTATTGACATATCGATCACAACAAAATTGGACATTGACAGCACAGATTAGTATACTATTATTGACAGTGCTCTCATTTTTTTATATTAGCAAGACAGAGGAATTTATTCATGTAAATCTTAAAATCATGACGAACTTACGTAATGATTTTAAGATTTACACAATTGACAATCATTTAATGTTTTATAACTACATTTGACATTGTAGTAATTCTTCTTTTAAAATATTTTGAATAAATTTGATATAATAAAAGCAAAGATCGGGTTGTGTGGCATAATTTCGTTGCTTTTCAATTGGAAAAAGATGTCTTTGTCTATTATGCGATTTGCACCCAATGAATAAAAAGAAATGGTCAATTTAAAAAACAGTCATAAAATGAATATTTCAACGTGTTGGTTCCACGTAAATATAATCAAATGCACTATATTAAAATGATAAATTGTATATAAAATGTACGCAAAGTCCGATAAAATTTATCACACCATGCTATTAAGGCGCAGATTTTGTAAACGCCTTTTTTTTATGGTGGCCGTGTTTGCCGTATCATTTTATATTTCAGTGCTTTTATTTGGAGATTTAAAAACTCCTAGAGTGATAAAATTAACCGATCTTGATCGTTGCCCAGCCTGTTACGGTGTTACCGTATGTCCCGAACTTTATTCTAACCAGATTATCATGGAATCTAGCCGCGATTGGCATCGTCTGTTCAATGTAAAAAATATATTTTATGGGTATACAAAATCTAATCGCCGAGTAGTACTAAAGAAATTAGCTCATAACTGGGAGCTGAAACAATTTGATCAAAATCTATGTAAAACATGGAACCTAAGATGGAACTGTAAACCAATACATATTCTTAATGTTTCAAATATAGAAGAAAAAATTATGAATATCATAAAATACAATGTTAGTTCGCCTGATACAGAGCCACGTAAAGGATTAGTATTGTGCCCATATATAAAGAGTTTCTACGATTTAATTTATCCTGTTTTGTACAACAAACCTTCTAGTAATAAAAAGTCAGACTTCATTAATTTGTGGACAATGCTGAGTATAAATCCTGAACCAATTATTTTACAGGTATGTAATGGCATTAGTAATGAATATAATCATGAAGGCTTATATATTTCACAAATCACCATATATCTTAATTTTTTGTTGGAATTAATCTAAAACTATTAGTAATAGTATTTGAAAACAGTAACTTCTCCATTTTACCTATAGTTGGGGATAATATTAAATTACTGTATTTCATATAAAGTATGTAATTTTGAATTGGTATAATTTTTTAGATAATACCAAAGTCAAAAGGATGGCGTGTTCCCGCTTTTGGTGGTGTTTGCGGAAGGCTCGAGGTAGTGGCTTATGAAGGAGAGCCCCTTTCAACATTGCGCCATATAGCATGGCATCGTAGACTGAAATATGCCAATGATATACTTGCTGCTGCAATGGACTTCACTTTTAAACATGACAGGTTCGTATTGCGAGATATGTTGATTTAATTTATACTGTAGTAGAAACTTTTAACAAAAGGTTGTTGAGGCAGAAATGTTCATAAGTGGCAGGAATATATCATATAAATACTATGACAATAAATGTGGCCTTGATTGGCCTCTCATTTGTGGACAAAAAATGTCATGAAGATTGCAGAAAGGCCCTATATGAGAGCCCCTTTGTCTATAGTATTTCTTAATAATTATAAAAAATTTATAAGTTGCAAAGTGATATTTTGTAGTTAGAACTCTCTATGGCTTATTGGATTTCGATGATGCAACCTTAAAAATATGTTTTATATTTTAATAGTCATAGCCATTACAGTATTCTAATAATTTGACAGTTGACAACCTCCATAGTCAAGTGGATAGCACACCGGTTTCAAGGTGTCGCCATCTCTGAGATCCCGGGTTCGAATCCCGGTGGGGGCAGAATTGTGTGATGAATGCGAGCATTTGTACCTTAGTCATGGTAGTTGAAATATATTTCAATAAAAATTATTTATATATGTATAATATATGTATGTCTGTCCGTTACCCTAGATCCCATAGCACAAGCCTTACAGAGCTTAGTTTGGGCTAGGCTAATTGGTGTAACAAATATTTATTTATGTATTAATGGATGGTACTATTTATTTGAATAATTAATTAAATTGCACTAACGGTGGACTCTCCTAGTTTACCAATCTATACTTGACCTCTTAGTATTCATTAGGGGCCATCCATAAATTACCTCACACGGTTAGGGGGAGGGAGGGGGTTGACGAAGTGTGACATTGTGTGACAAGGGAGTGGGAGGGATCTTAAATTTCATGACGTCACATTACAAAATCTATTAAATCAAATAAGCTAACTGTTAAAACACATACTTTAAATTATTACTATTAGTATGAAAAATGCTGTAAATATTAACTTTTATTGTAAAGTCTGTATACTCTCATAAATAAATAAAGGAATAGTATCTTCTTCTATCTATTGATTAATCTAGGGGTACTCCCGAAACGTACCTACTATTTTTCTAATTGATTATAGTAGGTGATTTTGAAAAATATAAAAAGAAAATCATGAAATGACCATATACTTATTTAATATAAGTAATCGTTTTTTGTTTCGTTAAATGATTTGATGTAAATTCGAAACCGCTTTTATCATTCAATAATTTCTATAATTTCAAAATTTGTGACGTCACACTAGGGGGAGGGAGTCTCACAAATGTGACTAGCTGTGACAAGGACGGGGGGAGGGGCAAAAAGACACGAAATTCGTGTGACGTAATTTATGGATGACCCCTTAAGGTCATTGCTAAAAAGAATATCAATGACTTTTAGCTTAAACATTGAATTATATTATTCTCCTTTATTTTATCCTTTCATTTTATATTTACTGTCAGAATGCTACTCTTTTATAAACTGAAAGCAGCAATACAAAAAAAAAGAAAGAAAGAAAAGCTTATGCCCTATTTTTCCACTTATACCTATTAGTAGATTAGTAGTAAAGTTTAGATTACTTAAATTAAATGCATAATATCAAATGTATTTAATTTGCTAAAAAGAACCTGGTCAAATTGCAATTATAAATTCTATTTAATACTTAATTTCTGATATTCATGTTAATTCTTATTTTTCTGCATATGACTGTAGTATAGAGGTTTTTATATACAAATTTGTATGGAAACTTACTTTACATCTATTAAGTTATACAAACCCTAAAATTATCATTTATGCTGTTGATTGATACCAATATGTATTTTATCTTTTCTAGATTTCGCTTCTATTTCATGGATTGGTCGTTGGATAATATAGTAGTTAATGAAAATGATGGAATAACTTTTATTGACCTTGAAGATGTTGTCGTCTTGGACAAACACATTTCACCTGGAAAGGATTTGCCTGATTGGTATCAGCGCTATGCAAGAGAATCTATGGGATCAGGCTTCACATTTTCCATAGAGAATATGTGTAAGCACCATCTAAGTGATCATAATATATGGGCAGCTTGTTATTTACTGGCAGGTGATGAAAATCCATTGTTGTATCCAATACCAAATGAAGTTAATGTATCAAGACCACATTTTGACAGGCTTTTAAACAAGTGCTTAAATGGTGATGATAGATTCCGCACTATTACAAAGTTACAACATGTTATAACAGATATGCTGCTAGATGAGAAGATTATTGGATTTGGGGATATTAGATGATAACTGATTATTGAATTTGTGGAATCTCATGGAAATCTATCTTGCTTATTTAAAAACATAATTTCGAAAGGAAAACCTGGAAATACACCATAATTAACTATCAATAAGATATGGAAATATATCAATCATATTTAATAATGAGACTTTTTGTAAGTGTTTTCTGAATATGTTTTTATTTTTAAAATGTACCAAAAATTATTTAGTTATTTAATTAGCTTAGTTTGTATTGAAAATTGGTTGTGAAATATGCAAGCCTTTATATTGTAGTAATATTTAGCAAATAAAAAACTTTATGGATTTAATGTGATGGCTTTTATTATTTGATGCTTTTCAATGATTCAAAATCCAAGTTTGATTTGTGCGTATTGCCAGTGATAAAATATGGAATCAATTGTCCCACACAAGTCCTCTATATCTTCTGTCATCCATCATAAAGTACTATTTTAGTTGAAATCATTTATGACCTGAATCAATTATTCTGAAAATAAGAGCCATAAATTACCGCCAAACCGAAATTTGAGATGGGAGTTGAACTCTGAACTAATGATTCGACTCTATAAACATATTTCCAAGTCCCGGATTCGAGATATACGCCAATTTAATACTGAATGTATTAAAGAAGCCATAGGCTCCAAAATTTTCAAATCTCTCTTGGACAGTCTCCTGACGCAACTGAACACATATCTATCTGGGCTTGAGGTCAAAACCGAACACTTCTTAGGACAGTTTTAAGCGACTTCACGACCATCTGTTATTGAGGCTTTAGACCCTGAGGCCTCAATTAATCCGACATTTCACCGTGAACATCCCGGATGTCATACACTTTTTAGTGTGACTCTCTAACAACAAGGCACGATGGTGATGATGCAATTACATCTGAGCTCTTGAAGGTGGGTAGACTCGTCTCACGCGCAGTTTGACGACTTTCATCCTTCCGTATAAGCCGGACACCCAAAAGCAACTATAGGTTTTATATAACTATGTCAAAATGTAGGTTTCGGCTTGGTTGGGTACCAACCAAACATGTACTTATATCAAAAGATAAAATAGATAAATATTCGAATTTCCCGCTAAACAGAACCAACCCAGAGTTGCCGGGGGCTGCCAGTAGATAGAGCTACATTTCTCTATATCTTTTTTCGTATGAAGTTGTCGTTCTTCTCCGCCAGGAGTAATAATGTTCTGTACCCAAAAGTCTACAATACCATAGATCACAGACATTCTCCGTGGCAGCTTAGAGTAAATTATATTCTTTGATACAGAAGACCGAAGAATTTAACCTGCTACTAGAATTTCGATTCCGAGTTGTAGACCGTGCTTCAGTCTTTTCTGAGGTACTATTATCTTTACCAGATTACCATCCATTGTCGACATTGAGGTACCATTATTACCATCGATAGTCTATGGATATATCCAAATGCTTAATCACTATGAAAACACCTCAATATCGGTCCGCCTTTAGGACCAGAACTCAACACAGATACGACTTCAGCGAGGTGAGACCCGTATGCAATATCGCCGAAATTGTACACAGCTGCCCTGGTGGATATTTAAACTTTTGGAAGGGACAGGGCATCAATATCAATGATGAGAACATGACGCACTCTTAGAAAGTCGAAGGCTTTACACTGGAAATTGTATACGCGTAAGATTATCTGGAACAAATAGTCCCAGCTATAATGGTCGAAATTACAGAAAGAAGTCAATCAACAGACCTACCTCTCTTGTTTTATTACTGTTTTCCTTTAAACTTCTATTTTTATAAATGACAATTTTGCTAGAAAGAATTTGTTATTTTTCAAAGTTCTAAATTTTTAATAAGCCTATATTTTGACTATTAAGGAAATTGGTTCAATAAATACAATAATAGGAATCACTAATTTATTCTCATAAAAAATACAAATTTTAGAAATTTTATGATGCACTGCGCTGTAATAATGGGTATATATTTTGTTTCCAAAACGATGATACTCTTGTTAGTAAAGTTGTTATATATTGATTATCACTTTGAAGTATAGCGATTTCAACTTTTTTGTCTTTTGAAAATCAGGTGTGCAACACAAAAGAACCCTTTCTTTATATTGGTGACATACATTTGTATGTTGCACTTGAGCCTTATACTTTTCAGCAACTACACCATTATTTAAGTATTTGCACTTAGTTGTCTCACTGGTTGGGCATTTAACCTCAATCACAGCATCAGATGTCATCCCATCTTTGACAGACAATTTGGTGACAATTTGGTGACAAATAAAAAACAATATACCCTGTTCGCTGTCTATAAAGAATATATAAAAAAGTTAAAGAGCGGAAACCAAATCAGAGAATAAAAAGATACCAATTAAAGTTTAATACGATTGTAGAATAAATAATGACAAAGAATATTGATGAAGGGTGAATTAACATAAGAAAGAAGAGAGTTAAATTGACACGGCTTAGGGATATAAGGGGGAATGACATCATACAATGAATATGAATATTTTGTACAATCGAAAAATATATGATCAGCCGAACCTTCGTCCAAACCACACTCACATAGGGAGCTGTCCGTTAGAATATTACAAATCAATACGTGCAAGAGCGTCAAAACGGAACATTAGTATTACACTATCCCATTGCGCTTTGTACATAATCTGTGAACTTTTCGGTGCTCAAAAGTATTAGCGGCAAAGCTATTATTCCAAAAAATAATTTTAAGCCATGCATTGCATTACTGTAGTCTTATTATTGTTTATTTGGGTAATCTATGATTAAAACATAGATGGATTGTTAAAGTAGTTTTACTCGTATAAAATAATAGTTATTACAATATGAGTGGTTCGGAGAGTGATGGAGAAAATTTTACTTGCTATGGAACGCCATTAGATCCAATAGATACAGGTATTTATTTACCCTTTCATACAGTTCATTCTATTCCAAATAGACAATTGTGTATTTTATCTAAGGAATTTTAATTTGTGGTTATAACAACATGGATTGAATTTTTACAGTGTGCTTTATTTTGGTGATACCTTAAATATTGTTGTCTTCTTTTTAATTGTTCTTGAAGTATTTTTCGCATGTCATAAAACTAGCCTTCAAGTGGAGTCGGCATATCAGCTGCCAATGTTTCTTGTTATGCTGACTGTTTAATAATCCGGAACGCCCTTGATTACTAATTTGTTGAATGTACCTCGGAATAAATGATCTAAATGAGCCACTTTACACTCCCCAAATTCACATTAGTGAAACCATAATATGATCTTGAGCGCAATAGGTAAATATTATCACCCACATTTCAAAAAAGGAACTTAAACATTCATCACACCTTACTATTTGATTCCTTAATTTTGCTTAGTTTTTATGCAATAGCTGTATAGTGAATATCTAAGGGTTTCAGGATTAGAGTATGTAGAATTGGTACTTTGAATACATATTATTAAAAATAGTAAATATTTATTTATAATCACATCTACTAGCTTGTTTAATAGCTATTAAAACATCACAGCAATAACGGCTTTCATTATTATTATTCTTTTTAATTACAGTGTGTAGTAGTTAGCAAGGTGTTATACCTAATATCAGATTATCTAAAAAGACATCAAACTTTTCGCTAAATTACTATTTTGGTTTATTTAAAACTTCAAACACATTACATTCAATAACACATATTCAAATCTTTTAAAACTATTCTGATCATATCCTGAATCATGTTCTCCATATCACAACAAAGCAAATTTTAATCTGTTTCGATTGAGAGAGAGAAAATGATAACACAATTTCAATTTCAATGTCCTTTATATTCTACTGAGTTTATCATTCTATTCATAATTACGTAAGTGTTATGTCAAATACGTATGTATGCTGAAATCGTATCACAGAATCCCCAAGCCCCCACACTTAATAGTGAACTAACTTGGCAAGTGTGGTTGATGCTATGGCAAAAAGAAAAATAAACTTCATTTATAAATCACATTTGCATATCACTTTCATTGATTTAAATTGATAGATAAAGATTATTTTCCTATTTGCAATTGGGAATGGTGCAATTTGTGTATGATCCCCAAAATTGTGACAAAAGTAAAGACTTACTTCAACAATGTATAAGAGACTGTAATTAAAATAGACCCATCAAACAATTGGTTATTTATTCTTACAGTTTTACCTCATGCCAAAAATCCTTGGAAACAGTTTTTTTTTTGTGTAAGCCTATGTCATAATATAGCTGAACCACACATACATTGTGTTGTCTTCAGCTGACATAGATTAATTTACAAATCTATTTATCTTCAGATGAAGTCCCATCCAAGAGGAAATTCCAAGATGCACCTGACCAATATGCAGTCGATGCTAATGGCAAGAGACGGTTCCATGGAGCCTTCACAGGAGGTTTTACAGCCGGTTATGGTAATACGGTCGGCACACCAGAAGGATGGAATCCTGCTTCGTATAAAAGCTCTCGCTCGGACAAGGCACAGATTTCCGTAAGTAACATATTTTATTATCTTAATGCCACTTTATGTTTTTCTGTATAAATTATTTCTTTTAATATATGTAGCAATCAATTACTATTGATAGTTGTTCATGTGTGATTGCATATGTATTTGATTTTGAACTATATATGTTAGGCTGTTACTGAATGCCAAAATATCTTGTGTGCATATAGATGAAATACTAGAAAAACACCTAATACTTTTCTAAAATCTGAAAATTATATTCTTGCCGCATTCAAAATGAAAGCAAAAGATATCAAACGATACCCACAGACATTTGTTGACATATATTTCTAATATTACCAATCATAGACGCATCACAACCAATCGAACAAGCAGACTTTCGCCCAGGGTTCTCAACAATAGATCATATCCACACCTTGGAACAAATACTAGAAAAGTAAAAAGGCCATCAACCTCTCTATGTGGCTTATGTAGACTACACATTTGGTATCAAAGGCATTTCATAGCATAACCCACACCTCTATCTGGAAAGCCCTCAATGTCTGTGGCGTTAGCAAGACATACACCAACATCATAAAAAACATCTATTCTCAAAGTACAAGCAGAATCAAGATGGAAAATAAAGGAGAACAGATTTCAATAGAGAAAGGTGTCAAACAAGGGAATCCTCTATCGCCGAAAATCTTTATAGCAGTACTGGAATGTGTCTTCAGAAACCTTGATTGGAGCCAGAAGGGCTTACACGTACTAGGGCACCTTAGTCATCTGAGATTTGCAGATGATATCATCTTGTTTGCCAAATCTGCCAAAGAGCTAGAACAAATGATGCAATCTCTTGCATATGAAAGTAAAAAATGTGGTCTACAAATGGACGCAATTATTATTATTATTATGTAGCTTAAATCACGTATCTTTTAAGACACGGTCCTTTATAAGGCTTGCGCGGGGATACAGATCCAACGCGTAGAGGCCATTTAAGCCAAATTTAATGAAAGTGTGCGTGGTGTGTACCAACTGGGTCTAATCTCTATCTGCACCATGAAAAATGCAGCCAAAGACTATACCAGTTAGATGCACAGAAACTATTGTCATTAGTGGTTAAAACGTTTGTGGCCTATTGCATTTCGATTTAGGTGGTAATGAAAACCGGGCTATGGAAGAGACTCCAGTCACCTGCCTTCTCAAAGCCTCCTAATTGATTTAAATATGGCAGGTGGTGACTCGCCGCTCACTAAATGGGCCCTCCAAAAAAGCAGACCAATATTGGTGCGAAGAGAGCAACATTGGTGTGAACGGCTAAGGGTGTAGAGAGGTGTGTCTGCGACAGCGATCGAGACGCCGTCGGCGTTATGACATTATTACACTTCCACCCTTCGAGCATCTGCTCTTGCGACTCCACTCTGTCCGGCTGGTTAAGGCAAGACAGAGGCGGGTGGCATACGCCCCCCTGAAGCACATCGGTACCCTCGGTGACGCAACTCACCGACAGCTCGCCACAAGCTGCCCTGAGGGAGACTGACTGCACTGATGGGGCATTTATGGCAGTCAAGGGGCATTAAATGCCCCACCAGCGGGCGATGGGGTCGTCACTTCCCTACGCCTAATTATAATAATTATTATTATTATTAAGCAACACATGGAAGAAGTATTGGCTACATAAGGACATTTTGAAGGGAGATAGTCTCCCTCTCCCATTTAAAATTAAAGAAAATTGTCTGTATAGTAAGTAAGTGTATAGTTCCAAGCCTAACTTATGGCAGCCAAACATGGACATTCACAAATAAAATAAAATCAAAACATGCAAAGATCAATGGAACGAAGTATGCTTAAAATACGAAAAATAGATCAATGGAACGAAGTATGCTTAAAATACGAAAAATACAAAAAACTTGCAGTGAAGACATAAGGAGGAAAACCAGGCTAACAGATGCTCTTGTAGAAGCTTTGAGACTTAAGTGGAAATGGGTCATTTGTCAAGATACACAGACAAGAGATGGTCTCTACAAACTACCAAATGGGCTGCTGGAAAAAGAAGCAAAGGTAGACCACTTAAATGTTGGGCCGATGATATAAAAGAATTAAAATTAAAATTTGTCTAAACTATATTATTTTGAATTGGAATATTATGCAATTCTTTATTGCATTATGTTATTGTGACATTTAATAATTAGACATTACTTTTGTTGAATTTGTGGGTAAAATAACTGAAATTAATTGTTTCAACCTATTTTAGGAATATTTATTATAATTATTCATTATAGTTTGTGTAATTAAAATAAAGGCTTGGTGCCTTTATTTTAATATACTAGCACTTCTGTCTAACCTGATGGTAGCTGACTTGGTTCGGCATTGTCACAAATTGTTTTTGTTTTTTTATTTCCTTCTTTTTTCTTGTAATCAGCTACTATATTATTTAGTTTAATTACATATAAGTATTATTTAATCAGGCCCAACGCCCTGAAGATTTTATGGACGAAGAGGATCGCAGCGAGTTTGGGATAGCACCTCGTCATGTGCAAACACAAAGCGAATTCACAGGACAGAAGCGAAAGTACAAGAGATATCATGATGGGCCTATACCAGGTATGCTATTAAGTTTTGTCAATTTGTGTTGATTTCATGAGACTATGTCAGGGTCTGCTTGGTTACCCCCCATCTTATCTGTTTCAGTCGCAAAATAACACATTACTTACGCTAACACACTATATATCACAGTCGGTACATGGGGTGCCTGTGAGATTGCAGCAAATCTGTAACTTGACAATAACAGTGTATATTGCCAACATGTGACATAAAATAAAAAAAGTCACTATACCCGGTTCTTTTACTGCACATTGAATGCAGCAATGCTATTAATAGGGAAGATAGGCAGTGACTACATTTTATGTTACATTTTGAGAACACAACAAGAAACTTAAGGACACTGACACATGCAGAGTCTGCGAACAAGAGCGTGAAACACCAATACACCTCTTGTGCTACTGTGAACCGCTGATTCACAAAAGAAACAGACACCTGGGGAAACACATCCTTGACCCAGATGAAATAAAAACAATCCGAACTGGGAACATCCTATCTTTCTTGGTCAGTGCCCAGTTAAGGAGCTACTGTAGGGCCTACATGGAACCTACATAGGAGGCTGGTCACAATAGATCTTAATAGGTCGCAGTGACGCACATCAGCCCCGACTTACATGAAATAATAATAATAAATACATTTTGAGAATGTACACCTGGTTTTTGTAAGAATCCCATTGGAACCAAATATACTATAGGCCACGGTAGTGGCCATGGTTTGTGTGTTTGTTGTTTGTTTTTGGTTGCAATAAAAAAAATAGTGAAGATACGTTTTCTCAAATACTTCGTACTTGCGTAGCTGTGATACATAAACTTGTGTTTGTACTAAAAAAAAAACGCTTATATATATATCCAACCAAACGAAGAATACAATTTAGCGATATCTTGGGGAAATTTCCTTTGAAATACATCAGTTGTTTTTTTGTCAACCACACTATGAAGCGTGATCGAACAAACGGCAAAAATTGACCATTCCCCGGTATCACTACTGGTAGCATGCAGAAGGCCCAAGAGGCTTCTGGCATTCTGCGAAGGTCTGGGATGTTTGAAGTAAGAGAGAAGTCAAGCACAGGACACACAATAGCCCATTTGAGACGTTAAGTGCAGATAAATATCCAGTTAAACTAACCAACTTGTCGACTACTTGGTTATATCGGGTCATTCAGACTATTTAATAGAGCTGATACTTCAAAACGTTGCCTTCAACTTATGTTACGAAAAAAACATATGCAAATAGCCACTGGCTTAATTGTTTAAGTAAATTGCAATTTTTGGTTGTTTTATATTAAGTTGCATTCAAATGTCCCTTTTAATTCTTTGTTCCTAAGGTGTATTAGGTAAATGCAAAATTTTACACCAAAGTGTAAAAAAATGTTTGTGTCTTCAAAAGGTGAGCCAGTCCTAGAGCAGCTACTCACAGCGGTGCATGAGACAGCTGCGGTGAGGATGTTGCGACAGATGGGCTGGAAACCAGGCCAGGGCACAGGAGTCAGAGTCACGAGAGAAGAGAAGAGAAGAATCAAACGACAGCACAAGGTCTATGGATGCTATATGCCGCCAGAGATGAAACAAGTAGGTTCTATGCACAGTACATAAGCACTATTTTAGCTGCACCTTTGATTTCTAGTGATTGAGAGCACTGCACTGTGTCCTTAAATTTCATGTGTATTTGACGTCAATAAGTGCCTGTGTTGAATAAAAATTATTATGAATTGATTTTTAATGTTGATCTTTCTGTCACTTATAGCTGTATGCTAGTCATGGCTGTTAATAAACATTTCTATAAAAAATATTTATCTTATTAAAAAGTCAAGTGATCAAAGTCCTAAGCACTTGCTTGTCTTCTTCCATATGTACATATATATATGTGTGTGTATATATATATAAAAATTTGAATTGCTGTTCTTTAGTCTTGCTCAAACTTGAGAACGCCTGATCCGATTTGGACTATAATTTTGGTCATGAATTATTAATGGAAGTCCAGGGAAGGTTAAAAGGTGAATAAATATGAATGTGTTGGAGATTAAGTAAAAACAACAATTTTCATCAACAAAACTGGTTTGCTCGAAGTAAATATTTCTTTTATTTATCGTTTGAGGCAGTACGAAGCCGGGTCAGCTAGTATTTAACAAAATATATACATTTTTAGTAATAAAATATAATTAAAAGTAATAATATATTAATTTTTATAACAATAGTAAAGTTGAATTGCCTCTTCATAAGTTACATTACAGTACATGTCAATGATTATTTAAGTTATGCTAAGCTTGGTGTTGATTTGAAGATATTACATTCTAAAGTGTAAATATTTGTTTTCCCGTATAAATTATAAACACATATGTACATATGTGTTTACAATTTATACGTGTTCATTATCCATTGAGCAGTCAAAGCAACATTTTTGGCGGCGTGGTCAAAAGACTATTTAGTCTCTTTAAATAAACGAAGCAAATGGCAAACAATTCATACTAATTTAAAAATAGGAGATATGGTCTTATTAAAAGATGATATGGTTCGTTGTCAATTTTGGCCACTAGGCAGAGTAGTTAAAGTGTTTTTTAGGCAAAGATGCCAAAGTAAGAGTGGTAGAAGTGATGACTCCAGACAAAAGGATTCATACTCGAGCTATTGCCAAAATTGTTTTACTGCCAATTACTTAAATAAATCTTATTGCGATTTAATAGATTGTGTTAAGTTCTTATTAATAATAAGTTTATGTTTAGAGTATTCCTAATTAGTTAGTTATTCATAGTTTTATAAACGGAATTGTTTTGTTTTCTTGTTTTTTTTTTATTTTATAATAGGATCTTGCGCGGGCGCAATTATGTAAGTGACATAAAAACTTCTTAATCTTAGTACATGTTCATTTTATAGACTTTTGACGTTTGACAAATTTATTAACTATTCAACAATATGTCATATAGTTTTTATAATAATACAGATTTAATACAATTTGATATGTTTTAATTACGCGGGTTTACACATATACATTTTTGATAACGACATAATTTATTGTAATTACTTTTGATAAAGCTGATAAGTTTCTTGCGCCCATCCTTCTTATCAGCTAAAAGATACGTCCTGAATGGGGGGTTATAGCTTTGTATAAAGTCATATTTGAATAAAGTTAATTTAGATTTTGAATAAATTTATTTTTCTCAAACATGCTTGGATATTTGAGCATTATTATGACAACCTTCTTCGAGATGAATCGAAATTGCTGCACTATCCAAATACATGCGAGCAGCGGCCGGCAAAAATGTATGAAAATCCATATCTGTCGTGTTTTAGCGGCCAAATGGAACGATTTGTTGCTCCGAAAAATGGCAAACCAAGGAGGCAACTTATCAGAGTTTTATATAAATATTGAACTGGCAAAAAAAAACCTGTTTTATATTGAAAAAAACTGTATTCTCAAATAAAAGTTGTGCTTGGTACTACTTAGTTTTAATTTCCGCGCATTATTTGAGAAAAGTACTATACAAGCCTTGGCCACAACTAGGCATTGATGGACTTACGTATGTGTCGGCCCACATGTACACGTTCGTCGTCAATACCTCTATTGCTGGCCCTTGCAGTAATTTTTAAACTTTAACAATTTTTCCAGAGCCATCAAAGTGAATCGGACAGCGAGAGCTCAGGGTCTGAATACGATTACCAGACGCTGTTCGCGCCAGACGACTACGAACCTTATGTCTTGCAGCGCAAGAACGACTGTTTTGGCCTTGGCTACTCGGGCCTGAGCAGGCACTCGGTGCTCGGTGGCCTGTCTGGCTCCTACGGCGAAGGTTCCACGAGTCATCTGATGATGAAGGATAAGGGCAAAAAGGTAATTTTAGTTGCGTTAATCTTGCGTTTTATTTATATTTGATGAACTCTTTAGCCTTATCCCTCCCTCTTCTTTCCTTTATAGAAACACACGTAAGGGTCTTCGGAGCCATCCGTACACTATATCCCCCATTCCACACCGCACTAAGAAATTCCAAGATTCCTTCTTCTGCCGTACTTTCCGCACTTGAGATTCTCTGCCTGCGTATGTGTTTCCTACATCTTACAACATGGGTTCCTTCAAAAGAGGCGTGAATAAGCATCTCTTGGGCCGGCAGAGATAGGGCAGGTATCTGTCATTTCATTTGGGCCTCTTTCAACGCTTACATCAGACGGGAGGAAGACATCTGCCGGGCCTTGCATTAAAATATATATATATTATATATACAGTGTAAAAATTTACAAAGGCACCGTCTATTCATAGTATTCTCGTTGACAAGTTATCTATACTTTTTTTTCCCCTGTGGAAAATGCATTAAATTGCATACCCCGGCTGTGGCGAGCCGGCGGTTATGTGGGGCTCTCCTCCCCACAAGGGGAGGCCTACCCACTAAACACCTTAGGGATGGCTTTCCTCAAGCAAGTAGGAAGCCCCTGGGAACCCCCAGGGGAGCCCTCCTGGGGGAGGCTAGAATACCTCCCCCGATCTCCGCTGCCGACGACGCCCCCGGCCACGGAAGGGGCATGGTCCCTCCCAAGTCTATACTTATAATAAATCTGTAGATAGGTCAATAGGCTTGTTTCCACTAAGAATTAATCGGATGGCTTAGAGTTTCTAGTGATTAATCATGATATGTAGTAAACAAAAAAACAACTTTTTTATTAAAATAATATAAGATTACTAATATTTTTGCAAATTAAAATCGGCAAAATTACTTATTTAATCACGTGACATTAAACACCAATCAGAGAAGTGTGACGTCACGCCTCGCGAAATACACGGTTGTAGTGTAGCTGTACATCATCTATCTAATCTGTGCTGTCAGTGAACACTGAACAGGTTATTTTGATACACTTTGTTTTCACAGACTATTGTTAAATTAATACAGTTTGTTTTAAGTTTAATCTTAAGAGACACGGACATTTGCCATGGAATCAGGATTTACCAAAGCAAACAACAGTAATTTGCCCAAAATTGACGCCGTTATGCTTGGGAAATTTTTCGCAGCAAACACAGATTTTGTATATAAGTAATTTGTTTGGCGTTTTCATCGTTGTGCTTTTACATTGGGGCACTATACAGTATTTATAATAAGAGGGATTCATTATTTATTATAATGATCTCGTCGACTGACATAAACAAACTCGATTGTTTCGCGAGGAGTGACGTCATTCAAGACGCCATGACAGTCTTCGCCTTTTTCGAAGTCAATTATAAGTTCATTTCTAAAAAAGCAAAATACTTATGAAAAAGGCCTATTTTTCTAAAAATAATATATATTAGGGGTAAAATAGATACTAAACTATAGTTTGAAACGAATTTCCAAATTTTGTCAACTAGCCTATTCTATACATCACTACATAGTATAAAACAAAGTCGTTATGCGCCGTCTGTCCGTCCCTATGTATGCTTACATCTTTAAAACTACGCAACGGATTTTGATGCGGTTTTTTTAATAGATAGAGTGATTCTTAAGGATGTATAATATAGTAGAGAAACACTGATAAATTTAGAGGTTTCTAATGTGATGTCGTAAATAAGCACGTATTTTGAGCTTATACATATTGCAAAAACGCTGCCTGAACCCTACGAGGACATTGCACCCGTGCGAAGCCGGGGCGGGTCGCTAGTGATATATATTTCGAAAATAACGATCAGCGGGTGATTAGGGATCGATACTGGTGCCAAAAATGCAATCAGTAAAATTTTCGTCTGTCTGTATAACCGTTATAACCACTCGACGGATTTTAACGAAACTTGGTACTACATCAGACTACAATCAATAGGAGCAGAGCGGTGAAGGGAAATGTTGGGAAAACGGGAGAAGTTACTCCATTTTTAAGCTTCCGTCGCGTGGTTATAGCTACACAGAAATTATGTATGACGGAAATGTTCTTAAAATTATATAAAAAATATCTCACGACAGCATATGTCCATTTTTTATGGTTGATTCACAGTAACACGAGTAACTCCCGATAACTTAGCAGTTTGAAGCTTTCTGATTATATTTGTCTACTCACACGTTTATAACACTCTAAGTCATCCCTAATAAAAAAAAACTAACATTATTAACTATTCCATAAAAAAGAATCATAAAAATCGAAATAGAAACACCAATTTGAAGAATAATTAAAAATGCTACCTAAAATTACGATTCCACACGGACGAAGGGCACAGCTAGTATTACCTAAAATTTATGTTGGGAAATATTTATATACAAAAAAATATATTATTTAATGCAAAGCAACATAGGGCGTACAACGCCAGAGTCGCCTACAGTAACTAACTGGGCGTTTGTGAGAGGACGCAGTTTCGCGTCTCATGTACGCGGTACCACTAGGTTACGGGTACGCCACCACCCCGTTACTGCGTTACCACAACGTTACGAGTGTGTTACCACAACGTTACGAGTGTGTTACCACAACGTTACGAGTGTGTTACCACAACGTTACGAGTGTGTTGCCACAATGTTACGAGTGTATTACCACAACGTTACGAGTGTGTTACCACAACGTTACGAGTGTGTTACCACAATGTTACGAATTTGTTACGAGTGTGTTACCACAACGTTACGAGTGTGTTACCACAATGTTACGAATTTGTTATCGCCACGTCACCGGCAAATGAACTTTAGATTATTGTATTGTTAGTGAATTTTAATGTCGTTAATAAATAAGGTTATTGGACCACTTATTATTTTATAAAGAATCACAAACAAAATTGTAAAACGGATCTTTTTTCTAATAAATAATTCTTAAATTATTGATTTCCCCAGTTATATTTTCTTAGGTAAAATATATTTGTAAAGCCTTTAAATGTACTTAAGTAAATGCCTATTCATATAAGTAATATTTTTAAAATTTGTTTATACCAAAGCGATCAGTTTAATTCTTATTCTGTGAACTCTGCGAAGTGTTAGCTTAGCTTAGCTTTTAAGCGATCGCTGTGTCGCTCATGTGCGATTATATATAGTTCTATCCCAGATGGAAATTATGTAGTAAATAAAATGGAAGTGCCTACCCAACCTTCTTCCTACAACGCATAGACGTGAAAACGTATTAAGAAATAAAGTACACGCGGCACCAATTTAGCATTTGTTCCCTATGTAATAAAACCTGTTTTCGTTAATCTTTGATAGTCACATAAATAATATTTGAAGTACTTCAGATATGCTATTGCGAACGAACTTTTTCTATATATGAACTACGAAAACGACATAAGAGCTGTCAATGGCAATTTAAATTGTTCCATTATTATTACATACAGTGTAACTAAACGCAGAATATAACGCGAATGTTTTATTTAAATCCACATTATTTCAGTGAGGTTGCTTTTGTAACATTTGTGCAGTGGCATACAAAACTTATCACCTTATCTATACCAAAGTTACGTGTTGTTCTTGAATAAAAAATGTACTAAAAACCAAAAAATAATAAAATAGATACAGTCGTGGGAATTATAAACATATGCATAGACTAGACTAAAATAAAACCGTGGGGCACATTGAAACAACACAACGATTGTAGACAATTGATGTGCCCCACGATTTTATTTTAGTCTAGTCTATGCATATGTTTATAATTCCCACGACTGTATCTATTTTATTATTTTTTGGTTTTTAGTACATTTATCTTAAACATTGCAATGTATGTTTAACATAAAACCGTTTAAATTAAAAAGTTTTTTACCTATTTTTATTTTCTAGTTTTTAGTTTTTATTTCGCATTATTCTCTTTTAAAACCTAAGTTATCCGCCATTTTGTAGAGACCGCCATTTTGGATTTTAATTTTATATAGTACATTATATTCTACTAGTTGAGCACTTTCATTTGATACCCATATTGATAGGATTGATTAAACCTAAGTTTTCCGCCATTTTGTAGAGGCCGCCATCTTGGATTTTAATTTTATATAGTACATTGTATTCTACTGGTTGAGCACTTTCATTTGATACCCATATTGATGGGATTGATAAAACCTACGTTATCCGCCATTTTGTAGCGGCCGCCATCTTGGATTTTAATTTTTTTTATCGTATATTGTATTCTGCTTGTTGAGCCCTTTCATTTGATACCCATATTGATGGGATTAATAAAACCTAAATTGTCCGCCATTTTGTAGCGGCGGCCATGTTGAATTTATAATGATAATGAATAAATATAATTGTATTGTCACCAAAATCCAAAGTGTATACAAAATTTCAGATTAATCGGTTGACAGGAAGAGGGTGAAATTTGATTTACTAAATTTGACCCAAGAATGAATGAACCGGGCTGAGCTAAATAAAACCGTTTAAAAAGAGTTATTACAAGAAACAGAATACAAAGTTATTAATATACGATGGTGGTCTTATACCTGTAAAATATCTAAATATATGGCAACAATTTTAATCAAAATATTTATAAATTGCAATTTAGTTTTAAGTTTATCGAAGTCGCCATTGCTAAAAATGTAGTGCCTAGGGGTCTGTGACAACCTGCAAGGGGTCTATGAAAATGGGGGTCCATAACAATTCCAATGTTCAGACTCCATAAAACTAGCTGTTCCTTCTTGGGGGAAATGTATATCTATGTTTAACAAACTTCCGCAAGGTGTCATTGATTTGCCTTTATATAAATTTAAAATCCATATCAAAAAGACACTCATGAGTAAAGGTTAAAGGTTACTATTATAAGAGACACTATTCATAGAGCCATGTTTGGTAACAACATTATTTATAATATTGTATTATTTTATATGTGTATGTAAACATACATACGACTGTAATCGTATTAGGTATGATTGTATCTTATACTATATTGTATTTTTATATTATATTATTATAATTATAACATTGAAAAGAGGAGATAAAAAATAAACCTTCACCCCCTTATTCCAAAACGTGGACTAAATATAGTACCAGGTTTAGTGCTATGTTTAAACCATGAACACAAATAAATTGTATTACAAAACGAAGACTATCGTTAGTCCACGGATCATCTATGGTACTAAAGTTAAACCTCTGTGACCCCTAGTTTATCTTTGGTACTAACCTCAAAATTCAGCAAGTATTGTTATTTCGCAGCAATCTTTTTAGTGTTAAATTAAATAAATCGTTAAAGATGGACATGAACGCAATTGATATCATAGATTTAGAAGATCTGGAAGTCTTGATGATTCAAGAATTTATCGGGGGTGCCGTTTGAAGCAAAATTTTGAGGCAGGTGCATTTTCCAATGTACTTTTAGGCGATAGTGGTTACCCTGGTTATCTGATATGTGTATTGTATCAGGTAAATATATTACTGAATATTTATTTACCTGGAATTATTTATATCTTTTAAATACCAGATGGAACATGAAGTAGATAAGAGAAATACAAGCGTATGGAAGAGATACTGGTCATTAAAAGATATTTTGAAGAGTACCACGGCAATACAAAAATGGTCAATATATGCATCTTTCCAATATTGACATAAGGATGTCAAACCTGGGCCCTAACACAAAAAACTACAACAAGTATGGAGCAGAGTTTGTTGGACTTTAAAAAGGAAGGGCAAAAAAAGGATGTATTGACAGACGGAAATTATATATGGACCAGGAATATCATTGAATGTACTCCAGACTGAATGTGAAAAGGAAAGCAGGAAGACCACACAGAAAGCTGTTAGATGGTCTGCAAGAATTTGCCGGCCCCCTATGCGCTAAGATCCCAGGGACAGAAAAAGCTGGAAATTGTTAGATGAGGTTTATGTATCCAGAAGGGACACTGACAAGAGAACTGATGTGTTAATGTGTTTTGAATAGTATATGTTAAGTTAGTTATAAAAGCTTATTATCATATTGTTGAATATTCAATAGCAGTATGTGAGATAAATGATCATATATATTTATCAATCAGGTTTGACAAATATGACATTAGTAAAATTAAATAAAGAAAGCTATAATTATATAAAATACCTTTTATTTACAAAAACACAAAACAGCATTACAATTAAATTAAAAAACTATATTATTCTTGAAATAATCTTTTCATTGGACGCAAACAATCAAAACTTACTTATCGGCAACATTTTCCCACTCTTTCTTTTTAAAACATTTATATTATTTATACATACATGTATGTATGTATGTATATTAGTTTTAGTCGACTTATCTTCTAATATATTAATAATAGCATGAAACTTTTAAATATTTGGAGGTACGTAAACTGCAATTACAATCAGGACTAACCTTTTCTTCTGAACTCCAATTTTTACCCCTTTTTATCTTTTGTTGTTCCATTTTTTTTTTGTAATTTATTATATTAATTTATTTTACAGAAATTATTACAATGAAGTTAAGGCTCACAACAATCAAATTGTAATCACATCAAACTAAAACGACGATACAAAATATTTTCTGCAATTTGAAATATTGCGCGCCGCATTCCATTTTTTCGTACATACGTCCATTGAATCAAAAATCTCAGTTATACTATTTTACAATAGTGGAACCTCTCGTGCTATAAAAACGTTATATTTTGATGTTATATTACAATAACCTTTACTTTTATATCAAATAATTTCTATTTTGAACTCTGTACTTAAATATAAAAATAAATATTATCATTTTAAACATAACAAATATTTTGTGAAATGGAACGTTACGTCAAATAAGAATGAATGATTCAATGATATAATGACATTTGGCTGTTTTTATCTATGATTACGATTAAACCAGGGACGATCCTTAGTACTAAATAGTTCTTGATTGGTTCGAGATTTGTAATAAGAATGCAATTTAGTCCGAGGTTTAAGTTTAATACCGATTAAACCTAGACTTAGTAGTTCTGGTTTAAACCTGGTTCTTGGAAAGTTTTTGTAATAAGAGGATCAGAGTTTCTTGCCTGTTCTTCTCGAGAAGGCTCTCCCAATTTCCGAACAGGTTTCGAGTCAATTATTTCTTTTTCCTTATTCGTACGTACGGACAAGGTTTTTGTTTTTTTTTTAAGCTTTTTTTTTTGTTTTGTTTGTTGACGTCAATATGTTCCTGTAAAGGTCTATGTTGAATAAAGATTATTTTGATTTGATTTTTTATAAAATTAATCTCATCATACAATGATAGTATCTATTTACTTATATATATTATATTCTAATATAAAGACATACATTATTTATATAATTACCTATGAAATAAAAATATTATATACATCAATACATAGTATAAAACAAAGTCGCTTTCGCTGTATGTCCGTATGTATGCTTAGATCTTTAAAACTACGCAACGGATTTTGACGCGGTTTTTTTCAATAGATAGAGTGATTCTTAAGGAAGGTTTGTATGTATAATAAATGCATAATATAGTAGAGAAACACTGATAAATTTAAAGGTTTCTAATGTGATGTCGTAAATAAGCACGTTTTTTTGCGCTTATATTGCAAACGCTGGCTGAACCCTACGAGATAGACCAAAATAATGTACTACAGTATTGTACAACTTACAAAAATCCACAAAAAAGTCCGCGATGGTATATGTCTATCTCTTAGGGATAACCCACCATAACCATTTTTTCACTGCACCCGTGCGAAGCCGGGGCGGGTCGCTAGTATGTTTATAAAATTTTGTATGTTGTAGGATGTAGGCATTCAATACCAGGTAAGCACAGGGTCTACGCAAAACCGAAAATCATGGCAATCGGTCTACGATACAAAAATGTTTGGGAACCTCTGATGTAGAGGTATAATTTTTCTAACGATTAACTTTGACTGTAAGAGTTTACAGATCTTTTTTTATAGCGCCATTAATAAATATTTTTTTTTATTTATACATTTATGATTTAATTAATATTTGTTGCATAAATAAATATATTTAGATTAGATTTGCCATATATTTAGAGTGAACGTTTGCATTTTTCATATCACTCGCTCAAGCGCTTACAATATTTCCTACCGTTCAAAACTAAAGTTATGCTCGCTCAGTCCCTTTTACTTCCTATTCTCGACTACGCTGATGTCTATTACTTAGATGCAACCGAAGAGCTACTTAATAAGTTAGAGCGCCTTCAAAATTTAGCCATTCGCTTTATATTCAGTCTGCGTAAAGTTGACCACGTGTCTGATTATCGTAAGCAGTTAGGGTGGCTACCTATTCGCTTGCGTAGAAATCTACACATCCTTTCCCTTGTGTACAAAATTCTCCACTATCCCCAGTTTCCAACTTACCTTCGAACCCGTTTTAAATTTTGTGCCGAAAGCTCCCGCCCCAAGCGATCCTGTGTTACTAAAAATTTCCTTGAAATTCCTAAGTCCAGTTCTTCTTTTCCGTTCGTGCTGCCAAGCTGTGGAATAGTTTGCCCGCTTATATTCATGAGAGACCATCCCTTACATCTTTCAAGCGTCTTCTAAAAGAGTACTATCTGTCTAATTAATTGTATTAAATTATATAATTATTATATATATATATATATATTATATATATATATATATATATATATATATATATATATATGTGTGTGTGTGTGTGTGTGTAACTATGTATATGTATATATATGCTTAATGATGTGTACATTTGCATAGGTTTTAAACACTTAATTACCCCTGCAATTTTAACATCTCGCGCCACTACTTGCGTTGGCTGGAAGAGATCGCTTTTAGAGATAAGTCCGCCCTTGTACACTGTAAATAACTATAATTTTCCAATCTATATTTTACAATAAAGTATTATATATAAATGTAAATAATATGTGATTAACCAAATAGATATATCATATAAAGTATAACACCAACATATTTTTTATTTGGAACGTGTAACGTCTTTAATAACTTATAAAACTATACTCTGTCCATTATATTATTTTCTTTTTGACAGTTTAAGATATTTTGAAATCAGTGATGAACTCGCAAGTTACCGATTCGATTAAAACAGAATATCGATTTTATTTAAGAAGAACTTTTAATCGATTTAATGCAGGGATCGAGATGTTGCAATTGATAACATGATGGCACAAGAATTGGTTATTTATGTAACAGAGGACTCAACTGACGAGTCTAGTGTAATTTACGAAGAAGAATCTGATGAATCTATGTAATAAATAATGTAAATAAATTTACTTGTTTAATTTTTATATTATATATTTGGCGAATTACCCAATTGGGGTAATTCGCCAAATATATAAAATTTGCCTAATTTCCTTGGCATCTGTAAAACTTTATTTTTTCGTATATTTCTGATCCATTTAAGAAAGTTTTCCTTTTTCTCTCTTAAATGGATCAGAAATATATGAAAAAATAAAGTTTTACACATGCCAAGTAAATTAGGCAAAATTTTATATTTTTGGCGAATTACCAATTACCTAGCTAGTTTGTTAAAAAAATGGTATGTATGTGATTTTCTAAGTATTCTTGATCATAATTCTTGATTTAAACTTGACGTAGATGTTATTAACTACATATGCGTTTTAATATTAAAATTCACATACCTATAAATAATGTAAGGTAGCTGTCGAGAAGGAAATAAATAAATTTACAAATATTTGATTTGAAGACAATTTATCGATTTATCTGATTTCAAGAACTGCTTATTGTCTGTGGTAGTTTGTTATGCACAGAGCACTTCACTATGTGGGCGTTACCCGTCTAGAAAGTATATTATTACTGTAGTACTATAATTTGAAAATAGAAACAATATTTCATACGCGCGATCTGTCAAAAAGAAAATAACATAATGGACAGAGTATAGTGAACACAAGTTTTATTTATCGTCCCTTATATATAAATAACACATTTGTCTCAACATATAACTTTGTTCCCTTTGTTATACAATATAGTAAGTAGAAGTTTTGTCTTTAGACGAAATCGTCTGGCGTAGCGGTCGATTGATCGGCTATTAACCATGAGGTCGTATTTTATACCATCTACAAAAAAAATATGGATTGGGTTTATGTTTGTGACTGCATGACTTTTTTATTTTATTCTAAAAAATGACATTTTTGACACCTTCAATCTTTCGCTTTTATAGAGGTCGAATCTATGTAATTAAGGGACGTATATAAGCGATTTACTTAATATGCGAATAGTTTGCGAAATATATTTCTAAAAGTAACTTTACATAGCTAGCGAATTCTGCTTC
Organism: Scirpophaga incertulas; assembly: GCA_036419045.1. Classification (NCBI taxonomy): domain Eukaryota; kingdom Metazoa; phylum Arthropoda; class Insecta; order Lepidoptera; family Crambidae; genus Scirpophaga; species Scirpophaga incertulas. The sequence goes on along the minus strand of CM071626.1, from coordinate 43,416,814 downwards.
GCGTCACAATCTACCTCCGCTGTACTAACCCACCTCATCGTAGATGTAAACTACGATTTTTAATTCGAGTCAGTAAAATGACAAGTGCAACTGTCACTGATACAAAAAAGGGTGACCCACTACAATAGTGATGTTCGGCAATCAATAGATTTAGACATTTAGTCATGCTTTATTTTATTAGGTATCAAAGCGTTTTTTTATTGTAAATATGTAATACATACCATATTAAATAATATGATTTGTGACACATGACACTGGAAATGTCATTTTACTGACTCGAATTATAAATCGAACTTTACATGCGATTGCTATTAATCTGCGGTCCAAATATAACAAACACTGTTCCCAATTTCCATAAGTGAAAATATTGCGGTCCGAATTAAACACGCTGATGTATGCGTCGTTAAAATGCTAATGCGCGAGTTCATTTCAGACCACGTTACTGTATATTATTGTCAATTTTAAAAATGTTTCGAGTGAAAGTGTTTTGAACGAATTAAATCATTTTTGATTCGAATTAAGTACTTTTTACGATGGCCTTGCTTGTAATTCTCGTTTATTTAAAATAATACTTTGATTGTCTATCGATAGTTCTTTTTTTAGGAATCAGGCTGTTGTTTATAGAAATACTTATTATAAATCAATTATGCTTTTACAATAGGTCAGCAAGTTCATAATATAACCAGGCAGTATTTTTAATTACTCTTAAATCTTACAATAAGCCTATTTAATGGTATAAAAATAATCACAAAAATAGCCTCTGTTTTCAGCTACAATTCTTTAGTTTGTTCTTTATTAGCTGAAACTTTCTGGTCGTTCAAAAAGTGTGTTCTTTTGCTTATTTGCATATAATGCGCATTCAATGTTTCTTGCTGCAAAGAGTTAGCGTACAATTTTAAATGTCTTATTTACATTTTCTTGGCGATTTGTTTATATTTTATGGAATTGTGACGTATTGCTAAAGAAATAAAAATCTGAATTCCATGCATATCAATCGTGCGAACATTTCAATTCAAACGTACCTGTCACATTGACGTTTGCAATTGGCGAAATTACTTTAAGGTCATCTTATTTTGACCCTTGTTCTCGTAATAAGTAAGTTTAATATTCTATGCAGTGCTGCTCTTAGTGATTTAGTTTAGAAAAGGTACGAATTTTCTGACTTTGGAATCAAATCAAAAAGTGACGAAACTTTGTAACTATACCAAACGTAAGTTTAATTTCCATATCTAATTTACGCGATAGTAAGAAAAGTATTTTTTTTTGTATAATAATAATAGTGTATAGTTGTTCCATTTTTTTAAATTGCGCAATGTATCCGCCACTTTACGTGCACTTCATAGTGTCATATAAACGAAAACTCTAAACGAAACGATCCTCGAAAACAAACAGTTTTTAAGTTGATCGTTTTTTATTCCGCGTTGATAGAACCCTTTTCGGGCGAGTTTTCATCGCATAATGGTAGCTCAGATTGTCAAACACTGATATGTACCTTATTTCCTCACGAATACGAGGAAATGGAGAACGAAACGCGAATAAAAAATGGTTGATAATCAATATTAATATTATAAAGACGTAAAGTTTGTGTGTTTGTATATTTGTTAATTGGTAAGGGGGAATCTCGGAATCTACTGAAGCGATTTTAAAAATTCTTTCACCAATAGAAAGTCACATTATTGTCGGGTGTCATAGGTTATATAAATAACCGAAAAATACTTGGCTTTTACAGTTTTTACGTGGTAGTCCGTTTTGCAAAGTGAATCGGAAAAAACGGTCGAATGAAAGCGTTTCTTACGAACGCTGCTTTACTATGAGAGATATATTTTTGAGTTCTAGAGAAAAGATGTGGAGTTTGAAAATGCCTACAAAATAGTCAACGACAGCATTTTTTTTAATATTACAGTTAGAAATTAAAACATAACACTGTATTAAAAAAAGATTATTAATATTATGCCAACGAAGTGGGTACGGGTCAGCTAGTTCTTGAATATTTTTAGAACATAATATACATGTTATGGATTTCATTAAAAACGCGACATGATGATGCAGATAAAATCCAAGTAGTTTTATTTTCGTAGTATATTAGTCTCAGCGCCTAGTCAAATATGATGAGCAATAAATTTCAATACTACACATACAGTTAAAGCGTTCATGTTTTAAAGATGGTTTATTATTGTGATAGGCGATGGTGAACTGGAGCTGGAATATTGTAATGTCTTTTAAAGCGATAATTTTTAAAATTTCGCACAGTAGGATCCGTTTAATATTCAGATAACTTTCACTGTTTGAACTCCCACACAAATTGAGAGCGAAACGCCTAACGAAATATTAGTGGCAATGTTTTCTCTTTACACATTTGCCCAATATAAAAACGTACTTCGTTTTTTTTATAGGATAGGGCAGCAAACGGATCACCTGATGGTAAGCAACACCAGAGGAGTCACAGATGCGTCGCCGGCCTTTTAAAAGGGAATAAGGGGGGAAGGGGGGTTGGGCCTCCGGTACCCTCACTCAGTCGCCGAAACACAGCGCAAGCGCTATTTTACGCCGGTTTTCTGTGAGGCCGTGGTATCACTCCGGTCGAACCGGCCCAATTAAAATCGTTTTAATATAATTATCCATTTTAACATCATTTTACTGTTTTCCGTTTCCGTTCTTCTATATCTTTCCAAATAAAATTGGAAACAGGTCCAATTTTATTTGGGGACGGCGCCACATGTGATCCTCTTCCATTCTCGTCTATCATCCGTAATTTCGACATTAACTTCCTTTTTCAACATATCATCATTCACACAGTTCATCCATCTACCCTTCAATCTTCATAGATATTCATGTCTATCATGTTCATGTCTTCTTAATAAGTGACCATTGTGTTTCTTCCCTTCAAATTGGTTTAACAGAAATGAATTAATCAATAAACTTATAAAGGCACTGCCCTAGTAGCAATTTAAGTTGGCTAATAGTTGGGCCTCCGTCCACTTTTGAGTTGGCCAACGGTGTGGTTTGTCACCCCTAAAAGTTGTAGGTCCGGTAGTAGAGCCAACTGTTGGATGGCCATCGTTGGCCCGTTGTTACTAATTTGTAGGAAATATTACGTTGGTTTGGTATAGTTGGCCCAATGTTGGGGCAACAGTGGCGCGGTTGGGACTATGTTTTGTTGGCAGTACCACAATCTGCCAACAGTTGGCATCGACACCCCAACGATAATTGCTACTAGGGTGAATCCTCATGGATGTAAATACAACATGTGATTATAGAAATAAGTACGCAAACAAACAAACACACGTTGTTTAAGTTCTAGGGTTTTGTTTTGTTATACATATTATACAAGTATAACAGAACAAGTTGTACTAGTAGTTTTCCATTAACGTAGCTGAATCCACTGGTTCTTGAATTGGTTCATGAAATGAGAGCTTGGGATCGTCTGGTTTATAATTACGTGTCTGTTTACAGTGTTTATAGCGTTTTATTTATCGTATATACGTTTTGGTATCGTTTCGACTATAAGTTACCGGTTGACTTTAAATAAGTAAGGTAAAACACTTGCATTCTGCGGGGTTGAAGTGCAAAAGAGACTTGGTAATGTTTGTGCTAGAACCTATCATCCTAAGACAGATTTCGTGAAAAAATTTAGTATATTTTTAGAATCGTTCCTATATAATAAGATCAATAGATTGCTTAACATATCTAAATTGAATCTACACAACTGTGTACTTAATGTAACTAATTGGTTGTTAACCAAATCGCACGACAAAACTGAAGAAATAATTTCTGTAATAAGATGAAAAATATGTGTATGACTATTAATATTACTGTGTAAAAATTATAATCCATGACTATTACTATATATATATATATATATATATATATATATATATATATATATATATATATATATATATATATATATATAATATATTCTATTTCATATTGTAACTAATTTAGATACAGTTTTAATAACCCTTAATATCATCCATACACCCTCTCTCACACACATCCACTCATACCTCATAGCACCCAACAGAGAGGTCACTACACTACAACAATCTTATATAGAATAAGTTTCATTCAATTACTTTTCGCTACTTTAATTTAAACATTTGTGACGTGTTATATATGCTAAGCAGAGTATTCGAGGCTAGAGGCGCCAGAAACCGAAATACAGATCTATATCTAGTTCGGTAATGGATGCTGATAGTTATGAACGGCTATAGAACTGTATACTATTTCTGAAATATGTTTATATATGTCATAACTAGAATAAGAAAAATGTTTTTGCTAATAAAGATTATTATTATTATTATGTAGCTTAAATCACGTATCTTTATAAGACACGGTCCTTTATAAGGCTTGCGCGGGGATACAGATCCAACGCGTAGAGGCCATTTAAGCGAAATTTAATGAAAGTGTGCGTGGAGTGTACCAACTGGGTCTAATCTCTATCTGCACCATGAAAAATGCAGCCAAAGACTATACCTAGTTAGATGCACAGAAACTATTGTCATTAGTGGTCAAAACGTTTGTGACCTATTGCATTTCGATTTAGGTGGTAATGAAAACCGGGCTATGGAAGAGACTCCAGTCACCTGCCTTCTCAAAGCCTCCTAATTGATTTAAATATGGCAGGTGGTGACTCGCCGCTCACTAAATGGGCCCTCCAAAAAAGCAGACCAATATTGGTGCGAAGAGAGCAACATTGGTGTGAACGGCTAAGGGTGTAGAGAGGTGTGTCTGCGACAGTGATCGAGACGCGTCGGCGTTATGACATTATTACACTTCCACCCTTCGAGCATTTGCTCTTGCGACTCCACTCTGTCCGGCTGGTTAAGGCAAGACAGAGGCGGGTGGCATACGCCCCCCTGAAGCACATCGGTACCCTCGGTGACGCAACTCACCGAAAGCTCGCCACAAGCTGCCCTGAGGGAGACTGACTGCACTGATGGGGCATTTATGGCAGTTCAAGGGGCATTAAATGCCCCACCAGCGGGCGATGGGGTCGTCACTTCCCTACGCCTCCCTTCCCTTCCCATTATTATTATTATTATTAAAGATATTTAAATCATTTTTCCCAGGTCTCGATTCGTGGCCAAGCGTTCGGAGTAGGGGCGTTCGAAGCAGATGACGAAGACATTTACGCCACAGAAGACATGTCCCATTACGATTTCGAGCTTAGAGGAGCCTCGAAAGACAAGAAGAAGGATACGGATCCCAAACTTAAAGGAGTTAATGTAAGTCAGTCATAGTTCTTGGATATTATTGTGTGTGTGTCAAGGTGATGAGCGAAAGTGAAGATGACGATGAGCAGAGGTCGGAATTAGATAGAGTTATTTATATTACTTGCATCGAAATGTTAAGGTCAGAAGTACCCGCAATCGTCGAGCATGTATGAGGAATGTTATGAAGTAGATGAAGCGAAAGAGATATGTAAGGACCGTAGCAAGTGGAAGGACGTAATCTCTGCCTACCCCCGTGGGAAAAAGGCGTGAGTGTATGTATCGAAATGTTGATAATAATATGGACCTTCCGGGATTTCTAATGGACAATCCCGTGTGGCCAACAATATTACAAATAAATAATACTAAAAATGACGGGACTTTTTCTGCTCTTTAAAATTATACTCTGGATTTGAGGCATGTCCATTTTATTCTTTCGCTTTACCAAAATCAGTGTAAGTACATGAAAAACTCTACCTAATTCATCGTCATCTTGAGGCAACCCATGCATTGGCGAAGACACTCTAAACTGTATGTCCAATCCGCCCTAGGCCAGCGTGGTGACTAAGGCCTTTTTTGTTATTATGAGGGAAATACATTGAATTGCATACCCCGAGGGTCGGGGTTATGTGGGACTCTCCTCCCCAGAAGGGGGTAGGCCTACCCTCAAAACCTCACTGATCCCCTTTCACTAGGCCTGGGCATGAGGGATCAATCCCGGAGGAGTGCTACATCACGCCCTGACGAGGCGATGGGAACCCATGCGGACTGGTTGACTAAGACCTAACGACTCAATATAGGTAGCCTCGTGCTCCTCGGTGGAGACGTAACAGAGCTAAAGTAGCTAAATTTAGAGGTATTTCTTGGAGTGCAGACCACTTATATTACATACACTCCTGCAAATCATAGATGATCACCCTTTTTTATTGCAAAGCGGCGACCAACGCCCCTACTAACCCCTACTAACTTTACGTACCAAGGAAAGATATCACAGACCAAGACGTGTTACCTACCCTTTTGACGAATCAACGCAGGAAGTTATGTGTGAAGTCGAAAGTCCCGCACTGGGTTGATCAAGGCCAAATCACCCTAGTATACTCGTACGGGGGGGTAAATCAAAAATGTTCAGACTTCATTTTTTGTAATTTATTTATACAACAATGCAGATTGACACATACATTGCTTTTCGACACAGTCTTCTCGCTTTTCGAGGCTTGGTCCTGCGATTAACCAGCTGGCGTGTTCCTGTTGAGAAGGTTTTTGGTTGCTCGCGAAGCACCTCTTGGATTAACTTTATGGAAATCGAGTTTTTCATGGGTAATTGTTACACAGAACCATGATTGATGTTCAAAAGCCCACTTCATGGCCATGGTCGAACTTGCTCAATCTTATCCGTGGACGGGCGTCACGCTCCGTATTGTTGGGTTTCGTACGGACGTTTTTAAATTTTTCCCAACTCTACCAAAAGCACTGGTACGTGATAAGTAGAGATCGGATAATCGGATGCATATTTACCTAAAGTTAATTTTAGGCTGACAAATTATGGAAGCGGCTTTTTAAAATACATTTTGTTAAATAAAAATCCTGGGAAAATACGGGACTGCAAATTTAACGTAGTGATATTGTTTGAAAATTACTAAATTAGCACGTGGTATTTATTTTCAAAAGACCAAGACTCCGGGTTCATTTATACAACTATGCATACGTATTTACATGAAGTTTAGTTTCAGTTCCCCGTGCGATTTATGAATGTACGATTTATTACATGAAGAGTGTTGTTATACGGAAGTAGTGAGCTAGTTTGTCTAAAACAATAATCAATTAAATAATTGAATAAAAAAACAGAAATGGTGAAAAATTTTATTTTACAAAACAATAAAAAGTCGTTTCCATACTTTGTCTTAAACTAACTTTAGGTAAATATGCATCCGATTAGCCGATCTCTAGTGATAAGCATTAAGCATTGTCCCCGTATTGTGCCGAAATTCTACGATGATTATTCAACAACACCCCCCCCCCCGCGGAGGGCGGGGGAGCGGAGCAGACACGCTACTGTTGTCTCTGTTAGACTGCCACAGATTCAGTCCAACTTGAAGTGGCATACTACAGTAGTACCAACTGTAAGTATTTGGATGGTGCTAGTGCTAGGGCCAACATAATGGTTGAAAACGGGCAGTCTGAATAATTTTGACTTTACTTTTAGTGTAGGCTCATGTCGGGGGTGGGATATGGGTTCATATTCTCAAAGTTTGCAAGTTTCGGTTTTCCGTCAGAGGCAAGTCTGTTTTTCTGATTCGCGTGTGACGAGATGTTTTTTTATTTAAAAATCTTCAATGTATGTACAACCAGACATATGCTTCACAGGTATTGGAAGGTTTCGTAAAAGCCAGCAAGCCTTTTCCCAGCGTGGCGTCCCACCCTCCCCCCGCCTTGCCGAGGGATTACGTCCCGGCAGCTGCCGGCGCCAGGAGGAGCAGGTTCGAACCGTCGTCCGCACCGCAAAGGAATCAAGGTAGGTTAGCGGTTAAAATATAAAATTACTGTTTTGTATGGAGATTTCAAGGAATTTGGCTTATTCAGTACTAGACTTATCGAAATTTTTACACATACAACAATAATAATAGCATAGTTTAGAAGAAATTATTTATAGTCAATAACGTACAAAATTCTGTCTCAAAACAATAGCAGACACTTTTTGACATTTTTAAGTTTAAAATATCCTAATTCGCTAATTAAATTAGAACCAAAACTTGCACTTTAAGGGTTACTATATTTTTACTGGCAATTGAATTTAAAAACTTATACATTTCTAAATACATGGATATAAACTGCAATTTCAGTAGTTTTCAGTAGTTAAGAAACACTTTTTTTTTTACCAAAATTAAAAAATCTTTGTCACTACACTACTATTATAAAGAGGAAAGATTTGTATTTTTGTGTGTAACGAATAAACTCAAAAAGTACTGGACCGATTTTAATAATTCTTTTTTCATTAGAAAGCTACATTACCACTGAGTAACATAGGCTATAGTTAGTACTAGATTACTATACAAATCTTTAGAAATTCTTATTAAAACCAACCGAAGGTGTAAAAAAATTAGCCATAAAATGTCTTTTAAAGCATACAATTTTTTTCTAATTCAGAGATTCATGGTCGTTAATTGGCATGCTTATAACTTAAATATCTGTACCTATTTATGTCTGCCCGTGCGAAGCCGGGGCGGGCCGCTAGTTTAATATAACGAACATTACGACATGAAAATTAACACATAAATACTAATCCTGTGCAGACGAAGTCGCGGGCATTAGTAAGATGAAATCGCCTGTAACGACAGCAATTTTTCACTTTGAGATAATGTTTCTTTATTGTAGGGCGTGGGCTATTTTGATATGAACACTATCCTTAATTATAAGCATTTTTTTTTTCGACCTCTGTATTTGAGTGTTTTGTATACTGGTTCTTTTTCTTTTCTTCTTTTTCGGGTTTGAATCCCGGTGAGGGTAGAGATATTTCTGTAATCAATGCGAATATTTGTATCTAAATCATGTCTATCTAAATGCATAATTTAAACACATAAAAATGAACTTGTCGTTCCAACGTACAGGCTACAAAAAACTAGAGGTTCGTTTATGAGCAAATGTATCAATTTTTGTAACAACACATAGTGTAGCTGAATTGCCTTTTCATAAGTTCAAGGTACATGTTAAAAAGACTCTAATGAGTAAGGGCTATTATAAAGTCAATGATTATTTAAATGATGCCAATGGTTGGTGTTGATTTAAAGACATTACATTCTAAAGTGTAAATTGTAAACACATATGTACGTTGTATGGTAACGTCATAGTTTATTGTAAATTTTGTTATTACTTTTGATAAAGCTGATAAGTTTATTGTTTCTTGCGCTCATTCTTCTTACCAGCTAGAAAAAGTCCTAGAGACGTATTTTTGAATCATTAGATGTGAATTTGGAATTCGGATACAAATCGTGCGCGAAATTATTTTCCTACTGCTTACAATTTTATAGATTTTTGAATCACTCGAATTCAGTGTTGTCATTAAAAACTAATTCTTAATTAGATTCCGTTTCACGCAGAAAAAATTCATAATCACAACAAAAACAAAAAACCGGCGATGACCCACACGTGAAACGGATCACTGTCAACGTCACTTCAGCGTTGGATATTCTACTAGTAGAAATCAAAAACGAGTGGGTTGAACCACTCGTTGCACAACGCACGAAATGAAAGCTGAGAAATAGTGAATTCGGTAATTCGCATACCGTATCTAACGATTTCGAATGCGAATTGGTTTTCTATTTATTTATTTTCTTTATTTATTGATACATACAAGCAAGCTTACAGTACATAACCAATACGCTTACAAGTTAGTTGTCATACAAAAATGATAATAAGAACATATACATGCTTGTCTAGAAGTTTAAAATGTGAACAAACACTTAAAACATAATTAAATAGAATTAATAAGATTTATAGTCACCATAATTTGTCGATTACATCTAAAAATTATTAATAGTAAAATTATACAATTAAATAATGTCAATCTATTGTTTCAAACATTCGTCTCCTGAATGGGTGGCAGGAAAAGAAATAATTTGGACGATTCAAAGGAGCTTTCTATAAAGTAAATATTTGAATAAAATTAATTTTAATTTTGGTTTATCCATTACCCTAGATCCCACAACACAAGCCTTACAGAACTTTAGGCTAGACTAATTGGTGTAAGTATAACAAATATTTATTAAAATTTATTATATTCTCAGGTCTAGGTCGCCACGAACTCACCGCGGAGGCCAGAGGAGCAATATTAGGAGAAGAACTGGTCAAAAAAGTACCAGAAGAAATAACGGCCACGCCACCCCAACAGATGCCTGTTAAGCTCGATGTGATAGCTCAGATTACTGGAAGGAATGTAAACTTTGTCTCAACCAGTGAAAGCTCAGAGTTTATATCGATAAAGGATAGTGGGAAGGAAGTGCCGAAGACATTCAAACCCTTCGCTGGCATCCCTGCAAAGCAACTGCGGTACGAGAGGTTCCTGAAGGATAAAGAAGGCTTTATGGCTGAGCTCGATGCGACTACGGACGCAGTGAGCGAGTGGGAGAGGAACAGGGAGCTGGTGGAGTTTGAACAGGCTGCGAAGTTATACAAACCTCTGACAGGAATAATGGGAGAACGGTGAGTGTTTTTATTTTCAAAATAATCTTTTATCAAAATAGTATAAAGTTTAATAGTATAAAGTATAGTATAAAGAGTTATTTAAAAAAACGTATCTATAAAATACCCGTTCCTCGCGTCCGCAGTATGTTTGCTAAGCGCTTATCCTTATTTTCTCATCCATATATTTATAATAATGTGACCCGCAAATGTCTTATTAAGGATTTAAGTACAAATAAAGCAAAACAAGCAATAAAAAATTGGTTAATGGATCTTAACTATGATGAAACTGAAAAACTTCTACCATCCACAGCATAAAAATGTTCAATTAATAAAAATATGTTAGATACACACATACACCCTCACTCACACACACATATACCCTCACTCACACACGCACATACGCTTCACATTTCACTTTAGCTTAGCACAAATAATATTCATAGCTCTATTTGTAAGAGATTTAATCTGTAGCCAAAATGTAATAGGTATTGTTATGGAAAATGTTGAAAAATAATAATTGTATAACTGGAGTTAAAGACCCTTGTAAATAACCTACTGTGAAATGACTCAACGACTCAACAGGCCTGCGAGTCTAGTGTAGAAGCCATTGCAATTACTATGGTCTTACTTTTTTGGAAATAAAGCATTATTTATTATTATTTATTTATACTATATATACCTACCTATTATAATGAACTACGTTTTACTGTACTTTGCCAGACCTTTATTTTATTTTCCTTGAAAAAATAAAAAAAATTAAAAAAAACATAATCTTGTACACGGATACAAGAAAATAAAAACAAAAGCGCTTGTTCGGAAATAGAGAGGCCGTTCAGAGAAGAACAGGCAAGAGATTCCTAAAATTTCATTTTTTAGCTCCTCTCCTTTTCAAAATCATAAAATAATACTGTTGTAGTTAAGTAAATTTATAATCTGTAATAAAGTTAAAGTTGCGAGTGGCGCCATCTATTGATTAGTTAGGCGGTAACCTCGTCGTTGTCAAATTGACGTTTCCTTAGTCTTCTTGACAAATTGTTCATGTCGAACGCTGTGTTGTGTATGTAAGAGCACAATATAAAATTGAGGTTATAAACTGTATTATCTCTCGATCCAACTCATATTATTAACATATAAACTCAATAAACATATGGGATAAGCATATGTCCGATAAAAACAATGATTAATTATTTAACACAGAATCATTAAATGATATGTCATAAAAATGTGTATGAATTTGTGTGTGTGAGTGTGTCTACGTATAAAACTGTATGTCCAATGTATGTATATGCTAACAATAACCTACCAACTGTAATATGAATTATGTTGTATAATTTTATGTACTTGCAGAAAGAAATTCAATGTAAGCGTAACATGGATAAACCTAAAATTGTCTGTTTTTATTTGTTATTCGTTTCTTTACGCTTTTATTGTAAAATTTTATGTTTACAACTTATACGTCTAAAGTAGTACTTAACTAAAATAGTACGTCCGCACCTAAATAGGGGTACGATCCTACCCCAATGTTAGGGCAATTCACCGTAGGAACGTTAAATAAATGTACATATGAAATTCAAGAAGAGTCATAAAAGAGACGAGTGATAGAATCTGGGACGTGCAAGCAGGATTTAGAAAGGGAATGGGATGTACTGATCAAGTCTTTTCCTTACGATGCATTACTCAGAAATTTCTGGCCAAAAGCCAACGAGTATATTGCATATTCGTGGACTTGGAAAAGGCTTATGACAGAGTGGTGAGAAATGAGTTGTGGTCGGCATAGTCCATGCATGGAGTGAGCAGCAGCCTAATTCGAGCATTGAAATCTCTCTATGTGAATTCTAATGCTCGTGTTAGGATAAATGGTGCATACACAGAACCGTTTCACATCGAAAAAGGTGTGAGGCAAGGGTGTGTAGCATCTCCATGGCTGTTTAACCTATTCATGGATCAGTGCCTGTCGCATGAATGAGTTACTTGTCAAATGCCTACTATACGCTGATGACCAAGTAATATTGGCATCATCGGCCAGTGAGTTGCAGGAGATGGTAACTGTGATGAATGGCGCTTTAATGACAAAGGAATGAAAGTGAACGTAAGTAAGACCAGGTATTGGTGTTTGAAAGAGATGTAAATATGACATTGTGTGACATTATGATAGAAGGAGAAAAAGTAGAACAAGTAGAAGAATTTGTATATTTGGGATGTATGTTTACAAGGGATGGAAGGTGTGATAATGATATAGAGAAGCGAGTGAAAGCTGGTAACATGGTGAATGGGGCCATGCATACGTTTCTGAATAGTCAGAAAATATCAGAAAAGGCGCGACTAGCAGTGCATGAGGGCGTGCTGGTCCCAACATTAATGTACGGAAGTGAAAGTTGGGTATGGGAGAAACGACATGAAAGCAGAATAAATGCAGTAGAAATGAGAGCTTTGCGGAGTATGGCAGGAGTAAAACTGAGTGACAGATTGTATAATGAAGTGATTAGAAGGAAATGTGGTTTGAAAGAGGATATCGTGACAAGAATAGAGAAAGGGATGCTTGGGTGGTTGGGCATGTGGAACGGATGGATGAAAGTAGACTGACCAAAATTATTTATGAAGCTGGAGTGAGTGGAGATACGGGACGAGGAAGACCTAGGCGAACATATTTCGAACAAATCGAAAGTGTCCTCAAAAAAGGCCAGGTCAGAAGTACCCGCAATCGTCGAGCATGTATGAGGAATGTTATGAAAGTAGATGAAGCGAAAGAGATATGTAAAGACCGTAGCAAGTGGAAAGACGTAATCTCTGCCTACCCCCGTGGGAAAAAGGCGTGAGTGTATGTATGTATGTAATGTATGTACGTACATATTGGACTTCTTCTGTGTTCTGCAGACGAATTTTCGAAACAATAGAAAACCAATTCGCATTCGAAATCGTGAGATTCGTATACGAATTACCGAATTCACTATTTCTGAATTTTCATTTCGTGCGTTGTGCAACTAGTGGTTCAACCCACTCGTTTTTGATTTCTACTAGTAGAATATCCGACGCTGAAGTGACCTTGACAGTGATCCGTTTCACGTGTGTGTGAGTCGGATTTTTGTTTTTGTTGTTGTGATTTTGAATTTATCTGCGTGAAGCGGAATTTAATTAAGAATTTGTTCTTAATGACAACACTGAATTCGAGTGATTAAAAATCTATAAAATTGTAAGCAGTAGCGTAATAATTTCGCGCGCGATTTGTATTCGTATTCGAATTCCAAATACGTCTCCTGAGTCAATATCTTGAGTTGTATTATCTGCCACAGATTCACACACGCGTCCGAGCCTGATGACGCCGTTAATCCATTGACAGCGGTAGCTCGTAGTTCATCTGACTATGGTCTAGCAACTCCTGAGCAAGTTGAGTCTGCCAAGGTGGGCGTCTACGGCACGATGACCAGGCGTACGACGGCCTGGCGACCTGAGGCGCTGGTCTGCAAGAGGTTCAACATCCCCCAGCCGGGAGGGGGGGACAGGTGAGAAAATTCTTCAAATTTTTTATTAAGGAACAGCTACCAAATATAAAGAAATACAAAATATTACACAAAACTTGGCAATATTGTAGCTATCCACGTGTGTTACTCAATTAATAATAACATCAATAACCAGTCGCGAGTTCAATTGTGTTACAAAGTGGTACACATAATAAAACTATATTCTACTTAAACACAAAAATAACATATAAAATTAATAAAGAGATTAACAAACCTGCAGCTCCTTGAAGATAGACTTTTTAAAACTATTCATATAATAACCACAAAATAAATCTATCTCCCAAAATAAAGATATCTCAAAATCATGTAAACAAAATTATACACTGTATAAAGTGTGTAAATTCATTTGTTTTGTTTCTATTTGCAGAATTGCAACCAAAACTGAAGAGAAGCCGAAGGTGGCCTACTCTATTTTCTCCTACTTGGAATCATCTGTCCATGACAAAAACAGTTTCACCAAAGAGCAGAGCACATTTTGCGGATCCAAGTCCCTTAGTCTGCCTAAACCAATCAAAGACACCGTTAACATAAATAAACCTGGAAAACAAATGATAACAGCAAGTAGCACAGAACAGACTAGCGGCACAAGATTGACAGCAGCGGATTTGTTTTTAAAGGAAACCGAGAAGAATATGGGCAGTAAAGAATATATAGAGGATACAATCCAGAAATTCGATAAAATGGATTTGTACAAATCAATATTTTTATGTGATAGTGATATCGAAGAGGATACTCCAAATAACACAAAATCCTCAGACAGTGCAGATGTGAATGATTTTGTTGACAAACCAGTGAACATTGAAAGAAATATGTCTCCACCTCGTGGCATATTCTCAAATATTGATTTCGATGAACTCAATTCTTGGAGAGGGACTTTCGAAGAAAGGACAACAACGAAACCTGTAGAAGAGAAAGAAAAACCTGCGGCCCAAATAGAATCTATGGAAATTGTGTACGGACCTAAAGTCCCCGACAACTTGAAGAATAAAGTGGAAGTGACAAATAGTGTAAATAGTGAATTCAAACCAGTGTTTAGAAGAAAAAATTCTGTGAATCAGTTATCTGAAACGAAGGTTCAAATGAAAGACTCATCTTTAGGTTCTGACGTGTGGGTGGAACTAAAAAAGGTAAAAAGTAAAAAGATTAAAAAGAATAAGAAGAAACATAAAAACAAACACAAAAAGAGCAAGCATGAAAAGAAAGATTGAATGTGTACTTTGATGCTCATGCTTAAGTCATTAAAGAATACATACATATTTTTCATGTCTCTTTCCCATGAGGGTAGGCAGATAACACACTTTTCCACTTTCTTCAATCCAAATATACTTTCCCTAGTTTGCTCAAGTTTTATAAATACTCGTAACAAATCTTCCTTTTTTTTTCCTCGGGGGAGGAAGCCTGAGAATCCTCATAAGGAGCACGAAACTTACCCAGGATCCCCCGCAATGCAAGTGTCGCTGAGGTGATGTCGAACTGCATTCGACCGGAGTGGTCCAATCGCGGGACCTACCGACTATACTCAGCCAGAGCCTTGGCCATAAGGGCGGCTTGAATGGAGAGAACAAACTTTCCTTATAACTTGTTTGGTCCAAGTTTGTCTAAATTGTCGCCTATAAACTTACCCTTTCGGATTTTAAATTCTTTTGCAGTCGTCTTTCATTCATCTTTTCTATGTCTACACTACTCGTATCTCTGACACCATACATTTCCCTTAAAAATTCCCCCAGCCATTCCTCTGAAAGCTCATTTCTACAGCATTAATTTCTTTCCCTGTGCACACCCTATTCTCTGTCTCTGGTCTCCTATTCTCTGGTCTGCATGACCGGATGTGCCTTTTAGCCCCATTATCGACTTTGATTCCGCACTTTATTCTTTTTTCATGTAAAAGTGCATCCCCTTCGTGAGCACTCCTCCCCGTACATTTATTGGTATTGTATTACGTTTCTTTTGGGCAGGCATTGCAACTTCACTCGTTAATCTGTTAAATTGTTCCTTAAGGGTAACCTACTTTGGGTTTGATGAAGTTTCTAAAACTCTTTTAACACATCAGTGATAAAATAATATAAAATATTACAAAACGGTTATTAATACTTCTTTTCAAATTCTCACTGCAACAGCTCATAACTAAGACATTAATTTTACAAGTAATAATGGGTTGTGATGTCTTTTACAGTTTATATTATAAGTATATTTAAAAAAGGAATGAATGGAACGATACAGCAATATTAATTTTAAAAATAAATTAAGCTAGCCCTATCGCTAATGTGAGCATAAAGGTAGATACAAGGTGGAGTGTGCGCTCCTCATACCTATTTGAGTTAAATACCTACGACATCTATCTTTCTCATTGGGAGTAGGAACTCTCTTTCTAGTAGGGTAACCAATTCTTTGAAACAAAGCAGGACAATTGTTAATTTATTACGTATTATAACTTCAAACATGTTGATTTATGAATTTGTTGTGAAATTAGGATTTGTTGTCCCGTGTTGGTCCGGGACGCGTCCCGGTTTTGTCCGGGATGCAAAAAGAATGTGCCATCTGCTACTCTTGCCTAGCATGTCGTAAAAGGCGACTAAGGGCGTGTTGGGTGGGGTGCTTACTTAATATAATTGTGATGTGATGTTATGTCAAAGTTCGGTCTACCAAGCACAGGAAAATTAAGGTTATAATAAAAAATCATAAAATGATTCATAAAAAACATTTATTAAAAAAAACACCAAAAACACATTAAAAAAACGAACAGCATAATGGAATTAGATACATTTATATGTGACTAAATATGACTGTCCTATGTAGTTTTTGCCTCTTACCACGTAAATGGGAAAGTTTATTGTCAGTTACAAGTTTTAAATGAGCTCGCATTCGCATTTTCAAAAAGGATTCTGCAATTTTTTTTACTAATATCGTTTCATGCAGATCCGAACAAGACAGAGAGTTGGCAAAAGGATGGTAGCACAGCGATTGCACCAAAGGAGTAAAATGTTGAGTAACAATATTCATAAGCTGTATCCGAATGTTATTATTATTTAATTGGCCCATACAGGAAGCTCGTTTAAAAAGTTTTTGGGTATATTGTACTACTTGTACAGTAAATGTTGAAGGAAAATGAAGTTTTCCTCTATTCACAAACGATATGAAAGATTGATGTTTATTGACATCTATCGAATACCCGTGATCATTTAATGTGCTATCAAAAGCAGGAGATATAAGTATGTCGTGGCAATATTTACACGATATACGCGAAATAATACTCTTTACGATGTATCCTGATATATAGTATAAAATATTGTTTTGGTATGGACTACTCTCAATGAACTCTAAATTTCGCAACAATTCTTCATTTTCAATTAACTCTAGTTCATTTAATGGTTGCATTATGGAATGTTTGGGTTTAGCGTTAAAATCAAGAATATGTGATGACTCAAAATCATTTTCAATGCAATTGGCATTTATCGAAGGTTGAATTGCATTCCTGAATAACATTTTACGCATTATGTATCTAAATTCAAGAGGACTTGGGTTATCTTGTCCTCGCCCACGAGCTCTTATACAAGAAAAAAAAAATTCTAAATTGTCTTGTGAACATTTAAAAGTTAAAAGGTATTTTAATGGATTTTCCTCCATTGTACACAAGTCTTTGACAAGTAAAGATAAACTTGACATATTCATCAAAAAACCTAATGCGAAAGTTTTTCTTACATGTTGGAATATATTAACATTATTTATTGTTAATGATTTTAAATATATTTCGGTTTCACGAAAAACATTTTCCCAGTAAGATTGATTGTTTATGCTCATGGGTGATTTATAGCTCCTTCCAAACGCTGATTTAGAATTCATTAAATCAAAAATTCTATCCATCATATGTAAATATTCTGTGGTGGCGGTACTGTTTTCAAAATCAGGATTACCGCTAACCGTAAAAAATCAATTGCGTCAGCAACTGATGTACTTAAAACTTGAGCTGCTAGTCTTACGCTCATTTTCTTGCTTTTATAGTCAACATGCATAGAATTTAACTTGTTCCCAAATTTCAAACCTTCTTTATTTTGAATCTCATGAAGCTTGCGAATATACTCAAAGGAAATATCTCCAGTCTTTGATTTAATTATAAAATCGCCTAAAACATTTCTTGCAAGTTTCAACATGTGTGCTGCGTCTAGGAGGCAATAAATTTGGGAATGTCTCTTAGGATGTTGAAAAAATGGTTTAAAATTATTAGACGAAAGGGAACATCCTAAATATTCATATGCCTTAATATTAGATGAAGCGCCATCACATGTGATGGATCTTACTGTTATGCCAATTTCGTCTAGAAGTATTATAGCCGTTTTTATCAATTGCGATAATAGTTCACCTGCCAAACTATTTTGTATAAAAAAATATGCAATTGGACACTTAAATCGTTGTGTGTATGAAACTATTTGAAATACAAGAGCTTCAGAAGCTAATTTTTCTGGATCGTTGACAGGAATCGGTCCGAGGTCTACATAACCAAAGACCTTATCTAATTTTGGGCAATATTGTAAATCTTGTTTTATTGCCATGCCATCAAAAATTAGAGAAACATTTTTTAAATATTTTTTATCCGGCATCTGTACCTGAATCTTTAAGAATTCAAACACTTCAGATATAAAACCGACATTACAATTGAATAAAGATAAAGTTTTTCTTAACGTTGACACATGAGGAAGCGGTAAAGATTTCCTTATAAATTGATACGCTTTTGGCGAGTAGAAGTGTAAAGTAAGAGCGAAGGCTTTAACTTGCTCACTATATCTGACTCCTTGTGGTTTGGCAGATTTTTTCTTAAATATTGAACATATATCAGCAAAACGACCCTCAATAATATTTTCAATTTCATTATTACTTGCATACTTTTTTACTATAGCAAGTAAGGACTGCATATTATTAATTTTTATATTTTGTCTGTTTACTTTTTGCCTTAAAACCTTGATCTTTTTCTGTAAAATTTTGTCACTTGAACATTTTAATGTTACTTGCACTGCTTTATCTATTTTTGGCGGCATCCTTTCATCTCCAACCTAAAAACAGAAACACAATAACTTAATAAAACATGTCAGAACTTGTACTCGGTACTGCCAAATCCGTTGTAGCTTGCATAGACTAAAACAATATATGAAAAACATAGGTAAGTATCAAAATTTGTAAGATTTAGTCGAGTTAATAGGGTGAGGTATTAGAGCAGGTATCTAATATATCTTTAAGTACATATATTGTCCAGAATCTATCATGGAGGTGGTAAAGACAGTAAGAGAAAATTTAAGTTATCCAAACCTAATAAAAGATGAGAGAAATACAAACCTCTTGAATATTCTTTATATCACGTAGAACACTGCATGTTGTTTTAATATCACTTAATCCATGATACATTTCCCGTTCATGAAACTGAAGACTATTTTGGAACATGTCCAAACTTGTACTTGGTACTGCCAAATCAGTAGTAACTTGTTGCATAGGCTGAAATGAGATATACCTAACTGAAAATATATCTAAAAAAAATTATGTAAATATAGTTTCATGAAATGAAATAATAGTAAATACCAATGTCTGTGCCAACTGTGAAGATTTTGATATCCTAAATAGTGAACCAGCGCTTTCAGTAAAATTTGCTTGAACTGTCTCTGGGGGTATTGATTGTTCTTCCTGATGAAAATATTTTTTTTATGTAAATAATTAATTAAATTGTTTTAAAATAAAAAAAAATGTATCAATAAAAAAAGCCAAAAAAAAATAAAAAAAAAATTTAACAAATACATACATTATCAATTAATGATGATTCTTCAACAGAACACGGAATAGCTCTTGGATTTAGTCTGTTTCTTGACAAATCATAATCTTCTTCATTAAAATGTAAGCTGCATATTCTAGCACTTTCATAAAAATTATCAACTTGAACAATTGATAGCCATAAATTTCTCCGGGCAATATCATTGGGAAATCTGAAAAAATAAAACAATGTTATATTATGATATGTATGTTTTGTTAATAAAAATTAAACTTTTAAACATATTAAGAATTAGCAATCAGTTTAAAGTTTAGTAAAAAGGGCATTAATATTTAACAAAAATATTTTATTTTGTATTTGAAATCCATGACAGTCATATGATTAAGGTCACCCTACTAAAAACTTGATACAAAATTTTATTTTGTAGAAAACACTACAAATCGATGTATTATCTTGTTAGCAAATTATTTTGAATACTGATTATCATATTCATAGCTACATTACCGTATAATTAGAGCCAATCACCATCAAAAAAGTCGTAAAACACGAAAATATTATGATAGCATTAATAAACCAAATTATCGCTAATAAAACACTTACCTGTGATATTTAATACCACATCCAGGATACCAGGTACTTTTACAACCACGCACTATGCATTTATGAACCATTTTGGTTAGTCCGCCAACAAAATAAACAGCGAAAATCCAAAAACTAACACACAACAGAACGTAAACAATAATGTTACTCCGCCATGTTGGCCATGTCGTTTTGACATAAGAGATTAATGTTGCCCTGTTGAAATTTCCCCGGGCAAATGGAAAATTCTAATGTGATTGCAATATAATGATATTTTTTTTAAAAAAGCTTTCTAGTTGTAATGCAAAGTTTATGAACATTTCTAATATATCTTGAGAAATAGTTATATGATTCAATGAAGTGCAATGGAAATTTTCACCTAAAAATTAATTACACAAATTGAAAACACAGTTTTTAGAATGTCTTATTTATTTTACCGCCTCATTAATTAAATCGTTATTTTTTTATTTCTTTTTTCCTTTCCACGCTTACAAAATAACAATTTATATTTTAAAAGTTTACCACTTTTTAGGAAACTGGGAAAATAATATGGTAATACCACATACTCCTCCACCAACTGTTAGAAAGAGAGTTCCTACTCCCAATGAGAAAGATAGATGTCGTAGGTATTTAACTCAAATAGGTATGAGGAGCGCACACTCCACCTTGTATCTACCTTTATGAATGTGAGGGTACTTTTACTACTAGTAGGTAGGTAGGATAGTACTGAAATAATGTTATTTTGGTGTTCTATGTTGGATGTTATATTCTGTTCATTGTGTTTTTGTACACTAAGTAAGGCATCATACACACGTATAAGAAGTGGACTACATGTATATTTTAAATAAATTCAAACTTCACTGCAAGGAAGTTTGTTTAATCTTAAATTTTTAACCTTAGTAACTAAGAATCATGTTTTATATGTATAGTATTCATTGGAAATGTTTAGTTTCTATTTTTAAATGTCTTAGTGTATATTATATGTTATAGTGTATATTCCTAAATTTTACGAAGTTAAAATACCGTAGTTTTATAGCTTTAGTTATTGTGTCTATGTGTTTTAGGTAACCAAGGTAACTTAAAAATAACAGAGCTGTCTAGAACTTCTTTTATCAATGTTGTGTACCGTTTTATATTCATATTAAATTCTTATCTATTTTATCCCGTGGTTTCCCTACTGGACCTTCCATCCACACAATAACCCTCACAAAGGTTATGGGCCCAGACATGCGTTGTCCAGAGGATCATCGGTAAAATATTGAAGTAAGAATTTTTGTTGAAAATCATTGGACAAACTGAATAGTATCGAGGGCTAGCAAAAGAGGTACGTGAATAAAGATGTCTAGTCTGAGTAGCGTACGAATCGAGTTGTTGAGTCGGGATAACTATGACAGTTGGAGAATCCAGGTACAAGCTTTGTTAATAAAGAACGATGTATGGTCTTTTGTGAATGGAAATCGGCCTAGACCATCGGATCCTAATGAATGTAAGGATTGGGATTGGCATGATGAGAAGGCAAGGGCAGAGTTGATACTCGCGATTAGTCCGGGCGAGTTGAGGCATACAAGGGGGTGCATTACGGCACGTGAACTCTGGCTTAAACTTGAGTCGATTTATGCTTCAAAGGGACCTGCAAAGAAAGCGACTCTATTGAAACAATTGACACTAAAGCGAATGGACGAAGGTGACGATATTCGTGTGCATATGGCGGAGTTCTTCGATGCAGTAGACAAACTAGGAGAGATGGGAGTTGATATTAATGGCGATCTATTGTCGATAATGTTGCTGTATAGTCTGCCGCATAGTTTTGAAAACTTTCGATGCGCGATAGAATCGAGGGATGAGTTGCCGAGTGTCGAAGTGCTGAAAATAAAGATAATGGAAGAACATAACTCCAGAAGACATATGAACACAGATCACGTTGAGGGAGCGTTGGTCGCGAGAAAGGAGGCTAAACAGAAACCAAGAAAGACTCGAAGTGGTGCTGGGAAAAATTTTCAATATAAATGTTATAAATGTCATACTATAGGACATAAGGCTTCGGAGTGTCAGGTGAAACATAAGAAACATCAAGAAGCTAGGTGTACAGTAGCGGCGAAAAGTGATGATACCTTTCTAACTTTGAATTGTTTTGCAGATGAAAGTTATTTCGTAGCTGTAAAACGGGGAGATTGGATACTAGACAGCGGTTGTACATCCCATTTATGTAATGACGACAGAAAATTTTGCGACACAATGACGGCTAGCTCGGGTAAATTGAATTTGGCTACAAACGTAAGTGCAAATGTACAGGGTAAAGGTACGGTAAAGTTGTCAGCATACAATAGTAAGTGCATGTCTACAGTGAACTTGATGAATGTACTGTATGTTCCTGATCTGCGTTACAATCTGTTATCGGTTTCTAAGATTACTGATCATGGCTATGAGGTCGTATTCAAGAAGAATATGGCATTAGTCATGAACAGTTGTGGGGAGATTGTTATGAAAGCGGATCGTATGGGTGAGTTGTATTGTGTGCAAGAAGATACAGCGTCAGTGTTAGTAGCGTCGAGTAGAACGAATGTTGATTTGTCTTTGTGGCACGAGCGTATGGGACATCTGAATGCTAGAGATTTAGTAAAGGTGTTGAATATGTCGGGTGTAAAAGTAAGCATGACAGATGATGACATGAAAGTTGTACGTGATTGTGAAGTTTGTGCGAAGGCTAAAATATGTAGTTTATCTTTCTCGAGGTCGAGTGGCCCCTGTAACGAAAAGTTAAAAATTATATATTCTGATGTCGTTGGTCCCATGAAAACGATGTCGATCGGTGGGGCGAAATATTTTGTTACGTTTATCGACGATAATACACGGTGGTGCGAGGTGTATTTGTTGAGCAAAAAGAGTAACGTTTTAAAGGCATTTCAGTTATATAAGAATTATGTAGAGAATCAATCTGGTATGAAAATTAAATATTTGCAATCTGACAACGGTGGCGAATATTGTAATAACGAGTTCGATAGATATTTGCATGAAAATGGTATTGAACGTAGGTTGACGGTACCTTATACGCCACAACAAAATGGCGTGGCCGAACGAATGAATAGGACGCTGGTAGAAATGGCAAGGTCCATGTTATTGACATCTGGCTTATCTCCAGGTTTCTGGGCGGAAGCTGTAGTGACGGCGTGTCACATTCGTAATCGTTGTCCTACAAGCGCCTTATCTGGCAGTGTTCCTTATGAGAAGTGGTTCGGTAGGCAAATGAAAATTCATTATTTTAAGAAATTTGGTACTAAAGTGTATGTTTTGGACAAGAGTACAAACAAAGATAAATTTAGTGCTAAAGGTATTGCTGGTGTGTTCATAGGCTATCCTAGAATGACAAAAGGTTACAGAGTATGGTTGCCTGGAAGCAAAAAGGTGATTGTAGCTCGAGATATACGATTTCAAGATGAGGTTGGAATCAGTAAAGGTAGAGACAATAAGGGATGTACTGCAAAAAGGATTCATAACTTTAAAACATATTTCTAGCGAAGAAATGGTGGCAGACATATTAACTAAATGTTTGCCACGAGTCAAGCACAATATGTGTTTAATTGGACTGGGGTTGTCCAATAAACATTTGTAACGAAATTACTGTATTTTAGGGTTACCTAAAAAGGGAGCGTATTGTGTCTATGTGTTTTAGGTAACCAAGGTAACTTAAAAATAACAGAGCTGTCTAGAACTTCTTTTATCAATGTTGTGTACCGTTTTATATTCATATTAAATTCTTATCTATTTTATCCCGTGGTTTCCCTACTGGACCTTCCATCCACACAATAACCTCACATTAGTTTGTAGCAATTGTTATCTGCCAGGAATCATTATAGTGTATCTGTCAAAATTATTAACTTTTGACAGATAAACTCCGTACGTGACAGCTGTCAAACCGGCTTTTATAGATTATATAAGAAATTATCATCTGAATAAAATCGTTGTAACATAACAAATTTAAATGCATTTTAATTTGTTGCTCAGAACATTCTAGTAAAGTGCCACTTATCATGTACATGAGTTTTAGAAATTTCTCTCTAAAATTGCACCGATAATTTTAACGCTTATAGACTTCTGATATTTAAATAATTGTTAAGTGGTGTTTTGTTGGGACGACCTCCTTAGCCGAGCGGTTTTTACACAGGTTTCAAGTTGTCACCGTTTGGAAGATCCCGGGTGCGAGTTCCGTTACTTTGGGCTAGTCTAATTGGTGTGAGAGAAATATTTATTTGTTATAAAATTGTTTGATTATTAAAATGTTCTGATCTCATCTGTTCTTTTTTTCCCCCCGGGGGATGGTAGTGACTCCTCATAAGGGGTGCGCTACTATTGGACCTTACACGGGATACTACCAGCGTCTGTCTACAGCGGGTGGTTATGTTGGACTCTGGCAGAAGGCTAGCCTACCAACTAAACACTACCTTTGGCTGCTGAGTTGTAGCACTTTCTCAGTAATTTCTTACTGTAGCCAATTATTAGCGTTTTTAAGTGCCTTTGCTCAGGGGTTGTTTTCCAGAGTTTCGCAGCTCGGTTATACCCTTGAATTTATATATATATATATATATATATATATATTATATATATATATATATATATATATATATATATATATATTATATATAGTAACTATTAGGGATGCGACATCAGACATATCTTTTTGTAAGGTAAAAAATTGGTTGAGCGCAAACATGTTAGGAGAGAAGCTGTTAAGTTCAGCTCTTCGAAATAGACATCCAAAAATAGCCCTAGACATCGCCGATTTGCCAATAAAAATAGAACATTTCCATATGTTGTCTGATGTATGCAATAAAGTCTAGTTTATTCAACATATATTATTACTCTTCCTCTTTCTGAAATCAAAATTTACTTTATTCAAATATGACTTTAAGAAAGCTCTTTTGAATCTTCCAAATTTTCTTTTCCTACCACCCATTCAGGACTTACTTTTTAGCTGATAAGAAGAATGAGCGCAACAAGCTTATCAGCTTGATCAAAAGTAATAACAACATTTACAGTATGGGGTTCTTCAAAAGGGGAGTGAATAGGTTTTTGAGGGGTCGGCAACGCGCGAGTTACACCCCTGGTGTAGCAAGTGTCCATAGGCTACGGTAACCGCATACCATCAGGCGGGCCGCAGCCCTGTTTGCCACCAACGTGGTATAAAAAAAAAATACAATAAATTATGTCATTACCTTACAACATACATATGTGTTTACCATTTATACGGGAAAACAAATAAATATTTACAATTTAAAAAGAAATGTCTTCAAATCAACACCAAGCTTTGGCATCGGTTAAATAATCATTGACTTTGTAAGCCCTTACTCATTAGCGTCTTTTTAACATGTACCTTGAAGTTATGACAAGGCAATTCAGCTACACTATGTAGAATCTTGTTATAAAAATGTATACAGTTCCATGAACGAACCTCTAGTAGCCTGTACGTTGGTACGACAAGCTTATTTTTATTTCTTGTATTAAAATTATGCATTTGAAAATTATTATGAAATGTGTATATTATAATAGGATATATAACGACTCAGGATTTTTGATGAAGATCCAATTGATTAATAAAGAATACAGATAACGAATATATAGAGTTGCCATTACAAAAATAGCTGAGCTGAGCCTTTGACCCTGGTCGGGCAGAGGCCGTCCACAGTGAGTCTCCATCCTGCACGGTCTAGAGCTTCGCGTTAGATTTCGCTCCAGGAGACCTATTTTTGAATTACGAATGCGACTTCGAAATCATCGATGTGACTAATAATCACCGATTTTCAATAATTCTTATTTTTGAATATCACTGATGTGACTACCTTAGTCACAGGTGTGATTTCATTACGAGTGCCCTCACGCACTCGTAATCAAGTCATACTTGTGGAAATGTTATCTGTGTTTTGTTAGATTTTACAGTATATATATACAATATACATATATGAATGTAGCACATATTATATATATATATATACTAGCTGACCCGCGCCCACTTCGTTGGCCATAATATTAATAATCCCCGAAGCGAGCACGAAAGCGAACTGAATTAAACCCGAAGCCATCGCGCGCCGTCCGCTGATGATGATGATGATGATTGATGACACTCCGCAATAATGTGGCTTTCTATTGGTGAAAGAATTTTTAAAATTGATGATGATGATGATGATGATGATGACACTCAGCAATTTGAGATTTAAACTATCCTATCTCTCAAGTTGGATCGAACTGCACATGGTGTGCGAATTTTATTATAATCGGTAAAGTAGTTTAGGAGTTCATTGAGCACAAACATTGTGACATGAGATTTATATATATTAGATATATATATATATAATAACCATAATGGTTAAGCCGGCAATAACCGGCAGCGACTACATTCTGCGTTTACCCTCCGAACTCCTACATTTATGTGTGCACTTTATCTATGTTGGCAGCTCTGCGATCGACTTTCAAAAATTGGATGTTTAGGAATCCGTGACCTCAAAGTCACCGCTGACTACGCTGACGAAAATAGGTCTCCAGGTTTTTCCAATGGCTTTCGCTTCGCCACTGACAGTCCGCCGCCAGGTCTGTTTGGGCGATCAGTTTGCGCTTTCCTTGGCGATTCTAGTCTAGGCCTTGCCTCGGTATGTGATTTGGATCCTTCGGAGAATCTACATACATACAGTATACACGGCATAAATGCCGGATATTTGGGTGAAATATGGGCTTACCTCTATTTTTACATCAAAAACAACAACAATGTTGTAGTTTTTGATTCATTTATACAGCTTGGTTTGCAGCCGTTATTGGACTCGAAATTACTTGTAATTTCGAGTCCAATAACAAGGAGAATCCCGAACACCCTGATAAGTATTGAATGCAGTCAATTTGTTGAGAACGTTTAAAAAATCAAAATCGTAATACGAAAATATTAATTGTTCTTATGTGTATGTGTATTTCGAACTAAAAGTCATTTATATAGTGTAAAACTCAAACCTAATTAAATTTTAAAAGAAATAATTACCTATAATAGAATCACTTTGTACGATGACCTCGTTGTAGAGTGGGTAGAACCCTGGTTTCAAGGTCTCATCTCTGAGGTCCCGGGTTATGTGCCCCGTATGAGCCTAGAGAACTCGGGCGGGTTTTAGTGAGTAGGCCGGTCCACTATGACCGGAGAGCCCCACACACGGCCGCGCCTTGCCAGCTCAGTGTCATGGTTCATAAGGTCGCATCCCCCCCCAAATATCAAAAAACAAAAATAAAAAGGTCCCGGGTTCGAGACCTGGTGGGGAGATAATGAAAATATTTATATATGTATGTCCATCCGTTACCTTAGATCCGTTTACAGAGCTTAATTTTGGTTTAAATGTAAGAAATATTTATTTATTAATTATAATTTATTTGTCATCCAACTGTCAAAACCCTTTTTCGGCACTCTCCTGAGTAGCAGTCGCTGCCACTACAAGGTACCTACGAGGTCAGACTAGATCTTTGGGCTGAGTTTGGTCGGTCACATCGAACAGTCCGATAAAATTACCACAACATTAAGACAACATTCATCTCCTGAAGAAAATATACAATTTTTTAAGAGGGTATAAAGTCGAAATTAGCACCAATCATTTTATAATTATTTGCGAAAAAATCATACTTATATGGGCGCAATCAAAAGATATATCGTTAAAGTAACCAATCTTGGCCTAGGCCAAAATAATGGTCGCATTATACAATGCCATTTTAAAATGCCTTATATAGGTATATTATATAGCTTAAAAACTACAATTTCATTATAGATGTAAAATTTTATTGCCGTGATCTACGCTTCTAACTTAATATGAACTTTCTTACATTTCGCCCAAACAGTTTTTCCTTTAATAATATCAACTATAACAAACATCTAATCATATACGGTTGTTGCAAACAAAATAAACTGCGTCAGTTATAACGGCATAACAATTCAACGGACGCCGCGGTAAAAAATTAATACGCAAAATCCGAAATCTATTTGTAAATAAACATACACTATATTATTACGTACACGGTGTGCGTGCGTAGGTGAATCTAAAAATCCAAGGTTGTTATTATGGCGGGAAACGGAAAAGCGGCGTCCGTTCACCATCAAGGCACAAACACGACCGAAAACAACATCAATTGTTAACATCTAAGAACAATGTCTTTATACAGTTATATTATTCTAGAAGGCTATTACAAGTCTAGACTGCTAGTCTAATGAGAAACTGTGAGTCAGAAACAAAAATAAAAATTGATTTAATTACATCATGTTCGCAATAGTCGGGAAGTATCAAATTAAAGTTTTACTGTTGGCCAACGAATCTTGAATATAGAATTCATTGCGTTTTTTGTAAACCAAACTCACGTCTACAATACTAAAGCAGAATTGGATGCACCATTAAAATTTTGCGCCAAATCATAGCTATAGTACCAACATATTCATAACTAACAGAGTATGAGGGAGATCGTAACACAATTAACCATTTGTTAGATAGAAATAGCAGTATGCTAGTCGTATAGACAGAGATAGCACATGCAGAATTAACATAAACTGGAATGAGATAGGTATATAATAGAGTTTACTATTTCAATTTTCATTTGCAGTTGGTACGCATGCGTCATTACTAAGTGACAGGGCAGCATTTGAAATAAAATTACTGTGCTAAAGAAAAGAAATATTTTTTGGAAAATGTTCGTAAGAAACTTATGCAAAATTATCTAACATTTTTAGTTAAATGTTATGATATTGACATTTTTAGGCCTCAGTGTAAATTGCAAAGCGTGATAAATTTGTCCATATTTGATTAAATTACGATTTAAAAAATATTATTATCAAAATGTGATATACGTTATAAATATTTAAGGTGTATATTAAAAAAATTGGAATTACTGATACTATTAATATTAATAACACAGACAGGTTCTTCTGGAATTGTAACATTTTGTTGCAGAGTTCTAAATGATATGTACATACCTAGTACACCGATATTAATGTCTCGTTATCAGAATAGTTACCTTGGTGGATCTCATTTAACAAACACAAAAAGGGAAGAAATATCTCATATGTATTTATTTATTTATTACAGCAGCAGAATGATAAAACTGTAGATCGTCTGCAAAAAGGTGGTGAGAACAGATATAGATATTTGTGAGAGAATTAATTTAAAAACATTAAAAATAATGAATAAGAGCGTAGAGAGATTACCACTTTAAGAGTTTAGAGGGGAATCAAGCACAAGCAAAAGAAGATGTTCCTAGGCAAGATAATATGAGGGAAGGAGGATGTTCTGATCAACTGTATTAAAAGCGTTTGAAATCACTTAGTACTAAAAGAGTAACATTTAACTGTTCCATACCAACCCGGATATCTTTCATTACTTTAAGCAGGGCCGATAGCGGTCCTATTACCTGGTCGGAACCCAGACTGATAACAACTGAGTGAAAGCAAACAATGGATGAAAGCTGTTGTGAACTATAAACATTAAAAGGTTAACCTGCAGAGGCTGGATGGATGTAGATCTCGGGTTTATTGAAATAATTGAAATGATTCGGGGAAAGAGGAGATGATATTTTGGGAAGTAGCATGGCGAACGTTTTGCGCTTGAGCATAAGAAAATATCCGGAGGTCAGTAATAATTCATTGAAAATGTGATTGGAACAGCGAAGTATGTGATATGTGAATTAACATTGTGTAGCCTACATACGTGAAGACATTCGTCGTTTGAAATAATAAGAAATAGCTCAGACAAGTCAAGGCAAAATTAAAAGAATTCCGAAACGCGCAATGGGAAGATCTCATGGCCGACATTCGACCATCGCACACCGCGTACTACAAAATCGTCAAATCGCTCCGCAGCGACGCGATTCAACACGTTCCACCTTTAACCCATCCGGACGGTACAACGGCTTTGACGACGTCGAAAAAGTTGAATGCTACGCCGAAAGAATTGCTACACAATGCACCATTAGTCCGCAACCATGCGACCCCACTCATATAGCACGGGTCGAATCAGAAGTCCTCCGGTGGACCGCGCTACCACCACCTGAGAGCCCACCATCAGACCCAATCACCACCGATGAAGTCTTCAACGTCATCAAGGGTCTGCACAACCGAAAAGCGCCCGGCGCCGACGGTGTGTCTAGTAAAGCTCCAAAACCCTACCACGTCAGTTCCTCGCGATACTGTCAATTCTGTTTAACGTCTGATATGACAAGTGCTACTTTCCACAAGCGTGGAAGGAAGCAATTGTCATAGGCATCCCCAAACCAGGGAAATCCCTAAACATTCCAGCAAACCACCGACCCATTAGCCTAATTAGCGACCTAGGGAAGGTGTATGAAAGACTAGTCTTAGCTCGCTTAAAAGATTTCCTCGTCAACAACGATACTCCTGCCCTCAGCAGGCACATCGTATAATTGAGTTCGCCTTAGAAGGCTTTTATCCGCGAAAACAAATCACCACAGCGGTATTTTTTGACGTCGCCAAGGCTTTCGACAAAGTTTGGCACACCGGGCTCATTTTCAAACTTTACAACTGCGGTACTCCCGACCGCCTAGTTAGAATCATCCAGGCGTTTCTGCATGACAGAACGTTTAGATTCAAATACGAGGGCACTCTATCTTCGCCGCGACCACTACACGCTGGCGTACCGCAAGGTGCCACGCTCTCACCCACATTCTACTCAGCCGAAAGGTGTCCAGTTAGCTTTGTTTGCGGACGACACCGCACTCTACAGTAAAGGCCCGCGCCTCGACCACACTATCACGCGAGTGCAGCGGGCGGTAGATGAGCTGGGAGACTGGTTCCGTCCTTGGCGCATCGAAGTAAATCCGGACAAATCGTCTGCGATTTGCCTAAATGCAAAGAAACTTAGACATCTCGTACCGTACGGGACCGACTACATCAGCCTACAGGGCACTGTCGACAAACAGCTCTCCTTCCGCCCGCACGTTCGCGGCGTAGTCAACCGCGCGAAATTTTACATGAATCGGCTAGGCAACATGTTCGGCACGAACTCCAAAATGTCTCAGCGCAATAAGCGCACACTCTATAAAGTATGCATTCGGCCGGTGATGACCTACGTCCCCGTCTCCCGTGTTCGCGCACTCTAAACATAACATCCTGCACAGCATGCAAGTCGTCCAAAACAACTTCCTACTCTGAGTCACCTGGGCTCCGTACTATGTTAGACGTCATGATCTCCATAGAGACGTAGAGATTCCGACGATACAACAACATCTTAAGGCATGTTCACAATAAGCGCACATGTTAAACCAGTCGGACCACTCTAACCGAACTCATTTCATAGCGCATGCACTCTCCTCAAGCTGCGCTGCGCACCGGCTCGTTCTGGAGGGCGGGAGCTTTAGTTCAAGCAGATAGGGTCCCACGCCTTCCGCCCGACCAAAGGCTGTAGTGTTTAGTTGGTAGGCTGGCCTTCCGCTAGAGTCCAACATAACCATCCGCCGTAGACCGGTTGCGGGTGGTATCCGGTGTGAAGTCGTCCAAGCACCAGGGGGTTGTTAAGACGACCAGTGTGGTGGCGCGCCCCCTATGAGGATTTACTACCTTCCCCCGTGGGAAAAAAAATAGCTCTGACAAGACTGTTGTTTCTAATTGTTTTGAAATATGAAATAGCTCTGAAAAGAGTTGCACGTCGAGGCACACTATCATCGCAGCATAGCAAGAAGCATCTTGAAGAACACAATAACTACGAGTCACAATTCCGAGAATCATCTTTAACCACATCTTCGAGTCGCGATTCCAACGACGCATTCCATCGCGAAGTCACGCTCCCAGCTCGAACTTCCGCACGCGCCGCTGCTATACTGGAAAAGGAGTTGACTTAATTATAGAAAATTAATTCGTTTAAAAAATAACAAACAGATCTTGCCTAACTGAGATTTTAGGAATTTCCAGCTATCATCGGAATATACATTAAGAACATTCTTATGAATATGCTGGCGCTTTCCTGTTCTTAAAAGCATTGCAGCAATCACCTGCCAGCTTCTAAGCATCCCAATGTGTTCAAGAGCAATAGTTTTTAAATTTATTAACAGCTTTATCCCATTTAGGCATTGGACGCTACAATTTTACTTACATCTTTGGGGGATCTTTATTAAATAAATTTGTTGTGGTAGAATTGAAAATGATTTCTACGTCATACACTGAAGCAGAGCTATACAGATGTAACCAGGCTGTTATACTCGGTTCGTGTTTTAGAGCTTTTAAGTTCATTCG
The DNA here is from genome assembly GCA_036419045.1 of Scirpophaga incertulas. Lineage (NCBI taxonomy): Eukaryota > Metazoa > Arthropoda > Insecta > Lepidoptera > Crambidae > Scirpophaga > Scirpophaga incertulas. Next base: position 43,384,330 of record CM071626.1, on the reverse strand, counting down.
AGCAAACTTTCACAATAATAATAATCCAGGAAGTTGAAACTCATTAATAGAAAAACACTGTGATCTTGTTTTCAACTGCATTTGAGTGATTGAATCATGTTTATTGTTCAACTTAAACCAGTCTGAGTGACATTATAAAATCAAGTTATTAAACTTCTTGTCGATCTGTGGTAACCAGTTACTCACCTATATAATTTGATTAATAATAATGTTTTTCAGCATTTCCTGCAATCTAAAAGTCATAACACTCTAGTGCGTCTTTTAAATTTCGTAGTAAATATACTGAATACGGACCTGGCAAAATACAATCAGCTGTTTGTAATGACAGCTCTCTGACAAATACAAAATGGTTGAAAACTAAAGTTGGCAAACAAAGAAAGGCATCGCAACGAAGCGTTTTGACACGATATAACATAATTTTTTAAGTGAAAGTTAGTGAGATAAGTGTATATTTAGTGTTTAGTGCACGATGTTGGATTTGGAAATTGTCCCTGAACGTTCTCTAGGCTGCGATGCCTGGGAGTTCGTTTTAGGTAAGATTCACTGTTTATTTCGAATGTCAAGATTTTGCGTTGCATTTGTTGTGTTCGTGGCTTACGCAATGGCATTTTTGTTGCTCCTAATTGACTCTAGATACTTTTAGAACGTTCTAACAAGCTATATTTAAAGTTAAAGTACGAGTTTCACTTATTTTTTTACATAAAGTGTGACTGCATACCTTTGTGTTGATACGTATTTGTTTATTTTTTATTAGCAATCTTGACCGTGAAATCGCCCAAGTTGCTTTATTTTTGTAGACACGTACAACTGCTAAAATTCGTAAAGACGATCCACAGGGACGCATGGTATTTTTCTAATGCTTTGGAATTCTTTCATATATATTTTTTTATTATACCCTACGTCATAGTTTAGCCTTGAAGTGCCTCCTACTAGTCCGATAGAACAAATTATTGATAAAATGTGCATAAAGGTCTTTAAATCACTAAATATTGAGACTTTACAACCGCAAAATAAAAAAATTAAATAACAATTGGACTGTGTGTGAGATTTATTTATCTTTTGAAACATCATAAATAATAATGTCATTTTTATGTATCATATTAATGATTTATGAAGGTTATTAAAATGTTAATACAATGATTTTTTCATATTTCAATATTTGCTTAAACAATGAACCTTGTCATCAATGAGCGCCATCCTTAATGTGAATATTCTTTGTAGTATTGTGTAAATACTGGAGGTCATTAAGCAATGTTATACTCTTAAAGGCAGTTACTATAGACAAAATTTATTTCCAAACAGAATATTATATTATTTTGCATAGCTGGAGAAGGTACACAGAAAAGTTTCTATTATCACAGTTTCATAATCAAATCTCTGGTGTGTATTAGTAATTTTACATTTTATTAAAAATGATAAACAATTTAGAATGTCACAAAAAATATTTGAATCTGGTGAGATTTTAATCCACAACTCCAACAAACCATGTTGCCATATCAACCTTGAGTTAAGTTGAGCTTTTTCTCATTTATCAAGTTATCTTAAAATAGAATTTTAAGTATAAATCATGGTATATCAGTGAAGCCACTCATTAGTGCTTACTGCCATGTAATGTCAAATAACTGTACAATTAATCATATCAATTGTAAATTATATTATTGGCAGTATATTATAGAATTGTGCCATTATTTGTGTTGGGAGAAATTACAAATGTAACATTGTGTTCACATGGTATTTTATTTAATATAGACATTGACTTAACTGCATATAAACTTTATATTTCAACTAGTAAACTTTAACTTCTAAATCATTTCAATTATTATCTTGATTTATTTAATAACCATGATTATAAAAATAAACTAATCCTAGAAACAAAGAGATATATGATTGTAAATGAAATAAAAAGAAACTCTGTTATAAAAAGAAAACCCTGTTTTGCAAGTCAGCTTACAGCATGGATTTCTTTTCCTGGGGGTGTTACCTTTGTACCGCCAGAGCAAAATGTCGGATGAAGTAAACTAGCTCTAGCCTTAAGATCTCCAAAGCCTTTACAAAATCTTTCATATTGGCAGGCTGGCTAATTCATAGTCGTTCAGTCCGGACGAGTATTTGCGGCGCTTATTAATACATATTGCGTGCCACACCAGAGCCTTTCCTAGATTGACAGCATTAATTTAACTCCATTGGGCCGTTTGCTGCCGTCTCTCACCATTCCCACAGGTTCAAGAATGCAGGTTTATCTTGTTTCTTACACATCAATATAATTATGTTTATTAATTATATTTATGAGTACAACTGAACCTTTACTAAAACACTGTCTATAAACTTATTATCTACAAACAGCATATTTATTTACAAGTGCAGTATAATTTTGAAATAAATCAGCATTGACAGCCCATAGCCCTATAAAATTTAATTTTAAATAGTTAGCTACTTTGTGAATTAAGGTATTGAAATCGATATAGATTTAAAACAAAATACATGAATTTATTTTATATAATCATAACAATTTAGTTTGTTTTTATTTAGGCAGTTATTGAAGTTATGAAAACTTGTCTTGATCACAGATTAAAAAATAAATGTATTCTAATCAATTGAACTTGTCGAAAACGATGGGGACATCACCATCTATCCTAAAAGAAGAAGAAGACATCAAATCAGAAAAATATGTTGATACCTAGATAGATATTAAGAAGTCACCTTTTATAGAAGTAAAAAATTTATAGAAGTAAGAAACTTACCTAGAATACAACACAATTAAAAATAAAAAGTACTATATACAAATATTTTTCACTGATAAGTTGATGGCTGACAACAAATACACATTGCTATGTATAATTGAGTTAACACCCAATTTGAGTTTTTAGGGCTCCGTAGTCGAATGGCAAAAAACGTAACCCTTATGGATTCGTCATGTTTGTCTGTCCGTCCGTATGTCACAGTCACTTTTTAGATTAAGATTTTCATACAAATATAGAAAGAGAACAATAAATTTTTGGGGTTCCCTATACTTAGAACTGAAATTCCAATTTTTCTTCATCAAACCCATATGTGTGTGGTATTTATGGATAGATCTTCAAAAATGATATTAAGATTTCTAATAATTTTTTCTTCTAAACTGAATAGTTTGCGCGAGAGATACTTCCAAAGTGGAAAAATGTGTGTTCCTCCCCCCATAACTTCTAAAATAAGGGAATGATAAATGTAAAAATAATATATGATGTACATTACCATGCAAACGTCCACCGAACATTAATTTGAACGATATCTAATAATTAGTTTTTTTTTAATACGTTATAAATCGTAAACCGTATTTTACCTTTCATTCAATCGACTCCAATATAACAAATAATAAAGAAAAACATTTATTGAGATGTATAGTGCTACGGAACCCTACTTGCGCGAGACCGACTCGCACTTGGCCGGTTTTTGTTAATAAAAATACATTGATACATGACATGAAAATAAGTGCTGGATACTGTGTCTCTATGTATAACGAGACATATTCTATTTGGACTGCTATACTAAGGTATAGCTAGTTATTATTTTTCACTCTCTCATTAGGTCAAATTGCATCAACTTTTACAGTTACATTATATTATTTTAAGATATATTAATAAACAAACATGCTGCTTGATTCTTTCTTTCGTTCTTGTCAGATTTTCAGCAAATCTGTCAATCCACATTGTATGTTGCTAACATTTGACATTAGATGATAAGTCACAGTACCAAATAATATCACTGCCTAACCCTTCACGCTGGACAGTAATGCAAACACTGCTTTTGTGCAGCAGAAATAGACTGAATCGAACTCGATTCAGTCCCAACCCAACCCAAGCGACCCTGGTTTAGAGTCTCTCTCCGGTACATATACTCCAGTACTTTGTTAGTTTTTTACTTTCCTTTATTCATTCATTCACAAATACATTTCAATGTTGACCTTACCAGTCATAAAAATTTTAAACAATTTATTGTGACATGGTATTTTTGGTTTTAAGCCTTAAGGAATAGTTAATAATAGTTGTAATAGTAGAATATAGATGGGGCTATGACTGTGAGGGATGAGACTATCTGTTGCCACAAAACGGAGAAAAGACACTTTCTCCCAACTGAGAAATGATATGTTACTTAAAACTAACACAAAAAAGAGTGCGGACCAAAGAGTCCACAGAAAATCAGACAAACATTATAAAAACAAAGTACATATTAAACTACTAATGATACTAACTGATGTGTTTTGCTAATTTCATACATACATACACACGTCTTTCCTGTGGGGGTAGGGAGAGACCACTTGCTACTATCCAAACATATTTCCTTAACGTCCTCGATTTTGATTAATACTTCCATCCACACTTGTCGGTTACGGATACTCTTGACCTGACATTTTTTTATTAAATATATCACTTATTTGGTCCAAGTATTTTTTTTTTTTAAATTATTTATCCACAAATATCCACATGTTACATAATTTACATATACGCCAAACTGTAAAGACAGTTTGTTGGCGAAGTTATTTGCACTCACTTATTTATATATAATTATACTTATATGTAAGGATCCTTTAATAAATACATGCAGCTCGACATAACTATGGAATTATCAAACGCTCTAGCCCTACAATTCCACAGCTACGCCGTATCTAAAACAAAAATTAAATTTCAGTTAGGTATATCAAGCTAAAACAGCATCTATCAACATTTTTTTTAGCTTGGATTTGAACATGCGCAAACTCTTAAAGTTATTCTCTGAGACTATTTTATTGTACAGCCTAGGTATTATATATTTTCTTGTTCTCTCACCGTAGTAATTACATGCAGTCGGTTCTATGTATCTCTTTCTAGTGCTTACTCTAAAATTACGGTTGTATGTTTGTATTGTTTTATATTTTGGAGAATTATATTGTTCTACAGCAATCAAATAATTTACTTTTTCATGCACTGGCAGTATGTTGCATTTTTTGAATAAGGTATTTTATTATAGTATGTTTGCCTAAGTCAGAGGTTCCCAAACATTTTTGTGTCATAGACCTTTTACCATGTTTTTCGATTTTGGGTACTTAACTGATATTGAATGCCTACATACTACAATTATTATTTTTTTACTTCATAGCTAGGTACTTTTATAAATAATTTTATGTTTTTATATATGAAGATAGTATAATTAAAGTAAGTAAATAACTTTAATCTTCCCAATCCTAGACTATGGTGATGTGTGCTACTTTGCTCTGAATGCAGATCTTCTCAATAAGCTGGAGAGACTTTTAAATAACTGCATTCGTTTTGTGTTCAATTTAAGAAAATTTGACCATGTATCTGCATTCCGATTAGGTTTGAAGTGGTTACCTATACGGCAGCGTAGGGATATGAGAGCCTTATTGACGCTTTACACATAATCCTTATACCCCTGGTTACCTCAGTACCCACTTTGAATACCTATATACCTCCCATAATAAAAATCTTCGTTCTGCCTCAAATGGCCTTCTAAAATGTCCTTCTCACCACTCTGATATAATTCATTCCTCCTTTTTCGTCAAAAGTATTCTTTTATGGAATTCACTCCCTCAAGAAGTGAGAAACTGTCCGAGCAAACTTAGTTTTAAGAATAAATTGCGTAAGCTTTTCTTTGAGGAAAGTCTTGGGTAATGAAATTTAGGCTATTTAGAAAGTGATATGGATAATATCATATTATTCTAATCGTTATAAATTTTCGCTAATAAGATTTAGGCAATTATATATTAGTGTATTGTAATATGTTTTTATTAATGTATTAGGATTATAAATTTATTATTTATCAGTAACTATATTGACTTTCAATCTTTTTTGGTACATCTACCACATTGCATCTCTGCATCACCCGAAGGTTGACTGGCAAAAATGCCTCGGGCATTAAGTCCGCCTTTGTACATCTTTATTGCACATGAAGTAGAAATAAATAAATAATTGAATAGGTACTATCAGTGTATGTTGAGATCCATTATCGTGGACCCCCATTTTTATTTCATAGACCACCAAATTTTTGTGTCGCTGACGTAGACCTCAGTCAGGATGTCATAGACCTCTAGGGGTCGATATAGCTACTACTATACTATATAGACTTTGGCAATCACTGGTCTAAGTCGTTCCTTATCCTTATCATCAGGCCCATTTATATTCGCCTTAGAAATTTCCTTCATCAGCCTTTCATCCATCCTTTCTATGTATTTTATTTAGACATTTAACGCTTACGGTGAAGGATAATATTGTGGCAGTCTGCAAACAAAATGCAGAAATTCTAAGATGTATTGTAAGTTGTCGAATTACTGGGCCAGTATGGTTTATACTGGGCCAGTATCCTTACTTATATTATAAATCGGAAAGTGAGTTTGTTTGTTTGTTCCGCTTTCACGCCGTAACTACTGAACGGATTGTTTTGAAATTATGCAGATGTAAAGATAAAAGTCCGGATTAAATAATGGGCTACTTTTTATCCCCGCAAAATCGACAGATCCCACGGGATGCGCAATAAAGGCTTCGCCCAAAAACTACTGTACAAATTTTCATGCGGTTTTCATCAATAGATAGAGTGATTCTTGAGCAAGGTTTTGCGGTATTTTTTATCTCGGAAAAACGGATAGTCCCACGGGAAGCGCGATAAAACCTTCACGCCATAAACCGACTACCGCGCATATGTAGCCATGGGCAAAAGTTATGACCCTTAACCCTCTATAGACCCAATCCCAAAATCCATGCGGGCAAAGCTGCGGGCAGAAAGCTAGTGGTTTACTAAAGCCCTAAAATATCAAGGATAGGTTCGTTCCCTGAATATATGAGCTGTGATGATGATGAACTTCATTAAATGAATCAAAGAAAACTGTTTTGTAAGAATCTAAAGACGAATTTTGAACCAATAGCATTTGAATTAGGGAATGCAAATCCGTTCGGTTTCAAAATCCGAATTTTTAACAACGGATTGTTGGTCCAATCCGGATAATCCGGATTTTACGGATTTTCCATGAAAATTAATCTTATTATACATTTTTAACATGATGTTGTTATATTTGTGTAAATAGGTTAAAATAAAAACAATGGAAAATCAAATCAGACCATTTTTATTATTTAGAACGATTACTTTATATTTATTCTTATTATAAAAATAATAAGTCTGACTCTCGTAAGTACGAATTAAAATAAACTTTGAAGAACAAAAATAAAACAAAAACAAATAGACTCATTGTCAAATTATTGAACATAACAAAACAACTTCACTTTAAAAGGAACATAAATTTAACAATAAAAATAAAAATATTCGCGACGTAATAATCGGCCCCGAATTACAATTTTTTATCATTCAGAAAATCGGGATTCGATTTTGAAATCCGGATTTGGAAGTCGAGTGAAATTTAGCAGTTCTCCGGATTTTTCGGATTGCGGATTATCCGGATTGCATTCCCTAATTTGGATAAGAATTTCCTAATCCAAAATATCTTATATATAAAAAAGAATCGCATAATGTGTTGGTAAGCGCATAATTCAACAACGCCTGGACCAATTTGGCCAATTCTTTTTCGAAATGTTCGTTGAAGTTCAATAATTATCAGAAAATCTCTAAAAACAGCCCTTTTATTTTCCCATGCAAACGTTTTCTAACTAAAACGTACAGTCGAATTGAGCTTTATTGTTATTGTATAAAGTTCATATTGCAAGCACTCACTGTTATCTAAGCAATGAAGGTGTGTTCCTAACATCAAAGAGTCAATTTGCGCTTTATTAACGCTACATATAGTTGAAATTCAATCATATCTATCAAAACAGTGTGCGTGCGTGCGTTGGAGCACAGAATACATCGTTGGAGGATTTAATGTCACGTTCCAAAATTGAATAGCCACAAAATGTAATAGGTCATTTAGACTTTTTTTGCGATCTGGTTGGCTATGCGACATTATCTATAAAATAATTAGGAACAAAAAACTGCCACTGTACAAATCTTTTTGACAGGACGAAGTCTGTCAGGTCCGCTAGCTTTTAATAAAATCATTCTGTGAATTATGCAACCAGTGGTGCTGCCCACTCATTTTTGATTTCTGCTAGCAGATTATTAACTGAAGTGGCATTCACAATTTCATTGTGAAATATTGAGTTGACAGCTTTTTAATTTACGTTCCGTTATACGTGCGACTCATTAATAGTTTTTTAAATTGGTAGTTTATTGCACACCAGTTTAATTTTTCTGCGTCAAACGGAATGTAACAAAGTATTTGATTTCTAATGACAACACTGAATTCCACTGAATTAACATTGTGAATAGTTCAAAATAATTGTGCATGTATTGTGTATTCAAAGGATATAGTTCAATTTTGGCCTAAGAACCGATGTGAATATCTTATCTTATCTTACGAGCGGGGCTGCTCCCATCGGGAGCTTGCGCACTTCGACCCTTGTTGGGTCTTTTGTGCTACCCCATTTGTCGGTTGTGGTGTGCTATCTAGCTTGCGTGGCCCTCGTCACTAGTCCAATCTATCGAACCCATGAGTCTGACGATGATCCTAGGCGATATGGCCCTATAGTCTTCCGGTCTTGGGTAACCAATTCCCGTCAGCCTTAGTCTCCTGCAGGCCAGAGCATCGCAATGACACAATATGTGCTCCATGCTCTCCTCTTCAACCTTGCAGGCCCTGCACATTTTGGTCCTAGCGTCACCCATCTTATGTAACATGACCCTTGTGCCCCAGTGGCCCGTTAAGGCACCTAGTGCCAGGCGAGTTTGAAGTCTGCTTGAGCTCAGTGCGAACTTAAGCCAGCTGTCCATGCCCATGAACAGTTTTGAATGTGATGTGAATATAAATTATACTATAATTTTAATTTATTTTTTTGAAACATATTTTAGTATTCCACGGACACTTCAAATAAATAAATTCCAAATAAAAAGTTGGGTCACAATTATTGATGCCGTATAAAATGTTTTCCGTCAGCCAGTGCTGCCAGTTTCGGAAGATTTCGGTAAATACGGATCGAATTGAAAACCTCCTCCTTATTGAAGTCGGTTATTAAAATTAGTTGATAACACTTTATTCATTTAAATACCTAAATTGACTAGCTAGAAAAAAACTAGTATTGTATATTTTTTAAGCGAAATCGCGAATTTCTAGCTTGGCATTCAAGTGTTATAGTTTTCGTAATTGGCAACACTGGTGTACTTCATACCTTATCTGTGTCCGTTTCATTTAATTTTTGATTGCTTTGCGACTATCGTTTCTTTTGTGATTTTCTATGCGTTTCATGGTTTTATTCTAACAACTTTGGCTTGTACGGACTCCGATTACATGCGTAGGTATTTGCTAGACTCGGATGTGTGTAAATGACTGGATTTTGTAAAATGATAATTGTCAAAGAATTATCTTAAACTTGACTAGGTACTATCTCTTTTCCTAATATCTAGTAGAGTAGTCATTTCCTAGTTCTAGAAGAGAACATATATATCTGTACATAGTATTGTTAATATTACTTTAATATTACAATACTACTCTGATATTTCACGCAAGGTTGGTTATTTTTTATTTATAACCTCAAAATATGTCCGTTGTCCAAAAGTGTCCGTTCGTGAAAACTTATTTCATAGGATTCTATATAATTTTAAGAGCTTATATAAGTCACTTTCGATTCGAACGGTTCTTAGGCAGAACATGTATGGAGTCAGAACAATGTCCTTTCAGATTTACAACGAATGATTAAAAAATCATTTGTGATTTTGTTTCAAACTGCGTTCAAACCAATAACAAGTGGCAGGAAAGTGTCACAACTACTAAACGTTTTTGTCATCAGTGCACAATCAATTTTGAGTAGTAACTAGATAACATTATTGTGTATAAACATATGATGTTCAACCTTGTATTGTGAAAATGAAGATATTTATCATTTCACTCTAGCTCAAACCTCTTACACAATACTATGTCACCGTCTCAGAGGTTCGAATCCCGGTGGGGGCAGATATTTGTGTGATGAATGCGAGTAGTTGTACCTTGATCATGGCTCTTAATCTATCAAAAATATTTATATATGTATGTCTATCCGTTACTCCAGATTCCATAAGTCTTAAAGAGCTTATTATGGGCTGTGGCCTCCTTCTGTGAAGCAGTGATGCTCCAGAAGGAGGCTGCTGAGCGGGGTCGGGAGATGGCCGATCCCGCTCGAAGGAGGCGGCGCCGGGCTCGGTAGCACAGCTGCGGCGCCGCCGCGGGTCGCCGGCGGGCGCGAGGAAGTCGCGACTGCTACGGCGACCCGGGATGGACCACGCCCCTCCCGTGGCCGGGGGGCGTCGTCGGTGGAGGAGACCGGGGGAGGTAGTGAGCCTCCCCCGAGGAGGGCTCCCCTGTATCGGCGGGGAAGCGGAGGCTGGGGGTTCCCGGAAGTGGCTTGATGTTCCCGGGGGCTCCCTACATGCCTGAGGAAGGCCATCCCTGAGGTTTAGTTAGTGGGTAGGCCTCCCCCTTCTGGGGAGGAGAGCCCCACATAACCGCCGGCTCGCCACAGCCGGGTTATGCAATTTAATGCATTTTCCTCAGGAAAAAAAAAAGGCTAATTGGTGTGAGTGTAACAAATATTTATATATGTATAATATATGTGTGTTTAGTCGTAACCCTAGATGCCATAACACAAGCCTTACAGAGCTTACTTTGGGCTAGGCTAATTGGTGTGAATGATAGATGAAGATTTAATTTACGCTTTATTAACGCTATATAAAGTTGAAATTCAATCATATCTATCAAAATAGTGTGCGTGTGTGCGTTGGAGCACAGAATACATCGTTGGAGGATTTAATGTCACGTTCTAAAGTTAAATCGTTTTAGATGCTTTTATATGTTTAATTTAATTATTTTTTATTCACAACGCCCTACCATCAGAGTGACGGTTCTGTACAGGAGAATCTTTTGTCCTCACTATAAAATAAGTAGGAACAAATAACTGCCACTTTACAAATCTTTTTGACAGGACGAAGCTAGTTAGCAATAAAAAAAAATGAAATAAAAAGTAAAAGTATGAACTGCTGTTCGTTAGCCTCGCTAAAACTCGAGAACGGCTAAACCGATTTGCCAATTATGGCCGTCAATTATTTTTGAAAGTCCAGAGAAAGTTTAAAAGGTACATAAAAAATAGGTATGAAAATGCTCGGAATTGAATAAAAACAACAATTTTGATCAACAAAACTGGTTCGCTTGAAGAAAACTTTTTTTTTGTTTTGGGGATTTCCGTTTTGTAAATCCCATCTGATACAAACGTATGAAAGAGAGCCAAGTTCAATACAAAAATTATGCTTGGCCCACAATTTGCCGCAAAAAGAATGGCGATCTAAATGAGTGCCAAGTTCTATGCAAAATCGAAATATGTGTATTTATACAAATAAAATAACATTATGAATAAGTATTAAACTTTATTTCTTAGCTTTATTGGATACCTATAACAATAGGCTTTTTGACAATGCGAAAAATAAAGTGTCAATTACTGTTAACAGTATAAATTAAGAGTTAAAAAATTATTATTTATTAACGTAAGTTGAAAATAATGATTAATTTATTTTAAAATCCGTAAATAAAAATTGCATTTTTTAAACGTTTGTCACGTGACACAAAACGCTCCTGATTGGTCGAGTTTATCATGACGTCACTTGCTTGTAAACTTCGTTTGTCTACTTGTGTTGCGCCTATTTGTTTTAGATTATCTCCGTTATATTATGTTTCTTTATTATGCATTGTTTTTTTTTTGTTTATTTGCACTATTTTGCAAGTACTTTCAATCATGGTCAACGATTTTGTAAAAACAGACAGCAGAAACCATGCAGAAATCATGGTTGGATTATTTTTCAAAAATAATTCAGACTTTTATGCTTCGGAGCTAAAAAATGCAAAAACAGCAAAGTAAGTATAATTACACTTTACTGGTAACTTAAATTATATCATAAGAAACTTACAAATAGTTTTTCCGGAGTTTTTAACGACGTATTTGTACATTTTGGAACTGCACACCATTTGTAACTCATTTTGTTACATAAATCACTGATAAAAAGTAAATCCAATCGCACTTTCGTTTTTTGTTTACAACAAACAAATATATATGCCAGTTGTCACAGATCTGAATACAGGCAAGTGACGTCACCGACCTCATTGCAGCGCCATATTGTCAAAGTAGCGTTTTGGCACACTATTTAAATATTGAAATTTTAATTCGATGTTTTTCAGCTAATATATACCAGAATTAAAAATAACAACTTTTACTGGGTTCCTTAGACTCTACTGCATAATATAAAATGGATTTTAAAAACCTGTCAAATAGCCTATTGTTGTTATTTAAAAATGTGAGATCTTAAAGTAGGTTAGATTTGACTTCGTCAGTTTTTATTACATCAGTCATTTTATAAAGTTATTAGCGACCTGCCCCAGCTTTGCTCGGTTGCAATGGTGAAACTAAATACATTACAGAAAAACTGTGAACGTAGTATATAATCGTTTGCAATGTACTTACACGGAAAAATGTAACTATTTACGACATCACATTAGAAACCTTTAAATTTATCACTGTTTCTCTACTATATTATGCATGTGTTATATATAGAGATCGGATAATCGGATGCATATTTACCTAAAGTTAGTTTAAGACAAAGTATGGATACGGCTTTTTATTATTTTGTTAAATAAAAATCCCGGGATTGCGGAATTGGATAGCCGGATGTTTATTTATTTACCTAATTTAGTTTTTGACAAAGTATGGAACTGTCTTTTTATTTTATTTCCATAAATAAAAATCCCGGAACTGCCGTCTCACTCACACTCATTAAATCGGAAACTCAGAGTGAGATACTAGACCATACTTACGCCCGGGCACCATTTCTGTTTTTTTATTCAATTATTTAATTGATTATTGTTTTAGTCAAACTAGCTCACTACTTTCGTGTAACACTCTTCATGTAATAAATCGTACATTCATAAATCGCACGGGGAACTGAAACTAAACTTCATGTAAATACGTATGCATAGTTGTATAAATGAACCCGGAGTCTCGGTCTTTTGAAAATAAATACCACGTGCTAATTTAGTAATTTTCAAACAATATCACCACGTTCAATTTGCATTCCCGTATTTTCCCGGGATTTTTATTTAACAAAATGTATTTTAAAAAGCCGCTTCCATAATTTATGAGCCAAAAATTAACTTTAGGTAAATATGCATCCGATTATCCGATCTCTAGTTATATATACCTATAAAGCTTCCTTAAGAATCACTCTATTTAAAAAAACCCGCATCAAAATCCGTTGCGTAGTTTTAAAGATCTAAGCAATACATACGGGCAGACCGCGGATAGCGAGTTTGTTTTATACTATATAGTGATTCAACATTTTAACTCTGATAAAAACTGGCCAAGTCAAATCATATTATTATAATAATGATAAAAATAATTATAATTATTTGAATAATGTAATTATTAAAGTTTCTTTTTTGTATTATGGGGACACAACGTATTTTTTTAATTTAGATTTTTTTCTACGCTTACACCCAATTATCCAGCTGGATTCCAAATTTCATCCTTCTAGGTCATCTGGAAGTAGGTTAGATTTAGGTACTAAATGTCAGTCAATCAGTCAACACTAAAATATACGACCTTTTGACCTTCATATTTTTATAACCGTTCGAGCTAGCTTCGTGAAATTTGGGCTTCTACACGTCCTTGTGGATGTCGCAGCCAACTGGTTAAAATAGCCGTTCAATCAAACAGCTGGGCCCTTTGACTGAACAACGTCATTCAATCACACAGCTATACGTCGTTTAGTCGACTTGTTGATTGCAACGTTCAACATTACAGCTAGACGACGCTTAACCAACTGGTTCAAATTAACTAAGGTGACCATTACAGTCGGCGGGTCAATTTAATAGGCCACATTTGACATTTGTTCATAGTGAGGTGACCTGCTTAAACACTCCGATTATGGTGAAAAAATCGATATTTACTTCAAACATATGTGAATCGAATACAGTTATTATGGAAAAGTACTTTTTTTATAAGATCCCTATCTTATAAAAAAAGTACTTTTCCACAATAACTGTAATAGGCAAACGAGCAAATGGATTACTTGATGGTAAGTGATTATCGCTGCCCGCAACAACAGATGTGTTGCCGGCCTTTTAAATGGGAATACGCTCTTTTTTATAGGTACTGTATTAATATATTTTACGAGTTTAATTGCCTTAAAATTTTTTAATATCAATTATTTCTCTGTTTATTAAGTTATTATTGTTTTTTATTATGAAACAAAAGAATAACATGTTTTATTTTAATAAAAATTTGTCTATTAATTCATGGTGAATAATCCCTTCACAAATAATCATTGCATTCATTCGATTTTTTGAGGGACATCACTTACGTATAGACTTCACTAAACGCAACATTGTAACAACGGCCATTTGTGCATTTCCAAACTAAAAAAATATTGAATATTTTATGTCCGCCATTACAAGGTTAGTTGAGGAATTTTAATGAAATGTCAAATGTGGCCTATTAAATTGACCCGACTGTAGTTTAGTTCTTAATATTGTTTATTGCATCAAGCAAAAAATTACAAACTCAAAAATGTACGAAGCAAGAATCATTTCATAATGCAGTAATTACTTCTCGAATATTTGTTTAAATATTGATTCACTCGTATCACGCGTAAGTGACATCATAATTTCTGTGTCTTTAATAACACGTGTAACGTATATTTACTACTTACTTTCCGAAAAATATCTTGAAACAATCACAAACCAAGCCTAGTTAACGCCATATTGAAAAAAAAATCGCACCTAGCGCTGCGGTGGTGAGCGCTGAACTAATTAAATTAGACGCCGGCTTTTGAATCAGCTGTAGTGTTGAACGTTGGTTGAATGGCGTTGTTCAGTCGAAGGGCTAGCTGTTTGATTGAACTGCTATTTTAACCAGTTAGCTGCGACATATATATATATAATTAAACACACGTAGTTTTATGTGTTTACGTTAAAGAGGTTTTGAGTTATAGAAGGGTCAGAAGTGGCACCAGCAAGTGGCTCGTGTAATATTTCCACTTCCTTCATTTCATTTCATTTATTTTTCTTTCCACAATGGTAATCATAGGTGTTATAAATAATTCTGTACATTATGGACCCTGTCGGGCTCAGCAAAAGTAGGAGAGAGGATGACTTATAACTAGAGATCGGATAATCGGATGCATATTTACCTAAAGTTAATTTTTGGCTCACAAATTAAGGTAGCGGCTTTTTAAAATACATTTTGTTAAATAAAAATCCCGGGAAAATACGGGACTGCATATTGTTTGAAAATTACTAAATTAGCAAGTGGTATTTATTTTCAAAAGACCGAGACTCCGGGTTTATTTGTACAACTATGCATACGTATTTACCAAAATGCTCTACAGCACCGGAATTCCGGGATTTTTATTTATGGAAATAAAATAAAAAGACAGTTCCATACTTTGTCAAAAACTAAACAAGGTAAATAAATAAACATCCGGCTATCCAATTCCGCAATACCGGGATTTTTATTTAACAAAACAATAAAAAGCCGTTTCCATACTTTGTCTTAAACTAACTTTAGGTAAATATGCATCCGATTATCCGATCTCTACTATTACTATGTCAAATGATCGTAAGTCTAAACACTCTTCTTATGTATTATCTCTATATTATTAATTAGCTATCTATTATATGATTAATTAGATTATTATTATTTAAATTAAGTATCATTGTTATAATTATTTTTATTAATTATGTTTTAATTATTTTGTGGAATTTACGATTATAAATGATGTATTATTTCAATTTAATTTTATATGTATTTAAGTATTTTTGTGCATTTTATTATACATAGTTTTCAGTTCAATTTACTGTGTCATTGTTTAAGTTTTTATAGTATTTGGTCGCACATACTCGTATATTCCTGTACCGAATAATAGCACTTTTGAATCAGTAAAATTTTTGTTTTAAGTATATTTTTTCCTCTGGCATATTTCTAATGTGTGTAGGAAGCCTATTGAATATTTTGATACACATTACGAAGGGACTGCTCGAATGCAATTTTAATTGTGATGAAGGAAGGGACAGCATTGTCCTATACCGCAATGTATACTTATTTTGTACATCTTGCCTCTGAGGGAAAAAGTTTGCGTGTCTCTTTACAAATTTCATAGATATACAAGCAGGGTAAGGTTAATATATTTAATCATCTAAATTGGGGTTTAGCTGTCCGTTTGTTGTATGCTTACGAGCACACGTATCAGTTTCTTTTGCATAGTGAGAATATCAGATGTTTTGACACTATTTCCCCAAAGAATCACGCCGTAGTTCAGCCACGAGTAAGCATAAGCATAGTAAGTGATAGCAGTGTTCAGATCTGTGCACTTCTTTATTTCACGAAGAGCATATACGAATCTTGATAGCGTTCCTTCCTTTGCTTGAACTTGGCTTGACATACTACTGCTACCGCGTGTCTAGAAAAATAAAGTTGAGCCCTTTTTTATATTGATTGAGGCAGCACTAGTATATATTTACTTATATTATATTATCAACATTAATATTATTAAGAGGAAAGATTTGTATATTTGTGTGTAACGAACAAACACAAAAAGTACTGGACCGAGTTTAATGATTATTTTTTCATTAGAAGGCTACATTGTTACACTGAGTAACATAGTTTTCAACACACTTCCTCATAAAGTGGCTCTAATCCCATGGCAGTTAGGCACATAATGACACCTATAATCAAACTGTGACTTTTTCATTACTATTATTCACGAGTGAGTAGTAGTTTTTTTTTTAATATTATTGGTTGAGTTACGCTTACATTTACGCTAAAAAGCTATCCGCGAAAAGCCCAAAAAAAAAGAAACCTCATTTTTTAGTCTATGGCCGATGCGCGCGCATAGGAAAACTGATTAATTTTTCCCGCCATTACGAAACATTTTTCACAACTCGTCTCGTTTTCTCTTTTGAAGTTATTTAGTTAGTTATTAACTAAGATGTCTGCAAATACAATTTATGAAGAAAATGGTTTTTTATTTAAGTATTATTTTATTCAGAAGTGTGTTGAAAAACGTTGTATGATACACGTGTGCCATACCATACACATTACACACTTGTACCATAATGTACTATTTGCTATAGAAATCTTTAGAAATCCTTATTAAAACCACCCGAAGGTGTATAAAAATTAGCCATAAAATGTCTTTCAGGCATACAATTTTTTTCTAATTTAGTTTTCATGGTCGTTTTAATTAGCATGTTTATAAGTTAAATATCCTATTTATGTCTACTCGTGCGAAGCCGGGACGGGCCGCTAGTCTTCTAATATAAATACATATACATTACTAGCTTTTGCCCGCGACTTCATCCGCGTGGAATAGTGACTTCCGGCAGATTTTTGGTTTTTCCCACATAGTTCCCGTTCTTGCGGGATTTTCGGAATGGTCGAGTTTCCGCAGAATTTTTAGTATTATTATGTTGATACAACTTAAACAAATTATTTCGACCAAATTTGGTACCATAAAAACGGTCATTGTGACTAAACCTTAAAAGATAGACATATGCCGTCGCGGACTTTTTTTTAGATCATGTATAGAGGAATAATTCTTTCATACATATTTTTTGTGTATCTTGAACCGTTTTCGCAGCGCACGCAAAGAAAGCCTTCAAAAATGAATAATTTTCCCCGTTTTTTACACATTTACCGCTCTGTCTTTGCTCCTATTGGTCATAGCGTAATGTTATTTAGCCTATAGCCTTCCTCGATAAATGGACTATCCAACAAAAAAAGAATTATTCAAATCGCACCAGTAGTTTCGGAGATTAGCGCGTTCAAACAAACAAACAAACAAACTCTTCAGCTTTATTATATTAGTATTATATATTAGTATAGATTAATAAAAGTCCCTATGAAGTAAAAAAATATGATATAATATGCTTATAAAATTTTGTATGTTGTAGGATGTAGCCATTCAATATATCAGGTAAGTAGGGGGTCTACACAAAACCGATTATGTATATCGACAATTGAGAATCCCTTTTTGATACTATACCTTTGCAGGCGCCCTTTTAATAGCGTCAATCGTATTAATCATTGAAATCGTTTTGACCGTTCGATGTGAATAAGCACGCTTGATGTAATTATGTATGATTAACTCCATCGTACTGTTGTCTTGTCACTGACACGTGGAGCGAAGCTATTGCGTACTCATCCGTGCCACGAGCGTCGATAATAAATCGATAATATTTTAGCGCTCCCGCATACGGGCCACCGGCGACAACCACAAAACGCCGCCACTGGCATATTTCCTGCTTTTTTTTTTTCCTCAGGAGACTAGGCTGAGAATCCATCATGGATACCAACGCAACAGGCAAGCAGGGATGCGTTGATTATGTCGGACTCCTGGTGCTGTCGAGGCGGCTCGACCCACCAGACCTACCGACTAAACTCAGCCTAGCCTTGGCCCTAAGGGCCCTACGGCTTGAATGGAATGGTTGGCGCACCCTCGGGAGAGGGCACGTCAGCGCTGCCCTCCGAAGAGGACATATGCGCGAAAGAAGGCTCGGTACGCCAAAGTGGGTCCGGCCTTGAAATGATGGGGCCTACTCGTACATGTGCAGCAAGC
Organism: Scirpophaga incertulas; assembly: GCA_036419045.1. Classification (NCBI taxonomy): domain Eukaryota; kingdom Metazoa; phylum Arthropoda; class Insecta; order Lepidoptera; family Crambidae; genus Scirpophaga; species Scirpophaga incertulas. The sequence goes on along the minus strand of CM071626.1, from coordinate 43,365,688 downwards.
TGCGAAGTATGGACTAACTAAGGGATGGCGGCGCAGATGCCGCCTCTCGCAAGGCTTGAAGAGCCAGCGTCAATGAGTCGGGAGGGTGAGAAAGAACGTGTCTGGGTCGACGATGTTCTGTATTACGCGGAATGACTGGGCATATTTCCTGTAATTTTCATACATTTTATATGGACACACGCCACAAATAGTCGCAGCTCGCTTCTTGTGGCCCGCACCGGCCACTAAACGCCCACACAAAAAGCCGCCACACGCCACTCGCCCGATTCCACGCCCCTCTCTCCCTTTCAGTAAACTATCCAATAACTACGGGTTCGTCTTCTACGACGACGTCTTTTATCAAAAGTAGCGCAATTAAACCTTCTTCGTCCGAGTCCATTATGATACTGCATGCCTGGGTTAAAAAAAGTAGCAGCTACCGAGCACAAGTGGCGACCACCGGCCACAAGTAGCTGTCGCCCGCTTCAGCTACTTTTGTAGCTGCGTCTAGCTTCTCGTAGCCGCGTTTGTGGCTGTTGCCCGTGGCTCGTGTGCGGCGACACTAACTGTACGCTCTGCAAACTGCACTTTAACTTTTATCAGCAACCTCGCCCTCGTACAGTCGGCGACGCGTTAAAGCATACAGCTGTTGCAAAAACAGCTTTTGTTACGTTGATAGAAGCGGTCTCAAGGTCGAACACGGCTATTACAAAGCAAGCAACAATGTAAATAATTACACTGTGTTGTATGTAATCTCTAAGTAAACATACATAAGACGTGTGTTATATTATGTACTATTGTCATAAATTATGTAAGTAACTATTAAGAAGTAGAACTTGGTGGAAAGAGGTGCGCGCCTGTTCTTCTTCAGAACGATCTCTCATATTTTTATGGTTCCGTGTTCTAATAACATAATGGTACTATTAGTAAGACTTCACTGCCACTCCGTCTATAACTATGATAAAAAAAAATATTTCTTACACTAATAAAGGTAGCCCAAAGTTAGCTCTAAGGCTTGTGTTATGGGATCTATAATTGGTGTAAGTGTAACAAATATTTATTTATTATATATGTACACTACAGAAAAAACTGTGAGCGTAGTATATATCTTCTTATATATAAAAATGAATCGCAAAATGTGTCGGTAAGCGCATAACTCAACAACGCCTGGACCAATTTGGCCAATTCTTTTTTGGTAATGTTCGTTGAATTTCAAGGAGGGTTTTTACAATGAGGAAAATTCGAATAATTTATCGGAAGAACTCTAAAAACAGCCCTTTTATTTTCCCATGCAAACGTTTTCTAACTAAAACGTACAGTCGAATTGAGCTTTATTGTTATTGTATAAAGTTCATATTGCAAGCACTCACTCACTGTTGTCTAAGCAATGAAGGTGTGTTCCTAACATCAAAGAGTCAATTTGCGCTTTATTAACGCTACATATAGTTGACATTCAATCATATCTATCAAAACAGTGTGCGTGCGTGCGTTGGAGCACAGAATACATCGTTGGAGGATTTAATGTCACGTTCCAAAATTGAATAGCCACAAAATGTAATAGGTCATTTAGACTTTTTTGCGATTTGGTTGGCTATGCGACATCATCTATAAAATAATTAGGAACAAAAAACTGCCACTGTACAAATCTTTTTGACAGGACGAAGTCTGTCGGGTCCGCTAGTTATACATATAAACCTTCCTCTTCAATCACTATATCTATTTAAAAAATCGCATCAAAATCCCATGCGTAGTTTTAAAGATACATAGGGATATAGAGACAGAGAAAGCGACTTTGTTTTATACTATGTAGTGATATAACTATTTATTACATGCTTCCTTTATTTGTCCATATGTTTTACATTAGACCTACTCTGATAGCTTAAGAATTTTGTCATAATCGATAAGAGAGAGATGGCACTTCGTGGTGCGATAGCGACGTCTCGTTCGCACACTGTTTTCAGCAGGATTTTAAATGTGTGGTAAGGTCGCATCCGTGCCAAACGCGTTGTGCATTAAAAGTGGTTTGACGTTCAATGTCAAAGGTCGTTGACCGCAGTTTACTGGTTGTAAAGATATTTTATCTTGTTATATGTAGTACATAAAAAAGTGACAGCTTGTTCAAACATGTACGAAATTTGTCATTCTTGTTTATGCCACTCTCTCTTTATGCTTGTTTCCCAGTAACCCTAAGTTTTTAGATTTTTTACCGGTATTATCTGTAGTTTTATTACTATATTGCCTATTATAAATCAGTTTTTTGTTAATCTAATCAAATCAAAATTAATTTTATTCAAATATGACTTTATAGAAAGCTGTAGTATATATATATATATATATATAGTATATATATATATATATATATTATATATATATATATATATATATATATATATATATATATATATACATATATATATATATATATACATATATATATTCGTTTGTGGGCAAATGTATAAATTTTTCTTTTTTTTTATAAGAACATTCGTAGAATCCATAGACAACGCATAACTCCTCACGGGCGACTGTTACTTGAACACGATTCAATACACATTTAAAATAGGAACATTTAACAATACGATACCTATCGTCGGAACAATGGTACCAACCTATCTTTACATACGTGTGACAACATAACGACGCGGTAACAATACAAACAGACCAAAGAGGACAGTGGAAATAGGTTCGCGTAACCTATATATTTTTATTTTTAAAACGCCCTACACTATGATTTTAATCCTGTATCATTCTTTTGTCATAAGCACCATTCACTCCCATACATAAGCGATCATATTGCCTCCATCATACATATTCACTATTATGTATATAGGTAAGAAATATTTTCTTGCCCGTTCTTCACAAAGGAATTTTCGAACAATGGTAGAGCAAGGATTTTTTTAAGCTTACATCTGTCGTGACGTACAGATTTACATTCATCATTTTTATTCTACCAGTATATATATATATATATATATATATATATATATATATATTATTATATATATATATATATTATATATATTATATATATATATATATATATATATATATGCGTGTGTGTGTACAGTTGTTGACTAATAGTCAAAGATTTAAAACTATATAATATTACGAAAATGCTTTTATCAACTTTAAAATAATGTAAAAACATTAAGAGTCGTTTCTCTTATTTCCAGGTGAGATATTTAATTAAATGTAATATTGTTTTTCTTTTTTAATAAAATTTTGTATTATATTACCTATCAATAAAACTCTTATTTTTAATGTATACCAATATTTAAGTGAGAAACACACTTGTAATATATAATTATAATATACTTTTTAACAAATCTTCCTATTCCCACACATGTGGCTCGACTCAAAACATCCAGTCCAGGCCACGGGGGGTCATATGTGTGCCAACGTGGGAGTGTTCTATTCGAATGCTATTTATAGGACTCTAGGTATCGTGTTCATTTGGATAAGTGATCCGCATGGTCCTATGGGACGTCGAACTATAAAATTGAATTGCTAAATATAATTTTTCTCAATATGATAGATGACCCACATTGATTTAATTTTACAATGCGTTTTTAGGGTGCCGCAGCTAAATGGTGAAAAACGGAACACTTCGTATGTCACATCTATATTTTTCCGAAACTATAAGAACTGTACTGTTGAAACTTTTGGTGGTACCTCATTCAGCATCCCCATTCCACCTCAGGGGAACTAAACCTCAGGCGGTTGAGTTTCCACCCTTATGTCATTGATATACCACCTGTCCGCACTAAGCGTTTCGCTTCTACTCTCATAATGCGCACAGCAAAGGACTGGAATTCCCTCCCGCCGGATATTTTCCCTGACAAATACAATCTGGGCCTTTTCAAGGCAAGAGTGAATAGGCACTATCTGGACAGGCAGGGACCATCTTCGGCCTCATCGTCACTTACCATCAGGTGAGATCAAGGCCAAATGCCTGTAAAAAAAAAACAATTTTTTTCAATACATCCACACGTGTGGGGTATCTATGGATAGGTCTTCAAAAATGATTTTTTTTTTCACTCGTAGTCCGTGCCTTTTTTAAACTGTCCTCGTTTGGATCTACTATATACGTACTGTACGAACAGCGTCATATTATCTTATAATACTATTCCGTGACTTAATATTAACGTGAGTTGCGCAGCACTTACTTATCTAATAACTGTCCTAATTTATACCTTCATACAACCATTTAACAATACACTTAATTTTAATACTTTATACAATAAAATTAATTAATCTAATAATAATAAGCTATCCTAACATAATTAAATTAACCCTGCAATGGTGTCGATTCTAGCGTGATTCTCTAAACCCAAAAACCAATCAGACAACAGTCCCCCCCCTGTCATTTTGTATAGAGTATGACAAGGACAGACCGCCGCCAAACTCAGCTCTAGGTCAAAAATGATATTGAGGTTTCTAAGATTATTTTTGTCTAAACTGTAAAAATAGTTTGTGCCATAGACACTTCCAAAGTGGTAAAAAAAGTATATAATGCTTTACCTGATAAATTAAAAAAATGACATTATTTGAATTCAATACGCAATTACTTATATGGTTAAAATCAAATAATTTTTACACCTTGAACGATTTTTTAAAAGTTAAGTAATTTTTTTTTTTGTAGAAATATGTTTGCATGCTATATATTGGCAAAATGTGCTGGACTATTTGTAAATCACCTAGATCAAATGTAACCATGTTTTTCAGCAAATAAAGATATTGATTGATTAAAATGTGTGTGTGCCCCTGTAACCTAAAATAAGAGAATGATATAAACTAATAAAATTAATTTGAACGAGATCTATTAAGTACTTTTTTATTTACACGTCATAAATCGTAAATGTTACATGCTGTTACGGAACCCTTCATGGGCGAGTCCGACTCGCACTTGGCTGGCTTTTTCATATAATTTGATGCCTAGTCATTGCTGTGTAACATTTGAAATTTTTATATGATGCCCGCGGCCATTTTCCATTCGTTTCCACGGGCTTTTCCAACGGGAGTTCATGCTCACACACTAGAACCTGAATGGTCCCGTACAGTGCGGTTCCAAAGGTTTTTCCTACCGCGTACATTTCGATTGTGGAACGAGCTTCCGAGGTATTCCCGGACGGCTGTACTATGGGGTTCTTCAAAAGGGAAGTAAATAGCTTTTATGACGACACGTTTAGCGCAGTGGTCAAGTAATCGGCTTCTACAATCAATTCCCGAGCGGGACAGATATTTTGTAACACCTACAAAAATTTGTTTCGGACTCGGTGTATGTGAGACTTTTATATTTGTGACTGCACCACGTCACAGGATTAAAATGCTAGAATGGGGCGACGTTGGAGGTTGGAGGGCTGTGGCCTCCTTCTGTGAAGCAGTGATGCTCCAGAAAGAGGCCGCCGAGCGGGGTCGGGAGATGGCCGATCCCGCTCGAAGAAGGCGGCGCCGGGCTCGGTAGCACAGCTGCGGCGCCGCCGCGGGTCGCCGGCGGGCACGAGGAAGTCGCGACTGCTACGGCGACCCGGGATGGACCACGCCCCTCCCGTGGCCGGGGGGCGTCGTCTGTAGAGGGACCGGGGGAGGTAGTAGCCTCCCCCGAGGAGGGCTCCCCTCTAGGCAGGGGAGCGGAGGCTGGGAAGTGGCTTGATGTTCCCGGGGGCTCCCTACATGCCTGAGGAAGGCCATCCCTGAGGTTTTTAGTGGGTAAGCCTCCCCCTTCTGGGGAGGAGAGCCCCACATAACCGCCGGCTCGCCACAGCCGGGGTATGCAATTTAATGCATTTTCCTCAGGGGAACAAAAAAAAAAAAAAAGAATGGGGCGCCGTTAAAAAAAAAGGGTCGGCAACGCGCCAGGGACACCCTTGGCGTTGCAAGTGTCCGTAGGCTACGGTAACCGCTTACCGTCCGCCATCCATCATCGTGGTGAAAAAAAAAAAACAATTGACAATCGCTCGATGCGCACGCGCCTATATGGCGTGGCGTGATCAACGTGATCGCTGACTCGGTAAGAGTCAGGTAAACAAAACACTACGCCACAAATTACGACATTAATCCTTGCCACCAGATTTGCGTAGGAAATAAATACCACCGTTGAACTCTTAGTCATTCTTATCGCGCGATAAACACGCAAATATTTACTATAACTCGATAGTTTATTATGCGACTCGCGATCGCGTCGCAATCTCGTTGCACATCAACCATCGCTTGTTTACTTTGTCCCATACATAAGAAGTTGCAAGCTAGCCGACGATGGTTCATGTGCAAATGTCAAATAAAGCGATAGCGAAGCGATCGTGACGTTTAGGGCTTGCGGTGTTTTGCACTTCCCATGGATATAAAAATATCCACAAACTGTCTTTGTGTAAAGGAGATAATTTTTTTTAGGCCCACTAGAAAACGGCAACGTTTATTGATATTACTGAACTCTAAAATATCAATTTATTATTAAAAGCAATTGCACGATATTATGAGTAAAAAAGAAACGGGAGTAATAAAATCAATTAATTAAACTTAGTAATGACTTTTGACATTTGAGGTAAAGGAACTAACGTTTTTTAAATTAAAATGAAAGATGAATTAATATATATACAAATAATATTTAAATATAATAATAGATAAAGGATAGTGTATTATTTCTTTTTATTTTATTTAAAAGTTTCAATACTTTTCTCTCAATAATTAGATTATTTTAACTATTAGTTCGTCACTCCATGCAGTATCGTCGTGAAACGGAACGCGTCATCATTTTTGACAGCGACAGAATGGTACCTACACTGACATCCAATTGACGTCGGTTTGTTTTCAACCGAATTCTGTGTTTACGTTTCCAACGGCTTGATTTCGTTTTCTTTCCCGTATCCAGTAATTAGAATGCAAAAAAATAATACGATTTCGGGCGTTTGGTAGTGGCCAAAGAAGATTGTATTTTTCAAGAATAAAACAGTGTTTTCATTTACGTAATACGCATTTACGTAAAAAGCAATTTGAATACAAATCAAAATAAAGCTACTAACTACTAAGAATGTTTAGGTTATTTAGTCTTCATGTTTTAACTGATTTCTCAATATTCCCGTTAGATAAAAACAAGCTAATGTTCCTTATAATATCTAGGGTTAATAAGAAATTATTTAACGTATGTCTCATTAATAAACGTTACATTTTGTAGTGGGCCTATTCTCCATACAAGAAAAAATTATCTCCTTTAAAAACTACATCAAAACATACTCATTGCCTCCGTAGTCGAGTGGTTTCAAGGTGTAAGGTTCAATTTGTAACTTAAGTCATGGTTGTTAATATATATTTATATCAAAAATGTTTATATATGTATAATATATACAAAGATTACTTTGGGCTAGGCTAATTGGTTTAAGTGTAAGAAATATTCATGTAATTATTGACTAAATGATTAGGATTTATAGCTAGCGATGCGCCCCGGTTTCGCACGGGTGCAATGCATACTAAATACGCAACAGAAAAACTGTGTAATTATTTACGACATCCCTTAATCACTCTATCTATTTAAAAAATCGCATCAAAATCCGTTGCGTAGTTTTAAAGATTTAAGCGCACATAGGGATATAGGGACAGAGCAACGGACTTTGTTTTATACTATCTAGTAATGCAGTTTTTTTTACGTGAAATGTGTGTGTCAGTGTACACACGACTGGAACTGTACAATGTATGATTGTCCTAATTTATGTATTACTAGCTGACTCGTGCCCACTTCGTTGGGCATAATATTAATAATCCCCGAAGCGAGCACGAACGCGAACCGAATTTAACCCGAAGCCATCGCGCGCCGTCCGCTGCTTTGGTCTTCACACTTAAGACGATGAGTTTACTTATTTACATAAAGGTTTATATTTTTTGGTAATATATGATTTAAAATATTTGATTAATATTAAAAATTAAATTATCTATACTCATTTAAAAAAAAAAGTTTTGTAACTTAAATATAAAAGTTAGACATATGCTGGCTGTCGTTGACTTTTTTGTAGGCATTTTTAAGCTCCACATTTTTTCTCTAGAACCCAAAAATATATCTTTCATAGTTAAGGCAGCGTTCGTAAGAAACGCTTTCATTCGACCGTTTTTTCTCCGATTCACTTTGCAAGACGGACTACCACATAAAACGTTGCGGGGGTATCCTGGGTACGTTTCGTGTTCCTTGTGAGGATTCTCAGCCTTCCTCTCCTGAGGAAAAAAACAACATGGCGATTCAGCGATTCATGGTCTTTTATCATTAAAAGACAGACGAACACAATTCGACATGATGTTTTTACATGATGTCTGCAACGGAGTTATTAATGCCCCTGAACTCACGTGTATTTTTCTACGGTTAAATGCACCAAAAACACGCACTAGACACACGACTTTATTTCACGTACCCGTGACTCGGTCTAGGTACGCCCAGAATTCTATTGCGCATCCTATTAAATCTAAATTCAATAAGTTGTTTTCGTCCTTTGACATTTTTCATATGGGGAGAGCGGAGTTCAGGCGCAGTGTATTGTGTTTGCTGAGCGATTTTGCAGAATGAGTATATATGTGTATGTATATATATATATATAAATATATGTATATATATATATATGTATGTTTATATTTAGATTATTACATATTATTTGTGTTGTATATGGCACATGCACTCATATGCACACACATAAATAGTCATAACCCCATCTGCTAATGGGTTTTTATTTTTAGTGTCAGGTGTAATTTTAATTTTTAATTCTTAGTTTTTGTTTCTATAGAATAGGTCATAAATTGTAATATAAGTATTTTTTTAATATTTCTTGAGGATAGTCAACTGCATTAAGAATGCTTACTTAAATAATGAAAATCCGTTTTGGCTGTATGTATTGTATTCTTAGGTTTAATAGTTTTATTTAAGAGCTGTGGATTTTGTAAACTGAAATAAATAAATAAACACAAACTTTAAATTATTACTATTAGTATGAAAGGTGCTGTAGATATTAATTTTTATTGTAAAGTCTGTATACAATCTATAAATAAATAAATGACTAGTGTCTTCTTCTATCTATTTATAGGGGTACTCCCGAAAGGTACTATTTTTCCAATTGATTATGGTAGGTGATTTCGAAAAATATAATATAAAAATCATGAAATGACCATATACTTATTTGAAATAAGTAATCGTTTTTTGTTTTGTTAATTGATTTGATGTTAATTTTATTAAAATGGAAATAAAACTGATTTTGAAACTGCTTTTATCATTCAATGTAAATTTTCAAAATATGTGACGTCACACTAGGCGAGGCTCACAAATGTGACTAGCTGTGACAAGGACGGGGGGAGGGGTAAAAAATAACGAAATTCGTGTGACGTAATTTATGGATGACCCCTATTTGTAAAGAGTCTATAGAAAAAAAGTATACTAGGTAAGCTATATTTCCAATTACTAAGTAAATAAATAATATTTGATACGAAGTATCGGCAGTCGGACGTCAGCGTACGTCGAATACTACGCACCTATTTATTCAGCGCCATTGCGTCTGCAGCTAGCTTACGTTTCCTTTGTGATAGCAGCTGACTAGGGCTGTCATTTTAAAGGTTTTGTTTTTATTTTCAGGTCAGTTAACTCGGAAATGTATAATTTATTATTATTATTATCGCTTATGTCTAGAGATCGGATAATCGGATGCATATTTACCTAAAGTTAATTTTTGGCTCACAAATTATTTAAGCGGTTTTTTAAAATACATTTTGTTAAATAAAATTCCCGGGAAAATACGGGACTGCAAATTTAACGTAGTGATATTGTTTGAAAATTACTAAATTAGCACGTGTATTTATTTTCAAAAGACCGAGACTCCGGGTTCATTTATACAACTATGCATACGTATTTACATGAAGTTTAGTTTCAGTTCCCCGTGCGATTTATGAATGTACGATTTATTACATGAAGAGATACGACAGTAGTGAGCTAGTTTGACTAAAACAATAATCAATTAAATAATTGAATAAAAAAACAGAAATGGTGAAAAATTTTATTTAACAAAACAATAAAAAGCCGTTTCCATACTTTGTCTTAAACTAACTTTAGGTAAATATGCATCCGATTATCCGATCTCTAGTTATGTCACGTAGTTTTATAAAACACGGTCCTTTATAAGGTGTGCGCGCAGGGCCGTTTTATCCATTAGGCACTGTAGGCAACTGGCTAGGTGCCCCGCCACGTTCAGGGGCCCTGTACAGAAAAAAAATTGACAATGTTTCTCAAACAGTAAAATTTCCATTCGAAATTTCAATGTCGATTGTCTTGCTCTGTAAATTTTATTACATCATTTCGGAAATACATAAGTGGTGGCAAATTCAAATCCTTCGTCAAAAGTATACTGTTTTCCATGTATCCTTTTTGTTGAAACTCTAACCGTTTACACTTTCATACTGAATTGTCTGATTGGATAAATGCGTTGCAGCGAGACGAGCATAGGGTAGACGACTACAACTGATTATGGCCGTTTTTATACTATAATTATCTGATTTGATCGATTTATATCTAATGAAAGTATTTCAATACAGTAATTTCAGTTTAATTATTAATTTATATTGTTTTTAGATTTCTAACAAATGAGCAATTATTATTAAGTAATTCTAATGAAACGAACACATTTCTAGCATTCTCACATTAAATATAACATTTTTTATATAGAAAGTACAGCTATAAACGTACAAATAACAAAGTTATTTTAAAATTTGTTTATACGCTCATACAAATTTGGCGAGTTTACTGAGTTATGACGTCACAATTGCAGTGTTTTTAGCATGCAGTGTTTTTGAGCGACCCGCGACAGCGCCGCAAACATGGCGATGTATCTTCAAAAGTAATAGGCGCAGGTGTGCTGTCGGTTCTACAATATTTCTTACTTAAAAGAGTACTGTTATTATATATTTAATTTAAAAAATTGTCGTCTACCCAATTGCCTAGGGGCCGCGACATGCATAAGTCGACCCTGCGTGCGCGGGGATACAGGAGACGTATTTTTGATTCATTATATGCGAAATTGGAATTGTGCCCAAAATGATTTTCTACTGGTTACAATTTTATAGATTTTCGAAGCACTCGAATTCAGTGTTGTCATTAAAAACAAATTCTCAATTAGATTCCTTTTCAAGCAGAAAAACCGGCGATGACCCACGCGTGAAACGGATCACTGTCAACGTCACTTCAGCGTTGGATATTCTACTAGTAGAAATCAAAAACGAGTGGGTTGAACCACTCGTTGCACAACGCACGAAATGAAAATTGTTCAGAAATAGTGAATTCGGTAATTCGTATACGAATCTCACGATTTCGAATGCGAATTGGTTTTCTATTGTTTCAAAAATTCGTCTCCTGATCCAACGCGTAGACGCCATTTAAGCGAAATTTAATGAAAGTGCGGTCATGGAGTGAACCAACTGGGTCTAATCTCTATCTGCACCATGAAAAATGCAGCTAAAGAGCTTTTCGATTTAGGTGGCAATGAAAACCGGATTATGGAAGAGACTCCGGTCACCTGCCTTCTGAAGTCCCCTAATTGATTATTAACACCTTATCTGTTTAATATTAAAATTGTACGCTTCATATATAATAAAGACAATAAATCGTTTTTACACTCACACCCATTAACGTAGCCCAAATACATTTTACGACACAACTAGATTAATGTCAAGTTTAATAATTTTCAACAATAGCAACATTTTTTATGTTCAAATGTTACTCTGACTTTATGGTGTAATTCCATTGCCTCTCTCATATGGAAGAATTTAATTTTGCTCTTTGTTCGAATTTCAAATTTTCGAAATAAATGTAAATCTTTGTAGGCTTTTGCAGGCACTTATTGACATTATCAAACGAACATACAATTTAAGGACACAAAAATATACATACATATTTAACCTTACATGCGAATACTTGCAAAAAAAAATTTACTCTGCACTATTTCGAAGAACAACCAAGAAACTATCAAGTACAAATGTTTATTGCCTCTTTAAGGGGAATCTTTAAGATGACAAATTTTGTCATTGACAAACGTATACATTTTTTATTATATATATTTATATTAATATGTATGTATTCTATTATGTGCCTAGTTCGCTTATAAATAATGCATAATGTAGTGACGCTGACCCAATTGTGAAGTCAACGTTGCATTAAGGGGCCGTCCATTAATCACGTGATGTTTTTTTTAATTTTTTAAGCCCTCCCCTCCCCCTTGGTGATACGTAGTGAGTTAAGACGAACCCCCCCCCCCCCCAAAACATCACGTATATTTTTAGTATCTACAAAGAATTTCAAAATATTACCTTTAAATACAGACCCCCAAAATATTTTATTCTGAAATTAAGGACTAATCTTAAGGACCATGATAATAGGCGGGGAGCCGGTACACTGAAAGTCCCGTTATAGCGAAATCAATAAATATTTATTTAAATAAATAGTACATAAGTATAGGAATGAATTGAAGCGCGGTATGCGTGGATTCCTATTGCCGAAACAATGTTAAAAAAATATTAAAAAAATATGCTCATTTGTTTAAAAATCGCGCGTTTGACGAAAAAATTAAATACACGTGATGTCTTAAACTACACCCCCCCTCCCCCTTGTGTTATTTTCGTTATTTATCAAACCCCTCCCCCCCTTTCAAGCCTCACGTGATTAATGGACAACCCCTAAAGTAAATTCACAAAAAAATAAATAAACCGCATAAAATGGTGAAACATTTCACTACAGTTAGAATGGGATGGTGCTATGCGGGCTCAAAACACAATAACACTATCCTTTTCTAACGGAACTCAAAGACTTTAGTTTGATTTTAGAATGCGATCTAAAATGTTTTGACCAATTAGATACTCGATAACTTCATATACTGCGTTGCATTCATTCATTCCGCAATCAAATACGCGCTTTATTGTTTTACGTTAAAGTTTAAGTTAGATTGAAACGATCCATGATTAAAACCTCATTTATGCACTGCGCATTATTAGTAAACGCCATTTGTCACTACTGGTTTAGTTCGAGTCGTGATATGTTATTAAATTGATTTAAAAACTATTGCTAGTTATAAAGAAAAAGGGTTTATTATTGCTTAGCAAAATGTCTATCTGATCGTTATTCAATCTACTTTGTATTAAAATGATTCACTTCGCAGTACATACTATCTTTTAATGTTTTACAAGATTAGTATATTAGCGAGTGAAACAGATAATACGCGACGGAAAGAGATAACGTTGCGCTAATCAAACGTAGAATCGGAGCAGGTATCGACGTCTGCACTCTCTCGCTGTTACTTTACGACTGAATGAAATAACACTGATTGCCCGAATTTGGAAGTTTCAAAAGGCTAGTCAAAGGGCTAGCTGTTTGATTAAACGGCTATTTTAACCAGTTGGCTGCGACATATCGATTGATTTTGTAGTTCAATCAACTGTATTGATTCTACAGAATCGGAAGTGATTGACACCTGTGATTTTTGTTTTGTAGTTTTAATTTCTATTTTTGGATTACTTTTAAACACTTTTTAATTGGCTATTCTTACCGACTCTGATTTTATGCAATAACATACTTACCCTGGCTCTTATTTATAAACTTTGTGATCTGGGTATCGGAAAATAAGCCGATTTTTCGCTGTACTTATACAAATCTATTTGCTATCAACTTTATGTTTCTAACTATCTAAGCTCAAATAAAGTAATAAGTAGTACTTATTTCTTATTACTTGTTATATTAAATTTTATTGTAACTACTTTCATATCTATACTAATATTATAAAGTAGTAAAGTTTGTGTGTTTGTATATTTGATAAGTTGTAAAGGGTAATCTCATCTCTACTGAACCGATTTTTTTTAAATTATTTCACCAATTGAATGCCACGTTATTGCTGAGTGGCATAGGTTATATAAAAAACCGAAAAATAAAAAGGCTTTTACGTGGTAGTCCGTTTTGCAAAGTTCTTACGAACGGTGCCTTAGCTGTGAAAGATATATTTTTGAGTTCTAGAGAAAAGATGTGTAGCTTGAAAATGCCTACACAAAAGTCAACGACAGCATGTCTCACTTTTTTTTTTTTTTATTATTTACTTGCTTGTCACATGGTTACAAGTTATTACATAAGGTTAGGTACATTGATCACATGACACCCCGTAGGGGCACTGCAAAACATATAGAATATAAATAACACAAAAAGGAAGAAAGGGTTCAGATTTCATTTACAGTTCAATTAAAAATGAATATATTAAAATATATCTAAAAGCTTGATTTCATTATACTCTAACAAAATAAATATAACACATAAAAAGTAATACTTAACGACATCGTTATTATGTAAAAACTACAATATATTTATTAAATTACGGTACTATGTCTCATTTATTATTATTTTATACATAAAAATAATATATATATATATACACATACACATACATATATATACATACATACACATACATAAATATATATACACAATAAACTTATTTAACTTATAAAACTAAACTTATTTAACTTATTTAACATATAAAACATTATATACAATTCTACACTAACATCATCTCATCAGGCTGTCTTATCAGAATAGTATTCCTGTAACGTATAATAGCTTTTTGAAATAAGATAGTCCTTTAGACTTTTGAAAAACACGTTTACATTTTCTATTGTTTTGAATCTAGCAGGCAGTTTATTATATATTTTTACGCCCATAACTGACGGGCTGTTTGCATGTAATTTTAAGTTAGAGGTGGGCAACATTAGCCTATTTCCTGTAGCTTGACGTAACTTGTATCTAGATGGTAGGTCACGTCTATTCGTGAAGTACTCGGGATATTTTTTAACTAACTTGCAAATTTCGAGTATGTACATGCAGGGTATAGTTAAAATTCCTTTACTTTGAAAAACAGGTTTACAGCTATCCGTCTGTTTTATGTTTAAGTGGCAAAAAGTAGTTTTTTTAATATTAGTATAGATAATTTAATATTTAATATGTATTAATAAAATAATTTAAATCATTAGGTCATTTGTATTAGTCATATATTACCAAAAATTATGAACCTTTATGAATATAAGTAAACTCATCGTCTTAAGTGTGAAGGCCAAAGCAGCGGATGGCTTCGGGTTTAATTCGGTTCGCGTTCGTGCTCGCTTCGGGGATTATTAATATTATGCCGAACGAAGTGGGCACGGGTCCTCCATATATACGTGTGTAAAATTAAACAAATCTATTTAAAACATAGGTGCACATTGCTTACGATTATAACCTCAAAATCTAATACATTTTGTATGATCAATAAGATATGTACCTACATACATTTGACTGTGCTTCAACAAATATATGATGTCATGTTTGAATGAATCCCAGCAAAACTGGCATTTTACATTCACGATCCTTTTGGGCGTATAATGTATGGAGTCGGAACAATGTACTTTAAACATTGACATATATTCTACCGATAGACAAGAACACTAAAGGAAAAAGTGTGTTCAAATCAGGGCTTGGTAACGTTACCAAATTCACATTAAAAGTATCGTTATGTAACGGTATTTTCATAACGATAATACTTTAACGATATCTGGAGATACCGGTAAAATTTTAACTGTAAGAAAAATAACGGTAATTGGGTGTGGTAACGTTTTTTTGGTATCGTTACCAATATTAAAATGTTAACAAATAACGTTAAAAAGTATCGATACTTTTTTCGTTACTTGAGGCGCTGTTGCCAGCCCGTGCATGTAAAAAATGTAAAAAAATCACGAAATACAGACGCGAGGATGC
Organism: Scirpophaga incertulas; assembly: GCA_036419045.1. NCBI lineage: Eukaryota > Metazoa > Arthropoda > Insecta > Lepidoptera > Crambidae > Scirpophaga > Scirpophaga incertulas. The sequence continues at coordinate 43,349,934 of CM071626.1, read as the reverse complement.
TTCACTGCTTAGAAAGGAAAAAGACAAACAATATTTTTACCTCTTTCCTTCATTAAAGTAATGGTAACGCTTTGATAACGTTAAAAAGTAACGATACTTCAAGTAACGTTATTAATTACCGAAAAAAAATCAATAACAACAAGTCCATTTACCGGTAAAAGTATCCTTATATGGAATAACATTACCTCCGCTTTTAACGTTATCCATCGATCATGAAAGTAACGATACCAATTTTTTAACGGTATTCAAAGCCCTGGTTCAAATACTGGTGAGTGTTAGAACTATAATCAGCTAGATCGCTAAATCTATGTGACCTCGTCTGACCATAGAAAAAAGACAACTGCTGGATCGCTTGTCGAAGTATAGATTTCGTTCAACCAAAACGTCGTAACCGCCGCTTACTTATGACGTTTTGCCGAGCGCAGTGAAGCACGACGTTAAAGCGCTTTGTATCAAAGAGTTTTCACCGCAGAAGCGATACCAAATTTAATAAGCACATTGTACCTCATACACTTATTATGTTATGACGTGAAACGTCTTTAAAATCGCGCCGAAACATACGGGTACCAGGTTAAAAAGTGGACCGTAACGAAAAGGTCTATATCATCGTACCTTAATAATTAAAAAACTATTAGTCTTAGAAACAAAAATATGGTGTGAATATTTCACGTATATAGTCAGCTCGCTGTTGTGACATTGAGTTTTTTATTAAAATTCTTAAAACACCGTCAATCTTGTTTTTATTTAAAGCGATTTCCTAACATAGACGTTTCACGTTAAAACCAACGGCCGTGTGCCCCGGCACAGCCCCACCCGATTTTTATAATAGAAGGAATGGCAACATAAAAGAAAACAAAATATTAGGACTTTATTTAATTATTACTACTATATAATTTTGTACTAAACAAAAAAAACGAACTAAACATTTTATAATCATCCCGTCTATACATATATTAACCTAAAGTCGCCGCGTACGTCTGTATGGTTTTACTCTATGATTTTAGCAAAGCACGTGACAGCGCGGCGTCAATAAATACAAAATATTGTTTACGTTGTATAATTATAACATTATTATCCTTAATTCCACTTAAACAACTAGATATTTTACTCAGTTAAATTTTCAATAATTATTTTTGTTCAGGTTTACTATTTAATCACTGCTTTAATTATGTTTATTGTCGGCCTATGAGCGATGCACACTGCGCGAATTGCGACGACTCACTGAGCGAGGTGCAGAGTGTACCCTGCACCTCTCTGAGCGAGGTGTAGAGTGTACCCTGCACTTCACTTGAACGTAGTGAGTGTTCGGGCGGGCGAATCTAGTACGCAGTACATATATATCGATGACTTTAAATGGATTTGATTTCCACTCCACGCTTTCCTTTTGAATCTAAATGCAATTCCCCATCCAAATTTTAATTTCGTGCCAAAATCTTACGTCGAGCAGTTGTAGAATTGTTAATAAATGTCCACAACCCGTGGTGCGTCATATTCACGGCACAGTTATTGTGACGCGTGCGCAACGCAGTTGCACGGAAAATGTGTTTATTTTGATACCATGTTGCGCGCCTTACCGCGTCGTTAGGCGACGTTACTCGCACAATCTCACGGACAATTTGCTAGGTGAATCAGTTCGTTGCAGAGTCGACTAGATAATAATAAAAATAATAATAACGGCGTATGCCACCCGCCTCTGTCTTGCCTTAACCAGCCGGACAGAGTGGAGTCGCAAGAGCAGTTGCTCTAAGGTTGGAAGTGTAATAATATCATAACGCCGACGGTTTCTCGATCACTGTCGCAGACGCACTTCTCTACACCCTTAGCCGCTCACACCAATGTTGCTCTCTTCGCACCAATATTGGTCTGCTTTTTTGGGGGGCCCATTTAGTGAGCGGCGAGTCACCATCTGCCATATTTAAATCAATTAAGCTACAATCCATACTAATATTATAAATGCGAAAGTAACTCTGTCTGTCTGTCTGTCTGTTCCGTTTTCACGCCAAAACTACTGAACTGATTTAAATGAAATTTGGTACACAGATAGTCTAGAGCCTGAGAAAGGACATAGGCTAGTTTTTCATGCAAAAAAGGTTGTAAAGGGTTGTAAAAGATTGAAAGGAGGGATAATAGCTTGTATGGAAATATTGTTAAAACTACTGAACCGATTTAAAGGAAATTTGGTACACAGATAGTCTAGAGCCCGAGAAAGGACACAAGCTACTTTTTTATACAAAATAGGTTGTAAAGGGTTGTAAAAGGTAGAAAGGAGGGATAATAGGTTGTATGAAAATATTGTTAAAACCACTGAACCGATTTAATTGAAATTTGGTACACAGATAGTCTAGAGGCTGAGAAAGGACAGAGGCTACCTTTTAAAGCAGAAAAGAGTAGTAAAAGGTTAAAAGGAGGGGGTGAAAGGTTGTATGGCGGTATTGTTAAAACATATCCTTCCTGTGGGAAATTCGAATATAACGCGGGCGAAGCCGCAGGCGGAAAGCTAGTTTTCTTATAATTCTTGATTAAAATTTCTTCTAGAAATGTCTATTGTTACAAGCTTTTATTTATCTTGCAATGTATGTATGTTCGGGTAGAATCTTACAACTCAATTTTAAGCCCTCTACCAATTGAGTTGAAATTTTGTATACACGTTTAGTTTGGATGACAATGCATGATTAACTCATTCTAAACTCAACATGGCAGCGTACCCAAGATGGCGGACCAATTATTTTTAATGCACTCTTACAACATGAGTATCAAATAAAAAGGTCACGTCAGTCTTAATCCAATGTAGCGAAACACCTAAAATGGCGGATAATTTTCCTTTATTCGATCCTACAGTATTGGTATTAAATGAAAGGGCTTGCCAAGAATAACTAGATGAACAGGCTTAGGAACTTATCAAGTAAAAACTATGTAATAACTAATAAAACTATATAAAAAGTATAAAATAAAATTAAGGTAAAAAAACCTTTAAAAACAAATTTTTATTTAAATACGCTAAAAATAGAAAAATAAAATATTGTAAAAGTAACATATAGAATGTAATACATATATAAAGTACGGCCAACTAACAGCGATACGAAAGGTCGTTTACCTGAAAAACGACTGTGAAGTTGACAGTCTACAGTTATCTCTTTCTATCTTGTGTGTTTGTCGCATTGTCTCGTTTTTCCGACAAAAACGTGACAGGATCAAGCCCGGGTCGCTGACATTTTGTTATCTTTATATTTTTGTTGTTTATATTGTTATTGTTACGTATTTTGTTTTGTTGATTATTGTTTTAATAGGCAGTGGTTGATGATGGAGCACAAGCAAGTACATCATCATTTATTATTTATATATATAAACGTAACATAAAATATCTTCATTTAATCATCTAAAAAATGTACATTATAAGTAGAGATCGGATAATCGGATGCATATTTACCTAAAGTTAATTTAAGACAAAGCATGGAAACGGCTTCTTATTGTTTTGTTAAATAAAATTTTTCACCATTTCTGTTTTTTTATTCAATTATTTAATTGATTATTGTTTTAGTCAAACTAGCTCACTACTTTCGTATAACACTCTTCATGTAATAAATCGTACATTCATAAATCGAACGGGGAACTGAAACTAAACTTCATGTAAATACGTATGCATAGTTGTATAAATGAACCGGAGTCTCGATCTTTTGAAAATAAATACCACGTGCTAATTTAGTAGGTAATTTTCAAACAATATCACTACGTTGAATTTGCAGTACCGTATTTTCCCGCGATTTTTATTTAACAAAATGTATTTTAAAAAAGCCGCTTCTATAATTTGTGAGCCAAAAATTAACTATAGGATTATCCGATCTCTAATTATAAGGTAAATCAAGTTTGGTCATTTGTAAAAAATTAACTTTCACAAATGTATGTAAATGATAAGTCTATTTTCTCTCCGTTTGCCAGATATTTTTACTTTATTTAAACTTTGTTTAACTACTTACTAAAATATAAGTATATTTTGACTATGAAAACTTTACGAATTGGTTTTGTTTACATTTTGTGTCGTTTCTCGTTGAACCGCACTTAGACCATAACACAAGACTCAGATACTCACCGGGCACGGCTGCTTCGGTGAGTATCTGTGTTGAATAGGACGGGAGGGATCGACACATAGCCACCACTGCGCATCCGACCTCGACTCGGCCCAGCACACGCTGGCGGAGTGCCCCGCGTGGGCCTCCGAGCGCCGAGTCTTGGTCGCAGAGATCGGGCGAGATCTGTCTCCGCCGGCATTGATTGCGGCAATGCTGGCGGACGAGGGAGGTTGGAGGGCTGTGGCCTCCTTCTGTGAAGCAGTGATGCTCCAGAAGGAGGCCGCCGAGCGGGGTCGGGTGATGGCCGATCCCGCTCGAAGGAGGCGGCGCCGGGCTCGGTAGCACAGCTGCGGCGCCGCCGCGGGTCGCCGGCGGGCGCGAGGAAGTCGCGACTGCTACGGCGACCCGGGATGGACCACGCCCCTTCCGTGGCCGGGGGGCGTCGTCGGTGGAGGAGACCGGGGGAGGTAGTAGCCTCCCCCGAGGAGGGCTCCCCTCTAGACAGGGGAGCGGAGGCTAGGGGTTCCCGGAAGTGGCTTGATGTTCCCGGGGGCTCCCTACATGCCTGAGGAAGGCCATCCCTGAGGTTTTTAGTGGGTAGGCCTCCCCCTTCTGGGGAGGAGAGCCCCTCATAACCGCCGGCTCGCACAGCCGGGGTATGCAATAAACAAAAAAAAAAAAGACCATAACACAAAATGTCTAAATAAACATTTACACTCACAATAAGAAAATTACAACATTCTAAACATATTATCGAGACTTGCGATGTAATCTCCTTAATACTTCCACGGAGTTACATTATGCATCATGAGACGTGGCAGGTTACAAAGGTCAAAGCCTACATGTAAATGCCACAGGCAAAGGCCGTTCAGCTGGTTACAATCCAACGACCGACGCTCAGGTCGATACGAACTCTGTGATATTTGAATAGATGAAAATAACAATAGCAAATATGTGCAAGTCGTCTAACGGGGAAGATAAGTAATATGTGAAAAGTGAATTGGGATCGAACAGGAGACGAATATTTGAAACAATAGAAAACCAATTCGCATTCGAAATCGTGAGATTCGTATACGAATTACCGAATTCATTATTTTTTAACTTTAATTTCGTGCGTTGTGCAACGAGTGGTTGAACCCACTCGTTTTTGATTTCTACTAGTAGAATATCCAACGCTGAAGTGACGTTGACAGTGATCCGTTTCACGTGTGGGTCGTCGTTCTTTGTTTTTGTTGTTGTGATTTTGAATTTTTCTGCGTGAAACGGAATTTAATTAAGAAATTAAACTATTTTTACAGTTTAGACAAAAATAATCTTAGAAACCTCAATATCATTTTTGAAGACCTATCCATAGATACCCCACACGTGTGGATGTATTGAAAAAAAAATTGTTTTTTTTTTTGACAGGCATTTGGCCTTGAGCTCACCTGATGGTAAGTGACGATGAGGCCGAAGATGGTCCCTGCCTGTCCAGATAGTGCCTATTCACTCTTGCCTTGAAAAGGCCCAGATTGTATTTGTCAGGGAAAATATCCGGCGGGAGGGAATTCCACTCCTTTGCTGTGCGCATTATGAAAGTAGAAGCGAAACGCTTAGTATATCAAAAACATAAGGGTGGAAGCCCAATCGCCGTCTAGTTCCCCTGAGGTGGAATGGGGATGCTGAAATCAAATTGAGCAATTCCATCGCACACTCTCCGAAATGCATCCGATAAAAGATGGCTATAGAAGCTACCTTGCGTCGCTGATCGAGTATATGGCAGTTTGGCGAGCGGCGATCGACTCCAAATTCTCGATAGTATTGTTCTCCTTGACGAGCTGATTACGAATATACAAGTTTTAGAAAAAGTTAAAGACAAAAATCGCCGCTAGGGGGCTCTGAAGTTTTGGCTAAAAAATCCTGGTTTTCGACAGAATTTGCTCAAACGCGGATAAGACATCTATTTCAACTTTAAAGTTCTTCTGTTAATAAGTGTGCATTGGATATTTTTCTACAGAAAATGAGCTAAACCTACTATAAGGACTGCGATTTTTTATAAAAATAAAGTGAGCCAGACCCAGAGCTCGTAGTTTTATTTAACGAAATAAAGTGAGTGTGATAATAAAGTCTATGGAAATATTTCTTGAAGTAACGGAATTATTTTTAGCGCTATTGAAGTGTAAAGTCTCCGATCATTTCTGTAATAAAAATATCTTTCTAATAGTTGTATACTCAATAAGTATACTGAGCCTGAATCAATTTAAGAAGAAGCAATCGTTGACAGTTGATACCAACAACTTCAGAGCCCCTTAGAGGCGATTTTTGTCGTAAACTTTTTCTAAACAATACTATCGTAAATTTAGAGTCGACCGTCGCTCGCCAAACTACCATACGAGTATAAATTGTGCCATACAATTATATTTTTGTATTACGCGGTATTGTCACGTAAGATAATCATCTGTTTTAAGCGAGGCGTGCAATCGACACCGAAGTTTCCTATTTCGTTCCTGTCGCTATGTTGTGTGAAGTGCTTCGTTCTATTTGCTTTTTTTATTTATCTGCAGCAGACACGCGCTGTCGTCATACTGACTAAGTAAAAATGATAAAAAGGTCAATCCATGTGACCGATAGTGGTTTGTTAACATTACGCTATGAAATATTATTTTTGTACGTACACGTTACATTCACGTTAGACTTGATTCGAACGCGTTTGATTTTTGCATCAGTTAAAGTGTTAGACGACGCTTCTCGCATAATCGCGCCGACATTTCAAAATCAAATCAAAATAATATTTATTCAACATAGACCTTTACAGGCACTTATTGACGTCAACAAACAAAACAAAAAAAAAGCTTAAATAAAAAAAAAACAAAATCCTTGTCCGTACGTTTTTTTTCCTTATTCGTAATAAGGAAAAAAAAAAGAAAAAATATATTGACTCGACACCTGTTCGGAAATTGGGAGAGCCTTCTCGAGAAGAACAGGCAAGAAACTCTGAAGGTCTATTTTTTATCTCCTCTTTTCAATGTTAATAATTATAATAATACTAGCTGACCCGCGCCCACTTCGTTGGGCATAATATTAATAATCCCCGAAGCGAGCACGAAAGCGAACTGAATTAAACCCGAAGCCATCGCGCGCCGTCCGCTGATGATGATGATGATGATGATGATGACACTCCGCAATAATGTGGCTTTCTATTGGTGAAAGAATTTTTAAAATTGATGATGATGATGATGATGATGATGATAATTTGAGATTTAAACTATCCTATCTCTCAAGTTGGATCGAACTGCACATGGTGTGCGAATTTTATTATAATCGGTTAAGTAGTTTAGGAGTTCATTGAGCACAAACATTGTGACATGAGATTTATATATATTAGATTAGATAGATTAGACTAGCTGACCCGCGCCCACTTCGTTGGGCATAATATTAATAATCCCCGAAGCGAGCACGAAAGCGAACTGAATTAAACCCGAAGCCATCGCGCGCCGTCCGCTGATGATGATGATGATGATGATGATGATGATGATGACACTCCGCAATAATGTGGCTTTCTATTGGTGAAAGAATTTTTAAAATTGATGATGATGATGATGATGATGATGATAATTTGAGATTTAAACTATCCTATCTCTCAAGTTGGATCGAACTGCACATGGTGTGCGAATTTTATTATAATCGGTTAAGTAGTTTAGGAGTTCATTGAGCACAAACATTGTGACATGAGATTTATATATATTAGATAGATAATATAAAAATACAATATAGTATAAGATACAATCATACCTAATACGATTACCGTCGTATGTATGTTTACATACACATATAAAATAATACAATATTATAAATAATGTTGTTACCAAACATGGCTCTATGAATAGTGTCCCTATTCCCAAATAGTGTGATCATTAAGATAGTCACTTACTTTATAATAACCTTTACTCATGAGTGTCTTTTTGATATGGTTTTTAAATTTATATAAAGGCAAATCAATGACACCTTGCGGAAGTTTGTTAAACATAGATATACATTTCCCCAAGAACGAACAGCTAGTTTTATGGAGTCTGAACATTGGAACGGCAAGTTTATTTTTGTTTCTAGTATTCACATTAGTTGCTGGGTGAATCAGTTCGTTGCAGAGTCGTCTCAATAATGAGATCGATATGTTTTTTTTCTTTCACGGGAGAGAGGCTGAGAATCCTCCTGATGAGGAGATGAGGAACGAAATGTGCCAATGAAATATTCTTTTCACTTCAGTAGCTCAAACATGAAGGTTTTGCTGCTTAAAATCAGTGAGTAAAATCGATTTTTACTCACTAGTGAGACAAAGCTAACCACAGATTATAGTAACCTATGTATAGTAACTAATGGGATAACCATACAGACTATGTTTAACTTTTAATTTGTTGTATAATTTTGAATTTAAATAAATGAGTTAATTTACAATATACTCGTTCCTGTGTCTTATTTTATTTCCAAAGTAGGTATGATATTTGTTCTCGCTGCTGAAGTGAAAAGTTATGTGTGTCACACGAGAGCAAAGTTGTTTGCATCTCGTGCCTTTGAATCCCTCGACACGCTCAGGATTCTACTCTAGAATCACTCGCTTCGCTCGTGATTCAAACAGAATCCTTCGCTTGCTCGGGACTCAAATCAGCACGCGCAGCAAACATCAACTTTGCTCACTTGTTGCACAAATAACTATTGTGTAGGTATTGTACATTAACTACTTGAACGTGGTTTTGGCCGCGAAGTTAGACTTAATTCGAGCGCGATTTTTATTTTACATCAGTCAATGCATTTAATATTATAAAAATCACGAGGAGCATGAAACGTGCCCTGGATGACGGTGGTCGGACTGCATAACTTAACGAGTAAACTCAGGCTGGCCAAAACGCGCCGTGACGTTAAAACAGAAGAGAATTCATTTATTTCAGACAATAATAATGTGGCAGTCTTAGACCTAATTTCACCATACTCTGTTTGTTAAAATAACGTCTTGTTAAACCGTTAACAGCTTGTTAAAGTTAGCAAGTGTCCCACTATGTGCAAACAAGAGATTAGTTAGCTTGATGGACTGTTAAATTTAATGACTGCTCTAGTGGTTCGTTAATCTGTAACAGACGATTATTTTACTGTCAAAATGGACGCGGCGTACAATTTTATTATGGATGACGAAGATTTTTTTAACAAATTTAGATACTTTAGACAGCATAGTACGACGGCCGAGGATTCGGTTTTTTTATTTTCAACGAGATCCTTGTATTGTTTAATTAGAGTTATTAAGATTTCCTTCTCATTGTTTGAAAAATTTGGACCTCTCGCTTTCTTCGACATTTTTTTATTTTAAAAAGAAAGATAAAAAGCTAAGTAAAATCACTACCTAGGTATTTTACAAATCAAAAAAAATACCTACCACGAACGAAAACACCACGAAACGTCAATCAAATACCTACACCATGGAATTATTTAATAAATAATAATAATATTTTTTTTATAATTCCATGACCTACACAAACAATAGAGAAATAACCTGGCAAAACCAAATATTATGCGCTTGTTTTAGAAACTTATAGAGAGAACGACAATTTAATTTGTTCACATTGTATTGCTACTTGACACATTATACGACCAGTAGAAATTAGACGCATTTCCGTATAGTAAGAGTGATGCACGACGACACTATTATTTGGTTGTATTACAAATTGAATGAACGTTTCGCAATTAATTCAGTTAACGGTTGATTTAGTAATGGCTTGTTAATTTTACAATGTAGGATCTAGAATAACTTAACAACTCTGTTAATTTTAACAAGCCATTACACAACAGACGATTAGTTTAAGTTTGGTGAAATTAGGTCTTAGGGTAATAATAGTAGTTTCTGTGCATCTAACTGGGTATAGACTTTAGTTGCAAGTCTCGTCGTGCAGATGGAGATTAGACCCAGTTGGTACACTCCACGCACTGGCTTAAATGGCTTCTACGCGTTGGATCTGTATCCCCGCGCACGCCTTATAAAGGACCGTGTCTTATATCAAGTGACATAACTATGATGAAAAGTATACGTGGTTTTAGTTTTTGGCATTGGTAGTTTTACCCCCACCCCTGAGAAAGGAGGCTGGAAAAATACTTGAAGTAAAAATATTTGTGAAGGGATGAATGATGTGAGAAACAAAAGGTTAAGCTGTTGTTTCTTTGACTACCTCCATAGTTGATTGGTTAGTACACCTGTTTCAAGGTGTCGCCATCTCTGAGGTCTCGGGTTCGAATCCCGGTGGGGGCAGATGTTTGTGTGGTGAATGCGAACATTTGTTATGGGTGTTAATATATATTTCTGTCATAAATATATATATATATCGCACTAATAATACAATAGTGTATCAACTCAAAATCGATCATTTTTCAGAATCAACAAAAAACTTATTACTCACTTCATGTAATAGTTGCAAATTGAATAACTGTCACATAAGTTTTATAATTTATCCTTATTCTGTTTTTGCACTAATCGAACGACGGTCTTGATCACGCGTGAGGAATCAAATTTTGCGTGTGTTTATAGTATTATGTCAAGTACGACGTTTTGAGTTGATACGCTATTGTATTATTAGTGCGATATGTATGTCCATCCGTTATCCTAAATCCCATAACACAAGCGTTACCAGAGCTTCCTTTTGTTGTAAATGTCAGAAATATTCATTTATTTATTATTATTTATTTCTCGTTGCATCTGTCGATACTCTTTATCAACACTCCTGACGAGCACTCGCTCCTACTATATATATATGTATAATATAGGTACGTCTATCCGTTTGCGCTAACTTTGCGCTAGGCTCGTTGGTGTAAGTGTAAGAAATATTTAATTATTTATTTTAAGGGCTTCGATATTTCTTATTATATGAAAATGTATCAAATTCTCTTTGCCCAATGTAAGGCAGGTTGATACTCGTTTAAATATGAATGGTGATGTCATTGACTTGGTAAATAATACTAAATTCTTAGGCATTACGTTAGATTCACGACTACAGTGGGATCCACATATTGAAACTTTGGCAATCAAACTTAGTTCAGCGGCGTACGCAGTAAAAAAGATTAATTTAGACTTTTAACTAATGTTGAAACGGCAAGAATTGTTTATTTCAGCTACTTTCAGAGTGTTATGTCCCATGGACTGCTGCTATGGGGATCAGCGGCTAACATTGAGAGTATTTTCCTTTTACAAAAAAGAGCGATTCGTACTATTTACTGTTTACGGGCTAGAGAATCCCTAAAAGAATTGTTCAAAGAAATTAATATTTTAACTTTAGCTAGTCAATATATATATGATAATTTAGTTTTTGTATATAGAAACTATAATAAATTCAATAAAAACAGTGATCTACATAATGTGAATACTAGAAACAAAAATAAACTTGCCGTTCTAATGTTCAGACTCCATAAAACTAGCTGTTCGTTCTTGGGGAAATGTATATCTATGTTTAACAAACTTCCGCAAAGTGTCATTGATTTGCCTTTATATAAATTTAAAATCCATATCAAAAATACACTCATGAGTAAAGGTTATTATAAAGTAAGTGACTATCTAAATGATCACACTATTTGGGAATAGGGACACTATTCATAGAGCCATGTTTGGTAACAACATCCCAACTAATATTATAAATGCGAAAGTGTGTTTGTTTGTTTGTTTGTTACCTCTTCACGCTTAAACTACTGGACCGATTTCAAAAATTCTTTCACCTTTGGAAAGCTACATTCTCCCCGAGTAACATAGGCTACTTTTTATCCCGGAAAAATCGACAGATCCCACGGGATGCGCAATAAAGGCTTCGCTCAAAAACTACTGCACAGATTTTTATGCGGTTTTCATCAATAGATAGAGTGATTCTTGAGGAGTTTTGCGGCATTTTTTATCTCGGAAAAACGGATAGTCCCACGGGAAGCGCGATAAAATCTTCGCACCATAAACCGACTTCCGCGTATATGTAGCCGTGGGCAAAAGCTATGACCCTTAACCCTCTATACACCCAATCCCGAAATCCACGCGGGCGAAGCCGCGGGCAGAAAGCTAGTTATTTATAATATTGTATTATTTTTATATGTGTATGTAAACATACATACGACTTTAATCTTATTAGGTTTGATTGTATCTTATATTATATTGTATTTTTATATTATATTATTATAATTATTAACATTGAAAAGAGGAGATAAAAAATAGACCTTCAGAGTTTCTTGCCTGTTCTTCTCGAGAAGGCTCTCCCAATTTCCGAACAGGTGTCGAGTCAATATATTTTTTTTTCCTTATTCGTACGTACGGACAAGGTTTTTGATTTTTTTTAACCTTTTTTTTCTTTTGTTTTGTTTATTGACGTCAATAAGTGCCTGTAAAGGTCAACGATGAATAAAGATTATTTTGATTTTGATTATAACAAATAACAACATGATGACTTAATTTTATTTAAGTTTAGTAAAGTAGCCTAATGGCCGTTTTCACCAACTTTGTCTTAGCTTAGGCGACTCCTAAGAGATATGTTGTCTCACTCTTTTCAGTTAATACAAAAAGTGACAGCATGTCACTTAAGAGTCGCCTAAGCTACGACAAGGTTGGTGAAAACGGCCATAAGTTACTCCTTATTACATCAGCTACCTGCCAATAAGTCGCGTCAAAATCGATCCAGCCATTTCAGAGATTAGCCGGAACAAACATACAGACAGACGACACTCCAATTTTATATGTATATAAACTGCTCATTTTGATACCATTACCGGTGATTGAAACTGTTCCATTATACGTTTTTCCTGGTACATCTTTTGCCATCTTTGGTCACAAAATCGCTCTTGATAGTACAATATATGTAGGCACTTACTTACCACTGTAGGGGTACTTATTTCTTCTATTTCATCTTTACAGGGATGCATTTTTCGCAAGCAGTTGCCATCATACAAAGTCAAGTGGGAACAATCAGGGGAGTACAAGTACTATATAGTGATCAGGTAAGCTGAAAAAATCTGTAAGTTACAAAAAACGGGTACCGCTCCTTTGCCAAATTATTTTTTCCACAATTCAAGACCTTCCATTATTTAAAGGAGATGTCCTCTTATTACAAGGAGGTTGGTTTTTTGTGATCAGCGTTAACTAACAAACACCAAACTACATTAAATTGAAAGCCGAAAAAATATGAAGTATGAAACAAATAAAAGAAATATTTTTACCACCCCCAATTATTTTTAAATAAATAAAACATGTTTATAAGAAATATTTCATTATGGCAACACCTTAATGATGTTTTTATTAATCTGTGACTATCGGTATCTTACTCTATGTTTGATATTTTCCGTTGAGTTGTATCATAGAATACATTTAATCTATGATTTTACTCGGTCTGGTCATAATCATAAAATCAAAACTATGACATTGACAGCAGGTCCCTGACTTGTCAGTTGATTTTTTATTAATTTTTTTTTCTGGCTCTAGATAACATACATTAAGTAACATAGCAGTTCCTATATTTTGTTAGTTAAAAACTTCTCAAAATTAGAAATATTCGGTTCATTAAAGCAATTATGTATGTATTTAGATTTTTAAAAGGCTTGTTGATATTTTTTTTTAAGCAATGTGTAATTATTGCATTAAAGATATTTCATTTTTTATTATACTAGAATACGAATTATTAAAAATCGGGGGTCTTGAAAATAACACGACTTACGGCGATTACTTTCTTTTAGAGCCTTCTATCCAAATATATCAAATTTACCCGAGTTAGTTACTATAAACCAATATGGGACATCTCCTTTAATTTTAAATTCTCTGTTGCGATAGAATTTGATTTAACGTTTGCATGTTTGACTTGATATTGACACATTCCATTCGTTTTTAAATATGAAATTTTATTTGTGCAAGATTTATTAAATTAGTCAGAAAAAATTAAACAAAATTCTTACTGCTTTATTCTGCCCAATCGTTACAAAAGTTTGTTGGCAGCGTTCCCGTTGACACATATTTACTTCAATTTATTCTACAACAAATAGCCTTTATTTTACCAAAAACAAAATAAATCTAATTAAATTAGATACACTTTTAATTCGCGTTTATTTTATTAAAAGTTTGTTCAGTGAATTTAATTACATTTTTAAATTAAATCGACGAACTAAAGGATAGTTGTCAAAATGGCGGCCGCAGTGTGTTTTGAGCGGACAAGCGCTCGCATTTGATCGCAGTGCGTTCCAAACTTTACGGCTCTGGAGACGAATTTTTGACACAATAGAAAACCAATTCGCATTCGAAACCGTAAGATTCGTATACAAATTACAGAATTCACTATTTCTGAACTTTCATTTTGTGCGTTGTGCAACGAGTGGTTCAACCCACTCGTGTTTGATTTCTACTAGTAGGATATCCAACGCTGAAGTGTCCTGTGCGTATGTGGTATTTAGTAATAATGCATACTATTCTCTAGAATACCTATTATCTATATATTATGATACTTATTATTTCGAACTGTCGCTAAAGTTCGTTTTTTTCTTTCGCAGAATCCATTGTCAGTAGATCTAGTTATAAACATGCCCCAAGATGGCGTCCGATTAATATTCGATCCTGTCGCGCAGCGTCTCAAGATCATAGAGATTTATAATATGAAACTGGTTAAGCTTAGATATTGGTAAGTACTTTTTATATAAACTGTTTATTGAACAAAGAAAATGACAATAAAAACAAAAAAAAAGAAACCAATAAAATGCACAAGAATTCGGAGATTTATTCTAAAATAAATTCATATGCAAAATATAATGTAGTTATGATTATTGTTATACTAGTTGGTGCCCGCGACTTCGTCTGCGGAGGATTAGTATATCTAGTAGCTTATATTAGCGTAGCGTGGAAAAGAACTAACATTAGGACATTAAAAAAACTTAAGATTATTTTAGTCGTTAGAATTTTGTATATTATTAACTAAAACTTAGTGATAACTAATTTTCTTGCCTTCATAACTATGTTGTTGCTTAATTTATTTTATTATATTGCCGTAGTTTTAAGCAAACCTTATAGGCACCGACGCCGACTCCAAAAATAACAGTAATAATACGACGAAATTACATTGTCTTTGAAATACCTAGTTATTTTTTGAAGTCGACTTTTTAAATGCCACTTCTACAAAATGCACTGATTGTATATTCAATTTTTCCCGTCTAAAGCTTGCTATTCACGACGTGAAACAGCTCTGTAGTACCTGCCTATTATAGATGTAACATCGACTCACGTTTCTCTGGCACTGTCGCACGCCCTTTATCCACACACCTGACATCTGCAGCGATAAAGAAACAACAAAGTTTCTCCCGTCGCCTCTCATAGTAAGGGGTGGCTTCTCCGGGTGGAGGCTTATCGCTTCCCCTGGGATAAAGGGGTAACTCGCTCGTTAACTACACGACTCTTAGACTATATCGACAAGTGCCACTGTAGACTTAATTTTATTAAATACTAGCGACCCGCCCCGGCTTCGCACGGGTGCATGCTTATGTAAATATACCTACTACAAAATGTCTCTATTAGTGATGTGCCGGATATCCGTATCTGTATCCGCGGATCTCCGAGACAGAAGAAAGATCCGTATCCGTTACTTTTTTGGCGGATCTTTTACGATCTATTTACTTTTTTTTTTGTTCCCCCTGAGGAAAATGCATTAAGTTGCATACCCCGGCTGTGGCGAGCCGGCGGTTATGTGGGGCTCTCCTCCCCAGAAGGGGGAGGCCTACAAACTAAAAACTTCAGGGATGGCCTTTCTCAGGTATGTAGGGAGCCCCCGGGAACGTCAAGCTATTTCCATGAACCCCAGCCTCCGCTCCCCTGCCGATACAGGGGAGCCCTCCTCGGGAGAGGCTACAATATCTCCCCCGATCTCCACCACCGACGACGCCCCCCGGCCACAGAAGGAGCGCGGTCCCTCCCGGGTTGCCATATCCGCGGGCGCGATTTCCTCGCGACCCGCGGCCGCGCTGCAGCTGTGCTACCGAGCCCGGCGCCGCCTCCTTCTGGAGCATTACTGCTTCACAGAAGGAGGCCACAGCCCTCCAACCTCCCTCGTCCGCCAGCATTTCCACAATCAATGCTGGCGGAGACAGATCTCGCCCGATCTCTGCGACCAAGACTCGGCGCTCGGAGGCCCACGCGGGGCACTTCGCCAGCGTGTGCTGGGCCGAGTCGAGGTCGGATGCGCAGTGGTGGCAATGTGTGGATCCCTTCCGTCCTGTTCGACACAGATACTCACCGAAGCAGCCGTGCCCGGTGAGTATCTGAGTCAATCAGTAGGTGACCTCCTCCTTTCCGTGGAGCCCCAAGCTTCGAGGTGCGGGAGTACGGCACTGACGGCTCGCTGGCGCGCGCAGATCCGTAATTCGAGCTGCGTACGCTAGGCCGCTACAATCCGTCGGTGCCACTCCCGCTTAGGCACTTCGTGCGCGGGTTCCAAGGCGCTCCTCCATCGCTCCCCCGGTCGACACGCCGCGACGCATACGTCGCCGCGTACATGTCGGCCAGGATGTCGATAGGGGGGGGAGCGTCCCAGAACCGACGCCGCCTCGTATGAGATGGTACGGTAGCCTCGTACGATCCGTATGGCCATTATCCGCTGCAGGCTCCGTAGCAGAGCTCTGCAGCGGGGGCACCTCGCAGCAGGCGATGCAATGCGCCCGCCACCCATTTGGCTCGGGGGACCAACCGCACGAAATGCTCCTAGAAGCTCCAGCGGCGGTCCAGGGTGAGGCCCAGGTACTTGATGTACGGCCCCACCGGGACCATCGCGTCACCCACCCGGATTCCGGCAGCTGGGTGGTTCCGTCGTTGTCGTCAGCGTAGCAGATGACACTCACGCTGTGAGGAAGGCTGGTGTGAAAGACCGCGTCGTATACGAGGTTCCATAGCAGGGGTCCCAACACCGACCCCCCCGCCCGGACTGCGGACACCGACTGGGAACGAACACGCTGGTCGGCGTCCTCGACCTGGCAGTGGCCTGGCGGTGGTCTGCCGGTCTGCTCGGGTCCTTGCAGACCGGGCAGGAGGGAGCACTCGTAGTGCATAGACGGGCTATATGCCCCGGCTCTCCGCACCGGTAGCACAGAGTGCTCCGATCCACCTGACGGTTAGGGCAATTAACCCTAACGTGCTCTCGAGGCACTCGAAGCACGGTTGTGGCGGTTCTTGGCGCTTAAAAACCCACGACCCTAGATTTCCGTGGACATACATAACAGACGCGCGTGGGTGGATTTAAAGGATGCCAAAGGAATATATGAGTAAAGGCATCATCCAGCCATTGTATGGCTCGCGTCTTATGGACACTAGATAAAAGAGTATTAATTACTTTTGTAAGGCGGCAAAAGAAACCTTTACCGAGTTTTTGATTTCCTATATCGATACACCCAAACACTGCGACATACATATCAGCCTTTTTGTTTTTATATATATACGCTTAATTATTGGTTGCAGCTAATCAGTGCTATGTTTAATAATGCAGTACAACAAGTGTTTCATGTTTATAATTAGTTTTCCGGTTATAAAGATAATCGATGCATTTTAATCTATACTTATATGTAGAGAGGTCAATTCTGTACATGAAATATATTTCCAAAATAACTATCAGGGGGTAATTAGGGATCGATACTGATGCCAAAAATGCTATCAGTAAAATTTTTGTCTGTCTGTCTGTATAACCGTAATAGAAACAAAAATTACTCGACGGATTTTAACGAAACTTGGTACAATTATTTTACATACTCCTGAGCTGGTTATAGTATACTTTTCATCACGCTACAATCAATAGGAGCAGAGCAGTGAAGGAAAATGTTGGGAAAACGGGAGAAGTTACTCCATTTTTTAAGCTTCCGTCACGTGTGCAACCTTAATGGTTAATCATGTACTTATGACAGAAATATTCTACTTAAAATTATACAAAAAATATTCCACGACAGCATATGTCTATCTTTTGTGGTTGACTCACAATAACACGTGTAACTAGGGTTGCCAGGTTGCCAAACCTACTAGCCGGACAGACCAGCCAGTTTCGCCGGACATTTGGGTAGGAAGGCCGAACACCCTACATTATTGAGGACTTTGTCTCAGTATTAATCGGTACGACAATTGTAGGTAAAATTAAGATTTTTTTATTATTATCATAAATCTTGTTAAATTCTAGAGAAATAATAAACAAAATCGAATGCCAAATCAGTCTTAGGTAAGTACGTTATTATTAATCAGTCAAATAGTCATCAGTTAAATATGCGCTCGGTCACTCTCGTTTACAAGTTACTTTGGCCTGCGTGAGCGACCGTCGGTCGACTCTCATCGCTCTCATCGGCCCCTCTCGTTTGCGAAATGTAAAAAGCCTAACAAAAGCCGGACACAGTCTATTTTGGCCGGACACGCAATCAAAAAGCCTACCTATGTCCGGCTTTGTCCGGACGCCTGGCAACGCTACGTGTAACTCCTGATAGCTTAGTAGTTCGAAGCTTCCTGATTATATTTGTCTAGTCTTACGTTTATAACACTGTCAGTCATTAAGAATGGTAGCTAAAATTACGATTCCACGCGGACGAAGTTATTGACGGAGCTAGTTGTTCTAATAAATTTGTTCGCAGTTGGTCGTAGCCATAATTAATGTTAAAATATACTCGTAGTTATGTCTAAGTGGTTAGTGTTCTCGTGCCGACCTTGTGCTAACTGTGTTTATATTATCTGAAGGTTTCAAGCTTATCGCTTAAACGTGTCTCAGGCCGGCCATTCACTAGAACCTAGACTGCGACCATAGACAAAGTATAAGCATTTTCAAATACAGTGTAACCTCCATATAGCGGTCTTCTATTTAATGACGAAACTCTTTGCATAGAATTTGCTATGATATGTTCGGTCGGATCTTTATAGCGTTGCAATCACTTTGAATAGCGCAATAATACATCGCCATTTTAAACACATTACTGATACAGAGTCGTATATATTTCATACAATAGAATTTAGGAATGTGTTCATTTATTGCTTAGCATGTGTTTACTTACCGGACTTCTTCTCTTATTACTATGGGTCAACTTTTGTTTTGTATCCTTAGTTGCGTTTGAACTCGAACTGTAAACATGGCGAGAAGAGAAGAAAGAGTGTGTATATTTGTGAAAAAGTGTCATTAATTGGCGCAATAGAAAAGTGATGTTTCTAAACGTTTTGGATTCAATCCGTCTACTTGTCTACTATTTGGAAGAACAAAGTAAAGTTCCTCCAATAATTTGACGGAAGGCGACCGCTATTAATTTTTAAAACTCTATTCCCTCGAAATAGGTGATGCCTGAAAATCAGTGATTTGTCTTGCTGCGACATACATATATTTACGGTGTTTGATTGTATGTTTGTTTTTTCTCATTTATTATCATTGTTTTATTAGATACTAGCTGACCCGTGCCCACTTCGTTGGGCATAATATTAATAATCCTTTTTTAGTACAGAGTGCTATGTTTTAATTACTAACTGTAATATTAAAAAATCTACTTTTTGTAACTTAAATATAAAAGTTAGATATATGCTGTCGTTGACTTTTTTTGTAGGCATTTTCAAGCTCCACATCTTTTCTCTAGAACTCAAAAATATATTTTTCATAGTTAAGGCAGCGTTCGTAAGAAACGCTTTCATTCAACCGTTTTTTCTCCGATTCACTTTGCAAAACGGACTACCACGTAAAAGCCCATTTATTTTTCGGTTTTTTATATAACCTATGACACGCAGCAATAATGTGGCTTTCTATTGGTGAAAGAATTTTTAAAATCGGTTCAATAGATCCCGAGATACCCCCTACAAATTAACAAATATACAAACACACAAACTTTACTTCTTTATAATATTAGTATAGATTTGTGTGTATTTTGCCAAAATTAATAAACGCATTATCTATCTATTATTCAAGATACGCATAAAATACAATGAAGGCTACAGTTAAAATACTGGCATAGTAAAAAACAACAAACACATTTTTTTTTTAATTAGTTTCACTTCATTAAAATATTACCTTATTATTATATCTTTTTTTTTACTCTGCGTATAATGAAACCTCTTTATTTTAATATAAACATTTAAGTGAAGTTTAATGCAAATAGATAGAAAAACGACATTTTTTACGTCAGTATAACCAATACCGTCTTTACTATAACGGCCCCACGGGGCCCGTGCCCAGGGCCCCCATTCTGGGGGGGCCCAAAAGACCTACGATTTCTGTCACACATTTATTCTCAAAACATTTTTGGCTGACACATTAAATATTACTTTTTCTCGCAAATTAATACATTATAAAAAGGTATTTATGACATATACTGCGCCATTATATTAACGAAGACGGACGGTCCAAGAAGGCTCATTTCTATCTGGAAGCAGAGGCCGCAAGACGCCTATGGATTTGTAGTTCGGAATTCCAACAACTTTAGCGCCTGCGTCAAAATCAGCTTAATCAGTTACATTATTTTAGTGCAGTATTCCAACCGCGGGATGGCGCAAGCATAACTTATTTAGCGAGCATAACGAACTTATTTTAAAAATGTAGTATAATTAGCGTTTTTCACTTTCCAAAAGGGCCTCCAATAGGCTCTTTGACAATGCAAAAAATAAAGTGTCAATTACTGTTAACAGTATAATTAAAGAGTTAAAAAATGATTATTTATTAACGTAAGTTGAAAATAATGATTAATTTATTTTAAAATCCGTAAATAAAAATTGCATTTTTTAAACGTTTGTCATGTGACACAAAACGCTCCTGATTGGTCGAGTTTATCATGACGTCACTTGCTTGTAAACATCGTTTGCCTACTTGTGTTGCGCCTAGTTGTGGTAGATTATCTCCGTTATATTAAGATTTTCTTTACTATTCATTGTTTTTCTTTTTGTTTATTTGCACTATTTTACAAGTACTTTTAACCATAGACAACGATTTTGTAAAAGCAGACAGCAGAAACCTGCCGCAAGTCGACGCAATCATGGTCGGATTATTTTTCAAAAATAATTTTGACATTTATGTTTCGGAGCTAAAAAATGTAAAAACAGCAAAGTAAGTATAATTACACTTTACTGGTAACTTAAATATATCATAAGAAAGTGAAATAATGATGAACTTCCACAAGATATACCTAGGTTATAAATAATGTTGTCGGGGATGAAATTTACATACACATTTTGTTCTTCATTATATCTCTATTTAAATACAAGATAAAAACAATTTAAAACATTACAAAAACCCTTGCACTACAATTTCCAATACAACAATCAAAATCTTAATGCCAAACACATTTTCTTTTTCACAACCTACCAAAACAAAATTTCAACCTCTTCAACAAAAAGTTTGTTTGGCATAATTCCGTGAACATAAACGATAATTTGTTCACATTACGTCGGTTATTGAATGTCTTCACATTGTTTAACAAGTTCCATTCTTTGCCGTTTGACAAAATGTTATTCTATGAATGCAGATCGGGAAGTACCAGCATCACACATTCTTTTAATGCGATCTGGCTGGCAATGAAATGTAGAAGGCAGGACTTTATTTTTTAAAATTATTTTCTGACTGAAACCCATTTTGTACTGATAGTAATTTGCCATGTCATTTTCCATCTGTAACGAACAAACAAGTTTTAGTCGGGATCTTTTAGTGTACTGCTTATTGAAATCATAAGACTCTGTAGCTACAAATTTTAACAAATATTATGCAAAACAGCGGAAATATTCGAAGTGAGTTGCAAGAGACATTCTGTTAAAAACATTAGAAGTATTATAACCTCAAATCAATAACGAAAATATTAACATTCTGAATGTAATTAATTATTACAAAATATAAATATTATGTTTACTTACATCGAAATGGTCTTCACAAAAGAAAATATTTGTACTATTCGCTGTGTCATTATGATCCCTCCGAGAAAGTTGCAACCACTTTCGGCGCACTTCGATATTCTTTGGAACACATAGTTTTTCCGGAGTTTTTAACGACGTATTTGTACATTTTGGTACTACACACCATTTGTAACTCATTTTGTTACATAAATCACTGATAAAAAGTAAATCCAATCGCACTTTCGTTTTATGTTTACAACAAAACAAATATATATGCCAGTTGTCACAGATCAGAATACAGGCAAGTGACGTCACCGACCTCATTGCAGCGCCATATTGTCAAAGTAGCGTTTTGGCGCACTATTCAAATATTGAATTTTTAATTCGATGTTTTTCAGCTAATATATACCAGAATTAAAAATAACAACTTTTACTGGGTTCCTTAGACTCTACTAAATAATATAAAATGGATTTTAAAAACCTGTCAAATAGCCTATTATTGTGTGCCCAAGGGCCCCAGCTTAGTTTAAGACGGCGGTGAGTATAACTTGTATCTTTTTACTATGCATTTTTTATTTTTTTATTATGCATTTTTAGTCATCGTTAGTGATATTTGCGTCACCATAGGTTACCATAGGCCAGTTACAATCTTAACCTTACTATAACTTTACAGTTATACATTACTAACTAGAATCAAATTAATTACACATTAAAATAATCAGTATACATCAATTGGTAAGAAACTCACGTTCAGTTCAGCCATTTCGTGTGTTACAACTTCATTTTTTATTAATTTATTACTAGCTTTCTGCCCGCGGCTTCGCCCGCGTGGATTTTGGGATTGGGTCTATAGAGGCTTAAGGGTCATAGCTTTTACCCACGGCTACATATGCGCGGAAGTCGGTTATGGCGCGAAGGTTTTATCGCGCTTCCCGTGGGACTATCCGTTTTTCCGAGATAAAAAAATACCGCAAAACCTTGCTCAAGAATCACTATCTATTGATGAAAACCGCATGAAAATCTGTGCAGTAGTTTTTGAGCGAAGCCTTTATTGCGCATCCCGTGGGGTCTGTCGATTTTTCCGGGATATAAAGTTGCCTATTATTTCATCCGGACTTTTATCTTTACGTCTGCAAAATTTCGAAGCAATCGGTTCAGTAGTTACGGCGTGAAAGCGGAACAAACAAACAAATTCACTTTCCGATTTATAATATTAGCAAGGATTTATTTATTATTTATTTATTTCCATTTAGACGCGGCCAGGGACTCCATCCGTATGTGGTCGACATTCCACCTCTCCGTACCTCTCGGTTCGCTTCGTCCTTCATTATGCGAACCGCCAGGGAATGGAATTCCCTGCCTGCGTCTTTGTTCCCCGATACCTATAATATAGGGATTTTCGAGGCGAGAGTAAATAGTGCCTATTTGAGTTTGCGTGTTCCACCTTAGGCAACATCGTCACTTTACATCAGGCGAGATCGTTGTCAAACGCACTCAAATTCTGAATTAAAATGATGCAATGAGTACATAGTATTCTCCACTAAGAACCGTTTCTATTTTTATTTGAACATAATGTTCCCGCTTTTGTTAGTACCTAGTAATAGTAAATTTCTTGACTTTGGACCTTAGCTAATCTAGTTCATGATTGTAATAATTAGTTATTATTTCGTAGAGCGTATGTTTGTAAGTCACCTTTCTTTAATAACTTTTACCGCTGTTCATGTATTTCTAATAGATTGTTAAAGATATCAAATAAAAGTGGACTGTCGTCTGTTTTGTCTGTCTGTTTTGCTCGGGCTAATCTCTGAAATGGCTGGATTGATTTTGACGCCTTACCGTGGGAGAGCCATGCTTCGGCACGAATTGGGCCGGCTCGACCGGAGTGATACCACGGCCTCACAGAAAACCGGCGTAAAATAGCGCTTGCGCTGTGTTTCGCCGAGTGAGTGAGGGTACTGGAGGCCCAACCCCCCTTATTCCCCTCTATTCCCCTTATTCCCCCTATTCCCTTTAAAAGGCCGGCAACGCATCTGTGACTCCTCCGGTGTTGCGGGTGTCCATGGGCAACGGTTATCGCTTACCATCAGGTGATCCGTTTGCTCGTTTGCTGCCCTATGCTATAAAAAAAAAAAAAAAACGAGCGGACTTTGGTAGCTGATGTAATAAAGAGTAACTTAGGCTAGTTTTGTATTAGAAAAATAAAGTAAATTTGCAATGACCAATAATGTCTAGTAACCGCAATTAGATGTACAGAAACTTCTTTACAGGTCAAAATGTTTGTGGAACCGGGCTATAGAAGAGACTCCGGTCACCTGCCTTTTCATAGCCTCCTAATTGATTAAAATATAAGCAGACCAATATTGGTGCGAAGGTAGCAACATTGATGTGAACCGCTAAGGGTGTAGAGTGGAGTCTTAAGAGCAGTTGCTCGAAGGGTGGAAGTGTAATAATGTCATAACACCGACTGGGTCTCGATCGCTGTCACAGACACAGTCGGCGTTATGACATTATTACTGCAAGCACGGCTATATAACTCTATACAGATAGCATAAGGAGGCAAATTCATTGAATATGTTTAAGAAAAAAATATTTGACTATGTAGTTACAGATGAATCATTCTTTTCTTAGTGCTTCTCATTAACCAATTTTAAATTGCAAAGTAAAAATTAGTTAACATCTCGTAACTTAAGCCACACACCAACATAGATTTTGCGCAATCTTTGCGGACGAGCTTTTAGTATTGTGCCGTGCCGTGCGTATGATTTCGTTGCGGGTAGAGTGGGTAGAATGTGGATAAAAGTGGTAAAAGTTGAACTGGCATTGGAACAGTGAGTGGTATAGTTGAATATTTTTTACTTGCTAGTTTTATGTTTTCATGTAAGCGACACTGTGTGTCTTAATGGAAATAAATTATATTAAACCGAACTGCTCTTTGCGACTCCCCTTTGTCGGGCCTGCTAAGGCGAGACAGAAGCGGGTAGCATATGCTGAAGCACATCGGTACCTTCGGTGACGCAGCTCACCGACAGTTCGCCACAAGTTGCCCCGAGGGAGACTGATGGGGTATTTATGGCAGTTATGGGCATCAAATGCCCCATCTAGCAATGGGGCAATGGGGTCATCACTTTCCTACACATATTTTAATATTATTATTACATATTAATGGAAAATGCCATTACGAGTCGAGCGGTTAATAACTTCGCCCATCTCGCAGCCCAGCCCGCGTTTTATTATTGTTTCGCGTATTTAAACGGCAAAATGTATTTATAGTGTATATTTTGTAAGCTTTGAATGCGTTGGTGATATGTTACGAATTACACAATACGGGGGCAGAAGCCAACGAGCTGTCAAAACCGTCAATTGTTTCATTTGAATCACTAACCGAATCCGTAACACATTTTCCACCAATCTCGATGCCAAGTGGAAGGTGTATAGCGTGTATAGTGCGCATTATTTTGTTCCGTCATGTTGGCATTGTTTCGCGGGTGTTGTCATTATCTGACGATGGCGGCGGGTCGGCCCGTGTCGCCATAGCAACGGTGGCATGATGCCATGCTACGCATAAACAAGTGAATAACAGTTTTAGCTGTTATCTCCTATGTTGTATTGTGTTTGTTTTCTACGTTGCGCTGGCTTAGTGTTCCGTTTGGAAATATTTGGATGCAGTGGCGAATCCAGGGGGGGGGATAGGTGGGTCATATATAACAAGTCGAGTTATTCCCGACAAACGGCACAATTTAATTTTGATTCAATGATCGGGACGTCCCGTTAATATGGGGACGTCTGGCGACGCTGATTCCGATGTATGATGATGACCATAAATAAAGAACATATTATTATCTGGAATACCAAATGCAAAAAATATTCTGGAATCGTGTTAGAAGTACTGTGACACCTTCCAGGGTGTTTTGGGATCGACACCAAGACTGGAATAATTTTAAGTACGTCATACAAAATAGATATTTTGATAAAATAGATATTTTATCAAAATAAACTTGTGGTTGAATAGAATAGATGACTACAACCGAATATGCCTATTTTTCTATACTAATATTATAAAGAGGAAAGATTTGTTTGTTTGTTTGTTTGTAATGAATAGGCTCCGAAACTACTGGACCGATTTCAAAAATTCTTTCACCTTTGGAAAGCTACATTATCCCCGAGTAACATAGGCTACTTTTTATCCCGGACAAAACGTCAGATCCCACGGGATGCGCAATAAAGACTTCGCTTAAAAACTACTGCACAGATTTTCCTGCGGTTTTCATCAATCCCGATAGAGTGATTCTTGAGCAAGGTTTTGCGGTATTTTTTACGTATCTCGGAAAAACGGATAGTCCCATGGGAAGCGCGATAAAATCTTCGCGCCATAAACCGACTTCCGCGCATATGTAGCCGTGGGTAAAAGCTATGACCCTTAACCCTCTATAGATCCAATCCCGATATCCACGCAGGCGAAGCCGCGGGCAGAAAGCTAGTATTATATAATTATCAAAATTGAGCAATTTCTATCTCATGAACAATATTGAAATTTCACTTAAATCTTGTATTAATATTGTTTTTAGATTTCTAAAAAAATTACATTTTTTTTTTTTACAGAATTCTAATGAAACGAACACATTTCTAGCTTCCTCACATTTGAGAGATTATTTAATGTAGAAAGTATATATATATTAATGTACAAATAACAAAGTATTGGCAATTTTGCTTATCCGCTCATACAAATTAGGCGAGTTTACTAAGTTATGAGGTCACGATTGCAGTGTACTTTGTATGGAGCGTTTTTGAGCGACCCGCGACAGCGCCGCAAACATGGCTCTGTATCTTCAAAAGTAATAATCGCAGATACATAATTTCCTACACTAAGAAAGTAAAGTTTCCATACTGTTCACATGAGCCTGGCTCGCAACTAGGACCGGTCAATTCGCTTCGTACAAGCGACGAAAATACCGGCGTTGATTTATATTATTTTGTTTTAACTTGTAAATGTTTTTATTTATAAGTCACAGTTCATTTAGTTCTGTCATGGAGCCGGATCCCTAACAGTTAGCGTATATTATGCAGGAAGTGACCACTTAGCTCTGTTCGCCGGTGCCTGCGATTCGTGTTTGGCGCAGGGTTGCTAGTAAATAAATAGGCTGCAATTATACAAAATGTGATCGCATTATACATAACACTATATTAAATAGGGTACTTCCCTCTATATTAGAAAAGATCTAAAAGCATATAACTATGATAGCTTATGCATTAATTAGTCGGAACCATCATGTTTAAGTACATAAAATAACAGAAATAATATAAAAATTAGTTTCAAAGTATTCACTTTTTTAATCTATACGTAAAACAAGGGCGAAACATAGGCCGCCATGTCGTGACGTCATAAGGTACTGTAAACTTATGCGTGTCAATGTCATTATGAATCATAGTACGTATAAAGCCGCAAAACAATAAAAAAAGAAGTTTGTAGGTTGCTTTTTCAATGTAAGAGAACGTTATAAATACGTAAGTTAAATTAAAATCGCACGTGAATCACACTATGGCAAGCAGTTTTGTAAAAGGAGATAGTACGAATATACCAAAAATAAATGCATTAATGGTCGGAAAATTCTTTGCTGCAAATCCCGACTTTTGTTCTGCCGATTACGGAGTATTAAAACATCGATGTCAGTATTACTTTTATATTATTATTCCTTTATTAGTTGTTTATATATAAAAGATAATAACTCATTTTTAAATTATGAATATAAGAATACACAGCATCAAACATAGAGCTTTGTTTATTATTTACATGCCGTATTGACGTCATCGCTACAGAGTAACAACTCGTGCGGCGGCGCCTTCGTCTAATTACGGGCGAAATTTGAAAATATTAAATTTTAATGCAATTTTTATAGTACTTAACGAGTGTATAAAATTTTTATATTTTATTAATATGGTTTACTGACATGCAAGGATCAAATTAAGATACTTTCCAAAAAAGAGATTAATTCCCTATTAACATACTGTATATACGCGTTAGTTTTTATTTCTCTTTTCAAATCATATATATTTACACTAAACGAAAATTGCTGGAGAAAGTTTTTTTTGTCATAAAAACCAAATAAACTACCTATCTTTGTACGGTTGTAGATGCACAAAAACGAGCACTACGTTTGTGTTTCAGTACATGCCACGAGGTGGTGTGATTCATCTTCATATAAAAAAATAAAAATATGCCATCCGTCAAAAATTGGTGGAAAAATGTCTCACTCTAAGAACTCACGGCGATTGTAGTCGCGTGAATGCCGCGAGGTGCATCACTTCGCGGTGCAGTTGGTCTAGTCTATCCCCGTATCGAAAAAAAAAATTATAATTGGTCGTCGGTCAAAAATATGTGAAAAATTGTCTCCATTTCAGTCACAAGAAACTAAAAAAACATTGTGCTGTTGTAAATACATTAAGAAGTTCACCACGATTGTAGATGCGCGAGGTGCAGGCAACGCGCGGTGGTGTATATAGTCTGCCCCGCATTGGAATATCATAATTTTACGGTCGGTCAAAATTGGTATGAAATTTAAATGGCAGATAATGTATTAATTTATACCGTTATTTTTGGATCCAATTATAGGCAATGATAGACTTGCCCCGCGTGGGCCTCCGAGCGCCGAGGCTTGGTCGCAGAGATCGGGCGAGATCTGTCTCCGCCGGCATTGATTGCGGCAATGCTGGCGGACGAGGGAGGTTGGAGGGCTGTGGCCTCCTTCTGTGAAGCAGTGATGCTCCAGAAGGAGGCCGCCGAGCGGGGTCGGGAGATGGCCGATCCCGCTCGAAGAAGGCGGCGCCGGGCTCGGTAGCACAGCTGCGGCGCCGCCGCGGGTCGCCGGCGGGCGCGAGGAAGTCGCGACTGCTACGGCGACCCGGGATGGACCACGCCCCTTCCGTGGCCGGGGGGCGTCGTCGGTGGAGGAGACCGGGGAGGTAGTAGCCTCCCCGAGGAGGGCTCCCCTCTAGACAGGGGAGCGGAGGCTGGGGGTTTCCGGAAGTGGCTTGATGTTCCCGGGGCTCCCTACATGCCTGAGGAAGGCCATCCCTGAGGTTTTTAGTGGGTAGGCCTCCCCATTCTGGGGAGGAGAGCCCCACATAACCGCCGGCTCGCCACAGCTGGGGTATGCAATTTAATGCATTTTCCTCAGGGGAACAAAAAAAAAAAGGCAATGATAGACTATACGTTATGTATACAATACACCGATTATACATATTTTGTATCCAAATATACGATCTATCTGGCAGCCCTGAACTGTAATTGTAACGTAGCCCTTTATTGACGGTGTGTTAAGTATTCAGTAATAGGGGGGTCGAGCGATACTAGCTTATTTGTAACAATCAGGCTATGCATAATGCATGTGAAGGCACGCTTGTCTGGCGCAGCGATAAAACCTCGCGTTTGGATCTCGACGGTGAGCAATGACATTTATAGCAGCGATGTTTTTGAGAAAGTCGCGGCATAGTCGAATTGTTAGCTCTAGTTACTAAATATTGCGTTTTGATAAATAACGTTATAATCACTATTGAATGTCAAAGATGCTACGCCATTGGTTCACAAGGCTACAGCGGGAGACCTTGTACTGGAAATAATTTTAGTCCGACCCTAATTGTTTGGAATTGCAGTTCCCGCCTTCCACAAACACTTTCAAGGTAGAGCTGATTATAGCTATTCCAAAACAAAATAACCATAGCTAAATATAAAAATAAAAATGGGTTATAAATTATACAGAAGACAATTAAATGGATGTTGGAAAAAGGATTTTACTATTCAGTAGTTATAACAACTCGGTCTGATCATGTAATGGATAGTTGAAAACATATCTTTTGTATCACATTTGATCTATATAATGTACTTTCAATATATGGCATAGACAGAAATTAGCAGCTGCCCGCGTGATTGTAAGTGGTTATCTAGTTACCTGTTAATCTGCAACGCGTAGACGAACCACAGTGTTCGTTGGCAACTTGTGCCGGTGGTTATGTGGGGCTCTCCTCCTCAGAAGGGGGAGGCCCTGCCATTAAAACCTCAGCGTCCCTTACCAGGGGTGCGCTTCTCGGGGGAGTGGGAACTTTCCCCTCATCCAACCTCCTACGACGACTTCCCTGGCCCGGGGGTGTTATCCTTCCCGAGTCAAAATTTATTGTACCTAGTAATTTCATCGCTTAAGTGTACTCGTGC
Organism: Scirpophaga incertulas; assembly: GCA_036419045.1. NCBI lineage: Eukaryota > Metazoa > Arthropoda > Insecta > Lepidoptera > Crambidae > Scirpophaga > Scirpophaga incertulas. The sequence goes on along the minus strand of CM071626.1, from coordinate 43,319,840 downwards.
TACGTACTACGGGCAAATATTAGTGCAACGGCAGATACTCTAACATATGACCTTGATGTAGAGTTTTCTTTTATATTGATTAATTATTGATTTGTGTCGTCTGAAATAGAATCTTAACGATATCGCAATAAAGCCAACACTTCCTTGCAGCGGCATGTGCTTCAACTCGCCCGAAATAACGCCGTCTATCGAGCAAGTGGAGCACTGCTTCGGGGCGACCCACCCGGGTCTGTACGACTCGCAGCGACATCTATTTGCTCTTAACTTCCGGGGGTTGTCCTTCTATTTCCCCGTCGATAGTAAATTTGAGGTAAGTTATAAAACAACGTAAACAGTTTTTTCCTAGGGCATAGCGGGAGAGGGAGCTGATTGGTAAGCATATTACTCTTGCATCATTGACCCCATTTTCTTTCTTTACCTCTCTCGTAACTGAATATTTACAGACTAATAATTTAATGTAGAATATACAAACTGTCCGACTTCCTTACTTAAATTAAAAAAAAAAACAAGGCATAAACTCTTCTATAGGCACATCCGGATCGACCTATTATTTAAATGTTGTTATAGGTTTATTTATAGTTCACATCTCTGGCGTATTATCTCTGGTTTTTTGTGCTGATTCTGGTTTCTCTTCTTGCCAACGGCAACCTAGTGGCCAGGTTCATCAATCGGCAACATACCATTCGATACGATCTTTTCCGCAATATTCTTCTAAGTATTCTTCTTCTATTCTATCTAAAATGGTCGTCTATTGGCACCACTCTATCATCACGGTCAGGATTAATATAGATAAGCTTGAAATCGTGGTGGTTCAAGCCCGTTGACATCACGATTCCTCATGAGGAGAATCACGTAAAAACTAAGTCACAAGAACAAAGCCAGCAAGTACCTTATCTTGGAGTACGAGGTAACCGCCATGTGGAATGTTGATTCGACGATAATTGTCCTGATAGTTGTGTCTGCGAATGGCCTTTTTTTTTTTTTTTTTTTTTGCTAAAGTTGACAAACAAGCAGGCTGCCCACCTGATGGTAAGTGGTAACAGTCGCCTATAGTACATGTGGTTCCCACGAGATTCGCAGCAAATCTGCAAACCTCATAAGAACCACAGTGTACGTTGCCAACTTGTGACATAAGATGTAAAGTCACAGTACCCAGTAATTTCACTGCCTATCTTACCCTTCACGCCGGAACACAGCAAAGCGAACCCTGCTGTTTGGCGGCGGAAATAGGTAAGACGGAGGTACCCATGCAGACGACCCTGGTACAGAGTCTACCTCCTAGAAAATGGCCTAATATTGAAGAGCCTCGATCAATATCTTAAGAGGTTCTCGCTTGACGGATGGATCAATGGCCGGATACAGGAAGCAGTAATTTGACATGGCGCCTATACTCTTTCTGCAATCAACTATCGGTAGCTTGGACTCAGTCTCGTAGGCCAAAAGCTTATGTTGCGTTTAGTTGGTAGGCAGTTTTGCATCTCTGGCGCATTTTCTATAACCCTTGTTAGTTTAAGCCTTCGGCATCGCCTAGTTTAAGTCTCCAATTTATGATAGGGCCTGCGCCACACTTGCTTCCCACGCCTTTCTCGTTACTCTGGCTTCCCACGTCTTTCTAGCGCATATGCCCTGTTTAGCATCGGCCAGGGTAGCACTACCCCTTTTAACGTGGAGCGGTTGCTTTCATGTCCAGCTATAACGTATAAGGAATAAGACCAAGGCTTAAGGTTGAGTTTAGTTGGTAAGTCATGCTGGTTGACCCGCCCCGGATGACTTGGGAGTCCAATGTAACCTACGTGGCACTTGGGTGCGGGGTAACCTGGACATGTTTTGTGCTCCTTGTGGTTCTCAGCCTCTCCTCGCCAGTGAAGAAAAAGATGATTCTGATTTTCATATATGGCTTAATTGTCAATTATACCTTGTCAAAGAGGCGTGGTTGACTAAAACGAGAGCATTGTGAGAACTGCTTAGAGTAGAGTAAGAGTGGAGTGCTGCGATGAAAGATAAATTGCGAAATATTGTCGTAAGACAAAATCGAGAAGTTAATTATTTGTGTTATCCATAATCGACCTCCCTACTTGAGCGGTTAGTACACCGGTTTCAAGGTATCGCTATCTCTGAGGTCCCGGGTTCGAATCCCAGTGAGAGCAGATGTTTGTGTGATGAATGCGAGCATTTGTGCCTTAGTCATGGTTGTTAATACATATATAGATATATCTATAAAATATATTTATATATGTATGTCTATCCGTTACCCTAGATCCCATAACACAAGCCTTCAGAGCTTACTTTGGGCTAATTGGTTTAAGTGTAAGATATATTTATTTATTATAATGTTGCAGCCTGGCTACGCGCATGGGTTAGGATCACTGCAGTTCCCCAATGGGGGTTCACCTGTCGTCTCTCGGACCACTATCTACCATGGATCTCAGCACCAGGCGACAGAAATCAAGGTACGAACATCACAGTATCATCGTCATAATTAAAAAAAAACACTTCTGGACAAAGGCCACCCAAGGTTCACACTGGTCGGTTCTAAACTTCCAGTTTTGACCTAGAGGTATCAGCAACCTTCCTAATAGATGGAGAACTGTCACAAACAAAACATTTTGTTTCTAATTTTTCGACGAACTTTTCCTACAACCTAATATGAATAAAAAAACATCCATATTGATTCGTAGCAACATACCCAATTGCAAGGGCTAAGAGTACCAACATAGAAATAAATATGTAACACATGAAATACATGTGTACAAATATGTTACATTATTTTAACGATTATATTTTAAACTAGCGGACCCGACAGACTTCGTCCTGTCAAAAAGATTTGTACAGTGGCAGTTTTTTGTTCCTAATTAATTTATAGATAATGTCGCATAGCCAACCAAATCGCAAAAAAAGTCTGAATGACCTATTACATTTTGTGGCTATTCAATTTTGGAACGTGACATTAAATCCTCCAACGATGTATTCTGTGCTCCAACGCACGCACGCACACTGTTTTGATAGATATGATTGAATTTCAACTATATGTAGCGTTAATAAAGCGCAAATTGACTCTCTGATGTTAGGAGCACACCTTCATTGCTTAGACAACAGTGTGTACTTGCAATATGAACTTTATTCAATAATAATAAAGCTCAAATTGATTGAACGTTTTAGTTAGAAAACGTTTGTAAAGGAAAAAAGGGTTTTTTTTAATTTTTCCGATAATTATTCGAATTTTTCTCATCGTAAAAACCATCCTTGAACTTCAACGAACATTTTTAAAAAAGAATTGGCCAAATTGGTCCAGGAGTTGTTGAGTTATGCGCTTATCAACACATTTTGCGATTCATTTTTATATATAAGATATTCATTTTTATTGCTTTTTGCTGTTATGTCTAGGTGGTCCACATTTGAGCACATTGAGAATAAACATATTCAAATACTAAGGTTACAGTTGAAATTCAGCAATTTGCTTGTTAACTGCAAGCAAGTATTAGGCTGAGCTGTCGCCTTATTGCGCCTGCTGTGGCGCACACACATACCAGCGCTTGCGTTTATTTCATTATAATATATACTTTAAGTCATTGTCTGTGTACTGTGCTTTGTTTTATACAGGATTACTGGTACGATATCCAAACCTTCAAGAAAAGAGCGTACTCCCATTTAAAAGGCCGGCAACGCGCTTGTGACTCCTCTGGTGTTGCGGGCGTTCATGGGCGGCGGTAATTGCTTACCATCGGGTGATCCGTCTGCTCGTTTGCCCCCTATCACATTAAAAAAAAAATCATCACCTATAAAATTGTAGCTTCGCTTGTTTAACGGACTCTTATAAAACTTTGATAGTTTTATTACATCAATAGTTTATTCTGAATGTCTTGAATACAAAATCAATAAAAAATTCTAGCCTTAAGGCTGGAAATAAAATAAATAGCCATAACCTAAACATCAGTGAGCTTTAGTAAAAAAAAACCTAAAATATCAAATATCTTGAAAACGGGTAACTTTTGGATAAGGCAATATGGGCTGAAAATTGTTTGTTTTGACCAAAACTACCACCTCAAGACGGATGTGGGTTGACTTACCAGTAACCTTGTATATTGTGTTTACTGCTTTTGTTTAATATTATGTCTTTGTGTCGCCGCACACGGGCCACGGGCCAAAGCCACAAACTCCGCCACGAGAAGCTAGATGCAGCTACAAAAGTAGCTGAAGCTACTTGTGGCCGGTAGTCGCCAGCTGCCACTTTTTCAACCCAGGCATGCAGTATCATCAACCTACCGCTTGACTCAGATACTCACCGGACATGGTTGTTTCGGTGAGTATCTGAGTCGAATAGGGAGGGAGGACACGACACGATGCCACAATGCCACGATGCCACCATGCCACCACGATGCGCATCTCGCATCTGACCTCGACTCGGCCCAGCACACGCTGGCGGAGTGCCCTGCTTGGGACTTCGAACGTCGAGTCTTGGTCGAAGAGATCGGGCAAGAACTGTCTCCGCCAGCGTTGATTGCGGCAATGCTGGCGGATGAGGGAGGTTGGAGGGCTGTGGTCTCCTTCTGTGAAGCGGTGATGCTCCAGAAGGAGGCCGCCGAGCGGGATCGGGAGATGGCGGATCCCGCTCGAAGAAGGCGGCCTCGAGCCAGATAGCCTGGCCTGAGGCGCCGCCACGGGTCGCTGGCGGGCGCGACGCAGTTCGTGCCCGTGGAGGCGACCCGGGAGGGACCTCACCCCCGATGGCCGGGGGGTGACGTCGTAGGAGGTTGGAGGGAGGAGGCGGCAAGATCACTCCTCCCCGAGAAGGGCTCCCCTAACGCACCCAGGGGTGCAAAGGCCAGGGGTCCTCAGATGCGATACTTGATCCTGAGGGCCCCCTACAACGCCAGAGGATGGCCATCGCTAAAAAAAAAAAAGGGCATGCAGTATCATAATAGACTCGGACGAAGAAGGTTTGATTGCGCTACTTTTGATAAAAAGACGTCGTCGTAGAGGACGAAACTGTAGTTATTGGATAGGTTACTGAAAGGGAGAGAGGGGCGCGGAATCGCGCGAGTGGCGTGTGGCGGCTTTTTGTGTGGGCGTTTAGTGGTCACAAGAAGCGAGCTGCGACGATTTGTAGCGTGTGTCCATATAAAATGTATGAAGATTACAGGAAAAATGCTAGTGACAATTTCTTTGCTATTAGGCCAACGCGGGCAGCGCGGCCGGCAGCACGTGTGCGGCTCCATTGCCCGAGTTGCCGCTTTCGTGCTACCGGCAACAGCTACACTTGCGGCGTTGTGATGTGTTGCGAGCAGCGCACGCCACGCGCGGCCTGCGGCTGCACATGTTCACTGAGGGTGAGTGTCAGTTGAGGGACCCTCAGGTCAGATGCACAATCTACGCTGTTAATCTTGGGATGAGAAGCAGTGATAATAGGCAGGTGTTTAGGAGCTATACGTTTATTTTTTACTAGCTGACCCGTGCCCACTTCGTTGGGAATAATATTAATAATCCTTATTTAGTACAGAGTGTTATGTTTTAATTTCTAACTGTATTATTAAAAAAAGCTACTTTTTGTAACTTAAATATAAAAGCTAGATATATGCTGTCGTTGACTTTTTTGTAGGCATTTTCAAGCTCCACATCTTTTCTCTAGAACTCAAAAATATATCTTTCATAGTTAAGGCAGCGTTCGTAAGAAACGCTTTCATTCGACTGTTTTTTCTCCGATTCACTTTGCAAAACGAACTACCACGTAAAAGCCTTCTTATTTTTCTTTTGTTTATATAACCTATGACACTCAGCATTAATGTGGCTTTCTATTGGTGAAAGAATTTTTAAAATCGGTTCAGTAGATCCCGAGATTACCCCTTACAATTTAACAAATATACAAACACACAAACTTTACTTCTTTATAATATTAGTATAGATTAGAGATAACAAAAAGTAACGGTTGTGATCAATATTGTCATTGACATTAATATTTTATATGACATACATACATACATACACTGACGCCTTTTTCCCATGGGGGTAGGCAGAGATTACGTCTTTCCACTTGCTACGGTCTTTACATATCTCTTTCGCTTCATCTACTTTCATAACATTCCTCATACATGCTCGACGATTGCGGGTACTTCTGACCTGGCCTTTTGAGGACACTTTCGATTTGTTCGAAATATATATTATACTAGCGGACCCGACAGACTTCGTCCTGTCAAAAAGATTTGTAAAGTGGCAGTTTTTTGTTCCTACTTGAACTGACATATGATGACATTAAATTTGTTTGACAGAACTAACGTCACTTTTTTGTTTTGCCAAAGGTTCAAATTGGCTTTTAAGTATTAATACAAATTGTTTGTATAAAAATGTTGACTTTACACTTTTTCAAATTTTATTTTTTTATTTTCTCTACGTACAAACCTTCTTTGGACTTCTACGAATAATTCAAGACCAAAATTAGCCAAATCGGTAAAGGCATTGTTGAGTTATGCGCTTACCAACACATTTTGCGATTCATTTTTATATATAAGATGACGGTAACAGTATACTGCTTGCTGAGTTAACCCGCCCAATGTCAACGTTCTCCTCATTAACCCTATATGCGCCAACATGCCCCACCCCAGTGCTGCATACGCAGCACTCATTCATCAATGGGGATTCGAGCGACACGTGTGACAGATCTAAGTAAGGAGCCTGCCTTAGTTTTTACTTTGACCATTCGCACCCAGTAATAACTTCGACACTCTCGGCTAGTGAGTCGTCACTCACTATCTATCCACTCTAGGCGACACTCTCTAAAACAGTCAAACTCTGTCCACGCTAGACTCTCTGAGTGACGGTCTATCCACGCTAGACTTTATTCATCTAAGTCGCTAGTCCACGCTGTACCATTATGTCCCAGAGTGATTGACGGTCTATCCACTCTAGGCGACACTCTCTAAAACAGTCAAACTCTGTCCACGCTAGACTCTCTGAGTGACGGTCTATCCACGCTAGACTTTATTCATCTAAGTCGCTAGTCCACGCTGTACGATTATGTCCCAGAGTGATTGACGGTCTATCCACGCTGGGTGACACTCTCTCTAAAACAGTAACTTTCTGTGCACGCAAGACTATCTCTGAATGACGCTTACTAAGTCGATATTCTCCGAAAGTGAGAGAATCTATCCACGCTTTACGATTGTTGCCGAGAGTGATTGACGGTCTATTCACGCTGGGTGAAACTCTCTAAAGCTGTAACGTTCTGTCCACAGTAGACTACTCCCATTGCGTATAACTCTATCCACGCTATACTTCACTCTATTCATCTAAGTCCACATTATCTGTGACTTTCTCCTGTGACGGTCTATCCACGCTATACAATTGTCGTCGAGAGTGATTTACAGTCAATCCACGCTGAACGACACTCTTTAAAGCAGTAACGTTCTGTCCACGCCAGAATACTCTACGTGACGGCCTATCCACGCTTGACTATTCAACGGGACGGTTTGTCCACACTGGACTACTCTACGTGACGGTCTATCCACGCTAGACTGCTCTGCGTGACGGCCTATCCACGCTAGACTTTACCCTTTTAGATTGATTGATTGTGTCGGGCTCCGGGAGGATTTTCAATTTCATCGTACGAGAGGGACAACAGCCAGTTTGTTACAACTTTCTTGCGCTGAGACACATGCAGGTGCTTGATGTTACATATTTTGTTGACTGGGTTATAAATGTGTGGGTGCAAGTAGGATGGGCAGCGTTTGGCCAAAAGTGATGTTACTTGGGGCCGAGGTATTGTAAAAATACGCTTTTTCATCAGGATACAATAATCGGGTATAGTGTTAATGTTTTTTCAACACACTTCCTCATAAAGTGGCTCTAATCCCATGGCAATTAGGCACATAATGACACCTATAATCAAACTGTGACTTTTTCATTACTATTATTCACGAGTGAAGTAATAGTTTTTTTAAATATTATTGGTTGAGTTACGCTTACATTTGCGCTAAAAAGCTATCCGCGAAAAGCCCAAAAACAAAGAAACCTCATTTTTTAGTCTAAGCCGATGCGCGCGCATGGAATACTAATTAATTTTTCCCGCCATTACGAAATTTATTAGTCTATGGCCGATGCGCGCGCATAGGAAAACTGATTAATTTTTCCGCGCCATTACGAAACATTTTTCTCAACTCGTCTCGTTTTCTCTTTTGAAGTTATTTAGTTCGTTATTAATTAAGATGTCTGCAAATACAATTTATGAAGAAAATGGTTTTTTATTTAAGTATTATTTTATTCGGAAGTGTGTTGAAAAACGTTGTATGATACACGTGCGTATTGATGATTACCGTCCTCGGCTCCTTAAGATATTACACACTTGTACCATAATGTACTGTTATGTATGCAAAGCGGTTTTCCGCAAGCCACTTTCCGCCCCCGTGGGAACCGGGACGTGATGGTGGCGAACCACATCGCCGCCTTTTCTTGGTGAGTGGAGACACGGGACGAGGAAGACCTAGGCGAACATATTTCGAACAAATCGAAAGTGTCCTCAAAAAAGGCCAGGTCAGAAGTACCCGCAATCGTCGAGCATGTATGAGGAATGTTATGAAAGTAGATGAAGCGAAAGAGATATGTAAAGACCGTAGCAAGTGGAAAGACGTAATCTCTGCCTACCCCCATGAGAAAAAGGCGTGAGTGTATGTATGTATGTATGTATGCACAATATAGCCTTTCAAAATCAAATCAAAATAATATTTATTCAACATAGACCTTTACAGGCACTTATTGACGTCAACAAACAAAAAAAAAAAAGCTTAAATAAAAAAAAAAAAACAAAAACCTTGTCCGTACTTACGAATAAGGAAAAAAAAAGAAAAAAATATATTGACTCGACACCTGTTCGGAAATTGGAGAGCCTTCTCGAGAAGAACAGGCAAGAAACTCTGAAGGTCTATTTTTTATCTTCTCTTTTCAATGTTAACAATCACAATAATACAATACAAAAATACAATATAGTACAAGATACAATCACACCTAACACGATTACAGTCGTATGTATGTTTACATACACATATAAAAATAATACAATATTAATAATAATGTTGTTACCAAACATGGCTCTATGAATAGTGTCCCTATTCCCAATAGTGTGATCATTTAGATAGGCACTTACTTCATAATAACCTTTACTCACGAGTGTATTTTTGATATGGATTTTAAATTTATATAAAGGCAAATCAATGACACTTTGCGGAAGCTTGTTAAACATAGATATACATTTCCCCAAGAACGAACAGCTAGTTTTATGGAGTCTGAACATTGGAACGGCAAGTTTATTTTTGTTTCTAGTATTCACATTATGTAGATCACTGTTTTTATTGAATTTATTATAGTTTCTATATACAAAAACTAAATTATCATATATATATTGACTAGCTAAAGTTAAAATATTAATTTCTTTGAACAATTCCTTTAGGGATTCTCTAGCCCGTAAACAGTAAATAGCACGAATCGCTCTTTTTTGTAAAAGGAAAATACTTTCAATGTTAGTCGCTGCTCCCCATAGCAGCAGTCTTAGGACATAACACTATGAAAGTAGCTGAAATAAACAATTCTTGCAATCTAATCTAAATTAAAAAAATGTTTAGAATGTTTCGTTGTCTGAATGTGTGTGCGCAATGTGTCCGTTGTCAGGGACGAGTCGAGCGCTGGAGCCTGTGCAAGTGTCGGCGTGTCGCGTGGTGCGCTTCGGCGACAGCTGCCAAGCGGTGGCGCGCGCCCTGGGGGCGCCGGCCCGCCTTTACTACAAAGCGGACGACAAGATGCGCATCCACCGGCCGACCTCCCGCCGCCGTCCGCCGCCCGCCTCCGACTACTTCTTCAACTACTTCACGCTGGGCCTGGTGAGTGCACCCTTGCACCCTGCACACAATCAAAATCAAAATAATCTTTATTCAACACTAGCTGACCCGGCGAACTTCGTACCGCCTTAGCGTAGCTTTGATGCACTACTTTATTTTGTATAGTTGACCTATCTTAGGTATGAGTACCTATTCAATTTAAACTGGAATCTATAATATCCTCCATATATAAATTAATCCCTATTTCCCTGATTATTTTCAAAAAATTATAAAATAGTGCAATAGAATTTAATTAAGTAACCACGTTTCCGAACAAACTTAATTAAGTAACCACGTTTCCGAACAAACGATGCTCTTTTAATATAGTCTATGGCTGTGAATGACGTTGACATTCGTATAAAAAATAAATTGACATTCGTAACGCGCGTTTTTTAAAATATGCAAAATTAAATGTATACTTTTCAATATTTCTGAGAGATGTTCTTAATATTTTTTTCCGTAAGAACCATCCTTGGACTTCCACAAACATGTAAAAAAAAAAAATTATCGAAATCGGTTTAGCCGTTCACACGTGATGCCGTACACACGCGAAACGGGTTTCATTTTTATATATATAGATAGACCTTTACAGCAGGGCTTGGTAACGTTACCAAATTCACATTAAAAGTATCGTTATGTAACGGTATTTTCATAACGATAATACTTTAACGATATCTGGAGATACCGGTAAAATTTTAACTGTAAGAAAAATAACGGTAATTGGGTGTGGTAACGATATTTTTGGTATCGTTACCAATATTAAAATGTTAACAAATAACGTTAAAAAGTATCGATACTTTTTTCGTTACTTGAGGCGCTGTTGCCAGCCCGTGCATGTAAAAAATGTAAAAAATCACGAAATACAGACGCGAGGATGCTTCACTGCTTAGAAAGGAAAAAGACTTAAAGAGACAAACAATATTTTTACCTCTTTCCTTCATTAAAGTAACGGTAACGCTTTGATAACGTTAAAAAGTAACGATACTTCAAGGTAACGTTATTAATTACCGAAAAAAAATCAATAACAACAAGTCCATTTACCGGTTAAAGTATCGTTATATGGAATAACGTTACCTCCGCTTTTAACGTTATCCATAGATCATGAAAGTAACGATACCAAATTTTTAACGGTATTCAAAGCCCTGCTTTACAGGCACTTATTGACGTCAACAGACAAAACAAAAAAACAAAGCTTAAAGAAAAACAAAAACCTGTCCGTACGTACGAATAAGGAAAAAAAAATATTGACTCGACACCTGTTCGGAAATCGGGAGAGCCTTCTCGAGAAGAACAGGCAAGAAACTCTGAAGGTCTATTTTTATCTCCTCTTTTGAATGTTAATAATTATAATAATATTGCCTTTCACAATATAGCCTTTCAAAAACCAAATCAAAATAATATTTATTCAACATAGACCTTTACAGGCACTTATTGACGTCAACAAACAAAACAAAAAAAGAGCTTAAATAAAAAAAAAAACAAAACCTTGTCCGTACTTACGAATATGGAAAAAAAAAAGAAAAAATATATTGACTCGACACCTGTTCGGAAATTGGGAGAGCCTTCTCGAGAAAAACAGGCAAGAAACTCTGAAGGTCTATTTTTATCTCCTCTTTTCAATGTTAACAATCACAATAATACAATACAAAAATACAATCATACCTAATACGATTACAGTCGTATGTATGTTTACATACACATATAAAAATAATACAATATTATAAATAATGTTGTCACCAAACATGGCTCTATGAATAGTGTCCCTATTCCAAAATAGATATCAATCATTTAGATAGTCACTTACTTTATAATAACTTTACTCATGAGTGTAAGAGCGGAGGACATTGGTTTTTTCCCCCCACGGCGGATGGTAGTGAATCCTCATAATATACAACTTCCCTTCCAGGACATCTTGTTCGACGCGCGTACGAATCAGGTGAAAAAGTTCGTTTTGCATACCAACTATCCGGGCCACTATAACTTCAACATGTACCACCGCTGTGAGTTCGAACTAACCGTACAGCCGGACAAGTGAGTTATTTCTATGTTAATACTGTTTATTTATTAGTTTATTTAGTTATAAACGAAATTTAGTTATAAAGTTTATATTTCACATCATATTATAGTGCATTACGATATTAGTGCGTTATGATGGTTATAATATGCAAGGCGGAATTTCATTTCGTAATTGAGCCGAGTATGTTATAACCAATAATAATATAATAATAACAATAACACATTAGGTACAGATCAATGAACTTTCAATACGCCAGAAAATTATATTGATTAGGTAATTAGATTTAAATGATTTAAATTACTGCCTAATATTCTGACAGTCCTAGGCCATATCATTGTTAAGAATAACTAAGCTAGCTATAATAACAATGACAAAATCGTACTCAACAACATTTGTCGAAACAGTAATATAACAGGATAACAGTTTACAATAACAGTTATAGGAAAATAACATAACACAAATAACATAACGTGTTATTTATTATTAAAAAACAGTCGCTATTGCCATCACTGCAGGAGTAGTAGTAGTAGGATTTGGTAAAGACAACCAGCCTCGTGTGATGTGTGTCGATACTGTAGTATTTCTTTATTGTTTTGAAGTTTAAAGATTTGGTGAGGGATTGTTTGAGAGACATATAGTATAGATAAAATAAAAAAAATTAAAAGAAAAAAAATATTATTTTTTTGGTAACTTGTTATAAATTGTAAGAAAAAAAAAATCATTAGAAATGAATGTATGTTGTTATTGGTTTGCCTTAAAAAAAATTTGGAGTGACATTAGATGTCAACCATCTTTAAAAAGATTCTTTCGACTTTGCTTTGAGTGTGCTCACCCATTATTTAATAAACCTTTCCAATCATTGTTTCATCAACCAGAGATAGACATTGATTTTGGTCTCCATAAGGATACAGTCAATGCTCAAGCTGCTTTTCAATCTATTATTGATCGGAAGTTCAGTGATTGGCGTCTAATATTTACAGATGCTTCGAGATTGTCGCTAGAAAACTGCGTTGGTGCTGCGGTGTGGATCCCATGTCGTCAAATATTTTTAAAATTTAAATGTCCTCCCTCTTCTCTGTCTTTTCGGAGAGAAGCTATTGCAATCCTGGAGGCTCTTCGTTTTGTGGAATCCCACAATCTAAATTTTTCAGTCATATTATCAGACTCAAAAAGTTGTTTACAAGCAATTAAATCAAATCCATTTAAGAGTAAATCCAAATTCCCGTTGATTTTAGAGATTAGAGAAATTTTATATCGCTGTCATCTCCAACGAACAAAAGTCGTGCTTGCGTGGGTGCCAAGTCATTTGGGCATTGAAGGCAATGACACAGTAGACAGAGTTGCTAAGGATGCCACTCATAGCGGCTGTCTTAGTCACTATGTAACATATTCTCATGACCTTTTAGGTCTGGCAAGACAGCGAATGACCTCTTCATGGGATATTAAATGGAGACAATCCAGCAGTGTTGTAGGAAGGCATTTTGCTCAAATTCAAAAGGAAATTCCTTCTAAACCTTGGTTTTTTAAATTTAAGCAGGCCTCTAAAATTTGCATATCTACTATATGTCGGTTACGTCTTGGGCATGCAAGTACACCGGTGCACTTGACAAAAATAAGGGTTAAAGACAGCTCCCTATGTGAGTGTGGTTTGGACGAAGGTTCGGCTGATCATATATTTTTCGATTGTACAAAATATTCATATTCTTTGTATGATGTCATTCCCCCTTATATCCCTAAGCCGTGTCAATTTAACTCTCTTCTTTCTTATGTTAATTCACCCTTCATCAATATTCTTTGTCATTATTTATTCTACAATCGTATTAAACTTTAATTGGTATCTTTTTATTCTCTGATTAATTGGTTTCCGCTCTTTAACTTTTTTATATATTTCTTTATAGACAGCGAACAGGGTATATTGTTTTTTATTTGTCTTGTTTAATTTTAATTTTGCATTCACTTGTACTTTCACGGCCTGGATAATAACATGAGTCGCGCATACTTTAATTAAAAAAAGGATTCTAAGCAAAAAAACTCGAGGTTGGCGAAATCCTATGGGCACCGCCATCAAACCCAAAAGAAGAAGATGAGTGTGCTCAAGAAAAAAGACCAAACTCTATTCTCAAAAAATCATTTTAATCAAATAATGGAAAAAATAATAAATTACAAAATTAGGAAGAAGGCCGGCGCAATTAAATAAATAAATTAATATGTATTGACGCCGTAAGTAAAAAAACATGAATTCCTTTAAACAAAACATGTTCCTCGTGATAAACCTCACATTTTTTTTTAAATCTTTTAGGGTCCAATACCTAATTATCACAGCTCTTAAAGCTGAAATTAATTAACTTTACAATGATTAACTAAGAATAACCTCGAGAAGGACATTTTTTTCATCAAGAACTTCAATCAATGTGACATCATAAAAACAACAGGATAGTGACCCATTAACCATGGTACAAGCGTCTTCAGAACCTCTTCTTCTCAGTACAGGACTAACAGATAGTATATTGTTGTGTATTCAAGAGTATTTGTATGTATGTAGACATAGTAATGTAGACATTGTATTAATTTCTTAAACAACTCAACATATGTGAAGTGAAGATTAAAGGACATTGTTCAAATTTGGCCTAAGAACCGATGTGAATATAAATTATACTATAATTTTTATTTATCTTTATATTATTTGAAACATATTTTAGTATTCCACGGACACTTCAAATAAATAAATTCCAAATAAAAAGTTGGGTCACATTTATTGATGCCATATAAAATGTTTTCCGTCAGCCAGTGCTGCCAGTTTCGGAAGTTTTCGCGATTTCGGTAAATACGGATCGAATTGAAAACCTTCTACTTTTTGAAGTCGGTTATTAAAATTAGTTGATAACACTTTATTCTTTTAAATACCTAAATTGACTAGCTAGAAAAAAAACTAGTATTATATATTTTTTAAGCGAAATCGCGAATTTCTAGCTTGGCATTCGTATTATAGTTTTCGTAATTGGCAACACTGGTGTACTTCATACCTTATCTGTGTCCGTTTCATTTAATTTTTGATTGCTTTGCGACTATCGTTTCTTTTGTTATTTTCTATGCGTTTCATGGTTTTATTCTAACAACTTTGGCTTGATTACGGATTACATTGCGTAGGTACTTGGTAGACTCGGAGGTGTGTAAAGAACTGGATTTTGTAAAATGATAATTGTCAAAGAATTATCTTAAACTTGACTAGGTATTATCTCTTTTCCTAGTATCTAGTAGAGTAGTCCTTTCCTAGTTCTAGAAGAGAACATAAAATATATAGCTGTACATAGTATTGTTATATTACTTTGATATTACTACTCTGATATTTCACGCAAGGTTGGTAATTTTTATTTATAACCTCAAAATATTAACTTTTTTCGTAATTATTTTAGTTTCCTGAAGTATCCGTTCGTAAAACTTATTTCATAGGATTCCATATAATTTTAAGAGTTTATATAAGTCACTTTCGATTCGAACGGTTCTTAGGCAGAACATGTATGGAGCCGGAACAATGTCCTTTGGTGGTCATTCTTGGTGCATTTCCAGTGTTTTATTTTACACTAAATAACCAATAGCCCCACTGTATCCACGAGCACCCTATTAATATATAGTCTCACGCTCTTCTGATTGTGCTCGCTGGTGGTAGCCAAAAAGTTCAGGTTACAACGTATAGTCAAATTTTTTTCTTGTGCGTTTAAGGTGTAGTGAATGTGGGATCCACATATTGTACTACAGTGGGATCCACATATTGAAACTTTGGCAATCAAACTTAGTTCAGCGGCGTACGCAGTAAAAAAGATTAGACTTTTAACTAATGTTGAAACGGCAAGAATTGTTTATTTCAGCTACTTTCATAGTGTTATGTCCTATAGAATAGCTCTTTAATTTTCTTTTACTGTGTTTATAATTACGAAATGCACGGGCTGATATCATTTTTCTTTCATCTACAATCTCCAACCCCATTCTTTCTGCCCAGGTGCGTGCTCCACCACCTGTCAAAATACATGGTGGAACTCTACCCAACGAAAGATGCTCACATTGTTTTATGCATAGATGTTTGGCCAGACTGATTGGCTTGTAGACATTAGATACAGCACCACAGAACAGGAACAGTCCAAACGTAACGAACGCTATTCTCTGCAAAATAATATCTTTAGTCCATTAGACACAGTAGGAGCTATTTGTGTTGATTCAAATGGAATTGTGGCTGCAGGGGCTAGTTCTGGAGGGGTATCTTTAAAGCATGAAGGTAGAGTCGGTCAAGCAGCATCATTTAGCAGTGGAGTAGGGCACAGAGTAGGACGGAAACAATGGAAAAAACGGTCTCTACCTGCACCTTAACACGATTAGGCTCCACTTTAAAAGTTCGTAGATAGCGTGTTTTTTTAGTTAGAACATTGTTTTTTTTTTATTTGGAAGCTAAAATGGTAAAGAATAAAAGTAAGCTATAAAATTACATAGTTACATAGGGCACATTTTTTTAGTAATTTGAAGTTTTTTAAAATAAACGTCTAATAAAATGATTTTTTTCATAAAAATACATTTTGTTACCCAAGATAGTTACTTTTTTGCGGACTATTTATTATTTCATGGTCATCGCCAGGTATTAGGTATACTGTTTTTTTTTTATTTCAAAGAAATAGACCCATTATTTTGGAAGAAATCAATACTTTTGTACATAGAGCCTTAATGAAACATGAAAATCTTAAAATACCAATAAATCCTACAATAATTTTTTATAATTTTTTTTTATATTTTTCTAGTCAATGATTCATGGTCTAGGTTCATCCCCTTTCGGGATTGCACTTTATCCAGGGACACACTGTATATATGATAATTTTGATATCGATTCAATAAATCTTCAGATGCGACACGAATTCCCTGGTGGACCAGAGGGGTGCGGTGAGTGTGACCGCTTATAGCAAGTGGGAGGTGGTGTCTCGCGCGCTACGGGTTTGCGAGAGGCCGGTCGTGCTCAACCGCGCTTCCTCGACGAACACCACCAACCCTTTCGGCTCTACCTTCTGCTACGGATACCAGGACATGATATTCGAGGTGGGTAACAACGGAAACTAGCGATGTGCCGAGTACGGTTTGACTCGAGTCAGGCTCGATTCCTGCTTTGGACTCGCCTACCCGAATACCAATTTACTTTGATTCGGTACGCCGGACTCGATTCCGGTACTCGAGTCAGGAAGAATCGATTCGTACTAGCTAACTCGATTCTATTTACACGAGTCCTACTGACTCGAGGCTAGTATTCGAGTTTGGTTTACTCGTTTGTACTCGCAAACTGTTTACATAAGCAATGAAGTGGCGCAGGCCTAATATTACAAACAAGCTTGAACCTGCAACTTTTTGTTTTGATTTTGTTCTAAAATACGACTCTAGGTCTTGACTGGAGGAATTTCCAGACTTGAGTGTAGAAATATTCGAATACCAAACATAGAATTAGAGTACTGGACTCGAATCAGGGAATGGAATCTTGATTCGAATACCGTATACCCTGGCTCGAATCGACTCGACACATCACTAACGGAAACTCGGCTTCGGATCACTTTTCAGCATTTCGGCTGCTTAAAGTCAAAACATAGTAACTCCTTTCAACGAAAATGTTCAGGAGAGCAAAAAAACGGGTCCGCTACGAAACCAGAAGAGATAACGATTTGTGTGTTTAACGAAAAGTTCTGCTATATGGTTGACATTTTACTTTGTAGTACTCTTACGGCCGGTTTCTGAAACGCATGTTATGTTAACACGCTGTTAACACGTTTACTACTTCTTATTAAACGCCAAATATATGAGTAAATAACCAAAAAATAGTCAATTAGATAATTTTACACTATAAACCCATTCAGTAACCAGCCGTTATCCATACATCTAACATTTAATGAGAGATTAACAACGTGTCAACAACCTTTTAACGCTGACATGTGTTTCAGAAACCAGCCGTTAATCTTTTAAGAGTATAGTTACATTAATATCGCTCATCCACTATTTTTTTTTCGTGAATTTACCCAAATACGAGGGCTGCTACATAAGTATCCGGAATCAGGGATTTCAACACTTTTAAACGCAATATATGACCTCCATGGTAAAATTCGTTCCTTTTTTGAAATACTGGCCGCTTTTTTTTTTCCTTATGTACGCTAGTGTTTTGTTTCTGATGGGTTTATGTCATGTCGCTGAATGATGGAACTCACACGTGAAAATATTCGTGCTGTGATTTATTACGATTTTCGACGTGGTTTAACGCAACAACAGTGCGTAGATCAATTAACATCAACTTTTGGTGTTGAAGCTCCATCAAAAACCACTGTGTATCACTGGTTTAGTGAGTTCAATCGTGGACGGAGTAAGCTCACGGACGAAGTTAAGGAAGGTCGCCCGAAATCAGTCGTTGTGCCACAAAACATTGAAGCTGTACGAAAACTAATTATGCAAGACCGTCATGTTACGTATCGCGAGATAGAGGCTACTCTGGGCATATGTATGACAAGCATTAATTAAATATTACATGAACAATTGTTCGTAAAAAAAAATTGTTCGCGTTGGATACCGCACAACTTAACTCAGCATCAAAGAGAAGCTCGCGTCGAATGGTGCAAGAATATGTTAAAAAAATTTAACGGAGGTAACTCAAAATCTGTTTATAACTTCTACACAGATGATGAATCCTGCATCTATGCGTACGATTCCGAAACTAAACAACAATCTACAGTTTGGGTGTTTCAAAATGAGCCGTACCCTACGAAAGTGACCCGTGTAAAAAGCACTTTAAAGCAAATGGTGGCCTGCTTTTTTGGTATTAATGGTCATGTGGCTACAATATCACTGGAGAATCGTAAAACGGCCAATTCGTTGTGGTACACGACCATTTGTTTGCCGGAAGTATTTGAAGAAATACGTTAAAACAACAAGCGACGCAGAATCATTCTACACCACGACAATGGCAGCTGTCACACATCACGCGAAACAAATACATTTTTGGAGGGTCAAAAAAAAGAATTGATGGGTCATCCACCGTATAGCCCAGACTTGGCACCTCATGATTTCTATTTATTCCCAAATGTAAAGAATAAATTACGTGGTCAACGATTTTCGACCCGTGAAGATGCCGTCGACGCGTTCAAACAGCACGTTTCAGAGATACCGCAATCAGAGTGGAAAAAATGTTATAAAAATTGGTTTCAACGTATGTAAAAGTGTATCGAAGTGTATGGAGAATACTTTGAAAACAATAAACCCATATTTAGCCATATACGTTTGTTTAATTTTTCTATTCCGGATACATAAGTAGCAGCCCTATAAAAACAGTATCAAAATTTTGTAAGTCTGCTTTACTAGGTTATTTGGATATTTATTAGTTATTTTTACTCTGCGCCAAATTCAATCACATAGCAAGTTGGTATTTCAAATTCATAACTTAGTAAGTCGCTTCTCAAGCGACTTACTAAGTTATGAATTTGTATTCTGCTAACGTTTAAATTTGTATTCTGACATACTAAGACCTAATTTCACCAAACTTAAACTAATCGTCTGTTGTGTAATGGCTTGTTAAAATTAACAGAGTTGTTAAGTTATTCTAGATCCTACATTGTAAAATTAACAAGCCATTACTAAATCAACCGTTAACTGAATGAATTGCGAAACGTTCATTCAATTTGTAATACAACCAAATAATAGTGTCGTCGTGCATCACTCTTACTATACGGAAATGCGTCTAATTTCTACTGGTCGTATAATGTGTCAAGTAGCAATACAATGTGAACAAATTAAATTGTCGTTCTCTCTATAAGTTTCTAAAGCAAGCGCATAATATTTGGTTTTGCCAGGTTATTTCTCTATTGTTTGTGTAGGTCATGGAATTATAATAAAAAATTATTATTATTATTTATTAAATAATTCCATGGTGTAGGTATTTGATTGACGTTTCGTGGTGTTTTCGTTCGTGGTAGGAAATCTTAATAACTCTAATTAAACGATACAAGGATCTCGTTGAAAATAAAAAAACCGATGCTGTAACGACGGCTATAAAAAATGAGGGGTGGAAGAAGTTGACAGAAAAGTTCAATTCCATGAGCCGCCGAATAGTCACGCCGTTCTTTAAAAATCCTCGGACGTCGTACTATGCTGTCTAAAGTATCTAAATTTGTTAAAAAATCATCGTCATCCATAATAAAATTGTACGCCGCGTCCATCTTGACAGTAAAATAATCGTCTGTTACAGATTAACGAACCACTAGAGCAGTCATTAAATTGAGAAGTAATTACATTGGTCAGCAATTATAAAATTTGGCGAGCCACCCAAAAGCAGCATTTAAATAATTTGGTCAGCATACAAAGATTTTGTTTGCAATAAAAAAAAACAGGCAGCAATTCTTGTTCCGCAACTAATTTTGATAATGGTCAAAAATTAAATCATACATAGGCAGCCAACAATAACATGAGTCTGCATAATAAACATTCAGTCCGCAAAATAACTACTTGAGCGGCAAGATTTCATGATTGAGCGGCAGAAAAACATGTCTATAAGCAGTATATTTGATTGGTATGTTAGGTTAGGGTTTTTTTTTTTTTTTTTTTTTTTTTTTTTTTTTTTTTTTTAGTTTTTAGGTTAGGTTAGGTTAGGCATGACAAATAAAGTATTTTTGCTACTCTTATATGCAGCACAAAATGCATTTTTTTGCTTACACTCTGAGTGCTTACCAAAATTTTATTAAACATGAGCAGCTGATTGCAGCTTATATAATTAATATGCTGTACAAAAATAATTACAGCCATCCAGAATGACATAAATTGCTGATTGATTTTGAAATGTTTGCTGACCATGAGTTGCTGACCAATTAGCTATTTCTGCTCACCGTTTTCTGCTCACAGAAATAACAATACTATGCTAACCATTTAATTGACACCCCATTAATTTAACAGTCCATCAAGCTAACTAATCTCTTGTTTGCACATGGTGGGACACTTGCTAACTCTAACAAGCTGTTAACGGTTTAACAAGACGTTATTTTAACAAACAGAGTATGGTGAAATTAGGTCTAAGTTTAGAATTTGTACTTCATAGAAATTCTCGTAATCACGGCAAATTGTTGACACGCATATTCTTGAGTTGCCTTAAGTTAACTTTTTCTCAAGTAATGTGTTCTCAAGTTACTTGGGTGAAATTTGCACTCTATTATACATGGCAGTAAGATATGATTTCCTGTGTTGCATAGGTGATGTCGAATAACTACATCGCGTCAATCACCCTGTACCAGCCGGAGGGGTCGAGGCCCCACTACGCGGTCAACTCCATCGCATGACAAAGCCAGGTGAGAGGGGGTATACATATACAAATAAATCAACTCATTGATCACCTGTTTTCTTATTGAAATCTACTTTTATATAAGTTATATTTATTTGTTTGTTTTTGCTATAAAAGGTCGTACATTAAACGTGATTTGTTATTTAGCATTTTTATACAAACATTCAAATCATCCTCGGCTGAATATTAAGCACTCATCAGCCTCGAACGTAATTTTCAACATTACTCACTTGTATTATAATTAGAGATCGGATAATCGGATGCATATTTACCTAAAGTTAATTTTTGGCTCACAAATTATGGAAGCGGCTTTTTAAAATACATTTTGTTAAATAAAAATCCCGGGAAAATACGGGACTGCAAATTTAACGTAGTGATATTGTTTGAAAATGACTAAATTAGCACGTGGTATTTATTTTCAAAAGACCGAGACTCCGGGTTCATTTATACAACTATGCATACGTATTTACATGAAGTTTAGTTTCAGTTCCCCGTGCGATTTATGAATGTACGATTGTTTTATTTAACACTCGACATTCTTCCTCTAAAACTCTATATACCTACTCACAAATCACACGGGGAACTGAAACTAACCTTCATGTAACGTCGTTTTTAAGCTCATATTACCGATTAGTTTTGCATTACCAAATCTTCTACAGTACCGGAATTCCGGGACTTTTATTTATGGAAATAAAAAAAAAGACAGTTCCATACTTTGTCAAAAACTAAATTAGGTAAATAAATAAACATCCGGCTATCCGCAATTCCGCAATCCCGGGATTTTTATTTAACAAAACAATAAAAAGCCGTTTCCATACTTTGTCTTAAACTAACTTTAGGTAAATATGCATCCGATTATCCGATCTCTAATTATAATGTACTATTGTGATTGCAACATAAACATATCGAAAAACACTAAAAAATAAAGCATATAACGTAGCATAAAAAGATCAGTAATATTGATAACAATATGCAAAAAATATTTTTTGCATTGACACAGAATTACCGATGACACTTTTTGAGAAATGTAAAAAATAAATTAGTTCAATCAATGTAGTTAAAGAGAAAAAGCTTTCTCATATGTCGTTAACAAAATATACATTTTATTCATAATGTTACAATGTAATTATTAACAGCTCACGAGTGTTATACGACGTTTTTCAACAGCATTGCGAGATACAAACTTTATACGTCAATGAAAATTTATTTTGAAAAACAATTTGTGAAAGTACATATTTAAAAATTATACGTTGGATTTCCACCTTCACGGCCAGTCATTTCTGAAATATTCGTTATTATTTGATTCGTATAATCAATTTCATCGCTTGATGACATTTTTGATATAAAAATCCTAACAAAAGAAACAAAGCAAAATATCTACTTGCAAAATAGTTCTGAAAAATTGAAAAATGGCGCGTTTACTTTTTCATTGACGGCTTTGTGCGCGAAAGACTAAGGTACTGACGCTTATACAGCCAAAACAGCAAATTATATAATTTTTACAAAATAAATATAGTCTTTTAATATTTGTGTATGACTTCTATTTAATAGTTGTAATTTTAAATAAGGTTTTTATAATTGTACATCTTTAAACAGAGTATTTCTAAACGCCAAAATTATTTAATTTACAAAAATGTTTCAGCATTTTGCATATATATTCTTTTTGGCTCCTATTTCTTTTTCTTATAAATAAAAGCGTGACTTTTCTTTACGAAACTATTACCTTTTGATTACGAAACTGTGCGGTAATCGAATTTGAAATTCGAAAGATATTATAAGTTGGTAATATGATACATTGTGAAACCAAAATTGGTGTAGTTAAATACCCATTACGAGCAATGGTGTTGAAGATTTATTACGTATATATTTTTATTAATTATAAATGTTTATTTGCATTATTTTTCCATTTGGCGACTTTCGGTAAAGGCATCGAAGGATATTAAAATATTTCAATTTTAATGCTTTTTAAAATGCTGTTTTCCTTTTGTATATGAAAATATATGTATTACATTTAACACAGAAGAAAAGAAAATTGATCTTAAGATATCCTTGTCTGGCCTTTGTCTTCTTTGTACGTACATAAGTGCGTAGTCTCTTAATGTTAATGTTATTCTTTTTACTTTAACATTTTAACATTTATATTTCACGTCTTGAAATATATAATTAGACAGATTCGCAAAGCGATTGCTACCAAATTTTGCAATACATTTTATGTCAATTGGACAATTTGTTATTTTGCGAAGTTCTCTTATTATATTTATCTATTGAAGTAATTAGAAGTGTGTTTTTTTTTATTTCGTGAATAACACGTCGAGCACTAATGGCAAGTTTTGGACCGCATGAAGCTTAACATCTGGATGTGTCAATTAAGATTAAAACAAATTTAAATGTATCATTAGTTGCTTAACAACGTTTCAATGCGAGAGCGAGTTAGTTTGAAAACAGTTTAAGCGTTCGCGCGAGTTTTGCTTTCGCTACGCTGCGCAGTAATTCGTAGCGAATCTGTTAAAAAATGGCTTTGATAACAATGTTGCCAGTGTGGCGGATTTTTATCAGTGATGGGCTGGATTGTTAAAAGCGTATATCCGCGGCTACGGATCTGAATACGGATATTTGGTGTAAAGATCCGCGCATACGGATCTTAACTTTGGTGCGCTTGATACATGTTTCGACTTGCTTTGCGCGTAGATCTTTGTATTGTTTTGTTAAGTAATCAGTTTACATATTAACGTATTTAATGGGGAACATGCAATCATAATATTTATGAAAATTTTGTTACTAAAATGCTAACAAAAATATAAAAGTAGGGCCTGCAAAGTTTATATTTAAAATAATGTTGTTTTTTAACTATAATTACGAATCAATAGTAACGTGAAACGGAACGGATTTAAAACACCAATCGGCGTTCAGTGACGTCACTCCTGTTATGACAACTTATTTGAGGTTATAAGTTGTAGTTAATTTGAACAATTAAACCAAACTTAATTGGGTCTTTTGAATAAAAATACAAGTTGGGTTTATCAAAGCAGATTCTAGGACTCTGCCAATAAATAAATAAATAAATATTTGTTACACTTACACCAATTAGCCTAGTCCAAACTAAGCTCTGTAAGGCTTGTGCTATGGGATCTAGGGCAACGGATAGACATACATATATTATACACATATAAATAATTTTTATAGAAATATATATCAACAACCATGACTAAGGTACAAATCGTCGTTCATATTGCAATTAGATCTATGTCAGAAATGACAAGTTTACAGGAGAGTTAAAAAACTGTGTACTGAAAAAAAAATCTATTATAATACTAAAATATTTTTAACTAACGTTTCATAACTATTGCGTTCGTCTTTCGGTCGCGCTCAGAATTATTATCTAAGCATACCTCAATAATAATAAAAAAATACCAATTTTTGACATAGAACAAATTGCAATATGAACGACGAAATGCTCGCATTCATCACACAAACATCTGTTATCTGTCAATAGTTTATGTTGACACGGTAGTGACATTTTTTGTCGAAAGTGCAGAGTTTTCAAGTGTAGAAATGAATGGGACTAAACAAAAAGACATTGAAATGTTTGGGTAAGTGTTAGGTAGGTGACTATTTCTTTTGTGTACAAGCGAATTAAATAAGTTTACAATAAATATATCCGCCGACTTGCGTCAAAGTAGTCTTTGGGGAATAAATGTCATTCCTCTTCGCCGCTTGAAACCACATTTTTCTCAGTTTCGGGTCAGAAGGTCCAGTCAAAAAAAAGGGGGTGTGGCTGTGTTATGGACACGGCCGTTTGTTGTACGCGAATACGTCTCGTAACGGAGATGTACTGGCACCTTCGTTGACCCGCTCGGCCGCATTCATTACTTTACGTTGCCGGCGCGGCTTGACTCGATCATATGCTGTTTTTTGGTACCATTCGATTGCTGTTGAGATGCCCTTTCCAACTGTATACGATCTCTGTATTTCAATTTGGCTTTTCGACGCGTATAGGCCGACATTGTATATTTTTGTTACTTTTTTTTATTTTAACACCTTATTATATTCACAGTCACAATTTTACAGTAATGTTTTATATATAATCGATAGATTTTGACGAGAGCTAGCGATTAGAACTTGAACGAGCGTCGTAGCGAAATCTCGATACACAGCAAAATGGCCTTCAAATTGGCGGAGCTCCCCCTCCACCGCGCGCGATGTGTTACAGTCTTTACTGGGCGTAATAAATTCTTTGATCCTTTAGCTATCCAGTGGTGTAATTGGAATTTGGATGGGGATGATAGATATGTAGCTACAACACTAAACTGTATCCCCCGATTTTGTTATCATTCGATTTTTTGATTTGCGTCCCTATGGAAGCAATTTTAAAGACGTATTCACGTCAAAAATTATTAGGAAACTTATTTGAAGTAGTTGGACACATTGGCACAAAACATACGTCCACACGGCTTTTTTTTGGAGTATCAATGGCATAGTTAAAATCACCTGATATTGATGGATAGTCCATTGTAAATTGTTACAAAATAATACCTTGAAAGTCGAGATAAATGCAAAAACAAGTAAAGCCAGCAATGACCCGCGCAGTACAATCAGTGAGCCAGTGACAGTGACAGACAGGAGTGACGTCATACGAACTGTAGGTCCGTTTTCGCGCGAAAATTTTCGCAAAAATTGTCAATTTTAAACCGAATTTTTTCAGTAATATACAGTCTTTTCATTTTTTAATATACTTGTGGTCTATTCTACGTGGAGTTCTTTAAAATGAGCACAAAAATAAAAATATTGCATCTTCCCTATTCAATAGTTTTTTATTGCTACCTAATCTATTTAAATAATTAAATCTATAAATTTAAAATTAAAAAGGCGAATAGTTCCGCCAAACAGTAACGGATACGACATGGATCTTTTTTCTGCCTTGGATATCCGCGGATACGTATACGGACACGCACATAACTGGTTTTTACCTATACCTAGCTGCGCGAGTTTTACACACTGCTACTTTTAGCAGTGAAGCAATCGCCATGGACACTGTCAACTGCCACTGTTTACACATTGCTAATGTAAACAGAATAATATGACGCTCTGGTGGTGGTTGTGTTCTGGGGTTGGTGGGAGTTAAATACAATTTTTGTAGATATTTCTTGGTGTTGTGTGCGAGCGAATGAATACAACTTGTTATGAGTAGTGCTGCAACGGAAATGTCTTAGCGGAACTAGAAACGGGAACAGATGTCAAAAGTAAATTTTAGCACAAACAGAAACGGAAACGGAAATGTAAATAATATAGAAAAAAAAACAAATTTACAAATATAATTCTTTATTGCGTATTAAATATACCAAATCTAGATTAGAAATATATAGATTAGAAATGTACTACAGAAAACAAATTGCAACTGAACATTTTATTAATATTCAACATTGCGTAGTGGCAAGTTATATTTTAGTAATCCGTCATAAATAAAAGCCGTCGGTTGTAAACTTCCGTTTAAATCTCCGTTATAAAAGTTGCGGAAACAGAAGCGGAAACGGATGTTGAAAAGCGCGCGGAACTGCCGCTCTTGCGGAAACAGAAACAGAGATCCGTTTTATCACTAGTTATGAGGCTAACTATATGAGGGTAGTTTACCTATTTTTAAACTTTTCTTACATTCTCAAGAGATACATACATACACTCACGCCTTTTTCCACGGGTGTAGGCAGAGATTACGTCTTTCCACTTGCTACGGTCTTTACATATCTCTTTCGCTTCATCTACTTTCATAACATTCCTCATACATGCTCGACGATTGCGGGTACTTCTGACCTGGCCTTTTTTGAGGACACTTTCGATTTGTTCGAAATATGTTCGCCTAGGTCTTCCTCGTCTCGTATCTCCACTCACTTCAGCTTCATAAATCACTTTGGTCAGTCTACTTTCATCCATCCGTCCACATGCCCAAACCACCCAAGCATCCCTTTCTCTATTCTTGTCACGATATCCTCTTTCAAACCACATTTCTTTCTAATCACTTCATTATACAATCTGTCACTCAGTTTTACTCCTGCCATACTCCGCAAAGCTCTCATTACTACTGCATTTATTCTGGTTTCATGTCGTTTCTCCCATACCCAACTTCACAAGAGATAGCCTAGCCAAAGTAATATATAACTTTTTTTATTATTTATTTTTTTTGTTCATTTTATAGTCGAGCCGGTAACACTGAAAGTCCCGTTATAGCGTATCAAAAAATGTTTATTTAAATAAATAGTACATAAGTATAGGAATTATTTAAGCTCGGTATGGTTTCCTATTGCCGAAACAATGTAAAAAAAAAATATAAAAAAATGAAAAACCGACATCGCGGCATTTTTTTTTATACCACGATGGTGGCAAACACGCCTACGGCACGCCTGATGGTAAGCGGTTACCGTAGCCTATGGACACTTGCAACACCAGGGGTGTCACTTGCGCGTTGCCGACCCTTCAAAAACCTATTTACTCCCCTTTTGAAGAATCCATACTGTAGCCCTGCGGGAAAACCTCGGCAGGGAGCTCATTCCACAAACGAAGTGTACGCGGGAGGAAATTCCTTTGGAACCGCACTGTGCGGGACCATTGAGGCTCCAGTGTGTGGGCATGAACTCCCTGTCGATGGCAAGCGGTGCGATGATAGAAAGTGGCCGTACGGAAGGGCCCCCAGTCCCCCCCTACAGCGACAGCCGAGTTCCACTCCGGTCTCCTCCGGCACGACTGCCGCAACAGGGATTTTTTGGCAGTTCAGCCTCCCAGGGCGGAGATTAACTGATCCCTGGGTTCGGGAACTCTATTGATCCGCGGGCGGCCAGCGACCAGCCGTTTCACTGAGTCCCCCTGACCGCTGCACCCACACCGATCAGTGGCCGTATTATGTGAATCACTGGCCCCCCACCATCAGCATAACGAATCCTTAGGAGCGCTGGGTACCTTACTCATCGCAGGTCACAACACCGCAAGAGAGCGGTGTTATTTGGCTGCGATTTTCTGTAAGGCCTTCCCCAGTCGGGCTGCTCTAAATCTGAGCGGAATGAATTCCACTGTGCCCTACCTTTCTTGAACATATGTTGTATAACACAAGCCTTCAGAGCTTACTTTGGGCTAGGCTGAATGTTGTGAGTCTAAGAAATATTTATATATGTACGTCTTTCGTTGCCCTAGATCCCATAACACAAGCCTTACAGAGTTTACTTTGGCCTAGGCTGAATGTTGTGAGTCTAAGAAATATTTATTTATTTTATTTATTATTTATTTCGCGGGTGCCAGCTAGTATAATATATTATAATCCAATATTAGCAGCATATAAGAACAAAAATCCAAGACAACATCAGGAAATTTGCTAAAGTAAATCAAATTTCGCCTCCGTGTTGGGCTGGCGTGTGCGTTTGATATTTTGATTGATAAGTTAAGCAACATTTCTCGTCGTCGTGACTGAGATGGGTGAACAGCAATATTTTTGCTGCGAAGTCCATCGTATTGGCTCGACGCACACTCGGAGCACTTGTTATACACACACATACAACATACAACTTTCAAATGCATAATTTAAATAAAAATAAACTTGCCGTTCCAAGGCTACAGGCTACAAAAACTAAAGGCTCGTTTATGGGCAAATGTATAAATTTTAATAACAAGATTCCCCATAGTGTAGCTGAATTTTAATAAGTTCAAGGTACACGTTAAAAAGACGCTAATGAGTAAGGCTATTACAAAGTCAATGATAATTTAAATGATGCCAATGCTTGGTGTTGATTTGAAGACATTACATTCTAAATTGTAAATTGTAAACACATATGTACGTTGTATGGTAACAACATAATTTATTGTAATTGTTGTTATTACTTTTGATAAAGCTGATTGAGCTTCTTGCGCCCATTCTTCTTGTAAATATCAAATAATAATTATAAAATAGTAAATCAGATAAAAACAATGAAAATATTTTATTATGTAGTATACTTATTTAACTGATACTATTTATTATTTGAATAGACGAATTTGCCCATAATCTCTTGTAAATATCAAATAATAATTATAAAATAGTAAATCAGATAAAAACAATTAGTATTCCAATGACAGTATATTTCCAGATGAATATTTTAAATACATTGTCTTCCATCATAGAGTAATGATAGTTTAGTTTACAAAACTCTTTTGACACTTCTTATCAGCTAAAAAATACGTCCTGAATGGGGTGGTAGGAGAAAATAATTTGGCTGATTCGAATGTAGATTCTAGACCCTTAGACATTTTGTAGCCGCATAATGACTTCTGTATATATTTTAGTTTTAATTACACGTATTTGTAATAAAAAAAATTATCCACAGGTATCCCCACACAAAGGTACATAGGCGGCCTGAACGACCCGGTACTCAATCTCCATGCAAAATCTCCACTTGTGGCAACACTGCCTGTGTTGTCGTGCCACAGATAACACACCACTGCATATCCTTGTATCCTTCAACGAGCATCTACGGGGAAACAGTATTTTTAAAAAATGTGATAAAAACTATAAAAAAAAAATGGTTGAAATGTGAACGACAGATCTCAGAGGTGTCTTACCTTAGTTTCAATTAACAGGAATAGTGGAAAATACAAATGTTTTTATATTATTTCGAAGACAGTTGATTTGAAGCAATGGACGTACGTATAATTATGTATAATTAATATTTTTTTTTTATTTACGTGTAGGTATATATGTTTTAGTCAAATATGTTTTCGTTTCGATGTCCATAGACTTATTTAAAGTTTGTTTATTGCGCATGATTTGCTGTACGTCAGTAATTGGACACGTTTATTTGGCGTTCGATATTGATTATGACTTTGGATGTAATTGCGACTTGAACATCACAAGTGGCTGGAATGTAATTGTGTGATGTTGCAAATTAATATATAAAAAAATCAATGTATTTTTTCTAAATGTTGGATTATTGAAAAGCGCGATCGATGAGGGGTGTATTTTAATAAATCAAGGGGAAAACGTGACATAAAAACTTTTAGAATTGCCTTTGTTAAAAGTGACCGTGGCTATTTTTCCAATTTGTTATGTAATGACAAGTCAGTTAAGAAAATGACGAAACTGTTAGATTTTTTTTTGTTATTAATAGCTCTGCCTCATATCTTTTTCAATAATTACGATCACTAAGATAAGATTTAATATTAATAATAATTGATAATCACTTCTAGGCGTAATTATTGTTATTATTTATTCCATAGTCGTGCTGATTCAGTCAATACTTCATTATGAATATTTAAAAGTTGTATAATTTAATGTCATTGCTATTAATAATGCAATTTGTTTGTAAAAAAAATTACTTGTAACACACACTGACTTCTGCAGTGTGACTATAATACATAAGTTTTAATTTATTATTTAGACAACACATTTTTTTTTAATATAGCTGAAATGTAGATTTGTTTTGTAAGTATTTTGTTTAAGTAACTTGAAGCATATTTGTGATAGATAACTGTAGATGGATGGGTATACTATTCAATATTGTTTCGTTTAAGCTTACTTTGCGATCAATAAAATATAATATTTGATACGTACGAGAAATTAAGTTCGGTTCGAAAAGATCAGTTTATAGCAGCGTCTTATTATAAAAAGCACAAGTGATTTCGTAAGGGATATGTGTTTTATTATAAAGTTATAAATATCAAATTGGGTGTATGTGTTGAATTCCATTGTTCGAAGAGTGCTTTCTTAACGCTTGCGTACAAAAAAATCTTGAAGGAAATTATTACAGTAAGATGTATGCGTGGGTGATGTCGTGTGCGTGTGTGTGTCCTTTGCGTGAAAATGTCCAGTCACAAAGTAGCCTTTTCTACTGTTGACGTTTTGGGGATTATTTTGAATATTGACAATTTTTACCTTTAATTCCGTAACTTCAACGGCTACACGGTGCTGTGTACAGAAATGACGCGTTCTGCAGTTATAGATTTTGGATCTGTAAACATCAAGTCGGACCGTCAAATGAGGGAAATAAATTTTGACAGCTGTCATAACGGCCGTTTATCTGTCAAGTGGTAACTTTGTAACTTTCTCGTAAAGGGAATGACATCTGTCAAAATGAAGTACGCGTTGCAAGGATCAGAGTAAGACGTCCGAGAGCTTTCACACTCGCTCTGAATACAACAATACAGTGCGTGTGCGCCGCCATTTTCTAGTTTGTCTCTATTTGGTCAGCTATAAGGCAAAGGACTGCTAACAGGGAAGTGTCAAACTGACAGTTGACGTGTGTGTGTGTTCTCGAATGTACTGAAGTTGCGTTGGTCTTAAACGAGTTTTTGTTTCGATAGAACGTTTGACTAGAAAATATATTTGACGTTATTGAAGTTTAAGATCTATGTTGAAGTTACGTTATAAGAGGTTGATTTGTGAAGGGTGTAAATATTTGCAAATACAAAAAAAAAACTAAATACTTAATCTCTGATATCTATTATATTAGTGTATAAGTTTATAGATCAAACGTTTCATTTACTCGGTTCCGATCGACGCTCAAGTCTTTTTAAATTTATCGATAATACTCTGCTTGTATAGACAACAGATTTGACATTGACATTGACATATTCCTCAATGATTTGTGATAAGGTTTTGACCAATGAAAAGATAGTTTAACATATTTTTGTGTACACTTACTTGTCAGATTTTACTATATTGGCTTCGTGTCCCTAACTTAGACATATCTACGACAGCTGTTGTAGAAGGCTATTTAATCAATTGATTGGTTCTGATTTTGAATACAATTTGGATGTGGACTCTTGCAAGCAAGCAATATTGGACTTTATGATGGATGCTTGAAAGTTTCTTCTCCAATAATGAGCTTGTAGTAGGATAATGTAGGGATGAGCCGGTTGTGATATCGATTTCTGCTATAATGAATATAATGACACTTAATTTTATGATAATAAGAGTGACGAGTGCTAATCTGATAGATTAGGGTTGTTTTAGAAATGCAAAATGTATCGACAGATGTGAGAGCTTGTGTTTGTTAAACCTATATTTATATGTATCCACAGAAATTAAAAAGTACTTTATGAGTATTAATATAACTGTCAATTCTATTCGTTTACTCATGAAAAAAATTTTAAATTCTCAATTTTGAATTTGCCGTGTCTTATGTGTCTTAACTCTATGGTTTTACTTATCAATTTTGACATAAAAAGATTTTTTTTTATAATTGGTATAGTTACTGTCAGTTGAATTGCTGTAGAAGCTGAATCCAGTAAAAGTAAATCAATTTATGCTTGCTCGTATGCATTTCTAAAACGACCTCTTTGTGTAGGAATGCTTTCGGTTCAGTCGTTGCCAATACGATATTCCATTGTGCGAATGAAGTATATAAAAAAAAATACTTAAAAAAGATACCTGAATAAAAATAAAAATGCAATATTTTTTATTTTATTTTGGAAGTAAAAAAAGAAAACATCAATAAGAACACCAATCGTTTTGATTCACTTTTTAATAGTTTTATATTGATAGAAGTTACACTGTCCTCGCTCACTAGTGGAATGTGTTTGAATCGTTGTGTGACTGTCTTAAAATAAGTGGCAGCAGTGCCATACACCAAAAAAAAAAAAGTAAAAAATTGACAAATAATACTGTAAAAAAAGTATTAATTGTAAGGTAGTTTATACTGCAATCTCGTTGCTGTGCAGCAAGTTGTAAAATTACGAATAAGTATAATCTGTGCAAGATTAAGATTAATTGTTTTTTTTTTGTTATGGATTTGCACCATGTTTTTAAATTATATAAATTCTATCATTTATACATCAAGCCGTAACTTATCCATATTAACCCATAGAAGCTTTACTGCTATTAATATTGGACATTGTAAAATTAATTCTGAAGTTTCTTATTAAAATGGTTCGCATTAGAATTTAAAAAAAGAATTGTTTACTGCCATTAATATTGGACAATTTTAAAATTGATTCTGAACTTATTTTTTATTAAAATAGTTCGAATTAGAATTTAATATAAAGAATTGTTTACTGCCATTATTAATATTGGACATTGTGAAATCGATTCTGAAGTTTCTTATTAAATAAGTTCGATTGTGAATTTGAAAAAAGAATTAGTGAATTAAGTTTGCATATTGAAAATTTTGCATTTGTATATAACCTTTATATGACACGGATAGTTTTAGCTCTATAGTACAAATCTGTTTCAATTAATCTATCCAGATATCTGAATACAACGATATGTATTACTACAAAAATATTAAAAAGAAAATTGTTAATGGTTGATTGTTAATTGAAAATCGCTTTCGATTATAAGCGAGCCGTTTAACGATTCGTGTGTAAAAGCAGTGAATTTCATTGTACTAGCTCCCAGAATATACGATAGTGCTGTCTTTCAAACAAAATGGCGGAGCTAAATGACGTCTTACAAGGGACACTAGCGAATCGTTGAGCGACATCTGCATACTGTCGATATAATTTTTGTATGTTGGCTAAGTGATAAGTATAGTTCACAAGTTTTAGAATTTAGACTGCGTGTACAGTGGCGAGTATTATTTTTTTTTAATATATATTTTTAATAAACTAGCTTAACTGTTTGAGTGCTAAGCAATTTTTGTATAAATCTATTGGAAATGCTATGCATAATTTGATTGATCTAAAGGGAAAAAATTATGGTGTCAAATAAAACACTCTCACTTAGACAAATATTAATCAATTTTAATAAATCTTTTTGGGTTATACAGAAAAAAGTTTCGATACAAATCGCCGCAGCGCAAAATCGCTGCTTACCACTCTAACGGTTAATTTGTCTATATGCGTCCGCGGTATTTCACATGATTCTTAATGTTTTTATTTACATTGATATGTCTGCTTTCAAATAAACGTTACGGATTAATTAAACGTTATTGTTTGTGGATTTGTGGTAAAGTCTCGGTAGAAGAATTTTTGTTATGGCAACACGTTGGCCGACGTCAGTTGCTATGGCAACGCGTTGGCTCATGACAGTTGCTATGGCAACGAAAGAAAATATTGTTATATATATGTTTTGTAGTTTTTATGGCCTTTAAACTTATCCCGAAAAGACAGCTCCCTATGTGAGTGTGGTTTGGACGAAGGTTCGGCTGATTATATATTTTTCGATTGTACAAAATATTCATATTCTTTGTATGATGTCATTCCCCCTTATATCCCTAAGCCGTGTCAATTTAACTCTCTTCTTTCTTATGTTAATTCACTCTTCATCAATATTCGTTGTCATTATTTATTCTACAATCGTATTAAACTTTAATTGGTATCTTTTTATTCTCTGATTTGGTATCCGCTCTTTAACTTTTTTATATATTTCTTTATAGACAGCGAACAGGGTATATTGTATTTTATTTGTCTTGTTTAATTTTAATTTTGCATTCACTTGTACTTTCACGGCCTGGATAATAACATGAGTCGCGCATACTTTAATTAAAAAAGTATTCTAAGCAAAATAACTCGAGGTTGGCGAAATCCTATGGGCACCGCCATCAAACCGAAGAACTTATCCCGAAATACATTTATTTGCAGGAACGCGAGCAACGGACTCGCGTTAATACAAACATGTTCAAAAATTAAATTGAAATACAACTAATTTTTATTCCACACTGGCCGTTACAAGTATGACGTAATAAAGCAAAATTTGCATTAAGAGAAGTACATGTGCTACTACTACTAACTTGTAGTGTATACAAGAAAGAAAACTTATTCTTGGAAATCGGGAGACCTTTCTCGACAGAAGAACAGGAGACGAATTTCTGAAACAATAGAAAAGCAATTCGCATTCGAAATCGTGAGATTCGTATACGAATGACCGAATTCACTATTCCTGCACTTCATTTCGTGCGTTCTGCAACGAGTGGTTCAACCTATACGTTTTTGATTTCTATAGTAGAATATCCAACGCTGAAGTGACATTGACAGTGATAACTTTACTCTGGTTAACGTAAAGCTTGTATATAGGTACATAATAATAAGTAAATATTGTTTGAGTACATATATTTTAATATAAAGATAGTCGAAATATTTATTTTATAATATGGTGAACTTAGAAGAGTACATTTTCAGATAATGTTTAGTACAAGTATTTGGGGTACCAAAGAAAGGAGATAATTTTGTCTTGTATGGAGAATAGGCCCACTATAAAATGTAACGTTTGTTAATGAGACATGTTGGCTTGTTTTTATCTAACGGGAATATTGAGAATTCAATTAAAACATGAAGATTAAATAACCTAAACATTCTTAGTAGTTAGTAGCTTTATTTTTATTTGTATTCAAATTGTTTTTTACGTAAATGCTATTTAACACTTTTTTATTCTTGAAAAATACAATCTTTGGCCACTACCAAACGCCCGAAATCGTATTATTTTTTTGCATTCTAAATACCTACTGGATACGGGAAAGAAAACGAAATCAAGCCGTTGGAAACGTAAACACAGAATTCGGTTGAAAACAAACCGACGTCAATTGGATGTCAGTGTAGGTACCATTCTGTCGCTGTCAAAAATGATGACGCGTTCCGTTTCACGACGATACTGGACTGACGAACTAATAGTTAAAATAATCTAAAATAGTATTAAAATAATTATTGAGAGTTCAATACTTTTAAATAAAATAAAAAAGAAATAATACACTATCCTTTATCTATTATTATATTTATATATTATTTGTATATATATTAAATCATCTTTCATTTTGATTTAAAAACGTTAGTTCCTATACCTCAAATGGCAAAAGCCATTACTAAATTTAATTAATTGATTTTATTATTCCCGTTTCATTTTTACTCATAATATCGTGCAATTACTTTTAAATTTCGTGCAATTTCTAGTGGGCCTAAGAAAAGTTATCTCCTTTTTAAATTGTTTCGAATATTTAATGCATTCTTATCATTCATACGAACATGTATACGTCCTGTAAAGAAGGTATTGGGCATCGGTTCTCATATTTATAGAGCTGTCTTTACAATATTACATTTTGTCGTTGTACAAAAGAAAGTTCTCGCCGTGATTTGTTTATTCAAATTCAAGTAATTTATCTCACGCCACGAGAGCACATATAATGTTAGTTGCAATCTTGCTTACAAACTGATATTAATTCTGAAATAAAATTGACCCTGAAGTTTCTTGTTGAAATGGTTCGAATTAGAATTTTTAAAAAAGAATTGTTTACTGCCATTAATATTGGACATTGTAAAATTGATTCTGAAGTTTTTTATTAAATAAGAGCACATGATAATCTTAGTTGCAATCTTGCTTACAAACTGATATTAATGAATACATTTCTTATATATGGAAAAACAAGGTATGGCCCAAACTACCGGAGGTTGAAACCGCAGAGAGAGAAACCTCCGGAGAATAAAGGTTGTATCCAGAATCTCCAGTTTCTATATCCGGTCGTTACATCCACAAAGCAAGAGCCTCTTAAGATATTGATCGAAACTTCGTTACGCAGATATAACTATCGAAATAATTATTATTTTAATGTGCGAGTCCTCAGCCATTTCGCCGACCTACGTGTCGAGTGGTTAGAACACCGGATTCAAGGTGTCGCCATCTCTGAGGTCCAGGGTTCGAGTTTCGGTGGGGGCAGATGCTTGTGTGAGGAATGCGATTTGTATGTTAGTCATGGTTGTTATTTATATATTTCTATCAAACCCTACCCTAGATCCCATACACATGCCTTATAGAGCTTACTTTGAATGGCTAACTTGTGCAAATGTAAGAAAAATTTATAGAAATATTTCATAGGCCACATTTGACATTTGATTAAAATTCCTCAACTAACCTTGTAATGGCGGACATAAAATATTTAATATTTTTTTAGTTTTGAAATGCACAGATGACCGTTTTTACAATGTTGCGTTCTTCTTATTTTTGCAACTGGCAATTGGCAATTAATGTTGCGTTCAGTGAAGTCTAAACGTTAGTAATGTTCCTCAAAAAATCGAATGACTGCAATGATTATTTGTGAAGGGATTTTTTACCATTTTTATTAAAATAAAACATGATATTTTTTTGTTTTATAATAAAACAATAATAACTTCATAAACAGAGAAATAATTGATGTTAAAAATATATTATTACAGTACCTATAAACAAGAGCGTATTACCGTTTAAAAGACCGGCAAAACGTCTGTTGTTGCGGGCGGCGATAATCACTTACCATCAAGTGATCCATTTGCTCGTTTGTCCCCCTAACTTATAAAAAAAGGTTCTTTTCCATAATAACTGTATTCGATTCACATATGTTTGAAGTAAATATTGATTATTTCGCCATAATCGGAGTGTTTAAGCAGGTCACCTCACTATGAACATATGTCAAATTTGGCCTATTAAATTGACCCAACACTAGAAGAATAGGTTTCATCAGTCAGTGCAACTCTACTATCGCTCATGTTTTTCACACGGTGGCGGCAAAGCCTACGGCTGTGAACATTCCAAGGCACTACACTATTAAGGCAACTCCAACAATGGCATTGTTGTACAGAGGGGCTATCGCACTAATAAATCGCAAGCGAAACGCAACCGAACCGTTCGGCTTAACCAATCCGAACGCCACAATATCACGTCATCTGTTCGATGACGTGATATTCTAGCTTTCGGATTGGTTGAGTGGAACGATTTGGTTTCGTTTCAGCTGCGATTTGTTAGTGCGATTGCCCCCCCTGTACCAGTAGATCGCTGTATACCCGCAAATTATAACTGTCCCAAAGGTTGCACGTCTAAAATGAAAGTAGCATGTGTGTTATTTCAATACCTTCAATGTTTTTTTTATTTATAGTTGACTTTAAAAGAACCTGTAGGTTATTGTGTATAGAACTCCAGAAACTATATACAAAAGTAAGACTAAAATAATTTTAATTTATGTATTATTTTCTAGCTGTTATGTATATTTTATTTTAATATAGAGATATATTTGCGAGCATGCCAGCTTCATGCTCTATATGATTCAACACAACGCTGGCAGCGTGCTCCCTCCGTCAGGTTGTCTGACAAACTGACTTATTCGTGCTCGTTAATTGCGTTTGTTGGAAATGATCGTGGCGCGTATTTTGTTTGTGATTAGGCCGAAATTATACACAACTAAACAAATATCTCTCTCTCCAGTCGTTCCCTCATGTCTGAGGATCGTGGTCAGCATCAGGGTTGCATGTATAGTGGATGATCTGCCTCCACTGGTTTCGGTCCAGCGCGTCTCTTGCAACCGTGTAAAATTTGGAGGTCGATGAGTCTTTGATCTGGTCGGTCCATCTCGTTGGTGAACGACCGCGCGCTCTTTTGCCTGCTGTGTTCCCAACCACAATCAATTTCTCCAGACTATCGTCTCCTCTGCGGACTGTGTGGCCGAAGTAAGAAAGGATGCGCTGCCGGCATATGGTTGACAGGCGAGTTTTAATTCGAAACTGGGCCAGGATCGATGCATTGGTGCGTTTCGCAGTCCAAGGTATTCTCAACATTCGCCTCCAGCACCACATCTCGAGCGCATCAATCCTTTGTCTTTCTCGAGCCAATATAGTCCATGTTTCTGCTCCATACAAGAAGATAGGAAATACTAGAGCTCGTATTAATCTGATCTTGGTCTTAATACTAATTCCTCTCTTCTTCCAGATGCCACTTAATCGGGACATGGCATCCCTTGTCATTCCGATCCTCCGTTTAATTTCGGGGGCACAGCTGCCATCGCTGTTGATCTGGGAGCCCAAGTATATATAATGGTCAACGTTTTGTATGCCAGGTATATGGCAGATGCCATTTGTTAGTTTTCCGGCTTGATCAATTGTTATTACTTTAGTTTTTGATCTATTTACTGTAAGACCCATCCTGACGCTCTCCGATTCGAGTCTCTGAAACAGCTCATTCATATCCTCCATTGATATGACAAATATATAGTTTTTTAATAAAAGACGATTATTTCCGATATTTTTACCGATGCCCAACAGTTATTCTACAGTTCTGTATGTTTCGGTAGTGCTTCGATTACTGCTATTCGAGTCTGTTGGCAGGTAATTCTGTAGTCTGGTAGATTCTGTACTCTAATTTATATGAAAATTGTGTTCCGTCTCACTTTTTGCAAAGAGGTCTCAGCCGTCGATATAAACCATTAAACTGAACAATAACATTATTCTTAAGGCAATAAGAATTCGTTTTCACAGAAATCCCAGCTGATAAAACACTTCACAAAATTCAGACGACGGAAGCAGGTTATATCAATTTGAGAAAATCGTCATAAAGACAAATTGCATTCTGAAGCTATCTATAATAAAAAAAGAAAATTGATATGTAATTGAAAAAACTTAAAGTTATAATAATGAATGGACGAAAACTGCTATTGCATACGTAAATACACAAATCAGATTATATAATTACCCAGATTACCAAATTCCACAAACAATGACGTTTTATATATATATACGAGATATATATTCAAATAGTTATTAACAGTTAGCCAGCGTCGACTGATTAACGTTACAGTTTTTCGGCTTAATCTCCATTTGTGCCTAATCCTCTTCGTTCGGTAGATTAACTAATTGTCAAATTAACTCTGCTGTCTTAATTGGATGTTTCGATTTGGACAACGCTGTTGTTCGCACGTTTGCTTGTTATATCGCTATTTATTCAACTAGGATTCGTGATTAGATGGGATTCTAAAACACAGTAATGTCTTATTAGAATGATCTGTTGAAATAATTAATAACTAGCTTTAATGTGTAGGTGACAGAGTACAAAATAGCCTTACAGTGCCTTTTGTTTCCGGTACTGTCCCATATTCGGACAGAGCCTTGCTGCTGTTTTAAGCAAACTCATTTTCATTGGTCGTCGGAGAACGCATTCTAGCGGAAGATACTAGCCCCCGTAACGTGAGACCGTTATCGCGTGATACAATTGTCATTTTGAAATTTGCGCTTTGTATTTTGATAGTTCAATGTGTTAAATCGCTTTATCTATAGCGATTCGGTGGTCATGTTAGGGAGGCTGACGAGACAGGCCTTGCATGGTCAGTACGCTAGATATATTTGATGTTCTAATAACTAATGACTTGACATTTCTAGACTTCCAAGGAGCACCTGCATTATTTATCTGTGGAAGAAAATAAACATTGACATCTGAAACTTGAGAATGAGATCGGAACCATTTGGCCACGTCTGTAGAGAGCCGTTATATCTGAAATACTACCAACAACGACTGGTTCCTAAAGAGTTCAAAACGTTAATAAAACAAATGTCAATTTTGATAAGACCCGCTAGCAAAACCCGACTGGATATTGAAAAGACCAATAGACTAAATCTCAAATGGACGATATAGCAAAAGTGCTTGCTTAAAAAAATCTTTTTTGATTGTAATTGACAAACATAATGTTAATAAAGCTGCAATACTATAACAGAGTTAGGTCAGGAGGCATTTGTTAATGTTGTGTTTTTAAGAGTCACGATTACACCTAATTGCTCGGAATCTAAAATAATAAATTATGTGATATCATCAAAATACAAACTTTGGTACAACTATTAAATCTGACTTAAAGATGATACAAAAGACAAGTGTGCAATAGTTTTCATATTCTGTTGCAATATGCTTGCGATGCATACGTCATGCACCTGTAATAGGTACTTGAGCTGTGATATTTATAGCCATAAAAAACCCTTTTATAAGATAAAACCGGTTGCATCGCTCTTTACACTTTTTTGGGTCTTGAGCTGATTAATAGGCGTAGAAAACACTTGTATGTTGCTTAGTTAGAAATTAGATTACGAAGTCTGAAACTGGATATACAAAAAAAACAAAACATAGCTTAATAGTCAAAATCATAAATTAATACATCAAATGGGACATTTACAATCACTTGTGTACGTCAAAAATGCTATTGGTTCACAATTCTACGGTGGGAGACCTTGTACTGGAAAGAACCAGCAATGACTATTTTTAATTCCCTCTGTATAGTCGTCCCTTAGATAAATAGTCAGAACCCAACTTCCTTTACAGTGGTTGAAATATCTGTGTTATGCCGTTGATGTATCTGAGGTTTCTTGAATGTGACTTGACATAAACGACCAATGAAAATAAAGTCTTTATGCTTCTGGTAGTATTAGATTGAATTGGAACAGTACCTATAATGATTGTCGTGAAGATAATATATAAATAAATAGGGGTCAAGACGACCCTTCCCATTCTTCCGTCGTAAAAACTGGACAAAATCTGAAAAATGTTGTTACGTAATCAACGATTTTGTGACAACATCACTGTTAATCTGATACAAAATTTTGCCCAATTGTTGTTACAGCTAAGGTCGTATATGCTGGTGGCTGACTATTTTTTGATATTGTTATTATAGCGAGCAATCTGTATTGTATCTTTGGCCGACACACGAAATCGTATAAATATAACGAAATATACTGTACGTATAAAATTATATTATGCATTTAGAGATCTTAAGAACCCTTAGCAAATAGAAACGATTTTCTGTTACAAATAATCATGTTTTTAATTAGATATATTTTTGAGAGGCATAATAAATCTATAGATTGGCCTTGGGAGAGATTTATCGCGATCAACCCCTAAAACGTATTGTTTTCGCTCTCTAACGTGAGTAAATTAAACAATAGTTCTTTCTTTTTGTTGTAGGCCTTATATAACTGATATATCTCTCCACTGCCAACCTATTTGTCTATGAATAAATCTGTAATCATGCTTTCTGACGAGTTCGAACTCTGATCAGTGGGTGTGTAGTTTTAATTTATTTTATACGATTATGCTAATATGAAATTGTTTTTAGCCAGTTGTTGCGGTACTGTTTGCTTAGTGAGGTTGGGCTCGGAGTCGAGTCGGTTTGTAGGTGGGACTCAAGGCAGGTATTAGAGTTGGTATCTAAATGAGGCTTGGAGCAGATATGGATTATGTTATGGGCCTCGCGTACCAAAAGTATATCAGATATCATCAATAATAGAACACATTGTGGAATGGAACACCTACTATTTAAGCCCGACCTAGCTAGCGGGCTCACCAAAATCATCGCCTTCACTGACAAGTCAACTTCAGACTGAAGCTGTCAAATTACCACTTTGGATACAAATAATAAATTTAGAATCTATGTTACCTAACATTGCACGATTTTATCTGTGAAATTGCCGTTCGATTGCAGTCTGACAGCTAGGAGGATGCGTTTTTGACAGATGTCATAAACTTGACTTGTTGAGTGGAGTGAAGTAAATTTTTCGTTTATCCTAAATAGGTTAATGAAACTAGGATGCCCTGTACAAAATGCATTCTCTCTGCGGCCGGACGTAAATAGAATTTATTGTGTTTAAATAAAAGAATTAAAACCATCTTCAAAACGGTTGTTTTATTCATAATTTTTGCTTTCTTGTACTATTACCGTTATTTAATATTTGTACAACTTTTAAACTGACAGAAAGAATTGCAGCTTTCTGTCAGTTATAATTGGAATTTTTGATAGCGAGAGATACTGTGGGTAGAGGTAAAATTTCACAATTTTTTTGTCAATGTAGGGAGTTATTATGAGCCCGAAACTCATTACTCGATCTCATTTTTTTTTAATTATATCCGAGTCCAATCTCTTAAGTTATATCAGATAACTAATTCGTAGTAATATTTTAAGTATGTACTTTACATGTGTGCATTGTACGCGGACAGTCGAACATTTGTTTGCCATAGTTTTATTTATTTCACGTTCTATGAAAGCCATGTTTACGTGACACCGGGCGATTCTCGCTGAATTCTTTGAAAATTTCGAATTTGTTTATTTCGATTGGTCGACTTTAGTCAAGACGAGACCATCCTTTTAAAAGATTAGTTATTTCAAATGATTTTTAATTTCGATGTCATATTTTCCCCGAGCACCGATTGCAGCTCATCGGATCAGATCATGTACACATCTACACGATGTGACGTGACGTGTCGAGGTGTGACATTTTATTAAGGAAAGTCACTTCTTAATTTCGATTGGTCCACATTGATCAAGAAGACAATAAACTTTTTGAAGAATTATTATTTAGATTAAACATTCTCTCTAAATACAGTCTAGAGATGAATTATATATCCAAATTAAGATTATTGACTTGCTTATTTTTAAAAATGGCCAATGCTCTGATTAGCTGAGCTGTGACTGCGCTCGAGAAAGAATTCCATTTTCAAACTTTTCGAATCGTCGAGAAGTCGCTTGCAGAAAAGAAAAATAAATATGTATCTGCCTTAATTTATTTATTAGACGTAATGCTTATTAGATAATTACGAATGCCTCCGTGGAAATAATTACGTTTTGTTGAAATCTGTCTTGGTATTATTATTGTTATTGTAAATATAACCATTATTAATATCTTGTATAAGGTTATTTTCAAACTCGGCAGTTTGATAATTTTGACGT
This sequence comes from Scirpophaga incertulas, assembly GCA_036419045.1. Lineage (NCBI taxonomy): Eukaryota > Metazoa > Arthropoda > Insecta > Lepidoptera > Crambidae > Scirpophaga > Scirpophaga incertulas. Next base: position 43,276,253 of record CM071626.1, on the reverse strand, counting down.
TTCTCAATGTTCGAAATTGGGGAACCAATTTACGTTAGATAGAGTCTAGAAGAGCAATATAACTGTGTTCATGTTACGCGGAACTGCTGGACTAGTGGTTTTTATCCAGAATGCTGTATTAATTGTAATAATATACGCGTCTTCGCTATATTTTATGGTTTATTGGTGATTGTGTGTAACACTGTAATTGTATGTATGTGTGAAGTGTTTGTAGTTTGATGAGGATTTGTTGTGTGGTTGTATGGCACGTCGTTGGGATCGCGAATGAAGGGCTACAATTGATTTTCATCCTTATGTCTATCGAGATAAGATTCAATTTTTTGTGTTGTCAACAACGTATTGGATCAAAAGAGATGTCCATAACACTTTTTTAAATTATCATTTATTACATCCGTCTCTATCTCAAGCGCGATCCTATTCTGTGTTAGGATCGTCAGGCCTCGGTCTACTGTGTTGGCTCAGTGAAAATTGGCCTTACTTAATGATTCATAGGTGTATGCTGGTTACCTCAATGTGTTTTTCTTCAGCGTAGTGTCAGATAAACGCGTATACGAAATTAAAAAAAACGGAGAATAGAAGATATTATGATATTTGTGACAACAATGTTTTGTTAGTATTGAATCGATTCCGAAACTACTGAATCGATGTTGATGAAACTTGATATAGGAATAGTTTGAGACTCTGAGACGGATATAAGATGACAATGGTGAAGTGTATTTCAATAAAATGTGATTAAACAGTAGATTATTTACATCAGCATGGGGTCGAAGACAAAGGGATGGAATCGATGATTTTTGCCGCGGAAAAATATATCTTAAAGCTAATGTGGTAAAGTAACGTAACATGTAGCAACACTCTCGGCAAGTTAACCGAAACGTAACTGTCCGATTCGACCTCGCATTCGCGATAAATGATCGCCCAACGCAGATCCTCTCAAAAGATTTGATGTTAAAATGCAATAATTCCTATGTTGTTATATGAGCGCATATTGTGCTTTTTCTTGGCTCGAGAAGCTTGTCAAGTGCTTTTACTGCCATTTTCAAAGTGCAAGTTGCAAGTATGGTTAATTAGTCTAGATCGATAAGCCTATGCACGTAAAGCTTCAAATAAGTTTCTATCAGGGAGGCGTTTTAATAATCTACACTCACTGTCTTATACAGTGCTTATAATTTCGTCAAAGTTAATCCATCTCATTCTATTCCATAGAATTATTAAATAAAGCCGCCTGTGTTAGAGCGAGATAGAAAGGCGAGACCATTCACGTACACCCTAGCGGCCTTTTTTTTTCTTTTTTTGTTCCCCTGAGGAAAATGCATTAAATTGCATACCCCGGCTGTGGCGAGCCGGCGGTTATGTGGGGCTCTCCTCCCCAGAAGGGGGAGGCCTACCCACTAAAAACCTCAGGGATGGCCTTCCTCAGGCATGTAGGGAGCCCCGGGAACATCAAGCCACTTCCGGGAACCCCTAGCCTCCGCTCCCCTGTCTAGAGGGGAGCCCTCCTCGGGGGAGGCTACTACCTCCCCCGGTCTCCTCCACCGACGACGCCCCCCGCCCACGGAAGGGGCGTGGTCCATCCCGGGTCGCCGTAGCAGTCGCGACTTCCTCGCGCCCGCCGGCGACCCGCGGCGGCGCCGCAGCTGTGCTACCGAGCCCGGCGCCGCCTCCTTCGAGCGGGATCGGCCATCTCCCGACCCCGCTCGGCGGCCTCCTTCTGGAGCATCACTGCTTCACAGAAGGAGGCCACAGCCCTCCAGCCTCCCTCGTCCGCCAGCATTGCCGCAATCAATGCCGGCGGAGACAGATCTCGCCCGATCTCTGCGACCAAGACTCGGCGCTCGGAGGCCCACGCGGCCCACGCGGCACTCCGCCAGCGTGTGCTGGGCCGAGTCAAGGTCGGATACACCCTAGCGGCTTGTAGCGACGTCACTTGTCAACGACACAAATACTGTATAGGATTTACTAACATAAAAGCGAAAGTTTGTAAGTATGAATATGTGAAAAATGAAACTTTAAAATAACATAACTTATACATCAGAATGAAGAAGGCTACAGTTTATAAAGTAGTATTTCGAGTAGCTTATATATGACCACATAACCAATCGACTAGTTTATAATAATTTATGCGTTTTAAATGTAAATTTAGTGTTTTATAAACGCTTACAAAAATAGTTTAGCATGCAGTGCCTGCTTGCAATTTATTTAGGAAAGAACATCGACAGTCCGGTCACTTTTACCAGTCCACAGCACCAGCGCTGAGGCATTCTCGTACATACTATACTTCAAAGTTACAGTATATATGCCTGAGCGTTGGGTGCTCTCCGCCCTCTATCTCGAAAAGGGTTGAGTGTATAGAAAAAAAGTTTGAGACAAAAGTAGTGGTAAATTTTTTATCTTTATTTTTCATAATAACGGTGATAAAGCACAAAAACGATTTTCGTGACCTTTGACCTCGAAAAACTTACGATGCAGACGCGAGATAATATGAGAATTTTAAGACAACTTTGAGAATGCCGAAATGAAGCTGTACACGAGTTTCCAGCTTATCTCAAATACCGAAATTGACCTTTTTTCCCTAAAGTGACTGGACTAAGAATATGCATTTCACATGAGAGTTCGATTGAATGATTTATTTCTCTAAATGCAATATTTTTAAATTTTACAAAAATGTACACAAAGGAATAGTTTATAACGTAGTTTTCATCATAATTTCAAAATACATAAGAATTGAATTAAGCGAATTTATAGAATACGTGATTTCGTCGTATTTCTCGTCGATTCTAACTCTTAAGTTAATAGTTGCTTACTCTGTGGCGCGGTGTATCTTTACTAGGCGCTAGTTGTAAGCTACGCTTGCTTTGCACACGTTCTCGTTACATGCTAGAGTATTTGTTTTTTGGTCTCGCCATACTGACTATTTCCAATCTAAGGTTAGTAGAAATTCTATTATGCTCCATAATAATGCTTTAAAATCAATGTCGGGAAAATGTCAGTCTCAATCAATGATATATTAGACGTATATATGTATATTAAAAAAAATAACGAACACGGCGCCGCGGAAGCTGTGTCAATTTTAACAGAGCTTAGGGGATGGGAGTTTATTTGAAGCTTTTGCTCGATGTGATATGCTTTCGTCAGTACTTACATTACGTTTAACCATAGACCTTAATGAACTTTTTTCAGCCTAATTTTACTGCCTTCTCGAATCTCGATAGCAAGATTATTATTATTGGCGCTTCATATCAGGCGTTTTTATAAGACACGGAGACCTATTTTTGAATTACGAATGCGACTTCGAAATCACCGATGTGACTAATAATCACCGATTTTCAATAATTCTTATTTTTGAATATCACTGATGTGACTACCTTAGTCACAGGTGTGATTTCATTACGAGTGCCCTCACCCACTCGTAATCAAGTCATACTTGTGGAAATGTTATCTGTGTTTTGATTGATTTTTCAGTCTATATAAACAATATACATATGTGAATGTTTAAGCCGGCAATAACCGGCAGCGACTACATTCATATATAGATATATATACCTATACATATATGAATGTAGCATATATATTGTATATTTATATAATATTATATATACATAAACCTTTATATACCTATAATATATATATGTATGTATATATATATATAATAAATAACCATAATGGTTAAGCCGGCAATAACCGGCAGCGGCTACATTCTGCGTGGAACCGAATTCTTACATTTATGTGTGTACTTTATCTATGTTGGCAGCTCTGCGATCGACTTTCAAAAATTGGATGTTTAGGAATCCGTGACCTCAAAGTCACCGCTGACTATTTAGTCAGCGGTGATTTCGAAATCGCATTCGTAATTCAAAAATCGGTCTCCAGGTCCTTTAAAAGGCGTTCGCGCGGATAAAGATCCAACGCGTAGAGGCCATTTAGGCGTATTGGGTCTAATCTCTATCTGCACAATGAGAAATGCAGCTAAAGACTGTAGATACCCAGAAACTATCGCCATTAGCGGTCAAAACGTTTGTGGACTATTGCATTTCGATTTTGTTGGTATTGAGAATCGGGCTATGAAGGAGACTACGGTCACCTGCCTTCTCAACGCCTCCTAATCGATATCCTATTGATATGAAAAAAAAATATATATGGTAGGTGGTGACTCGCCGCTCACTAAATAGGTTTCACATATTTTATTACATTTTATAACAAAATGAAATATACATTTTCACACACGACAAAGGACGTGAACTTACAAACGTAACAGATGTTTTAATAGAAATGTGCGGGGAAGCTAGTTTTGTCGAACGTTGCTCCCTCGTTAGTGTAAAGTATCCTCCACTGACATTCAGAATTACCTATCGAAATAATATTGTTACGCTGTAAGGTTGTTTATTATTTCAAAGAATGTTATTGTTATTAAAGAATTAACAATACAGATTATAAAAGACATCGTAGCTTTTATTTCTCACTAAATATGTCTTACCACTTACTTACTCGAGAATGCTGTGGGTTGGAAATAATTTTCTGACGAATCATTTTGAGTCATGTAAAACATATATATTATTATATCTCTTAAAAAAGAATTGTATTATTTAAATAATATTAAATTAATCACTGAGATATTAGAAATGTATATAAAATTGTAAACTTTAGTCTTATTTACAAATTTGTCAACGAATAATCGTTACGACGCTATTTACAATTTGTATTGTTCTTCTTTTTATTACATTATTGTTGTTTCAAATAATAAAGTAAAAACCTTCCGTAAGTGATAGCGTATTTCATTAAAGTTAATTGCCCTTATTTTTTAAACTATATATCGTGATTTGTATAAATTGCTATCGAGTCCAGAGTTTCTTGTTAAGTATTCGTTAGTTGTAGACTTTCGGCGATAAATAGACTTGCTTAAACCAAATTAAATATTAGTTAGCCTACTCGCGACATGTCACTTTGTGTTAATTTCTGTAGGTAAATTAATACGTTAAAATTTTAATTGTATAAATGCCACGAATCTTAGAACGTTTATTTGTATAATATTATATAGTATTGCGCAACGTAAAATCTATTAATCCCGTCGTATTTAATGGTAATATGGTGGCATTACCACAGTCGCCTTTTTCTATTTCAAACACGTTGGTACAAACAAAAAGTGTCTCAAAAATACCAAAAAAGTAAATAAATAATTTCTTACGGTATGTTGTTGTTTTATTTTGACTATTATATGTATGTTGGTCATAACATGCGAAGCGGAATTTCATTTCGTAATTTAGCCGAGCATGTTATAACCAATACGCACATACGATGTATTTTAACACATTTGCGAGGAAAAAGAAAAAAAAAAAAAACTTAATCTGTGACTGACACACTGTTGCTTTCCCGCCATTTTACTACTGACTGGCGCCGCGCCGTGCGGCGATTTGTTCCAAATTTGAATAGCAACAGCGTGCGAAATGGCAAATAATACTGTTATGGAATTTGTATGGACTATAACTTAACTATTTGCTTTGGTAACACACGCGTTTTTTATGACTCGCTTTACATATTTAAAACCGGTGGAATTATATCAGCTTTACGAGCAAAGGTGTTAAAAATAGATATATCAATACTTCTTACACTTACTCGTACACCAATAGGGTAGGGACAACTGAATTTCACAATTTCTATCTCATGAACGTATGTCAATGTAGAAACTTCACTTAGATTTTTTTATTAATATAGTTTTCAGATTTCTATAAAATTTTTCATTATCTTTTACCTAATTCTAATGAAACGAATACATTTCTAGCTTTCTCAAATTACACATATTTAATTTAATTTAATTCAATTCAATTTATATTATTTAATTACAATTACACTTTACAATTACAATTTAATAATTACAATAATGAGATGCTTAGGGCCGGTTTCACCGGTTGCTGATAATTTCTTAGATAGTTGTCTGACATATAACGCTATCCGATAGATAAAGGTTACTAAACATTTTTTTTCGTTTCACAATCTAACTGACAGATAAAATAAATGATAGATAAATTTGCCGACAGGTTATTAAGTAGTATAAAAATACTTTCAATGGTGCCAGCTGATCCCCATAACAAAATACCATAAGACATTACACTATGAAAATAACTAAAGTAAACTAACCTTGCTGTTTCAACATCTGCTAGAAGCCTTATTTTTTTAACAGCATACGCAGCTGAGCAAAGTCTGCTTGACAAAGCATCAATATGGGTATACCATTGTAATCTGGAATCTAAGTGTATGCCTAAAAACTTATTACTCTCAACAAGAGATACAACTTCACCATTAATATTTAAGGGTGTATTAACCCGCCTTACATATTTTATAGAAAACTTAAAAAATTTGGTTTTTCTCGAATTTAATGAAAGATTATTTAATGTAAACCATTGTAGAACTTTTGATAGAGCACTATTTACCTCGTCCGAACAATTGCTGTCTCTGTCAACTTTAAAAACAAGAGAAGTATCATCGGCAAATAGTACTGTTTCACATAAAGTGCTTGTATAGTAAGGAAGGTCGTTAATATATATTAAAAATAGTAAAGGACCTAATATTGATCCCTGAGGCACGCCCATAACTAGTGAAGTTCCAGCAGATTCAGTGTTATTAATAACAACTTTTTGTATTATATATAATATCATACCCACCTCATAGCTGGTGTAACAATTTCTCATATCATTAAAATCATATCATTGTTGTCATTGTTAAAATTTCTCCTCCTGCTACTGTAGATGGCGTGGCGGAATTTTTTAAGTTTACCTCCACTGCTGCTGGTTCGTCTGCTTAGGTACCTCCGTCTCATCTAATTCTGCAGCAAAATAGCAGTGTTCGCATTGCTATGCAACAGGGTGACGGGTAACATAGGCAGCGAAATTACTTCGTATTTGTTGAGGTCTAATATCGCCTTAGAGCAGGAGTTCCCAACCAGGGGGGCATGCCCCCCTTGGGGGGCGTAGTGGAATACCAGGGGGGGCGTAATCGAGTACGGGCCGCCACGCCGACACAACCCGTTGGCCTATTTGAAAAGAATCAAATCAAAGTAATTAATGGTTTTCAAGTGTAGATACATATATCTTCTCTTACTCTTAAAACATAAATATCTACAATTACTGTATTTTAATTCAAAGAAATAATTTAGTTGTAAAAAAAAATTATGTGTTTTTAATGTTTTTAAACTTAAGGGGGCATGAGAATATTATTTTTGAATTGGGGAGGCTCAATGAAATAAAGGTTGGGAAACCCTGCTTAGTGAAACCCACCAGCAAATTCATCTTCATACATCTCTGCGATCAATCTTCCGTTAGGTCGATTTTCAATTATTTTTGCCTGTCACCGCCATACTAATTTCATTATAACTGTTATCGCCCTTGAAGACATCGTTTTATTTGTTCTGTCAAATTTTTCCCCAAACATGGTCCTTCGAGCCGTATATTAATGAAGAATATTGTTGAAACATACGCAAACAATATTTTGTTTTTAATTTAGATTTAGCACATTCCTCCATTGATATTGATGTAAAGCTGCAAGTTGATGTATTTTTTTATTTTAATAATGGCTATATTTTTTTGAGATCTTTCTGTTTTTTTAAATTCACATGTGTCACAGCTGATTTGATATAATTCAGCCATTTTATTATTTTTGTGGGTTGAATCCTTTTTGTGTAACTACGTCCATTTAATCGTACCTAGTGAGTAACCTCGCAATAAGAGATAGGTCAGCATTGATTCTCAGGAATTAGAACGTACGCCCGCCGTGGGAATCCGATGAATAATGATAATTTACACACCTTACGACACACTAATTGTGGGGAAGTTAACACCAATTGCCCTCTCAGTGGCGCCCTATTCCCAATGAACTGTTTAATCATTTTATTACATAACTAAATTTATGCAATTACTAGCTGCTAACTACTAGTGACTTCGCTCGCGTGGCAACGTTTCACCTTGGAGGTTCACCGTTAAATGCTTATTATAAGTTATAATATAACAAATTTGATATTATTTAGTTAGATAAAATGCCCCACGGGCCTTCTTTAGATTTAGTTAAACTATAGTTTACATTACATTGTTTAGTTAGTTTAATTTAGATTTATTTATTATTAGGCTTTCTTTTAAGTTTATGAAATCAATTTTATACCGTAGTTTGAGTCTAAATGAAGGGGTAAATGATGAGGGGTGAAATTAAAATTTTATCCATAAAAAGAAAAGGATAAATAAGTTGATACCATTGCTTTATTTTGTTTTTCAATCGCTAAGTAGTATTGATAAAATAGAACTGTTTAGAGAAGTGATCTATCTTGCTGAAATTGAAGGAAAATAATCTCATTTAAAATGCTCATTCTCCAATATCAAAATGCGGCAAAAAAACTTATTATATAGTTTGATATATTATAATTATATTAAATACACTGCAGCAGATGTTACTAAGTCTTGAAATGTATTACTTCCGGGACGCATGGTGCCATGTTGAAAATGGCGCGGCATACGTCGTAAATAAAATTAAGTTAAAATGGGTAATAAAATTAGAGGCTCGAGTTTTTATAAAAAAAGTATATCATATAATGGATTTTTCGTAATATTATATAAACGAGAGAAATTTATTTCACTGTATTACAATAACGGAAGTAAGCAGAAACAATTATATGGCGACATCTGCAATGAATTTTAAAGTATTAAGTAGTTAACGTTGTGTTTTATAAAGAATAATTCTATTATTTTCATTGAAGCGTTGGAGACAAGCGCTTGGACAATGAAAATCATAGTAATATATATATATATAATATACGCTCATACAAATCAGGTGACTTTAGTAAATTATGACGTCACGATTGCAGTGTATTAAGTATGGAGCGTTTTAGAGCGACCCGCGACTGCGCGCAAACATGGCGCTGTATCTTCAAAAGTAATAATCGCAGATACATCGTTACTTTTACAATATTTCTCAGGTAAAAGAGTACTCTTATTATATTTAAAATAAAAAAAAATCTACCCAATTGACCAAAGTAAGCTCTGTAAGGCTAATATAATAAAAAAGGCTATATATAGTACTTGCTTGTTCTTATTTTTCAGTTCTCACAAACGCTCTTAATATTAACAATAAAGTAACGTTGTTATTGATATCTGAAAATTCACTAGGGATCTTAAATAGTCGTCTAAAATAAAATTTTCACGAAAAAATAACTAATGAGTTAAAAATAATCAATCTCCATTAATTTCCCTAATGAACACAGTACCTATGAATTATTATCTTTAATATTAAAATTCTGTCCTGTGCCTGTCATATTCATGAAATTAAACTTTAAAATTAATTTTAAATTATTACATAATGAATGTACATGAAGCAGATTTCTTTTCACTTTATTTCTCATAACCTTAGAAAATATTAGAGTTTAAAATTAAAATTAGGTAATTGATAAATAAACGGTAATTAATTAAGATTTTTTACAATTATTTAATAGGTATAATGATAATGTTTAATGTGCCTTATTTATGTCGAATAGTAATGCCGATTTATTCGACTATTCGCCAAAGCGAATGGAGGTTAATCGCTATTCGAGTATTCGCTATAACTATTCGTGGCAACTCAATAAAAAAACTGTAAACTAAATTATTCGGATGAATTCTTATTTAGCCCTTATTGGTACAGGAAAAAAAAAGAAAAGCGAATTGTAATTAAGCAACATGGAGTTTATTAGACACTTACTTGATCGCTGAACATAGTAAGTATTAACTTGAGTCATCGTGCATACGAACTATCAATTATATTATTGGTTGATTTAGTGTAGGTTTAATGCCATAATCTTTATTTGTTTAGTTTTTTTTTATAAAGTTTACGAACATAACTTTAAATAAGTACATTAATCGAAATCTGTGTCGTAGTTATTAGCGCCCACCTTGAACAACTTCTAACAAAAGAAAACTATACAAACTAATAATTTTATTGTTTTTACGTTTGTGTATATGTCAATGTGTGTGTCTGCGAGTGTGTGTTTAATTAATTTATTTAAGAAGGCACTCACATGATGTTCCAGGTCGGGAAGCCATTTCTTCGGACACCTGGTAAGTCGTGCGAACGCCCGTTAGGGGGTCGTGGTTCCCACTATTTCTGACAAATTTCCCCTTGGAACCCGCCCCCCAACTTAACCTTTTCAAGTTATAAGGCTTTAAAGACTTTTTTGAAAAATGTCCGAAATTTTGTCTATTGGCCCATTTTTTTTGTTTATTATAATTCAAATATTTAGTTTTATACTATTTTTGTGTAGCAGATTAGTTTGTTCATCATAATGTAAAATAAAAATAGAGTTACCTCAACTAAATAGGTTGTAGATAGAGGATTGATAGTTATAGCATCAAACAAAAATCAGTACAAATCAAACTTCAACCAGCAATAGTAAAAAAAAAATCTATGACACGTAGGCTGCAGACACCTTTAAAAATATCTACGTTTCATTAGCTATTCAACAAGGTATAACAAGGTAGGCTGCTATTAGATTTCTTGGAATAATCTTTGGTAAAAGTCCTAAAAGGAGTAGTGTAATTAATGTAAAATTTATCAATTATGTTACAAAATAAAATAAAACAATTTAAATTAGGTTAAACAAATGTATTTTATTTTATCTTTCGTGTTCAACATGTCCACCTCTGTTTCGCACACACACTCGCATTCTGTTTCTAAGTCCACTTTTAACCACCGATATTGTTAAACCTCTTCTTATTTGATCTGCTGCCATTAGAATCCTTTCCTTTAACACGTCTACAGACTCAATTGGGTGGTTTTCGTCGTATACTATGGTTTTCATGTGCCCCCAATACATAAAAAATCCATGGGGTCAGGTCTGGGCTTCTCGCTGGCCACGGTATAGGTCCACCTCTCCCGATCCACCTATTGGTATAGTTTGTGTCTAACCATTCTCGACACATCTGCTATAAATGTCCGGGCAACCGTCGTGTTGAAACCACATGTTTCTAATAAGATTCAGGGGTAAGTCTTCAAGCAATCATTTAATTGTGTTCTTAAAAAAAATTTGTAGTGCTCACCATTTAAGTTGTCGGGGAGAAAGTGTGGTCCAATCAAATGGTTTGATATTATGCCCATCCACACATTTACGCTGAATCTTCTTTGAGATACTCTTGGTCGCTTCTTATTGGATTTCCCTGTTGTCTTCAATGAGCGACAATTTATAAATATGTAATGTATAGACTAATTTCGTTATATAATCTACACATATATTATAAAGAGGAAAGATTTGTATTTTTGTGTGTAACGAATACACTCAAAAAGTACTGGAAAAATGTTCGACAATATTATAGAATATATCAATATCTACAAAAAACTTCGCGAGACCATAATTATGTCTAACTATTGTAGTTAGTAGTAGAGAAACACTGGTAAATTTAGAGGGTTTCTAATGTGATGTCGTATATAATAACATTTTTTTCCGCGTACATTACAAACTATTATATACCTACAATGTTCACAGTTTTTCTGTAATGTATTTAGTGCATTGCACCCGTGCGAAGCTGGGGCGGGTCGCTATTTTGTTATATAGTACTAATTTTATGAAATATAAGTATCATCGTCGTTTTCTTAGTGTTCTCATTTCAATTTTTGTGTGTACGCCATTTTTTTTCTAGTCACATCACGTTCTACAGAGTCTTAAGAATATTAGATTGACTATTTTTTATTGACGATTTTATAACGACTTATGAATTTTTATGCTTTATGCTATTAATCTACTTATATTATTGAAACGAGAAGTGTTATCTATTTCCTTAAGCCGCCCTACATTATTATCTGTGCCTTGCTAGCTCCGGCGTCGCTCTTTCTCCGGATATCCGGTATCGAACCGGATCCGATAACAAGTGGGTGGAATAGGGTAGTTTTATTTATATTATTATTATAAATGTGTGATATGTTCAGATATCGCATAGATTTTGTTCGATTGATATCAATTCAATTCGATTATATCAGATACTATAGTCCATTTCAACTAGGATGATCTCTGTGACAGTTCATCGTGCTCCGAATTACGCATTTTTCGTTTGACAAACAAAAATAATTTTATTCTTTAATATTTTTTATTCATAGTAGCTTCATTGCAAAAAATAATAAAATAAAATATATTTTACTTATAAAACGAAGACAGTATCGCTTAGTTTAATTTAATGAAATAAAGAATAAAAATAAATCTTTTTAAAATAACTAGGTTATGCAATTCGCAAACATGAAACGGAACGTCAAAAAAACATAGAGGTGGGACATCGAATAATCGGCGGCCATCTTGTGATTACCTGACAATCGCGTCAGTACGAGTGTGTCAGCCTTGTATGCGAGTTGTGTTTTCATCGATTTTTGCGTGGTGTTCTGTTATTGTTGACTGTTGTTGCTGTTTTGTTGTTAAGTTTTTTGTTATTTTTTGGCAAAATGCCGAAAAAATCACAGGTAAACACTTGACTATATTTCTACTATACCTACATAATATTATATACATAAGATAAATGCATTGATCAACAAAAACTTTCAATATAATACAAAACACTAATGATACTCAAAGTTTTGGTAGTAAGATAATATCGATTTCATTTCCATATAAAGTATAATCGATTACCAGAAACAATCGATTTTATTTTCACTGTAGGACCTCTCTACAAGTGTCGAAATCGAACTGTCACAGAGATCACCTTATTTGAAATGGACTATAGCGGACCCGACAGACTTCGTCCTGTCAAAAAAAATCCTGTAAAATGGCAGTTTTTTGTTCCTACTTATTTTGTAGATAATATCGCATCAAATTGCAAAACAGGTCCAAATGAACTGTCACATTTTGTGACAATTCAATTTTGGAACGTGACATCATTGAGTCAATGCGTGACATTAAATTCTCCAACGATGTATTCTGTGCGCACACGCATACTGTTTTGATAGACATGATTGAATTTCAACTTTATATAGCGTTAATAAAGCGCAAATTTCCTCTTTGATGTTAGGAACACACCTACATTGCTTAGACAACAGTGAGTGCTTGCAATATGAACTTTAACAATAAAGCTCAAATTGACTGTACGTTTTAGTTAGAAAACGTTTGTATAGGAAAAAAAGGGCTGTGTTTAAGGGGATTTTCTGATAATTATTAGTTTTTTTCTAAAAAAAACCGACCTTGAACTTCAACGAACATTTAAAAAAGTGACCAATGGGCCAAATTGGTCCAGGTGTTGTCGAGTTATGCGCTTACCAACACATTTTGCGATTCATCAATACATAGTATAAAACAAAGTCGCTTTCGCTGTATGTCCGTATGTATGGTTAGATCTTTAAAACTACGCAACGGATTTTGACGCGGTTTTTTTTAATAGATAGAGTGATTCTTAAGGAAGGTTTGTATGTATAATAAATGCATAATATAGTAGAGAAACACTGATAAATTTAAAGGTTTCTAATGTGATGTCGTAAACAAGCACGTTTTTTGCGCTTATATTGCAAACGCTGGCTGAACCCTACGAGATAGACCAAAATAATGTACTACAGTATTGTACAACTTACAAAAATCCACAAAAAAGTCCGCGATGGTATATGTCTATCTCTTAGGGATAACCCACCATAACCATTTTTTCACTGCACCCGTGCGAAGCCGGGGCGGGTCGCTAGTTTTTATATATATGATATATTTACAGGCACTAGTCGCAGAAGTCGAGTGCGCTGTGTATTATATAAATAGGAAACAAACAGTTTAGTTAAGGGCTATACATAAAACCTGTGTAGCTACCATGAGTTTACATTCGTTTGGAAACGATATGGATGGTGTAAATTTTTGTATGAAAACGGTACGGCGCCCCTTGCGGCACTTAATCGTACTATTCTTTTACATTTAACTGACACGAGTTCTGTAGTCTACCACACGTCAAATACCTATCAGTAACGGTAGCAAACTCATAGTAGAGCCACAATAACTCTTTCAATCACTTATGATATAGGCAATTGGACAAGAACTAGACGAGAGTACTGTGAAGTAAAGCATTAGTTTAGTAAAGCAGACATTGAATCAATACTGTTATACTTTGCTGGGTGTTACACATACATAGAGACAAAGAGAAAGAGAGACTAAGAAATTTCATGTTCATATTTTGCTTCTATAACCTAATTTGTTTTCACTATGGAGAGAATTTTTGCGAAGCGCATCTTCTACTCTGAACTGCAGGAAGGCAAACGCAAACAAGGCGGCCAACTTTTGCGGTACAAAGATGTGCTTAAGAGACACATGAAGCGATGTGATCTTGATCCGTCGCAGTGGGAGGCAATGGCGGTTGACCGACCGCGGTGGAGGCATATCGTTTACACCAAGGTGTCCGAGTTTGAGACGAGGCGGAGAGACGAGCTCGATGCTAAGCGGGATGAGCTCAAGGCCCGACCACCCGCGGCCATACATTATAATTACGTCGGAGGAGTGCTGACTTGTAGCGTATGTAGTCGTACATGCGCTTCAAAGATAGGCTATGTCAGTCACTTGAGAGCACACCAACGAAGCACTCAATAGTTAGGAGGCAATCGCTGTGACCGAATACGGCCTGGAGAGTATTATTATGGAGAGAGAAAAAAAAAAAGAAAAAAAGAACAAGAGACCTATTTTTGAATTACGAATGCGACTTCGAAATCACCGATGTGACTAATAATCACCGATTTTCAATAATTCTTATTTTTGAATATCACTGATGTGACTACGAGTACCTTAGTCACAGTGGTGATTTCATTACGAGTGCCCTCACCCATTCGTAATCAAGTCATACTTGTGGAAATGTTATCCGTGTTTTGTTTGATTTTTCAGTCTATATATACAATATACATATATGAATATAGCACATATTATATATATATATATATATATATATATATATATATATATATATATTATATATGTGCTACATTCTGCGTGGAACCGAACTCTTACATTTATGTGTGTACTTTATCTATGTTGGCAGCTCTGCGATCGACTTTCAAAAATTAGATGTTTAAGAGTCCGTGACCTCAAAGTCACCGCTGACTATTTAGTCAGCGGTGATTTCGAAATCGCATTCGTAATTCAAAAATAGGTCTCCAAAGGAGGAAACTTATAATTACTATTACTACATTTAAAACTAAAACATAAATATTTATGAAAAGCAAAAAACAGTTCTTGTGTCACAATTTAAAATAAAAAATAATAATAATAACTTTATTTCAAACAGGGTCCATACATTTTATATGTTGGTAATAATTTTGTATATTTTATATGTTGGTATCTCATGAAACATGTAGTTACTAGTTACTAGTAAAACGTATCAGCTAGCTACCCAATATTCTTGTATAGGGTAGTCCAAGCTACCAACAATAACCTTCAGACTGGTGTTCCAACCACTACGTAACCTTAGCTGATGATGCCGCCTTTTTGCGAATGATAGCCGTGAAGCTTCGGGGAGCATCCCTGAAGCTTCAACGCGCGGCAGCCACAACAGCATCCTAAAGGTTGGTTATATCGAACTTCAGAGCGATCGTGGCGGCTCGGCTGATAGGACCTGCCGATCAAACTCACCCTAGCCTTGGTCCTAATGACTCTGTAGCTTATAGTGATAGCGACCGCTCCTCAGGAGAGGGCGCTAACTACTTTACCTTTCCTCAGAAGAGGAGAGGCTGAAACCCTCATGGCTGCCACCGCAACTAAGTGCCAGTGGTTATATCGAACTTCAGAGCGATCGTTGCGGCTCGGCTGCTGTGACCTGCCGACCAAACTCACCCTAGCCTTGGTCCTAATGACTCTGCAGCTTATAGTGATAGCGACCGCTCCTCAGGAGAGGGCGCTAATACTTTAACTTGCGTTACAATTTAGGTATCGCCATCAATGCGACAAATAGACAATTTATGTTTTGATTGCGTGTGAGATAGCGGTTGAAACTGTAACCCTAATAAATATAAAGTACAACGATAAAATATTCATAGGCTCGTGCATTATTACATTTCTGTTGCAAAGCGCTTTAATAATAATTATCTACCGTGAAAGCAGCGATGAAAGTCTGTCGATCGATTCAGGGGGTCTATTCTTTGACACAAAATTTACGAGTAACTAACATTGCGGTGTCAATATGTTATGCTGAAATTATGAATTGTACAATGATTAAATGAATGTGTATAAAAATTGTAACACATTTTTTTTATTCCATACGGTGGCAGACGAGCAAATGGCCCACCTGATGGTAAGTGGTAACCATCGCTCATGGACATCTGCAGTGGCACAGGTGAGCCGCTGCCTACCTGGAGAGAAATACTCTTTTCATAATAATTTTTAAATGCATAATTTAAACACAAGAAATAAAAATACACGTTCCAACGTATAGGCTACACTATGTGAAATTGTGGCCCCTGTAACTCCTGCAACAGCTAACGTCTATTGGCTATGCGGCGAGCGCGTGTAAACGACACGAATTCAGGCAATTCCCATCGAAACAAAAGTGTTACAGAATAGTCACATGTTTACCAAGAGAGATAAGCGTCGTGGCTCCATCATTAAGTTGCATATGTACAATATTCGTACTGTATTTACACAGTAATAGCGTAAAGTCAACATGTGTTATACTATTGAAAGGTCGATAGGTTAGTTAGTTATTACCCTTTAAGTCGCGTCAGTTGCGCAGTTATTCAAAACTCTAGGTACTATTTCAGTTGAGACTTCAGGGATCGTAATGGCAGGTATTCCCGATTTTCTGTATCAATTTTAAATATCAAACGCTTATGTGTGAAAAAATATATACTTATACTATATTTACCGCATATATTATTAGGGGTTATAGTATCCCGAGGAGGGCTCCCCTGGGGGTTCCCGGAAGTAGCTTGGTAGTTCGCTCCCTACATGCCTGAGGAAGGCCATCCCTGAGGTTTTTAGTGGGTAGGCCTCCCCCTTCTGGGGAGGAGAGCCCCACATAACCGCCGGCTCGCCACAGCCGGGGTATGCAATTTAATGCATTTTCCTCAGGAAAACAAAAAACAAAAAAAAGGGGTTATAGTATGAACCTGCGAGGCTTAGCGTCCCATGCCAGGCGCGTCCCCAGGTGGTGGATAGGGGAACGCCCCCCAGATATGGGGGGTACCGGCTTCGGCTGGTGCGGGCCAGAACGGCGGGAGGGGGCTGCCGCCCTTCGGGGCGGGGGCCAAGAGGAAGGAAACCTCGTTAAAAAATTACTTTGGCGGGGTTCGCCCCGAGGGAAAGACCCTTTTCAGGGCCAGCAGTCGATTATCGGCGTGGGTTGGTCGGAGGAGTCCGGCGGCCCCAGCTGTGATGCTGCAGATGATGCAGCTCGCGTCCAGGCACAATCGGTGGGAGGGGGGAGGTTTTTAGTGTGTAGGCCTACCAAGACAGCAAACATACATAATAAAGCAAATAAATATAAATATTTCTTACATGTACGCCAATTAGCCCAGCTCAAGGTAAGCACCATAAGGTTTGTGTTATGGGAACTGGTAACAGATAGATACACCTACTCTACTATTATAAAGAGGAAAGATTTGTATTTTTGTATGTAACGAATAGATTTTAATAATTCTTTTTTCATTAGAAAGCTACATTATCACTGAGTAACATAGGTGATATTTAGAACTAGATTACTATATAAATCTTTAGAACTTCTTATTAAAACCAACCGAAGGTGTAAAAAAGTTAGCCATAAAATGTCTTTCATCGCATACGCTGCGAAGAGTATTAATGATAGGACAAAAAAATGTTCGTCAATATTATAGAATATATCAATATCTACAAAAAACTCCGCGAGACCATATGTCTAACTATTGTAGTTACGTCACTATAACTACTTTTTTACACTTAACAAATTGATAGAAATGCCGATCAAAATCAGGCCGTGTTATCCAGACCATTTAAAATTTCTTATACAAATATTCAACACTGTCTCAATACCTGATGACTTTTTGAATTATTAAAATCGGACATTCCATTCAAAAGATATCATGAAATAAAAATAAATGCCGGCGGCGGCCGGAGGCTACGGAGGGCTAGGCTACAGGGAGGCTTTAAGGTAAGCATACAATTTTTTTTCTAAGTTAGTGATTCATGGTCGTATTAATTAGCGTGCTTATAACTTAAAAATCTATATACCTATTTATATCTACCCGCGCGAAGTCGGGACGGGCCGCTAGTCTATACTAATATTATAAAGAAGTAAAGTTTGTGTGTTTGTATATTTGTTAAATTGTAAGGGGTAATCTCGGGATCTACTGAACCGATTTTAAAAATTCTTTCACCAATAGAAAGCCACATTATTGCTGCGTGTCATCATCATCATCATCATCATCATCATCGATTTTAAAAATTCTTTCACCAATAGAAAGCCGCATTATTGCTGAGTGTCATCATCATCATCATCATCGATTTTAAAAATTCTTTCACCAATAGAAAGCCACATTATTGCTGAGTGTCATCATCATCATCATCATCGATTTTAAAAATTCTTTCACCAATAGAAAGCCACATTATTGCGGAGTGTCATCATCATCATCTTCATCATCATCATCGGTTTTAAAAATTCTTTCACCAATAGAAAGCCACATTATTGCGGAGTGTCATCATCATCATCATCGATTTTAAAAATTCTTTCACCAATAGAAAGCCACATTATTGCGGAGTGTCATCATCATCATCATCATCATCATCGATTTTAAAAATTCTTTCACCAATAGAAAGCCGCATTATTGCTGAGTGTCATCATCATCATCATCATTATTAACATTATGCCCAACGAAGTGGGCACGGGTCAGCTAGTATATTATAAATATATAAATATTTTTGATAGAAATATATATTAACAACCATGACTAAGGTACAAATGCTCGTACTCATCACACAAACATCTGCCCCCACCGGGTTCGAACCCTCAGAAATGGGCGACAACTTGAAACCGGTGTACTATTCATTCGACTATGGATGCCGTCGAAAAATTGTTAAATGTCCCACACGACAGGCATAGCCTAGTGTGGGTGATTTCGATAAATGCTAAATTGTACATTTAAATTGAAAATAAATAATAATTATTATTATATTTGGTTTACTAGTTGGTGTCCGCGACTTCGTCTGCGCCGCGTTAATATTTTAAATAGTTTATATTAATGTGGCGTATATTTTTATAAATTGTAGAGTTTATTAGAGTTTATTAACTTCCTTAAGAATCACTATCGTTTTTTTTTTTTTTTGTTCCCCTGAGGAAGATGCATTGAATTGCATACCACGGCTGTGGCGAGCCGGGGTTATGTGGGGCTCTCCTCCCCAGAAGGGGGAGGCCTACCCACTAAAAACCCCAAGGATGGCCTTCCTCAGGCATGTGGGGAGCCCCCTGGAACACCAAGCCACCTCCGGGAACCCCCAGCCTCCGCTCCCCTGCCTAGAGGGGAGCCCTCCTCGGGAAGAATCACTCTATCTTTTAAAAAAAACCGCATCAAAATCAGTTGCGTAGTTTTAAAGATCTAAGCATACATAGGGACAGCGGACAGGGGACAGGGACAGACAGACAACGGATAGCGACTTTGTTTTATACTATGTAGCGATTATCATGTATGAGGTTGGCATAGATTCCAAACAATATTATTCGGAACCTTACTCATGTTGTGTTGGTATTTATCTTAACTTGATTGGAGGAAACGATTACCAATTTGAGTTCCAATAGCCCCGATGACTAATCTTGCATTAGCAGCGTGTCACAGCTCATGTCACGCACGTATTCATACACAGGGGGAATATTTGAATGATTAATTTTACGATTATATTTTTGACAGCTGTCATCCGTATATTTTATCTGTCAATGTGACAGAGGCAAAGGCTTGAACTATACGTACTATAGTATATCCTTTTTTGGTGCAACTCCATTTTATCGGTTTTTGGAATTATTATATTTCACATTGATGTTTTATTGTACTTCTGAATGCTTAAAAACTGACTCATGTTTGCACTTTACATACTTCGTTTCTTCTTTAACGTTTCACAAGATTAGTGAACGAATCCAATCAAACAGAAAACTCTCCTATAGAACAATTACTTTATAATACTTATGGGTGTTTTTGTGATGTGATCTTTAAATTTATATTAAGAAAACAACACTTGTTGTAGCTTATTAAACATGGATAATATACATTTCCTCTTCCTCCATTTATAAAAAGGTGCAGAGGGGTGAAGAAAAAAAACCGGTCAAGTGCGTCCCGGACTCCGAAACGACCACGTACCACTATAAATCTATATAAATGATTTTTCTTTATTCTGTATTATAATGGAGTTGATTGAATGAAAGGTAAAATGCGGTTTATGATTTATAACGTATTAAAAAAAACTAATTATTAGATCTCGTTCAAACCAATTTTCGGTGGAAGTTTGCACGGTAAGTAATTACATTCATATATTACATCATTATTACGGTACATCATTATATTATTTTTACATTTATCATTCCCTTATTTTAGTAGTTACGAGGGCGGACACACATTTATTCACTTTGGAAGCGTTACTCGCGCAAACTATTCAGTTTAGAAAAAAAATATATTAGAAACCTCAATATGATTTTTGAAGACCTATCCATATAGATACTCCACACGTATGAGTTTGATGAAAAAAAAATTGAGTTTCAGATATTGTTTTTTTTTCTATTTTTGTATGAAAATCTTAATGCGGTTTCCATAGTCTAGCTCTTATAGTTACGGAAAAAAGTGGTTGTGACATACGGACGGATAGACATGACGAATTCCGTTTTTTGCCGTTCGGCTACGGAAGCCTAAAAAGATTGTGATGGCTTACATTAATTACACACGGTACAAAATGTGTGAAGCTGAAAGCCCTTTATACCACCTGTATGTAAAGATATACGATGAACGAGATAAGGCAGGTACGTCAATTGATAACGCTATCGCTATCTAACATTGTATTGATACTTATGCTTGTAAAGAAGTAACATATTGATGACTCATTTTCCGTATTTTCTCGGTCTTATAATGTCTGGATTATCCGTATTATAGAGCGAAACTCTAAACTCCAATCTCTGTTTGAGATTACTCGGTCAGGCCTTAATCAACCACGCTGGCCCAGTGCGGATAGATTGACTCCTTGTACCTTTAACTGTATTCAAGTAGAATTTGAATTTGAGCCTCGTTGCGTAATCCGAACCATATAATTCAAAATATATAAAAATGAATCGCATAATGTGTTGGTAAGCTCATAACTCAACAACGCCTGGACCAATTTGGCCAATTCTGTTTTGTTAATGTTCATTGAAGTTCAAGGAGGGTTTTTACAATGAGGAAATTTCGAATAATTATCGGAAATACCCTAAAAACAGCCCTTTTATTTTCCCATGCAAACGTTTTCTAACTAAAACGTACAGTCGAATTGAGCTTTATTGTTATTGTATAAAGTTCATATTGCAAGCACTCACTGTTGTCTAAGCAATAAAGGTGTGTTCCTAACATCAAAGAGTCATTTGCGCTTTATTAACGCTACATATAGTTGAAATTCAATCAATATCTATCAAAAAACAGT
This sequence comes from Scirpophaga incertulas, assembly GCA_036419045.1. Classification (NCBI taxonomy): domain Eukaryota; kingdom Metazoa; phylum Arthropoda; class Insecta; order Lepidoptera; family Crambidae; genus Scirpophaga; species Scirpophaga incertulas. The sequence continues at coordinate 43,254,697 of CM071626.1, read as the reverse complement.
GTGCGTGCGTGCGTTGGAGCACAGAATACATCGTTGGACGATTTAATGTCACGTATCCAAAATTGAATAGCCACAAAATGTAATAAGGTCTGATTATTAATTCACTGGAGTAAACTGACAGATGCTAATGTCACATTGTAAAATTTATGCTGCATATTATAATTGTACTAGTGAGGTGACCTGCAAATATAATTGGATAAATTGAATAATCGATAAGGACTTCACCCTTCGTTGTTATTCAGATCACTCACACAAGTCAGTAAACGTTTATTAAAAAAAAGTACTCAATTAATTATAATATAGGTACATGAATTCTATCAGATACAAAAAATGAAATTCACTCACTTGCTAGCGTTCCCGAACTATGCGTTCAGTTATCAGTAAATCAATTTTTTGAGCTGTAATTATTCGAACATTTGGGAAGTACTTAATTATTGCAATCTTTTAAAAGAAAAATACAGATTTAACCACTGTGTAATAGTAGTTATGTATTTAATTTAGACAAAACATAATTCTGTAAATTATTTATCGTTGTAATGGATATAACTACGACAATTATACGTCAAGTTTTTTTTATTTATTGCTGGTTATGTACTGGTTACTGGTACAAGACATCAGCCAAATTACGTCATTAATCACTTGATCCCGGTCTAAAATAAAAATCACACTGACTCGTTCTAAAACCATTATTTATCACTTTCTCTGTCAAATTTCCGAGTGAAATTTTATATGAGTTTTGGACCGGAACCCGCTCTTCATTCTCTAAAACTTCTTTCGAATTGCAAGTATGCGGAATATGTAGTGTATGTAGAATATATAGAGTATGCGGAGTATGTAGAGTATGTAGAGCATATAGAGTATGCGGAGTATGTAGAGTATGTAAAGTATATAGAGTATGCGGAGTATGTAAAGTATATAGAGTATGCGGAGTATGTAGAGTATGTAAAGTATATAGAGTATGCGGAGTATGTAAAGTATATAGAGTATGCGGAGTATGTAGAGTATGTAAAGTATATAGAGTATGCGGAGTATGTAGAGCATATAGAGTATGCGGAGTATGTAGAGTATGTGAAGTATATAGAGTATGCGGAGTATGTAAAGTATATAGAGTATGCGGAGTATGTAGAGTATGTAAAGTATATAGAGTATGCGGAGTATGTAGAGTATGTGAAGTATATAGAGTATGCGGAGTATGTAGAGCATATAGAGTATGCGGAGTATGTAGAGTATGTGAAGTATATAGAGTATGCGGAGTATGTAGTGTATGTAGAGAATGTAGAGTGTATAGAGTATGCGGAGTATGTAGAGTATGTAAAGTATATAGAGTATGCGGAGTATGTAGAGCATATAGAGTATGCGGAGTATGTAGAGTATGTGAAGTATATAGAGTATGCGGAGTATGTAAAGTATATAGAGTATGCGGAGTATGTAGAGTATGTAAAGTATATAGAGTATGCGGAGTATGTAGAGTATGTGAAGTATATAGAGTATGCGGAGTATGCAGAGCATATAGAGTATGCGGAGTATGTAGAGTATGTGAAGTATATAGAGTATGCGGAGTATGTAGTGTATGTAGAGCATGTAGAGTGTATAGAGTATGCGGAGTATGTAGAGTATGTAAAGTATATAGAGTATGCGGAGTATGTAGAGTATGTAGAGCATGTAAAGTATATAGAGTATGCGGAGTATGTAGAGTATGTGAAGTATATAGAGTATGCGGAGTATGTAGTGTATGTAGAGCATGTAGAGTGTATAGAGTATGCGCAGTATGTAGAGTATGTAGAGCATATAGAGTATGCGGAGTATGTAGAGTATGTGAAGTATATAGAGTATGCGGAGTATGTAGTGTATGTAGAAATGTAGAGTGTATAGAGTATGCGGAGTATGTAGAGTATGTAGAGCATATAGAGTATGCGGAGTATGTAGAGTATGTGAATATATAGAGTATGCGGAGTATGTAGTGTATGTAGAGCATGTAGAGTGTATAGAGTATGCGGAGTATGTAGAGCATATAGAGTATGCGGAGTATGTAGAGTATGTGAAGTATATAGAGTATGCGGAGTATGTAGAGCATATAGAGTATGCGGAGTATGTAGTGTATGTAGAGCATGTAGAGTGTATAGAGTATGCGCAGTATGTAGAGTATGTAGAGCATGTAGAGTATGCGGAGTATGTAGTGTATGTAGAGCATGTAGAGTGTATAGAGTATGCGCAGTATGAGTAGAGTATGTAGAGCATATAGAGTATGCGGAGTATGTAGAGTATGTAGAGCATGTAAAGTATATAGAGTATGCGGAGTATGTAGTGTATGTAGAGCATGTAGAGTGTATAGAGTATGCGGAGTATGTAGAGTATGTAGAGCATATAGAGTATGCGGAGTATGTAGAGTATGTGAAGTATATAGAGTATGCGGAGTATGTATGTGTATGTAGAGAATGTAGAGTGTATAGAGTATGCGGAGTATGTAGTGTATGTAGAGCATGTAGAGTGTATAGAGTATGCGGAGTATGTAGAGTATGTAGAGCATATAGAGTATGCGGAGTATGTAGAGTATGTAAAGTATATAGAGTATGCGGAGTATGTAGTGTATGTAGAGCATGTAGAGTGTATAGAGTATGCGCAGTATGTAGAGTATGTAGAGCATATAGAGTATGCGGAGTATGTAGAGTATGTAGAGCATGTAAAGTATATAGAGTATGCGGAGTATGTAGTGTATGTAGAGCATGTAGAGTGTATAGAGTATGCGGAGTATGTAGAGTATGTAGAGCATATAGAGTATGCGGAGTATGTAGAGTATGTAAAGTATATAGAGTATGCGGAGTATGTAGTGTATATAGAGCATGTAGAGTGTATAGAGTATGCGGAGTATGTAGAGTATGTAGAGCATATAGAGTATGCGGAGTATGTAGAGTATGTAGAGCATATAGAGTATGCGGAGTATGTAGAGTATGTAAAGTATATAGAGTATGCGGAGTATGTAGTGTATGTAGAGCATGTAGAGTGTATAGAGTATGCGGAGTATGTAGAGTATGTAGAGCATGTAGAGTGTATAGAGTATGCGCAGTATGTAGAGTATGTAGAGCATATAGAGTATGCGGAGTATGTAGAGTATGTAAAGTATATAGAGTATGCGGAGTATGTAGTGTATGTAGAGCATGTAGAGTGTATAGAGTATGCGGAGTATGTAGAGTATGTAGAGCATATAGAGTATGCGGAGTATGTAGAGTATGTAAAGTATATAGAGTATGCGGAGTATGTAGTGTATATAGAGCATGTAGAGTGTATAGAGTATGCGGAGTATGTAGAGTATGTAAAGTATATAGAGTATGCGGAGTATGTAGTGTATATAGAGCATGTAGAGTGTATAGAGTATGCGGAGTATGTAGAGTATGTAAAGTATATAGAGTATGCGGAGTATGTAGTGTATATAGAGCATGTAGAGTGTATAGAGTATGCGCAGTATGTAGAGTATGTAGAGCATATAGAGTATGCGGAGTATGTAGTGTATGTAGAGCATGTAGAGTGTATAGAGTATGCGGAGTATGTAGAGTATGTAGAGCATATAGAGTATGCGGAGTATGTAGTGTATGTAGAGCATGTAGAGTGTATAGAGTATGCGGAGTATGTAGAGTATGTAGAGCATATAGAGTATGCGGAGTATGTAGTGTATGTAGAGCATGTAGAGTGTATAGAGTATGCGGAGTATGTAGAGTATGTAAAGTATATAGAGTATGCGGAGTATGTAGAGTATGTAGAGCATATAGAGTATGCGGAGTATGTAGACTATATAAAGTATCCGGAGTATGTAAAGTGTAAAGAGTATGCGGAGTATTTAGAGTATGTTGTGTATGCGGAGTATGTAGACTATATAGAGTAAATAGCGTATGCGGAGTATCATATATAGTACAGAGTATGTAGTCACAGCTATAATCTAACTTAGAATAGATAGTACGTTTTTACACATTTACGTAAACAACAGGAAATGGTTGCCTACGAATGGAACAATACATTCGATTCACTGGAATGAATTCATCTCTGAATAGTCGGGATTCCGACAAAGCAATAGTGGGCACGATTGGATCGTCTTATTGTCTCGTCGCACTCAATCCAGCCACACAAAGGTGGCCTTTATGACTGCGCCAAATTGCAATGTGCAAACATTTACACGTAAAGGCGTCCGATGTTAATTAATATCCGTCGCAGTCGAGCGGATGAGCGAAAACGGCGTAGAGAAATAATACAAAGAGGTATATTAATCAGGGATGCCAGATCGTATATTTGGATACAAAATATGTATAATCAAACGGTGTATTAATAATAATAATAAAGTAAAGGCGTAGCGAAGTGACGACCCCATCGCCCGCTGGTGGGGCATTTAATGCCCCTTAACTGCCATAAATGCCCCATCAGTGCAGTCAGTCTCCCTCAGGGCAGCTTGTGGCGTGCTGGCGGTGAGTTGCGTCAACGAGGGTACCGATGTACTTCAGGGGGGCGTGTGCCACCTCTGTCTTGCCTTAACCAGCCGGACAGAGTGGAGTCGCAAGAGCAGATGCTCGAAGGGTGGAAGTGTAATAATGTCATAACGCCGACGGCGTCTCCATCGCTGTCGCAGACACTTCTCTTTACACCCTTAGCTGTTCACACCACTGTGCTCTCTTCGCACCAATATTGGTCTGCTTTTCTGGAGGGCCCATTTAGTGAGTGGCGAGTCACCACCTGCCATATTTAAAATCAATTAGGAGGCTTTGAGAAGGCAGGTGACCGGAGTCTCTTCCATAGTCCGGTTCTCATTACCACCGAAATTGAAATGCAATAGTCCACAGGCTTTTTGTCCACTAATGACAATAGTTTCTGTGCATCTAACTCGGTGTAGACTTTGGCTGCAATTTTCATGGTGCTGATAGAGATTGGACCCAGTTGATGCACTCCACGCACTTTCATTAAATTTCGCTTAAATGGCCTCTACGCCTTGGATCTGTATCCCGGCGCACGCCTTATAAAGGACCGTGTCTTATAAAGACACGTGATTTAAGCTACATAATAATAATAAAAGGAAGTCGATGATAGAGTCTGGCTACCGATTCTCTGCACAGGACTTACTGATAGTATCAAACGCATTTTTTCAGTCTATAGTCGGTGTTGTCACCCCTAGTTTTTTTTAAATTTACCGCTCTTTTCTTGTGCAAAGAACCGATGGCCAGACTCTACTAATCAAACTGAGCTATTAACGCTTAACGTATAGTGTGTCATTGCCTATAATTGGATACAAAAATAACGGCAGGAATTAATACATTATCTGCCATTTAAATGTTGCCAACACTACAAATAAGTAAATTTATATATATGATTGTTTGAATGTGACCAGAACGAAATTTGTTAAATTTGAAAATAGAAATATAAACTAACGCTTAAAGTATAAAGTATGTTTGTTTTTCATAAAAATAGTACAAAGAAATATCGATTTATATAATTTAACATAGTTGTAAAACTCCTTTTATTATATATTATTTTAACGTTTAAAAAACATGAAATTATATTCGTCTTGACAGGAGGTCGTTTTTTGGTTGGATGAAAAGATATAGACAAGATTGGTATGAAAATGGATTAAACTAGCTATCGAACAGAAAATTAATTTTTATTGTAGATTATTTACAATAGTGTTAAGTATAATGCGGTAAAATTTTGTATAATTACTGACACTAAAATGTATAATCGACATTTATCTACTGGCAGCCCTGGGAGGAATTCTTGTTCTCATTCAAAGACTCCAACGAATCAAAGGAACATTTCCCTTCGTATTTATTAATTATGTTTTATTACCTTACCTTTGCTCTTTCGAAATTCACCGAAGTTTTAAGTCTGAAATTCATAATAATTAGGCAAATATAAAATTGCAGCTTTCTATTGTGCTATTTACTGTTTACGGGCTAGAGAATCCCTAAAAGAATTGTTCAAAGAAATTAATATTTTAACTTTAGCTAGTCAATATATATATGTTAACTAGCTGGCCCAACAGACGTTGTCTGTCAAATGTCTCAAATGTCACGTTGTCTCACGTTGTCTCAAATGTTTTTAAATAAATAATTTAGCTGAAAAACAATATCTATATGACCGTATTGTGAATCTAAACCATTCTCAAGCCCCCTGGAATACACACAAAAAATTCATCAAAATTGGTCCAGTCGTTTAGGAGGAGTTCAGTCACATACAGCACACAAGAAATATATATATTAAGATTTAGTTTTTGTATATAGAAACTATAATAAATTCAATAAAAACAGTGATCTACATAATGTGAATACTAAGAAACAAAAATAAACTTGCCGTTCCAATGTTCAGACTCCATAAAACTAGCTGTTCGTTCTTGGGGAAATGTATATCTATGTTTAACAAACTTCCGCAAGGTGTCATTGGATTTGCCTTTATATAAATTTAAAAACCATATCAAAAAGACACTCATGAGTAAGGTTATTATAAAGTAAGTGACTATCTAAATGATCACAGTATTTGGGAATAGGGACACTATTCATAGAGCCATGTTTGGTAACATTATTTATAATATTGTATTATTTTATATGTGTATGTAAACATACATACGACTGTAATCGTGTTAGGTGTGATTGTATCTTGTACTATATTGTATTTTTGTATTGTATTATTGTGATTGTTAACATTGAAAAGAGGAGATAAAAAATAGACCTTCAGAGTTTCTTGCCTGTTCTTCTCGAGAAGGCTCTCCCAATTTCCGAACAGGTGTCGAGTCAATATATTTTTTCTTTTTTTTTCCTTATTCGTACGTACGGACAAGGTTTTTGTTTTTTTTTTTGTTATTTAAGCTTTTTTTTTTGTTTTGTTTGTTGACGTCAATAAGTGCCTGTAAAGGTCTATGTTGAATAAATATTATTTTGATTTTGATTTGATTTGATTATGTAAATATTAATTTCAGTTTCCATTGTTCCATATTTATGTGTCACCGAGATAGCAAAGATTATGAAATTTGCACACACACATTTTAATAGACATTAAACTAAGTAATAACAGTATTTTTTTCTCTTCACCGCACCCTCTCCTGAGGAGCAGTCGCTTTTACTTCAAGCCGCAGGGCATTAGGACCAAGGCTAGGGTAAGTTTGATCGGCAGGTCCTAACAGCCGAGCCGCCACGATCGCTCTGAAGTTCGATATAACCACCGCGACACTTAGTTGCGGTGGCCTTGCTTTGCCTTTAGGATGCTGTTGTGGCTGCCATACGAGTCGGCAACGCACGAGTTATTAATACCGAAAAAAAATATTTGCTCGACTGTACATATTGTCAGGAATAACTTATGAATAATTTTAAGGAAAATGGCAACGACGAAATTATCACAACGATAAATGCCGGTTTCCAATCGCCGACTACGTAGAAGTATAGGAGAGAAAAAGTTATCCTTTATTGCATCCATTTCCTATATTATAAGGGCGAGGAAAGATTCGAGATTTTTTTTTTGAAAGGATTGGAATCGTAAATAATTCTATTTTATTGAGTTGATAATTTCATACATATAATAATAATAATAATTTAATAATAGGCGTAGGGAAGTGACGACCCCATCGCCCGCTGGTGGGGCATTTAATGCCCCTTGACTGCATAAATGCTCCATCAGTGCAGTCAGTCTCCCTCAGGGCAGCTTGTGGCGAGCTGGCGGTGAGTTGCGTCACCGAGGGTACCGATGTGCTTCAGGAGGGCGTATGCCACCCGCCTCTGTCTTGCCTTAGACAGCCGGACAGAGTGGAGTCGCAAGAGCAAATGCTCGAAGGGTGGAAGTGTAATAATGTCATAACGCCGACGGTGTCTCGATCGCTGTCGCAGACACACCTCTCTACACCTTTAGCCGTTCACACAATGTTGCTCTCTTCGCACCAATATTGGTCTGCTTTTTTGGAGGGTCCATTTAGTGAGCGGCGAGTCACCACCTGCCATATTTAAATCAATTAGGAGGCTTTGAGAAGGCAGGTGACCGCAGTCTCTTCCATAGCCCGGTTTTCATTACCACCTAAATCGAAATGCAATAGGCCACAAACGTTTTGACCACTAATGACAATAGTTTCTGTGCATCTAACTGGGTATAGTCTTTGGCTGCATTTTTCATGATGCAGATAGCGATTAGACCCAGTTGGTACACTCCACGCACTTTCATTAAATTTCGCTTAAATGGCCTCTACGCGTTGGATCTGTATCCCCGCGCAAGCCTTATAAAGGACGTGTCTTATAAAGATACGTGATATAAGCTACATAATAATAATTATTATTTATTTCAATCACAAGATCATATTATTATTATTATTTTTTAATAATATTATAATTATTTTCTCGTTACTGTCACTACATTAAGCATACAAATTGGTTGATGTAGTGTCAGTCGAACCTCTCAGCCATCATGCTCAGTATGGCGTTGAGCTGGCGCGGACCCTACGCACCAGGGATGCACACCGTTTCCGCATCGTCGCATAAAAGCAGTCAATCCGTGACTCGGTGAACATTCCCGACGCACTGCAGTACCGAGGCAGCCCCAACAACACCCTGTAGGCATTGTTATATTGTATACGTAGAGCGCTGTACTGCTTTTGAGTATAGTTAGCCCACAAGGCGCTCGTATAAAAAAGAGTGCAATTCAAAAAAAATTCAAAAATTCAAAATTCAAAATTCTTTATTTCTTTAGCCTTATATTAATTCTACATACAAATTTTCTGAGATCCTCCCAGTAAGCTTCAGTAGAAGCCTGTAGTAGGGGGTTCTCGCTCTTGATTACAACTTTTATTACTTAATATTAGGTACAGTAACCTATTGGCAAAATTACAAAAAAGAAACAAAAAAGTAAAGGTAAATAGCTGAAACTTAAGATTAACAGGTGCATACGTGGCGTGCATGTGTGTGTGTGAAAGTGTGTGAGGGTGAGCGTGTGTGTGAGTGTGTGTTTGTGTGTGAGTATGTGGTCAATTATATCTAGTTTCATTTAATATTTGATTAGATATTTAATTGCCTATAGCCTATGGTGTGCTTATAAATTGCTCTGTACCCGAATAGTCCAAAGTCATTAACCATGTAGTTATTTTTGTTTTACATTTGGATATTTTAAGTTCGTGTATGTTTAATTCATCATTTAGCTTATTATAAATATAAGCTGATAAAATGTAGAATGTCTTCTAGCAAACCTGTTTTAGTTGTATATATTGGAGCGACCTTGCATTTTCTCCTTCCAGTGTGTTTGTTAGGGTTATATGGCAATGTTTTATGTAATTTCAAAGTTGCATACAGAATGAATAATTTTCTAATGGATAAAATTTTGTATTATCATAAAGATCTTCGTGGGATGTCTAAGAGTCTTGAAGAACATACCTTCAGTAGACATCTTTGACCCCTTTCAACTTCAAGAAACTTGGTCTTTGTTGCTCCTCCCATACGGTTATAGAATAAGTCATTATGGACTGGGCCAAAGCAGTATAAAGTTTTAATAATTTTTGTGTCGCGACATGCCTAAGTATTTTGAAGATCCAAATCAGTTTCCTTATTCTTTTATTTACATATTCAATATGAATACGCTCTGAAAAGAGTGTTTTCCACCTCAACCGAGCATAGAGCAAACCTGCGAGCTATCATGTTTGCTAACAGACAACGCTCTACGTTCCCGCTCTCTATCTGTATCGTCCTTCAGATCACATATGTAAGATATATTCCTCTCTCTCTCTTCTTCTGCCTCTTTTCCATAAGGATAGACAAACAGTGTTCCACCTGCAACGATCCAAACTTACTTCCCAAGCTTCCTCGACTTCCATTACGAGTAATACTTTCATGCACGCTTCTGGGTAACGGTACTCTTGACCTGACCTTCTCTCAATATATCATCTATGTTCACGCAAACGACATGTCTCAATATTTAAAATTGTCTTGTATATTTTAATTCAAACCTTGCCGCGCTTCACTTCATTTCTACCAAGGTGGTCTATAATCTGTGACTTTAAAAAAAAGCGCACACGACGCTAGCGCCAACTAAAAAATAGATAGAACAAAATTTCATGGCGTCGCGCTCTTAACCTGTCAAGCTGTAATTAATAATAATTCATTTTATCATCATAAAAATAGGTTGTTAAGTCAGTAATTAAAGCAATCGGTGTAAAGAAAATTATCAAGTGGTTTCAATCATCATACCCAATATCTCAGGACGAAGATAAGTTCCTGCAACATCCGGGACGGCGTGTACGCAGGTGGTGGCCCAAAAACTAACCTAAAACCGGGACCTGGTAAGAGATACAGGTCATAATCATCAAAACTCAACACCAGAACGGAGTATCAGGGCGATATTCCAACAATCTATTTGCAGAGCTGGCACCGTTAATCAAATAGTTAACTTCGTTAATCGCCAATTCGTTAATAAAAAAGTTAACTTCGCTAAACGTTAAAGCGTTACTTTCGGAAGATTAACGTAAGTTAACGTTAATCGTTAATCCGTTAACACGTTATCAAAAATGCGTTCTGTTAGTCGTCTACAACGAGTCTATGTTCCTCAACAATTCGTCTGCCCAAAGTTCTTCTTGATATTGAAGTTTTAGTATTATTTAATGTTCCTCTAATACATCTAATTCCATAATTAATCACGGTCTTTTTCGCACGCGCCTGTACCTACAAACAATTCACTTGCTGAAATGGCTCGTGCCGCCCTGCCGCCCAGAACTGTAGACCGACCATCCGACCAAATGACATGTCGAAACGTGTTTTTAGCGCCTTGCCGCGCGGCCGCGATGTCTGCCGGTGTCGGTGTGTTGGTTCGTACCGCGACTTTTTAAATTATAGGTACTGGATTAACGATTAACGAACCTATAAAAAAGCAACGGAAGTTAACGAGTCCGTTAAAACTTTTTTAGTTAACTTAAAAGTTAATCCGTTAGTCAAATTGTTAACTTTCGTTAAATTAACGATTAACGGATTAACGAGTTAATGCCCAGCTATTTGGCCAAGTATATTGGTCTAGGTCGTCTGCTTCTAATTGCCCATTCATATTCGACTTATGAATTCCGATGAGTCGATTGTTGTTTTCTTAATAACGTTATTAAGTACTTAATTAATTTTATTGTTGTCTATAATCCACATTTAAAATGCGAAGAGCAGTTAATTAATATTTTTATTTTTCTCAGAATAGGCTACATTATTGTATTTATTTATTTATTTATTTGTTAAGGTAGCAAACAGTCATATATAAGAAAATATCAGAGAATTAAAAAAAGACCTAAAGTACCATTATTTCTTATGTAAATATTGCAAAAACCATTATAACATATTATATTATACACATAACTAAAACGTAAAAAAAAATAAAAAAACGACTTATCTATAGTTTATGGAAACACTGATAAGCTAGTCTATTCTTGTATACCCCGGGAGTCACAAACATATATATATCGCAATGCAATTTATTGTAAAAATTACAAGAACGCCGGAAATAGTTATTTGTGCAACAAGTGAGCAAAGTTGATGTTTGCTGCGCGTGCTGATTTGAGTCCCGAGCAAGCGAAGGATTCTGTTTTGAATCACGAGCGAAGCGAGTGATTCTAGAGTAGAATCCTGAGCGGTGTCGAGGGATTCAAAGGCACGAGATGCAAACAACTTTGCTCTCGTGTGACACACATAACTTTCACTTCAGCAGCGAGAACAAATATCATACCTACCTTTTGGAAAATATCACGTCAATTATGCTGACACTTCTCGTTTTTCCGTGTACGCATACCACTTTAAACAAATGTAAAATAAATTGTCAAAAGAACAGAAAAATAATTGTTAAAATATGTCTTCAAAAATAATAAGTAAGTAATTATTGTTTTATTATTCCCTGTTAGTAAATTAAGCGAATTAAATAAATAAAAAAATTAAAATCTCAAGAATGTATGATGCGTGGAAAGGAACTCTGTCAATAGTTCCGTTCCGCGCATCATTCTTGAGATTTTAATAAGTACTTATTATGTTCCGTTCCGAAGAGACATTTTTTTAACAATTATTTTCTGATTTCTTGCCAATTTATTTTACATTAGTTTAAAGTGGTACCTATGCGTGACACAGAACAACGAGAAGTGTCAGGCAGATCCAATGTCCATGGGCATATTATCTTAGGGCGAAACAACATAGTCTGTATGGTTATCCCATTAGTTACTATACATAGGTTACTATAATCTGTGGTTAGCTTTGTCTCACTAGTGAGTAAAAATCGATTTTACTCACTGATTTTAAGCAGCAAAACCTTCATGTTTGAGCTACTGAAGTGAAAAAGGTTTTCTAGCATAATTTGTCAGACAGTACGGAACAAAAAAAAAGTATCTATTTATGTCCCTAACATTATTTATATCAAATCAAATCAAAATCATACATTTGTTCTTCAAATAGCATTTTTATAACCACAATTATGTCAAAGAGGCCTCATCACTGGTCTACGACAGGTACTGGAAGAACCAGAAAGGCCTATTTTTTCTCCCTGTATTTTTACAGAGTTGTCAATTAGAAACTGGCCGCAGATAATAGTCTCAACCCAACTTCCTTTACAAGTTATAGTTTAATTATGTAGTTATTACGACGACCTCCATAGTCGAGTGGATAGTACACCGGTTTCAAGGTGTCGCCATCTCTGAGGTCCCGGGTTCGAATCCCGGTGGGGGCAGATGTTTGTGTGATGAATGCGAGCATTTGTACCTTAGTCATGGTTGTTGATATATATTTCAATAAAAAATATTTATATATGTATAATATATGTACGTCTATCCGTTACCCTAGATCCCATTGCAACCTTACAAGAGCTTAGTTTGGGCTGGACTAATTGGTGTAAGTGTAACAAATTTTATATTTATATTTATTTATATTTTTTGTTACTATAGTCAAATATTGGTGACGTAACTAGTGAGTTATTAAATTTAACCAAGTTGTTATTATTAAATAATCCTTAGCAGTATGAAAACTATTTTAATAAGAGTATTTTTAACCAGTGATTTAATATCGTTTTATTAAACTAACGATATATTTTTCCGGGCAAAATTTATTATATTCTTCCCGGTCACTAATTCCCATACCAAATTGCATTCAAACTCGGCCTTTTCATTACATTTTCCGCAGGAACAGTATTCACTCTTAAGTGTCAACTATATTTTATTAACATTCAATCAAATCCATTCAGTACTTTCTGAATCAATACAAACAAAAATTTTCACCCCTATTTTGTCATATTTATTTATTTCTAATCAAAAGCCATTTACTTATCTTTTATAACAAACCTTTTTGCATTAAAAATAGAAGATGAGTTATGTAAAGTAAACTGTAAACTCTAGACTACCGTTGTTGTAAATGTCATTATACTCGGTTCCAGTAGTGCAACAGACAGACAGATTTATTTATATTATTAGTAAAGATAAATTACTACGGTAAAAAAAATCAGAAAGTAAGTAAACTAATAAGTAACTGAAATATATAATAGATTTTTACGAGATTATCTGTTTTAATTAAATATACTAATCAAATTTCCTAGTCGGTTATAAATAAATAAGATTACTACACAATTAATGTAGTATTGTATAATAAAATAATTAACTTGAACAGTACTTATGTTGCAAATATAATTAAATTCGATGTAAATAAAGTAATCTATTATTTCAAAAAAGATTATTATTAGAAAAACATTAAGTTAATTTAATTTTAACTAAACATAACGATTGATAAATTGACTCTCGTAGAGTCAGTATATCGAAAAATATTGTAAGGAGGAAAGATTTGATTGTTTTTTTTTTGTTTGTTTGTTTGCACTGAATAGGCTCCAAAATTACTTTCACTGTTGAGAAGCTATACTATCTCCGGTGAACATAGGCTATATTAAATATTCACAAACTTACAGATCCGTACTAAAACTCAAAAAATTACCAATAAACTTTCTTACATCGTGTTCGGAATTGATCCGCATAATTTATTTATTTATTTATTTGACACACAAAACAGAATACAATCGATTATTGATACATTTTTTTCAATATAATATTGTAGACCAGATTATATACCTAGGTATGTGCGTACAACATGAACGACACATAACTAGAGTAGTACACATATATGGCAATATAAAACTTAAATTTACTTTATTTACTTATATTTAATTTAATTATAAAACATAAACATTCAATATATTAATCACGTATAACAAAATATGTTCATCACGCTCTTTTTAAATTTTGTGAGACTTTGACCAAATATGTCTATTGTCTCGTGATGATTCTTTGAGACATCTTTGTATTGACGACACATCCTGACAATTGGACTGTAAAAGGAAGTATTGTTTTTGAATACTTGTAGTAAGAAAACGTTTGTAAAACCGTTACGCGCCCTAGGTTTGATGTTAATGCTTATTGACGATAAAATAGGGGGAGAGTCAATTAGGGAATTAATAATTTTAAACAATGTGACAAGATCTATATATAAGCGACGAGATTTTAGACTTCGTAAATTAAATTGAAAATTAATATTAAATTGAAAATAAGAATAAAAGATTTCACATTTAAGTTTGCTTCAGTAATTTATTAATATTGAATTTTACTATTATTTAGATTAGACATTCCATTTGAAAGATAATATAATATATAAGTTTAAAAATTAATATTTGAAATATGTCGCATGGTCGCCGCTCACGCCGTTCGGTCAAACATGTAAAATTTTAATGACACCATATGTAAATATTGTGTGTAAAAAATGATTACTTTTGAAGTGTTTGTTTAATGTCTATTTCGATGCGATTCAGTTGCAGATACGATTTGATATGAAAGAATCACGCGACGATATCATAAATTTTCGCTATCAGAACGACCGTAAACTTGTATTTATTATGCGTAATTTGCAATGATTTATCGATTACTAGCAATTATCGTTAGGTTCGTGAAAATTATAGGTGACTTTGACACACAGCACTTTGGTTTCTGTAAACAGAGTCATAAGAGTCACAATGAATTCTATAACATTTTTGACTTAGATTGAGTCATAGAGATTTCTTGCGCGTGATTTCACTGCCTCTCTTAACAGTGTGATGCAAAACGTACAGTAGCGCGTCCAAACTGTGCCGTTCGAATTCGGTCAATTACTGTATTAATGATGGTAAAAAAGTATCTTTGTTGAGATTGGATCATTTTTATTCGGATCAATACAAAGATTCGAATCAGTAAAGAGATTCATTTGCATTGATTGATTGACACAAATTGACATTGTCAATCGTGTAAGCGTCACGCATCGAATGAAACCGAGATGCAATAGAGCGACGTGATCCGAAGCGCTCCGATTCTGAACTATTTACTTATCTCAATCGTGCGAGCGCCGCGTACCTGTTAGAGATCTGAATCAGTTAAACACTTGGAAGAAACGACTCACTGAGTCGTTTCTGTAAAGATTGACACATCTCTAATTTGATTTAGTTGTAGCCAGAGAGTGCAGACGTCGTTCCTCGCTGAGATATTTGGCTAGCGTAACGCTATCCCTTTCCGTCCGGTGCTTTCTGTATGATCTGTTCCATTCACAAATAATTTCGTGAGCTAACCCATACTAATATTATAAATGGGAAAGTGTGTCTGTCTGTTTGTCCGTCTTTCACAGCAAAACGGAGCGACGAATTGACGTGATTTTTTGCGTGGAGATAGTTGAAGGGTTGGGGAGTAACATAGGCTACTTTTTATACCGCAAAAATCGACAGATCCCGTAGGATGCGCGATAAAGACTATTCAAAAACTACTGTTCGGATTTTCCTACAGTTTTCAATAGACAGTGATTCTTGAAGAAGGTTCTAGGCTATGATGTATCCCGGAAAACCGATAAATCCCACGGGAGGCGTAATAAAGGCATCGCTCAAAAACTACTGCACAGATTTTTATGCGGTTTTCATCAATAGATAGAGTGATTCTTGAGCAAGGTTTTCAGTATTTTTTATCTCAGAAAAACGGATAGTCCCACGGGAAGCGCGATGAAACCTTCGCACCATAAATCGACTTCCGCGCATATGTAGCCGTGGGCAAAAGCTATGACCCTTAACCCTCTATAGACCCAATCCCGAAATTCACGCGGGCGAAGCCGCGGGCAGAAAGCTAGTCAGAAATAAATGTGTACATGCTACAGTTTTAAAACCTCACAGTATATATGTATATGCATCACCTGTCATATATATAAAAAAAAAACCACTTATTTCGTCAAATTTTGGACAATTCACACAATATTTTTATAAATGGTTTCTATGTATTATTCTGATGTATGTATAAGCTATATTATTGTAGTTTCGTTATAATCCGGATCCGTAGCCAAATGGCAAAATACGGAACCATTCTGTATTCGTCATGTCTATCTGTCGAAACTATAAAACTATACTGTTAAAATTATATTCAACACTGTTGGCAAGTAGATTTTTACACAAAAATCGAAAAAAAAAGCAATAAATTTTGGGGCATCCCAAAATTTTTTCGTCATTATTTTCGTCAAAACCATACGTGTAGGGTATTTACGGATAGATCTTCGAGTATAATTTTCTTCTAAACTAAATAGTTTTCGCGAGAGACACTTTCAAAGTGGCAAAATCTGTCCAAACCCTACTGTAACTTCTAAAATAAGAGAACGATAAAACTAAAAGATGCATGAAGCATGAATGATGAAGAAACTAAAAGACTACCCTCGGTTCCCTCATTCAGGACGACGGCGAAATAGACAGAGCTGTGCAGCATAGGATTAACGCAGGGTGGATGAAATGGCGACAGGTCACAGCTACAACGTGCGATCCCCGAATGTCAATAAGGCTGAAGGGGAAAATTTACAAATCGATCATCCGACCTGTCGTCATGTATGGAAGTGAATGTTGGGCCGTCAAGAAGAAGGATGAAAATAGATTGCATACAAATGAAATGAGAATGTTACGATGGATGTGTGGTGTGACAAGGATGGATAAGATAAGGAATGAGTACATAAGAGGAAGCCTGAAAGTAGCGCCAGTGGTAGAAAAAGTGAGAGGAAGTAGATTAGCATGCTTTGGACATGTGATGCCGAGGGATGAAAGTCATGTCACAAAACGAATGTTGAATATGAATAGTGGTGAATATGAATGTTGAATATGTTGAGTGGAGGGATACACGGGCAGAGGAAGGCCGAATAAAAGATGGATCGATTGTGTGAAGAATGATATAAGAATGAAAGGAGTAAGCATGGAAATGACGGCTGATAGAGAGGAATGGAAGGAAAATATCTACTGCGCCGACCCCAGATAATGGGAAAGCAGGCAAGAGGATGATGATGATGAAAGATATATATGATGTACATTACCACGAAAAGTTCGTAGTTTTTACTAAAACGCATAAATTGTAAATGTTATTTGTTGCTACGGAACCTTTCATGGGTGAGTCCGACTCGCAATGTGCCTGTATTTTCAGTATACGGATCGAGTCACTATGTCTATTGATGAGAAAAGAGCGGGGAACTCGATAAATTAATATAAGATTCTTTTGAGCAATTAAATCTCTCACGATGTATCTTGATTAATACTCGTAATAATGATAAATGTTCGGTTCTCATTGCCACGAAAATCAAAATGCAATAGTTCACAAATGGTTTGACCAGTAATGACAATAGTTTCTGCGCATCAAACAGTTTATAGTCTTTCGCTGCATTTTGATGGTGCAGATGGAGACTAGACCCACTCTACGCACGCTTATTAAATTTCTCTTAAATGGCCTCTATGCGTTGATCCATAAATTGCAGTCAACATCTCTGCCTAGGAGGACCGTCAAGACCATCGCTTCCTTCCTCAAGGAGAGGAAATTCTACGTCGCGGTTGAACATGCTACCAGCAGCTGCAAAAGCATCGAGGCCGGGGTACCGCAGGGCAGTTGCCTGTCACCATCTTGCTACTCCTGGTTCACGAATGACATCCCAGTGAATCCAGGAGTTACCCTGGCCTTATATGCGGACGATGCGGCCTTCATAGTAACATCCCTGAACCAACGCCACGCCGCAACAAAAATGCAGCGGCAAATGGACCTGCTGCCAAAATGGCTAGAAGACTGGCGCCTAGTGGCCAATCCTACAAAGACCCAGGCCCACCTACTTAGCAGGGCCACGCTGCCTGACAACCTGTCACTCCTAGGACACCAGATCCCCTGGGCAACCAGGGCGAAATACCTAGGAGTGACCATACACAGAAAGTTGTCGATGATGCCGCACGTAGAGGGTGCAGTAGCAAGCGCGAGGACAGCGAGAGCGCTACTGAGGCCGGTTTTAACATCGCAGCTGCCGCTCAGAATAAAGACCGCCGTGTACAAATTGTACATTAGGCCGAGGATTACATACGGGGCGCTGGCGTGGTACGCTCTAACGGGGAAGGGTGCAAGGAAGAAACTGGCAGTCCAGCAGTCCCTGGCCCTTAGAACACTCGTCCGCGCACCTAGATTCGTGCGGAACGATGTGATAGCCAGGGACTTGAAGATCACCAACATCCATGCGTACATAAGATCTCTCGCCACCAGCATGTTCAGCAGGGCTGCCAGTTCCTCACATCCACACCTGCAGAACATCGCCCCCCACCACGCCCGCCCTCCCGACTGGAGAGCGCGCGCTAGAAGCCTCGTCCTCTCAGAGAGTGAGAGTGACGAATAGAAGAGGCAAAAACATAGCTCCCACGGAGCAACGAAGCCTCGACGGAGGACCATCCCCGTCCCCCCAATGACCCGGCAGTAGTAACTGCCGGCGTGGAGACCACTGCAGGGGGCCAACAGAGCCCCGAACAGTTCCCTTCGCCCAGAAGAGCGAAGAAGAATACCCCGACGACGATCCATGTCCCCGTGCACGCCTTATAAAGGACCGTGTTTTATAAAGACGCGTGATTTAAGCTACAATAATAATAATTTAATTTAATAATTATAAAGTTTACAAACTCGTATAACGGTAATAACTACTTTAATCGAAGACTGCGTCCCAGTTATTAGCGCCCATTTCGAACCTTGACAAGAAAACTTTATGTAAACTAATAAATTTTAAGTTTATTACGTGCTGTATGTGTGTATGGGTGTATGTGTTATTTGTTTAATTTATTTATTTAATAAGAGACTCATCATAATTAGTTATGCAACGGAAGTGTCTTAGCGGAACTAGAAACGGAAACAGATGTCAAAAGCAGAAACGGTAACGGAAACGGATGCAGAAACGGATGTGTTAATAATATAAAAAAGAAACTAATTTACAAATATAATTCTTTATTAAGTAACAAATGTGCCAAATCTATATTAGAAATAGTGTTACCGATGCAACCTACACGGACGTGACGTATTATGCCTATGCCTTGATTCGAGGTGACATCGATTGATGGTTTCTTAGAATGTCATATAATTACTTTTACATGTAGCAAGAACATACAATAAATCTATTATTTCAAGTTAACTAAGTATTTCTATTGCAATATCACAATTAAGTCATTATTTAGTTCTACCAGTTAACAAATAGATATATTAGAAACTAGCTTTCTGCCCGCGGCTTCGCCTGCGTGGATTTCGGGATTGGGTCTATGGAGGGTTAAGGGTCATAGTTTTTGCCCACGGCTACATATTCGCGGAAGTCGATTTATGGCGCGAAGGTTTTTATCGCGCTTCCCGTGGGACTATCCGTTTTTCCAAGATAAAAAATACCGCAAAACCATGCTCTAGAATCACTCTATCTATTGATGAAAACGGATGAAATCTGTGCAGTAGTTTTTGAGCGAAGCCTTTATGCGCATCCCGTGGATCTGTCGATTTTTCCGGGATAAAAAGTAGCCTATGTTACTCGGGGATAATGTAGCTTTCCAAAGTGAAAGAATTTTTGAAATCGGTTCAGTAGTTTCGGAGCCTATTCATTACAAACAAACAAACAAACAAATCTTTCCTCTTTATAATATTAGTATAGATGTACTATAGAAAACAATATTGCAACTTTGCAACTGAACATTTTATTAATATTAAAAAATTTGGTAATGTCAAGTTATATTTTATAAAAAGTAATTTGGCCGCTTTTGCACCTAACAATCTGTCCAAAGACGCGCATGCATAACTCTCAGCCATCGGTTGTAAACTTCCGTTTAAATAGACACAGAGATCCGTTGCATTTATCATAATCCAGATCGAGTAGCCATGTATCCATTGGACAGGATAGTTTGTGCTGGAGTATGCAACTGAAAGGTTAATTCACATACGGCCGACGATACACGCCATGCCACATACCCTGACCTAAACACATGAATGTTTGATTCTAAAAGCGACCTTGTGTCGAGGAAACTTTATCGAATTAACTTTTTCCGTTAAGGATTACTTAAATTATAACAATGCTTGGGTTCAATTCTATAATTACGGTGTATTTACGGTGCCAATTAATTTGATTATAATGAATAACACAATGAAACTATAGCTTTTATAGATATAATGTGTAAACATCTGAGGTTAGCTTCTCATTGATGACTCTGCAAAAATACAGGGAGAAAAGAAAATAACCCTTCCTGGTTTTCTTAGAACGATCTAACCAATAGCATCACATCTTTGACGTGCAAGAATGATTGAAAAATATCTATTTGAAGAATACATTTTAGATTTAACTAGCGAACCGTCCCTGCATTTTAAATTTGTAACATCTTCAGAAATATTCACTTAAATTACACGCTGTGAAAAGCATATTGATCTATAATAAATGCACAATTTATTTAATGGATAAGGAGGCACTTAATTTGATAATGTTGTATTGTTTAAATCACTTCGTAAATAACCATTTTTAAGTAAAGGATAAAAAATTGTTATAGTGAAGGAAAGAAAGAAAGAAATACATTTATTTTGGACCACACAACGGAATAGGTAACAACAATGAAAAAAACAAACAATAAGGAAATACCGATGCGTGATACCAAAATTGTGGCAAGCTCAGTGTAAGCAGCAAGCGTAGCCTGCTGCACTGGTATTCTGCTGCCACAGTGGTGACATCAGGCACCTGAAAACAATTCTTAATAACAATTATAAATACGCGGTCTATGCCAGATCTACTGTATAATCTGTGTAATAAACTCAAAAGACAAATAGCCACGGCATGAAATAAAAAAAAAAAAACAATTTATTCTGTGATTGACATTTAGATCTGTGTCATAGAGAAAAAGTGTGCTTACATTGCATAAAATGAATAAATTTGTTTGTGTTTTACATTCATTAATTTGATCTGTGCATTAAATAATAGGACTGATACATACAATATTTATATTACTCTGAACATGCAAAACCATAAAAAAATAGTGGGTTATCCCTAAGAAATAGACATATACCAACGCGGTCTTTTTTGTTGAACTTTTTAAGGTGGACAAATACCTACAGTATTGTACATTATTTTGGTCTATCTCGTAGGGTTAGCGTTTTTGCAATATAAGCGCAAAAAAACGTGCTCATTTACGACATCACATTAGAAACCTCTAAATGTATCAGTGTTTCTCTACTATATTATGCATGTATTATACATATAAACCTTCCTTAAGAATCACTATTCTATTAAAAAACCGCATCAAAATCCGTTGCGTAGTTTTTTTTAGGGACAGACAGACTGCGGATAGCGACTTTGTTTTATACTATGTAGTGATATAATTTGAGTTCCCTCCACCCGTCATATTTAGTCAAATAATAAAATATGTAAAATTATAATATAACACTTTTTTCTGAGAACGTAGACCGCAATATAAACCACGTGTAATCTTATTGAAATAACAGATTGAAATGAAATTTTTCCACACTGGCTCACTATATCAAGGATTCGTAATGGCACAGAACATGTTAAATTATGTATATGTCACGCGTTATAACCACTTGAAGGGTGAATAACAACATGGCGGCTCCAACGAGCTACGAGCTAACCTAATTGCTGACTTTTTCCGTCAATGTTTCATTTACGCGTTGGTCACGGGTGCTCTTAGGTTGTTGTCCCAGCGCCGGCGAGAAAGCGATTGACTATCGACTATTTTCTCGCAAAAGAAACGTACAAACTAATCAATTAACGCAGGACCGTCTAGACTTGCAAGCGGCGGCGTCTGAGCCGTCGCCTCCCTTGTCTCCCCCTATTCGGCAGTCTTCTGCTTCGCCACGAGTAGGTTCGCAATCAATACAGGCCGGTCCCACTTTGGAGAACCGCGCCTCTTCTAGCGCTTATGCCCTCTCCACGGGGCAGCGCTAATCGTACCTCTCCTGAGGTGCGGCTCCCTTCCATATAAGCCAGTAGGGTCATTAGGACCAAAGGCTTAGTCTGAGTTTAATCGGTAGGTCTGTTGGGTCGAGCCGCCTCGATTCACCAGGAGTCCAACATAATCAACGCATCCCTGCTTGCCTGTTGCGTTGGTATCCATGATGGATTCTCAGCCTCCTCTCCTGAGGAAAAAAAATAAATAACCGTAATAGGTATCTATACATTCCGTGTAAACAAAAGCCATGCATATATTCATAGTTGATCGCTGACTGTTCACAATGCCGACGTTCCCATAATGGCCGGCGCCCTCAAAATTTGCCTATATGGTTCTTAGAACTTAGGCACAGGCCGAGTTTAGTCGGCAGGTCACGTGGTCAGAGCGCTCTGGCCGCGTGCAGTCCGACATAACCTCCGTGACACTTACCGTTGCGGGGGTATTCTGGACACGTTTCGTGCTCCTTGTGAGGATTCTCAGCCTCTCGCTCCTGAGTGAAAAAAAAAACACTGCCGACGAGGGCTCGCTCCACTAGTTTGTCGCTGAATGACAAATACTGTCTATGATAATCGTCGAGCATGTATGAGGAATGAATGAGGAAAAGGAAAGACCGTAGCAAGTGGAAAGACGTAATCTCTGCCTACCCCCGTGGGAAAAAGGCGTGAGTGTATGTATGTATGTATGTATATTTACCTAAAGTTAGTTTAAGACAAAGTATGGAAACGGCTTTTTATTGTTTTGTTAAATAAAAATCCTGGGATTGCGGAATTGGATAGCCGGATGTTCATTTATTTAGCCTTAATTCCTACCCAAATACCCGTACCTGTCAGAAACGCATGCTCTTAGCGGCTGGAGTTTAGTAGGGACAATTCACACAATATCTTTATTAATTGCAGCCTGTGTGTTATTTTTTAAAGAAAGAAAGAAAATATTTTTATTGAGACAGCAAAAACAAACAAACTGAACGTACCAAATGCATTAAAATTGCCTCAAATGGCCCCAGCTCAGCACGTTGCTAACCTTGCGGCTAACGCTGATCTTCCGCTGGTACCGAACTTCATTCTACATTCTAACAAATATTCGGTGTAACTTATATATTTAAATCATATTTACATTTGTGCTCCTGTGCTTAGCAACATTTGACCACAGATGGCTGTTGACGGATAATACATGAGTCAAAGATAAAGAAAAAAAAAAATTAAAAACAAGGAAACTGTGTTGTGTGTTGTGACATTATAAAAAAATACCGTTATAAACATAATGCATATAAGTACAATTAAAGTAAAAAAATAATAATAAAAATGCTGACATTCCACATAACGATCAGTTCAACACAATTATATACAAAATTAAAGGAACATGTCATAAAGGTATGTAAATATAAAAATTGGAATCATTAAACTCCCGCTATTTTGATGTATGAGCTATATTATTGTAAAGTTCCATTCAAATCAATTCAGTAGTTTTTAGGTGAAAGAGATACAAACGTCCTTATAATATTATGCTTGCAACTTTCATGCTTTTATAAATATGGTGGGTTATCCCTAAGAGATAGACATATACCATCAAGGACTTTTTTGTGGATTTTTGTAAGTTGTACAATACTGTAGTACATTATTTTGGTCTATCTCGTAGGGTTCAGCCAGCGTTTGCAATATAAGCGCAAAAAAAACGTGCTTATTTACGACATCACATTAGAAACCTTTAAATTTATCAGTGTTTCTCTACTATATTATGCATTTATTATACATACAAACCTTCCTTAAGAATCACTCTATCTATTAAAAAAAACCGCGTCAAAATCCGTTGCGTAGTTTTAAAGATCTAAGCATACATACGGACATACAGCGAAAGCGACTTTGTTTTATACTATGTATTGATTGATAGGGCTAAAAAAATCCTACGCACAACAGTATGGCAGCAAATACATTTACTAGCCCCGAGTAAATTGTTACATTTAATGCAGGTTTTTATACCCGTTTTTCTGGCGTATAATATCAAGGTTATAGACGCTACGTTACGATTGAAGTTTTTGTTCGCAATACAGGTACTTTAGACACGCAATTACAGGGAAAATACTACAATGATTTGGAATATTTATTTTAAGGAGCGAGCTATCGGCTGATTGGTCAATTTACTTGATCTAACCATGATTTTAATTTTCATGTCATTTAAAAAGATAAACTTGTATCAACCAAATAATAAGCAAAATGGCTGTGGTGTGCTTATGTATGTAGGATTTATTTATATTTCTGTAGCTATGGTTTATTTTTAAACTAGTTTTCTGCCTGCAGCTTCGCCTGCGTGGATTTCGGGATTGGGTCTATAGAGGGTTAAGGGTCATAGCTTTTGCCCACGGCTACATATGCGTGGAAGTCGGTTTTATGGCGCGAAGGTTTTATCGCGCTTCCCGTGGTACTATTCGTTTTTCCGAGATAAAAAATACCGCAAAACCTTGCTCAAGAATCACTCTATCTATTGATGAATGAATATCTGTGTAGTAGTTTTTGAGCGAAGCCTTTAATGCGCATCCCGTGGGATCTGACGATTTTTCCGGGATAAAAAGTAGCCTATGTTACACGGGGATATTGTAGCTTTCCAAAGGTGAAGAATTTTTGAAATCGGTCCAGTAGTTTCGGAGCCTATTCATTACAAACAAACAAACAAACAAATCTTTCCTCTTTATAATATTAGTGTAGATATGGAATGACAGCATAAAATAACAGGTGAGTGGGAGAAAAAGAAAGAGGGAGACAGAGAGAATATAGGGAGGAGGTGTTGTCAAGCGATTGGAGTTGTTTTTGTATATTTTATTTAAATGTGGTTTTAAGTTTCATCCAACTGGTGCTTCTAATTTCCATTCCTACATGTAAGGCAGTGAGAGCTGGATATGCCTTAAAGATTAAAGGTAAGGAATGGCTGGAGTGAAGATGAAGGTAAAATTGCCAAATAGTATGATAAGTCAAATGTGCAGTGTGTAAGATGTAATGACTAAATGTGAAGGTAGCGCGTAGATTTGGTCGTCCATTCTCCGCAGCTTGCTGCAATTTAACAAGTAGGCCCCATTCACACAGTGCCTTCTTCAAGCGCTTATCCATTGAAGCCGTAGGGCGTTTATGGCTAAGGCTAAGGCTGAGTTAGGTAGGTCACGTGGTCAGACCGCTCTGGCCGCGTGGAGTCCGACATAAATCACCGTGACACTTGCCGGGGGTATCCTGGGCACATTTCTTGCCCCTTAGTGAGGATTCTTAGCCTCTCTGTTCTTCTCGAGAAGGCTCTCCCAATTTCCGAACAGGTGTCGAGTCAATTTTTTTTTTCTTTTTTTTTTCCTTAATCGTACTTACGGACAAGGTTTTTGTTTTTTTTAAGCTTTGTTATTTTGTTTTGTCTGTTGACGTCAATAAGTGCCTGTAAAGGTCTATGTTGAATAAACATTATTTTGATTTTGATTTTCTCTGCTGAGGGGAATAAAATAGTGTATAGATGATGCACTGCGAACAACTGTGTTTGGACGCGTAAAAAAGATGGACGAAAGAAATTTATAAGGCAAATATGGCCCAGTTCGTATCAAGTGCATAACTGATTTCTGCCTAGTCCCATGGGAAATAGTTGTGGGTGTATACAGGGTGTCTCTTTCAAATCGGTCAGTATGGGAAAGTCTGAAACTATAAGACATACGAAGATCTGTTCTGAGGAACCATGTCATCGATTTTAATAACAAGAAAAACTGCATTCATACATTTTAAAAATCATCTGTACTCCGTTAGGGAGTCGAACCCGATTGTTTTGAAAAAAAAACCTACACTATTTCTATTTAGATATCGATTGTGTAGGTCTTAAGCAGTAAATGTCTCTATAAAACATGATGTCTAAAATGAATAAAATGCATTGTTTTCACATACTTTATTTTATTTTAGTAGGTGCTCGAAGTGACCGCCGCCTTTTTCAATACAATATTCAACACGTTTAGGTAACGATTGCATTTTGTATCTTCATATGGTGAATTTGCGTTAAAATTGTCTCTATGGCAACTTTTAGGTCTTCAACGGTATCATAACTTGTTTTGTACACTTCATCCTTAACGTATCCCCACAAGAAATAGTCCAGAGGCGTTAAATCGGGCGACCTTGTGGGCCATTTGGTAGGGCAAAAATGGCAATGTCTCTTGGCAACAATGCATTTTATTCGTTTTAGACATCATGTTTCATAGAGACATTTACTGCTTAAGACCTACATAATCGATATCTAAATAGAAATAGTGTAGGTTTTTTTTTCAAAACAATCGGGTTCGATTGTCGAACGGAGTACAGATGATTTTTAAAATGTATGAATGCAGTTTTTCTTGTTATTAAAATCGATGACATGGTTCCTCAGAACAGATCTTCGTATGTCTTATAGTTTCAGACTTTCCCATACTGACCGATTTGAATGAGACACCCGGTATATATAATGTATGCAGGGGTTCTTCCAGAAGGCAGTAAACAGGTTTTTGAAGAGTCGACAATGTGGTTGTGATAGCACCAGACAACGCGTGTCTTTTTGCCGCAGTCGTGGTTTAAAACCTCTTTCCTTATTTCTTAGTGTTGATTAAGTTCGTTATTCTAAAGATTTGTCCAAACTATTTATTCACTATTTATTTTATTCACTTTCAAAACGATATATATAAGTAAATATAAAAACAATATTATTAGTTCAATAAGATTGGGAGCAGTGACGCTGTCGTGTCACAGCTGTAATTATTAAGAACTTCGAAATTTGAAACGTTATTAAAATAAATATATACTAATACTACGAAAAGCAAAACAAATAAATAAAATAAATTACAATAAAATTGTTAAAGCGTCCGACGCTCCGGTAATGAAAAATATTACGGGCGACCTGGGAGCATACCTGCGAAGAAGCTCAAAGGTCATCCACCTTTGAGTTAAACAAGGACCTTTGCTCGTTTGAGTGAGAATATCAAAACGCTTCACTAGATATGCGTGGTTTACTCGACTCTATTCATCGTCACCTCTTTTATTCTTGAATTAGTGAAACTTTTATTTTTTAATTACAAATTATGATTACCTTTTACATCATAGACAGATAGAGACATTTTTATTTGTCGAATTTGATTGTGTTAAATTTGTTGGCAACGGAGATGGACATAAAAGTTTCAATTTGCTATCAACGGAGATGGACATAAAAGTTTCAATTTGCTATCAACGGAGATGGACATAAAAGTTTCAATTTGCTAGCAACGGAGATGGACATAAAAGTTTCAATTTGCTAGCAACGGAGATGGACATAAAAGTTTCAATTTGCTATCAACGGAGATGGACATAAAAGTTTCAATTTGCTATCAACGGAGATGGACATAAAAGTTTCAATTTGCTAGCAACGGAGATGGACATAAAAGTTTCAATTTGCTAGCAACGGAGATGGACATAAAAGTTTCAATTTGCTAGCAACGGAGATGGACATAAAAGTTTCAATTTGCTATCAACGGAGATGGACATAAAAGATACAATTTGCTAGCAACGGAGATAGATATAAAAGTATTTTTAAAATATAGTGACAGCCCTATTAATTTATTTGTCAGATCGACGCACTGACAGCCCTAGTCGGCGCTGTAGATTCCTGGAAGAAGCTTCAGGCAGAAATTACACAGATACGCTCCGTAACAAGTAACTACGTAAAGGAGCTTAAGTGGGAATTTCGCCGCGACGAGAATGCTATGCTTGGAATGTTGGCTTAGAAGACTTCACATTCTAGTATATAGCAAAATGTAAGTTCAGGTGGCTGAAACCGATGAAAACTTCTTGTTTGTGTTAAAGAGGTTAAGATAAATTATATATATTATTAAAGAAATTATAAACCTTAATTCTTCAATATTACTAATTGAATAATTAAGTTTACTTTGAAAATTACCATAATTAAAACAAAAAGTATTAGTCGAGTCCGTCCGTCCGTAATGTAATGTCCGTTGCAATGTATACAGCTACTGAGAAAGCCCTCTCCGACTTAACGCCCAACCCCGTTAATTTCAAACGGGATCTCGTCATATTATGCTTCGGGATTGATTATGTATCAAGACTTATCGATATAAATAAAAAAAACAATAGTATATACAGTCAAAACCATACCAATCATTCTGTCATCGCTGGAGTCATACCTCGCACTCTGCAACCAAGCCTGGAGTCTGTACATACATATATTAACGTACATCCTCTTACAGAAATACAACGATATTAAACACCTGTAGAATTGCAAGGAAATTCCTGTCTTTATAGACAGAAGTTGTCTCACAATAACTCCAATAAACTCCTTCTACTTATTTCTTGCTTGGCACAATGCCCGCAGAAATAGCAAATACACCCAATTGAAATTTTATATGTTATATATTGGGACAACATTTTATATGTTGGGAACAATTTTTTATATTTTATATGTTGGTAACTTATGAAACGTGTAGTTGCTAGTAAAACCTATCAGCTCACTTTCCAATGTTCTTGTGTAGGGTAGCCCAAGCTATTTCGTATAGGCCATAATAAAATAAAATTATATATATTTGTATATGTTTGCGAAATGTTGATAGAATTTTCATCGCAAAAAATGTTCGTATTTGTTTTGTATCGAATTATATAGAATAGTTTGGTACAATACAACGTTCGGTTATACACATTTGTTATACAAATACTGGCAGCCCTCGTGTGCTAAAACGGTAGACTATATGCATAACGCATTGCTAATGCAAATTCCGCAAGAACCCTCAAGAACCTGTGTAGATGTAACGTTATTTGTTTATGGAATAGCGTTTTTTCTGATGTCAAATTCTAATGACTTTTTTGTTTGAATTATATCAATTAAATAAGGTATTATTTTAGACGTATGTAGTAGAGTAAATAAGTTATTTTAGAGGTAATATATTTATATTAAAATGATTCTAATGCCTGTGCTGGTACCTGTTGGACTAAGTTTTTACTGTTTTATTTTATTACAGATGGAAAACAGACTTCGCTCTAGCTGCGATCAATTTTCATTGTTGCTAGAGTTTATGGAACGGTATAATTTAATATTTTACTATATTTCTTTTTTCATGTCTTTATTAAAAAACTTTTCGTATCACCGTTATTGTACGAACTTTGTGACAATGTTAACGCTGGAGTTATAAATAAACAAAACTATTTTAGTATCTATTATAAGGCTAATGTCTTAAGGTCAAAGTACAAAGAACCTGAAACGTTAATAAAATTAGACATAGTAGGTAAATATTAAAATCAACATAAATTAAGTATAATTTTTAACTGGGATTTTTTTTATTTTACAATACAAATAAAATATCATTATTTTCTATACATAACTCACGCTTACATAACCCTTTTATTATGTTTATACAAGTTTATACGAGCATAATATTCACTTATAATATTCAGCTGTATAATATTCAGCTGTTCGTTCTTGGGGAAATGTATATCTATGTTTAACAAACTTCCGCAAGGTGTCATTGATTTGCCTTTATATAAATTTAAAAACCATATCAAAAAGACACTCATGAGTAAAGGTTATTATAAAGTAAGTGACTATCTTAATGATCACACTGTTTGGGAATAGGACACTATTCATAGAGCCATGTTTGGTAACAACATTATTTATAATATTGTATTATTTTATATGTGTATGTAAACATACATACGACTGTAATCGTGTTAGGTGTGATTGTATCTTGTACTATATTGTATTTTTGTATTGTATTATTGTGATTGTTAACATTGAAAAGAGGAGATAAAAAATAGACCATCAGAGTTTCTTCCCTGTTCTTCTCGAGAAGGCTCTCCCAATTTCCGAACAGGTGTCGATTCAATATATTTTTTCTTTTTTTTTTTCCTTATTCGTACGTACGGACAAGGTTTTTGTTTTTTTTTTATTTATTTAAGCTTTTTTTTGTTTTGTTTGTTGACGTCAATAAGTGCCTGTAAAGGTCTATGTTGAATAAATATTATTTTGATTTTGATTTGACTTCACGTCACTTCTTGTGTTAGTGGCAATCGGTCGTTATGGACACCATTAATGCCAAACTTAAGTTTCCGATAAAATACTGCTAGGTTTACTGTTGCATAACACTGTCTTAACCCTCGTAGTATTGTTTGTTACATAACATTATAATACATCAACAATACTTAAGTACATTTTTACGCACATATTTACTGAAGAGTATGATCCTCATCTGAAAAGTTGTTCAGAACACTCGGCAGCATGTATTGCCACGTGTTTTCGATCTAGGTACTTCATACTTAGGCTGATCTATCACTGTGCGTACTCCAGATGTTTTTGCTAATATTTCTATTTTATTTTACTCATCAATACATAGTATAAAACAAAGTCGCTTTCGCTGTATGTCCGTATGTATGCTTAGATCTTTAAAACTACGCAACGGATTTTGACGCGGTTCTTTTTAATAGATAGAGTGATTCTTAAGGAAGGTTTGTATGTATAATAAATGCATAATATAGTAGAGAAACACTGATAAATTTAAAGGTTTCTAATGTGATGTCGTAAATAAGCACGTTTTTTTGCGCTTATATTGCAAACGCTGGCTGAACCCTACGAGATAGACCAAAATAATGTACTACAGTATTGTACAACTTACAAAAATCCACAAAAAAGTCCGCGATGGTATATGTCTATCTCTTAGGGATAACCCACCATAACCATTTTTTCACTGCACCCGTGCGAAGCCGGGGCGGGTCGCTAGTCAAGTATAATTTAGATATTATTTTTTTTAAAGACTTTTAATGAGTCAATTTTACAATATTTAACTGTTGTCACTTTCTTATATACTATTTCTTATTTGTCTCGGTAAAATAGTTTACTGTAGTTTGTATACATTATTAATATTTGTTTATTTGAATATACCTATTTATTAAAGAAAATTGCATTAAAATCCGTTGCGTAGTTTTAAAGATTTAAGCATACATAGCTACATACATACATACAGACACCGGGACGCGACTTTGTTTTATACTATACTAGCGACCCGCCCGGCTTCGCACGGGTGCAGTGAAAAAATGGTTATGGTGGGTTATCCCTAAGAGATAGACATATACCATCGCGGACTTTTTTGTGGATTTTTGTAAGTTGTACAATACTGTAGTACATTATTTTGGTCTATCTCGTAGGGTTCAGCCAGCGTTTGCAATATAAGCGCAAAAAAACGTGCTTATTTACGACATCACATTAGAAACCTTTAAATTTATCAGTGTTTCTCTACTATATTATGCATTTATTATACATACAAACCTTCCTTAAAAATCACTCTATCTATTAAAAAAACCGCGTCAAAATCCGTTGCGTAGTTTTAAAGATCTAAGCATACATACGGACATACAGCGAAAGCGACTTTGTTTTATACTATGTATTGATGTAATGATTTTTCTAAATTGGAATGACGAAAGTTGCTTGTACGTCATTATTTCGCGCTTAATTGGCAGAAACTTGCAGAAAACAAATATGTTTTCCATCAATTTTTTTTTTGTTAGTGTAATGAAATGGCAATTGGCACCCGTATAAACGTTTGCAGAAGTTTGCTTTCATGCTAACTTTTCCTTTAATTAATAAGGAAAAGTTTGTATGAATAAGGCGAAGTTCTTAAACGGTTTCTTCTTGTTACGTATTTCGAATAATTATATATTTTACTAGCGGACCCGACAGACTTCGTCCTGTCAAAAAGATTTGTACAGTGGCAGTTTTTTGTTCCTAATTATTTTATAGATAATGTCGCATAGCCAACCAAATCGCAAAAAAAGTCTAAATGACCTATTACATTATGTGGCTATTCAATTTTGGAACGTGACATTAAATCCTCCAACGATGTATTCTGTGCTCCAGCGCACGCACGCACACTGTTTTGATAGATATGATTGAATTTCAACTATATGTAGCGCTAATAAAGCGCAAATTGACTGTTTGATGTTAGGAACACACCTTCATTGCTTAGACAACAGTGAGTGCTTGCAATATGAACTTTATACAATAACAATAAAGCTCAATTCGACTGTACGTTTTAGTTAGAAAACGTTTGCATGGGAAAAAAAAGGGCTGTTTTTAGGGTATTTCCGATAATTATTCGAATTTTCCTCATTGTAAAAACCCTCCTTGAACTTCAACGAACATTAACAAAAAAGAATTGGCCAAATTGGTCCAGGCGTTGTTGAGTTATGAGCTTACCAACACATTTTGCCATTAATTTTTATATATAAGATTACAATACCGTTATTGCACTTTGAGGAAATGACAAGGCCGTGAGAATTGAAGAATAGCAATATTGTAATATAGATGACGCATACGCAGGGTTGCCACCTCTAACATAACAAGGATTGCATCTCGAAAATATAAAATTTAACTCCAAAGTTTGCCAAAGTGGTCTAAGTCGACCCCCTAGGGGTCTATGGTGACCTGCAAGAGGTCCACGTCAGCGAAAAAACAATTTCAAAAATCCCCATTTTCAAGTCCATGAATTGACAATGGGGATCTACGGTAATGGATCTCAACAAACTTTGATTGATTGTACCTACTTATTTATTTGCATTATCTATACTAATATTATCTATACTTCTATACTAATATTATAAAGAGGAAAGATTTGTTTGTTTGTTTGTAATGAATAGGCTCCGAAACTACTGGACCGATTTCAAAAATTCTTTCACCTTTGGAAAGCTACATTATCCCCGAGTAACATAAGGTACTTTTTATCCCGGAAAAATTGACAGATCCCACGGGATGCGCAATAAAGGCTTCGCTCAAAACTACTGCACAGATTTTCATGCGGTTTTCATCAATAGATAGAGTGATTCTTGAGCAAGGTTTTTCGGTATTTTTCGTCTCGAAAAAACGGATAGTCCACCACGGAAGCGCGATAAAACCTTCGCGTCATAAACCGACTTCCGCGCATATGTAGCCGTGGGCAAAAGCTATGACCCTTAACCCTCTATAGACCCAATCCCGCAATCCACGCAGGCGAAGCCGCGGGCAGATAGCTAGTCTTCTAATATAAAGACTTTTTATTTGCATTATTTATCTTCTAATGTATAAAAGTTATAGGATGTAGGCATTCAATATTAGGTAAGTAGGGGGTCTACCCAAAACTGAAAAACATGGCGAAGAGGCTACGACACAAAAAAGTTTGGAACCTCTGATCTAGATAATTTTTAGGATTCCGTTGGCGAATAGCAATAATCGGAACCCTTATGGATTCGTCATGTCTGTCCGTCCGTCCATCTGTCCGCCCGTATGTTACAGTCACTTTTTTCCGTAACTATAAGAGCTATAACTGTGGTGAACCGCATTGAGATTTTCATACAAAAATAGAACAAAAATAATACATTTTTGGGGTTTCCCATACTGACAACTGAAACTAATTTGTTTTCATCCAACCCATACGTTTGGGGTATCTATGGATAGCTCTTGAAAAATGATAATAATAGATTAGGTTTGTAATATAATCTTTTTCTAAACTTCCATTTTATTTCTAAAAGTTTTATTTATTTAGATGTATAGTGGTACAGAACCCTATGTGCGCGAGTCCGACTCGCACTTGCCCGTTTTTTTAATATTTGATACCCTCATGATAAAAAAGGCCAGCGTCACCTTGGCTTCCCTCGCCACTTCAAGCTCATGTGGCCCCTTTTATGGACTACATCGCTGTCATTGACCCCTAGGGGTCGATAGATAGGAATAGGATAGATAGGGGTCGACCATTTCGGGAATCACTGATCTAGATTATATAACAAAAAACAAGTTATACCGAAACAAAAGACACATGATGTCAAAATATAATTAAATGATTATCGTCACGGTCGCGGCGCATTCTGCTGGACAATTTGAGACCGGAAACCTGACAATTATTATTATGACGTGTTGTACACAATGTGAACGCGTGTGGCAAGCGACTTTTGCGACACTAAGAAGCAAAATTTGAATTTAATAATAGCAATAAAGTACACTTTTTCGTTTCGTTTAAATGGCCTCTATGCGTTGGATCTATGTAGCGTTGCCAGGCGTCCGGATAAAGCCGGACATAGGTAAGCTTTTTGATAGCGTGTCCGGCCAAAATAGACTGTGTCCGGCTTATCCGGCTTTTGTTAGGCTTTTTACATTTCGCAAACGAGAGTGGCCGAGCGCAGGCGATGAGAGTCGACCGACGGTCGCTCATATTCTTTTTTCCTCAGGAGAGGAGGCTGAGAATCCATCATGGATACCAACACAACAGGCAAGCAGGGATGCGTTGATTATGTTGGACTCCTGGTGCTGTCGAGGCGGCTCGACTACACAGACCTACCGACTAAACTCAGCCTAGCCTTTGGTCCTATTGACCCTACTGGCTTTATTGATGAGAGCCGCACCTCAGGAGAGGCACGGTTAGCACTGCCCCATGGGGACGGCATAAGCGCTAGAAGAAGGCACGGTTCACCAAAGTGGGACCGGCCTGTATTGACGGGAATCTACACGTGGCTAAGCAGAAGGCTGCCGGTTAGGGGGTAACAAGGGAGGCGACGGCTCAGACGCCGCCGCTTGCAGGTCTAGAAGTTCCT
This sequence comes from Scirpophaga incertulas, assembly GCA_036419045.1. Lineage (NCBI taxonomy): Eukaryota > Metazoa > Arthropoda > Insecta > Lepidoptera > Crambidae > Scirpophaga > Scirpophaga incertulas. The sequence continues at coordinate 43,219,886 of CM071626.1, read as the reverse complement.
GCGTGAGTTGGTTAGGGGGGTCGCTAAGGACATGCTGCGTATCCTCTGCCGATATGGATTGGGGTTGTTCGCTGAAGGCGGTATGGAAGGGTAACTCGATGACTCGCATCTTAGTGAGTTGATGTGCCCGTCCGCGGCTCTGAAGAACCGTTTGGAGCACTCCCTAAAATGTTGTTGGATTGTGGGGAGATCGAAGTCCCTGTGGAGATCAGCGTTACGGACATACCAAGGGGCGTTGGCCATTCTATGCAAAAGCTTGCTTTGAATTACCTCGGTCGCTCACACAGGCCGAAGTATTTTGTAAATAAACGAGAGTGGCCGAGCGCAGTTACATAATGTTGATAAATGTTGAAGTATCTAGAATTAAATTTTAACTGTTGCCTATTTGACTGATTAATAATAAAGTACTTAGCTAAGACTGATTTGCCATTCGTATTTATTTAATAATTTCTCTAGAATTTAACAATATTTATGTCGTACCGATTAATACTGAGACAAAGTCCTCAATAATGTAGGGTGTCCGGCCTTCCTACCCAAACTGGCTGGTCTATCCGGCTATTAGGTTTGGCAACCTGGCAACCCTAGATCTATATATATGCCCGCGCACGCCTTATAATGGACAGTGTCTATACACATATCGTGTCCCGTGTCTATAGACACGGAATAAAAGCGATAATAATAAATAAATATTTTTCACATTTACACTAATCAGCCTAGCCCAAAGTAAGCTCTGCAAGGCTTGTGTTATAGGAACTAGAGTAACGGATAGACTTACACATATGTTATACGTATATACCTTTCTTATATATATTAGTAACCATGACTAAGGTAGAAATGCTCGCATTCATCACTCCATCACTCCGTCCATCACTCCGGCTTCGTAACCAATTCCTTTACTGTATCCGCTATACGTCTGTGGAATAATCTTCCAATACATATCCGTCGCGCTGATAATAAAACCACGTTTAAGAGATTAGTGCGTGATCACTTTTCTGTCTCTGTCTAGCTGTAATAATATTAGTATATATTTTATTTATTTATTATATATTTTATGTATATATATTTATATGTATATATTCATTAATATTTATTCTATATCTTTTAGTATAATTAACATATATCTATTTTATAGGAATACTACATAATTATTTATGTCTTAATCTTTCTTCCATCGCCTCACTATAGTCTACAACATTTATTCCGGTTGACTGGTTGAGAATGCCTTATTGCGTTAAGTCCGCCGATTGTATTATTATTATGCAATGAAGATTAAATAAATAAATAAAATCACTGAAGCATCTGCCCCACCGGGACTTGAACCCAGGACCTCAGAGATTACACAAAAGTTGGCAACGCGGAAATCCACGCTAAAAAATAATTTTGTGTGAAGTTGTCAGATTTCTTTAGGTATTTGATTGTATATTTTAATAGACATCGTACAACAGTTTTTTATCGATTAAAACACCATTGCAATGCCGATTTCGTATTCGTGCCTTTGTCTCAGTCTTGAGTCACTTGTCAATATTGACTATGACTTTTTGACTATTAATATTCTTCAAAATTATGTTATTACTTGTTTCATGTCTATTGACGTGTCTGCAAAAAATTCGTAAATAAAGCTCTCTTGGTTATTCAATACACAACGAAAACCTTATGTATTGAAAAATCTAACTTCTTCCAAATTTCCATACCCAGCAGCAATTTCATATTGTAACCACAAATAAAATCGAACTCTGTTGTTTAACAACCTCCATAGTCGAGTGGATAATACACCGGTTTCAAGGTGTCGCCATCTCTGAGGTCCCGGGTTCGAATCCCGGTGGGGGCTGATGTTTGTGTGATGAATGCGAGCATTTGTACCTTAGTCTTGGTTGTTGATATATATTTCAATAAAAATTATTTATATATGTATAATATATGTATGTCTATCCGTTACCCTAGATCCCATAGCACAAGCCTTACAGAGCTTACCTTGGGGCTAGGCTAATTGGTGTAAGTGTAACAAATATTTATTATTTATTATTTTTATTATTTATAACCTTCATAATTTCTCTCCAAAGTATGACAAATAACTCATTTCAAGAATAAACTTCTTGAACACAACTCCGCAGCAATACAGGACTCAGGAGGCATAATGCCTGGGCTGCTCCTGGACAGATCCCACAGTGTTGCCAGCCTATTTTTTTTTCCAGTGACAATGTAACACGAGCCTTTCGCTTCAACCGCAGCTAAGCCACGCGACGGGTCATTTACAAACCTCAAACGACAAAGATATGGTACATAATATAGAAACAAAATTGAAATGTCCATACAAAACAGAAATTTCATAATTTGAATTTTAAATTTGAATCACGGTAGGCAGCGGCTTAGCTGTGTCCACCCTTGGAATTGCTTAAGTCCATGAGCTGCGGTTAAGGCCAGTAGTACACGGACGGTGAACTATAGTCATTCATTAGCTGCCGTACACACGACTGCTCGAGCAGTCGCGACCGCTTCAAGCCGTCAACTGCACGATGAAATTCCATCGTGCCGTCGACCGCTCGCGAGCGGTTGTGAGGCATACACCGACTGCTCGAGCCGTTGACTGCGCTAGAGCAGATCACTTCTAAGTTCTGTAAACAAATGATGGAATTGTCCATGTTGTTCTCTTAATTGCAAAATTGGATGAACCCAAAATTTTCTCTTTTGACGTCGCCGCCGTCGTCTCCGCCTGAGCAGAAGCAGCAAAAGCAGTGCTTCCTCGTCAGAATCCATGACTCTACTGTGGTAGAAAATCAACTGCTCGAGCAGTTGGGTAGCGTAGCTCGAGCAGTCAACAACCGACAGCTCGAGCTGTTGACGCCGACCGCTCGAGCGGTCCGTGTATTTCGCTCAGCCGCTAACTGCTCGAGCAGTCCGTGTACGGCCGCCCTAACGCTTAACATCAGGAGTGCCCTGGTGTGCCGCTTGCCCGTCTGACACGTACGGCAATAAAAATAAACACTGTCTCTAGTCCAATCGTCCAAGTTATGGTGTTATCTTGTTTAGCAATGAGGCCGCACGATATCTGGCTAGATAGCCATGAGCTCTTATCATGTTACAGCGTAAAGTTGACTAATACGAACAATTGTTATAACAAGGATTAGGTATGACTGAGTGACTTACTAGTGATGTGCCGGATCGTCATAAATGTAGATCCACGGATACAGATCTGAATACGGATATTTGGTGTCAAAATCCGCAGATACGGATCTAAACTTTCTTACACAATCGGTGTTGGAGCGCGCGATCTTGTGTGGAAACATGTTTCGACTTGCATCTTCTTTTGTTTTGATTTTCTTAATGTGACACTGGGCAGCATAGTTAACGCTTGTGTTTAATATTGGTACATGATTTTTAAAAAAATATCTACAAGTAAATTTAGTAGCTTAATATGGAATTACTTTGAGATAATAAATGATGAATGTGCAATGTGTAAGACTTGTGATGGAAAGTACTCTCGTAAGGGTAAAGGCTCAACTTCCTTAAAAAATCATTTACAAAGAATACATCCTCAAGAATATTAATTATTATTCTTCAAAGAAGACTGCTATATAGATCCATAAAAGATCCGCCAAAAAGTAACAGATACGGACACGGATACGGATATCCGGCACATCACTACTTATAACGAACACAAGAACCAACTTGTTACCACTTGGAGTCTTCACATGACAAACCAGTCTCTGGAATGTCTTGATATCGTCAAGACTTTGGTAACAAGCCGATACTTTCTTAACGATTTTTACCGTGGGAGATAAAAATAAGCCTAGTTTCACCCATTTTCATATGTGCACTTCGTCCAGAATCACACTGTATAGCTTATACATCAAAATAACATATATGTTACAATTTATAAATATATTATGTGAATTGTCTAAAATGTGATGACAAGCATCCTGCGCAGACGCATTCGCGGGCACTAGCTTACTTAAAAATATTGTTAACCATGACAATAGTTCACTATACTGAGCGCTATAGGAAATATTCTATAAAATTCTTGTTCACTTTTTATTGAAATTTCAGTGATATTCCATCCATACCGATTGAGTGCCTTCGTTCAGCGGAAACCTTCAGATGTGTATTGGAACTGCAGCGCAATCTTTTCAGTGCGGCCAACAACATGTACCCATCACTGCAAAGAAATCTGCTACGCGCCCCTCAACATACATGGCGGACGCACCTTTAAACTAAAACACATAAATTAGAATAGGTCATAACTAGAGATCGGATAATCGGATGCATATTTACCTAAAGTTAATTTTTGGCTCACAAATTATGGAAGCGGCTTTTTAAAATACATTTTGTTAAATAAAAATCCCGGGAAAATACGGGACTGCAAATTTAACGTAGTGATATTGTTTGAAAATTACTAAATTAGCACGTGGTATTTATTTTCAAAAGACCGAGACTCCGGGTTCATTTATACAACTATGCATACGTATTTACATGAAGTTTAGTTTCAGGTCCCCGTGCGATTTATCAATTCCGGGATTTTTATTTATGGAAATAAAATAAAAAGACAGTTCCATACTTTGTCAAAAACTAAATTAGGTAAATAAATAAGCATCCGGCTATCCAATTCCGCAATCCCGGGATTTTTATTTAACAAAACAATAAAAAGCCGTTTCCATACTATGTCTTAAACTAACTTTAGGTAAATATGCATCCGATTATCCGATCTCTAGTCATAAAATAACATGATTATTTAAATGATGCCGATGGTTGGTGTTGTTTTGAAGATATTACATTCACAATTGTAAATATTTCTTTTCTAGTATAAATTGTAAACACATATGTGTATGTATGTATGATACATACACATACATATACATTGTATGATAACGATATAATTTATAGTAAATGTTGTTATTACTTTTGATAAAGCTGATAAATTTCTTGCGCCCATTCTTCTTATCAGCTAAAAAATACGTCCTGAATGGGTGGTAGGGGAAAAAATTTGACGATTCAAAAGAGCTTTCTATAAAGTCATATTGAATAAGGTTAATTTTGATTTTGAATACAAAAATAATACTACACGATAGTTTGACACTTCTATGAAAAATAATTTTTAAAAAGGAAAAATTATCAAAATTCATTGCTAATTGGCTAAATGTCATAAGCTTACAAACTTAAAAAAGTTTGAATTAAGAACTTCATTGACAATTCGGAACTCTAGTAATAAGAGAGGCGCATTATACACTTCTCATCAAAAAAATCGAAACACTTCCGTTTTCATTGTTTCTGTCCGAATTTAACACAAAAAAGAATTCATACGATGAAAAAAAAAACATAAATGTATAGCTGGCAGTTTGGCCATTACAGTAATAAGCGAAAATTCTAAATTCAAAATTAGAATTTCATTTGTTTATCTTATAAACGAAATGAATCACTGTTTTGAGACAAATGTGTGTTTAGGGTTGGAGTACATTTAGCGTTTAAAAACTAAAAATTGGCGCCTATCCTTAAACTTTTTGTTTTTTATTTCAATACTGTGACTTTGGGACGTCTGAAAAAAGGTTATTTTTCTAAAACGTAGGGATACTTCGCCCACAGAAGCCGCCCAAGTTGTGGCATTGCTGGATTCTGGCCTTAGTCAGCGTGTTGTGGCTGCAAGACTGCATCTAAGCCTGTCATCTGTTCATAGAGTCTATAAACGTTATCGGGAGACTGGTTTGTTCACGCGCCGTTCAGGATCTGGCAGGAATCGGGTCACTTCTGAGCGAGATGATCGATTTATTGTAACAACTTCTTTAAGAAATCGACGCCTTAACGCTTTTCAACTGCAGCAGCGGCTTCGTGTTGTACGAAGGGTGGCTGTAAGTGACTCTACAATTAGAAGAAGGTTGAAGGATCGTGGACTGGTACCGCATAAGCCAGCAAATGGGCCGAAATTAACTGCAGACCATCGAAGAGCGCGCCTTAACTTTGCACGTGAGCACCTAAATTGGTCATACCTACAGTGGAGCAAAGTTCTCTTTTCTGATGAGTGTAAAATTATGCTGTATGGTAACGACGGAAGGAACAAGGTCTACAGAAGAGACGGAGAACGCTATGCAGAATGCTGCATTGAAGAAAAGGTCAGCTATGGTGGCGGTTCGTGGACGGTTTGGGGAGGAATCAGCGCCGACGGTAAGACAGAGCTTGCTTTTGTGTCTGGGCCACGTCTGCCTGCACTAAACTGTCATCGGTACGTCGAAGAGTGTCTCGAGCCTCATGTGATCCCCTATGCACATTTTATTGGCAACGGCTTCATATTCATGCACGACAATGCTAGGGCTCACACCGCGGGCGTCGTACGAGATTATCTTAACGAAGTCGATATCTCTATTATGGAATGGCCAGCAAGAAGCCCGGACATGAATCCCATTGAACATCTGTGGGATGAATTAAAGAGACGAATTCGAGCAAGAGATCCTGCCCCAGAAACACTTAGCCAGCTGCAAGATGCAATCCAAGAGGAATGGGACAATATACCACAGCATGTGATCGTGACTCTCATCCGATCGATGAAGAACCGTATGGAAGCAGTAATTAGAGCTCGGGGAGGGAATACAAGTTATTAAATAAACGTTTTTTAGCTTTTTTTTTCATTTACGTGTGTTGTTTTATCCATTTCCTTTATACTCCATACGGAATAAAAATGACTCATTTAACAAAATACGAAACCTATGAAAAATTCATTTAAATTTAGAACATTAACATTAAGATTTGATAAGCTCATATTACTCACTATTAAACGACATTTAACATTTATTCCTAAATGTACACATTTTTCTGATAATCCTGACAAAACGTAAACTTGCAAGGTGTTTCGATTTTTTTGATGAGAAGTGTATTATCTGTGACAGGGTCAAGGTTTGTATTTTTGTAACTATGGGAAGAATTCTGGAAGATAGACCAAAGCGTTAACAACATAGGAAGATGGTACGGTAAAATACAACAGAGTTTACCAAGACACCCATGGTTTGTACCTTTTAAGAAGAAAAACAGAGAATTTTATAGCTCCATCAACAGATTGAGATTGGGATACTGTAGACTACCATCAACGTTGTATAAAATCAATTTGGCTGAAACTAACCTCTGTCAAAACTGTGAATTGAATGAAGTTGCCGATCTTGAACATATCGTACTGAAGTGTCCGAGCTACGCTATGCAGCGTTTAGTTTTAGTTGCTAAATTGCAATCAACACTTATAGAAGTACCACGCCAATTTTTCTAATTGCACAAAACTCCAGAAACTTTTATATATGTTTATGAATATATAATGAATACAATTGGAAATATATCAAATTAGAAAATTGAGATGAAGACTCGGCTGAAGGCCTTTGCAGCCATGGCCGGTAATATAAATTAAAAAAATGTGTTTTTGTAACGAGTAAACTCAAAAAATATCGATTGACGAAATTATGTCAATTTATTATTATTCATATAATTTTTACTATTACACTGGAAAAATATTATTCTCCATGGGAATGATGAAAATACTTCACAACTTCAATACAATTGTATCACATGTTCGGCTTATCATTAAAGAAGATTGGCAGGAAACTATACATTGTTGGTACCATAGTTAGACTAAGTGTACGGCGATAAAAATACCATATATTTCTTCGTTTTTAATAATATAACAAAAAAGGTAATCGCACCATATGTCTGCAACTGCTAAATAAAAAGATAAACTCATTTAAAGAATAGAGCATAGAGGTAACGAAACGTTATAAATCACTTATGTTTTGACTTTTGCGACGCTTTGTCGATAACTATGTGTTATCAAAACGTTGTAAATGTCAAAATATGTGATTGATTTAATATTGACTTAATCTATGCTCGACACGACCATAAATGATATTGCATGTGACCACAGACAAAGTAGTAGAAGCTACGTACGTTAACATAATATACTAATCTGTGACGTTAACTTGACTTTGCCAGTTGACATAATGGTGACAGATTTTTCATTTATATCTAAAAATACAAGACTCAGCTAGGAATAGTAATATTACCTACATTCATAAATTCTAGTGATATTATCGGTATTCTAACTGTCATTAATCAATTATCAGAATATGTATTAATCTATAATCGATATATCTGTAACGAATGAAAGTTATTTTTCTTATGCATATTGCGTTTTAATATTGCTTGGCACATAAATACGTTTTGTTATCAATATTCCCTGAAATTGTAACTTCAATTTTTCTTTATTTACAAAAGTTATAGATTTTTCTCAGTTAAAGAAAAATAGGTAACCAGTTACCGTTTACAAAATATTAAAAAATCAGAATCGTACATTTAACAATGTGATGGGTACCAGGCTTGCCAATCTTCTTTGCAGCGCAAATCGCTAACGTACACTTCGCTTTCCATTTATCGTCAATTCTACAAACCAATACGTAAATTACGTCAATAAATAAAAGTTAATAAATAAATAAAAACAAATCGATTTTAGTAAATGCACCGAACTCTTTATTACCACGGCCAAATCGATTTTAATCCGGCTAAATTCGTTTACGAATCCAAGGCTTATATTAAAAATTCAGTACCATTTTGTTGCCGCATTCACGTGTGTGAGCTCAAATGAAGTTTAGAATGACATAAATTAGATTAAGCTTACGGGATTGCGAACCCTATGCTGTGGTATGCAAAGTATGTTTCCAAAATCGATCGCATTAGTCGATAGGACAAACATCTGCAGTGAAAGCCAATATTGCGATTCCTCAACATCGCATGATCGATTGATATGGAGTATCTTGTTTCCAAGTCCAGCCGTGTCTTTGCTAAAGTATCACATTTGCTTGGAATTAACAGTAAGAGTAAAAAAAATAAAAAAAAAAGAACGTATTGCTATTTAATATTTGGTTGCAGGCCCTGTTCTTACGCAGAGCTCTACATTCGTTATAGTTCTGGGAAATGTGCTAGCAGCATTAAGTTTCCTTCTTTTTTTTAATTAAATAACAGCAGTAGTGCTATTAGGACTCAATAAGTTTCAGATCTCTCTTCGGTACCAAATTTTTGTTAAATCTCGCGAGGGACGTGCGGTAGACATTAATACAGTAACAGTTTAATTTATTTTTTTAATAAAAGACGTCTATCGAAAGACAAGTCTCCGTACATTTCTCTTTTAAAAAGCAATACTTTTGTATGTATTAGAATATATTTTTATAAACATACCTTTATAAAGAAATCCATAAATCCATTAATTATCGTACCGTAAGCGACGTAATTTGCAACCGTTAGTTTCTAGGCGCAATTTTCTGGATAGAGTATTTTTGTATATAACTATTTAAAATAATATTGACTCGGCCTAACTTTTACGATGAATCAATATTTGAGTCCCAGGCTTCCTCACGTTTAAAAAACATTTTTGTCATACTAATTATGCTAAAAATACCCTTTTCCGGCGTTCTTGTAATTTTTATAATAAGCTTCATAAAGATATATATATATATATATATATATATTCCCCAGGGGTATTTGGAAATAAACTAGCAAGCAACTGTTTTACAAACTATAATTCAGTTAATTAGTTTTTATTTTTCTTTATATGGATTTTATTATTAATGTGTAAATGTAAATAATGTTTCAGATATAACAATATGATAATAATCAGATAATGGTTATTTACCATATTACTAATGGTATTTTAGGTCTGTTTGGATATATTTGTCAACAAAAATTGCGTTTATAAGTTAAATAAATAAAAATAATAATAACTTGCGATGCGATTTTGGCGGGACGTCCTGATTTTTTCATTCTAAAGACGAATTTGACGATAGAGTAAATCTGATTTTAAATATTACTTTTTTTATTAATATACATTTTCTATGGCTACTTTTGCTATCTATTGTCACTTAAACGTAATTTTAAGTCAAATAAAAAGATAAACATTTGAAAACCTTTGATTATATACGTTTTTTTACTATGTCCCGCTTCTGATGGAAGGATCCCGCTATTTTCACTCAAAAAGTACCAAAGTTCCGACTTGGCAAAAAAAACTGGCAACGTTGCTTTAGAATGAGATTAATTAATCAAAATTTGCCTTTATTTCAACATATGATCTGGAAAAATCTAATATATTGTGTATATTTAATTACCTGACATAGAAATGTATATAAAACTTATATATTTTGCGTACATAAACGTTTGATATTCACTAATTAATTCGGAAAGGCGCGTGAATGTGAACAGAAATCCTGCCGTGAACTGTATAACATCGGTCAATGACCTTCAGCGTTTCCTCAATATTGATATTATTCTAAAATTCGCTGCTAAAATTCGCAATTCTACTGGATTGATTTTAATTTGAAGGGTTTTCTATGTTGTTGAAAAAATATTGTAATAATTAAAGAAAGTAGGATTAATATTACAAATTTTAAAAGACTTCTTCTTTCTTCTTTCACTTGTCGTGTTCCCATTTTTATTTGGGGTAGAATTCAGATAACATATTTTTATTTGTTTCAACATGAGAACATATATATAAGTAAATATATATGTATACTCTATGTATATATACTGTGAGTCACAAAAGTCTTCGTACACCCAGTTAAATAAGCTCAATTGGAATAAATATCAATGTTTTTCAAATTATAATGATACTAGCTGACCCGTGCCCACTTCGTTGGGCATAGGTAATATTAATAATCTATATTTTTAGTACAGAGTGTTATGTTTTAATTTCTAATTGCAATATAAATAAAAACTATTTTTGTAACTTAAATATAAAAGTTAGACACATGCTGTCGTTGACTTTTTTGTAGGCATTTTCAAGCTCCACATCTTTTCTCTACTCACTGTTTGAGTGATCTCTTTAAGCACTTGATAAGAAATCATTAAACATTTGTTCTGGCATTTTTGTAATTTCGACCGGCTAGGGGGCGAAATTAGGGTTGAAAGTTAGTATGCAAGTTCGTCAAATATCACATCATAACAAACAAAAAACCATGAATCTTGGTACCTTAGACCAGGAACCAGGATCGACAAAAACTAATTTCACGCGGGCGAAACCGCGGGCGAAAGCTAGTAAATAAATAAATACTGAGATCACTCAAACAGTTACAGTAAATACGAATCTAACGGCACTTCTTAAGCTAAAATCCATTAAGTCGTTCAGGTTCAGGAACGAGTCAAATATTTGAATTTTGTGCCTAAAATCAGCCATTTTGTTTTTTCTACATTATCATATACCGATTGTCACTCTCACAGTATATAAGAATATTACGATTCTTTTCAAGATAAAATAAAAAATTGAATTCTGCGCCAAAAATGCGCCATGTTCCGCTTTAAGCAATTATACATACAAAGAACTGGCAGTTAGATAACAAAAAAAGCGAAAGTTAGAATGAATATCAATAATTAATATAAATAAAGTATATAGAATAGTCTCACATTGTATTTTTATTTTAGTTTCATTATTATCCAACAAATATTACATGAAAGATATTGATTTTCACAATCACGGTATACAGTGAGCATAATTAATGGTAAAACTGCATTAGCCCCAAGGCTAAGAGTAACTGCGGCAGACATGAAATTCTGTCGAACATCGCGCTCTGTTTAACAATGTTAGTACGTTATTAAATTTATTACGCGGACGAAGTTATTAGCAGGATTCTGCATGCCATAGGCACTTTGACATGCGAGCATAACTAAATTAATTGCACCTGGCGACAGACTCGGAGCTCGTGTCAGAGCTTTAACACATTCCATGTTTCGCAATTTTAATTTATTTATAACATACATACATATTGACATGCAGATAATATCATATAGAAATTGTATACATAAACGGTAATAATTTGGTGATTTGGTGTGTGGTCGTATTGTGTGTGTGTGTGTGTGTGTCTATAAAGCACGGCAACTGAGTGACGATGATCCCAGTCAATCCGCGTAACACAGAACATCGTCGACCCAGACACGTCCTTTCTGACCCTCCCGACTCATTGACGCTGGCTCTTCTAGCCTTGCGAGAGGCGGCATCTGCGCCGCCATCCCTTAGTTAGTCCATACTTCGCAGCTTGCTGCACATGTACGAGTAGGGCCCCATCATTTCAAGGCCGGACCCACTTTGGCGTACCGAGCCTTCTTTCGCGCATATGTCCTCTTCGGAGGGCAGCGCTGACGTGCCCTCTCCTGAGGGTGCGCCAACCATTCCATTCAAGCCGTAGGGCCATTAGGGCCAAGGCTAGGCTGAGTTTAGTCGGTAAGTCTGTGTGGTCGAGCCGCCTCGACAGCATCCAGGAGTCCGACATAATCAACGCATCCCTGCTTGCCTGTTGCGTTGGTATCCATGAGGATTCTCAGCCCCCTCTTCTGAGAAAAAAAAATGATAACGATGACTCGCTGTTGGCGGTGTTGACGGGTACCGTCAACACCGCCAACAGCGAGCCTATCTCAAGGCAACACTAGTCACTACCGGCAGAGGATACGCAGACCGCGACATGTCCTTAGCGACCCCCCTAACCAACTCACGCAGGAACTTCTAGACCTGCAAGCGGCGGCGTCTGAGCCGTCGCTTCCCTTGTCACCCCCTAACCGGCAGCCTTCTGCTTAGGGGGCGTTCAAGTATTACGTAACGCAATTTGGGGGGGGGGGGGGTCTCGGTAAAATGTTACGATGCGTTATAGGGACAGGAGCGGGTCTTTCTTACAACACCGTATGTAACATTGTTTCTTTTTTATAACAAATTGGCAACCCTTTTCGTTTACGTTTTACGGGAACTCCGTCGAATCCGTCAAACATCTTCAACAATTGCGTTACGTAATACTTGAACGCTCCCTTAGCCACGAGTAGGTTCCCGTCAATACAGGCCGCTCCCACTTTGGAGAACCGTGCCTTCTTCTAGCGCTTATGCCCTCCCCATGGGGCAGCGCTAACCGTGTCTCTCCTGAGGTGCAGCTTTCTCGTCAATAAAGCCAGTAGGGTCATTAGGACCAAAGGCTTAGGCTGAGTTTAGTCGGTAGGTCTGTGTAGTCGAGCCGTCTCGACAGTACCAGGAGTCCGACATAATCATCCGCATCCCTGCTTGCCTGTTGCGTTGGTATCCATGATGGATTCTCAGCCTCCTCTCCTGAGGAAAAAAAAAGACGATGACGTCCGCAAGGGCTATAGCTGAAAATCAACGATTTTTGCTCTTGTGCAAATATTGGAGCTTAGCTATGCATCCATTTGTGCAGCTTCAGCACACATGAACCTCAATTATTCAGTATGGAGGACAGGTCAAGTTTACAGGTAATTTTGTTACAACACTCATTCATTCATTCATACATATTACATTAAGTACACATTGCACAGATTGCTATGTAACAAAGAAATTTCAGCCGTCACCCACAGATGAAACGGGCACGGCTTACTGTGCTATTTAAACTTAAGCAAAACATATGCTTGACTTTGTGTGTGGAATTTGTGCGAAAGAAGCATGTAGTAATGGTGACAACTTCAAACAGGTCGCACCTTTAGAATTGAAGTGACCTAATCCAAAATTCTTGTTTTTTGGTAAACGGTAAAAATGTGATTGTACAGTTGGTATTTTTTTCGTTTTTCTATTATAATGCTTTAATTGTACGTTAATTGTCATATTTTTTATTGTTAATGGTAGTATATGAATTGTTTTCATGATTGTATACTAAACTAGTCTGTATAACTAATTAGAACAAGAATTTTGGATTTGGTCACTTCAATTCTAAAGGCGCGAGCTGTGCTAAGCATTCTTCTAAATTTTCGATTAAGGTCCTTTGTCCTCTAGCTGGGTCAGAGGGCGTCCACAGTGAGTCTCCATCCCGCACGGTCGTGTACTTCGTGTCTGATTTTGCTCCAGGTTTTTCCAATGACTCCGGCAATGACAGTTCACCGCGTTAAAGCTGGTCGATATATTTGTGAAAATTTAATTTTTGTATATAGAAATTATAACAAATTCTATAAAAATAGAGCTTTGTGTAATGTTAAAACAAGACATAATAATAACTTACTGTCCCAATGTTCTGGCTCCACAAAACTAGCACCTCGTTCTTTATTTGTCATTTATTTTTTGTAATGAGAACCACCAGGAATTGTACATTATACATCTGTATAATAAGAATACTTAACCTATAGAGTATTACATTTTTTTAAGGCAGTTACAGCATGTATTAACATCATCTTGGTCGACATGTACGCGGCGATGTATGCGTCGCGGCGTGTCGACCGGGGGAGCGATGGAGGGAGCGCCCTGGAACCCGCGCACGAAGTAACTAAGCGGGAGTGGCACCGACGGATTGTGGCGGCCTGGCGTGCGCAGCTGGAACTACGGATATGCGCGCGCCAGCGGCCGTCGGTGCCGTACTCCCGCACCTCGAAGCTTGGCTCCGCGGGAAGGACGAGGTCACCTACCGATTGACTCAGATACTCACCGGGCACGGCTGCTTCGGTGAGTATCTGTGTCTAAAAGGACGGGAGGGATCGACACGATGCCACCACTGCGCATCCGACCTCGACTCGGCTCAGCACATCACGCTGGCGGAGTGCCCCGCGTGAGCCTCCGAGTACCGAGTCTTGGTCGCAGAGATCGAGCGAGGTCTGTTTCCGCCGGCATTGATTGTGGCAATACCGGCGGCAACAGACCTCGGCGGCAACAGTGGCTGTGGCCTCCTTCTGTGAAGCAGTGATGCTCCAGAAGGAGGCGGGGCGCCGGGCTCGGTTGCACAGCTGCGGCGCCGCGCGGGTCGCCGTATCCGCGGGCGCGACTTCCTCGCGCCCGCTGGCAACCCGGGAGGGCCCACGCCCCTCCCGTGGCCGGGGGACGTTGTTGGTGGAGAAGATCGGGGAGGTATTGTAGCCTCCCCCGATGAGGGCTCCCCTGTATGGGCAGGGGAGCGGAGGCTGGGGTTTCCCGGGGGCTCCCTACATGCCTAATGCCATCCTTGAGGTTTTTAGTGGATAGGCTTCCCCCTTCTGCGGAGGAGAGCCCCACATAACCGCCAGCTCACCACAGCCGGGGTATCCAATTTAATGCATTTTCCTCAGGGGAACAATAAAAAAAGTAGGGGGTCTACCCAAAATCGGAAAAACATGGCAAAAGGTCTACGACACAAAAAAGTTTGGGAACGTCTAAGATACCCGGACAGAATACACAGTGAACATAGAATACACAATTACAAAAATAAAAATAAATAACACAGATGATTAACAATATATTTTTGTATGATGGAATGCGAAAAACAAAAGGTAAAAATAAAAATCCGTCTTCTAAATTATTGGAGAGAAAGAGAAGCTAAAAACTTATATCCATTTTTAATTATCTTCTACAAGTGTCAATGAATTGCCTTTGCATAAATTTTAAAAAATACATCGAAAGGCTCTCATGAGTCAAGGATATACATAAGTTATCACTTTATATGGAACTAGGGACAGTGTTTATGGGGCCATCCATAAATTACGTCACACGGTTAGGGGGAGGGAGGGGATTGACGAAGTGTGACATTGTGTGACAAGGGGTGGGAGGGATCTTAAATTTCGTGACGTCACATTTCAAAATCTATTATAAACTAACTGTTAAAACACAAACTTTAAATTACTATTAGTATGAAAAGTGCTGTAAATATTAACTTTTATTGTAAAGTCTGTATACTCTCATAAATAAAGAAATAGTGTCTTCTTCTATTTATTAATAGGGGTACTCCCGAAATGTACTATTTTTCTAATTGATTATAGTAGGTGATTTTGAAAAATATAATACGAAAAACATGAAATGACTATATACTTATTTAATATAAGTAATCGTTTTTTGTTTTGTTGATTGATTTAATGTTAATTTTATTAAAATAAAAATATATCTGACTTCGAAACCGCTTTTATCATTCAATAATTTTAAATGTAAATTTTTCAAATATGTGACGTCACACTAGGGGAGGGGAGTCTCACAAATGTGACTAGCTGTGACAAGGACGGGGGGAGGGGCAAAAAATCACGAAATTCGTGTGACGTAATTTATGGATGACCCCTATTGGGCCATGTTTGGTGATAATGTAACTTATTTACAATACAGTATTTCTTTGACGTGTAATATGTACATACGACTGTAATTGTACAATGTACGCTTGTCCTAATTTATGCATTTACATATTAATGTAAATGAAGATTTAAAACTGGACAGTACTTGGACATTGTACAATTACTTTAATTTTCTAAAACGAAAGTAGCCTAAGATGCTCCTTATTACATCAGCTGCTTGCCAATAAAACCGGCCAAGTGCGAGTCGGAGTCGCGCAAGTAGGGTTCTGTACCATTATACATGTAAATAAATGTTTTTCTTTATTCTTTATTATATTTAAAAAAATAGACCTTTTCTCGAGAAAACTGAAAATTTCCGAACAGGAGTTTTTCGTGTGGTGAGATTATATTAAGCTTACATCGATTTTGACTTCAATAAGTGTGTAAATGTTGAATAAACATTCTTTTTATTTTGATTATAAAACTAGTTGAAATGAATATTAGATAAAAACCTTATCTTTTTAGAATAAGTCAGAAGTATATATAATCTATTTTATCGGGTACATACGAATAAACGAGACATCGGAAACATGTCACGAATAAATCCCAATGAATGCTAATTGGTTAATTGTGGGCGTTTGTACGCCTCTATATGCCTTTGCCAAACTTCGTGGAAATAGGTACGATGTTTATTTATAGACAGAAGAATGCGAGCCTAATATAAGATGCCAAGGAAATTATTAAGCTCTGTTATAGAATTGAGGAATATTCGAGCACCCTTCAACTCAAAATAACTTTGATAATGTCAGGGGTTAAAATATGAAATTGCTGCTTTGTATGGAGATTTCAAAGATTTTGGCCTATTCGTTATTTATTTGATAACCAAAAGAGCAAACCTTACAACATTTTTACACACTGATTATTTTGATTTGGATTATGATAAAACAACTGAACATTATTTATTAATTATGTCGACCAAACGCAAACGTGTACTGTTTCTCTATTATCTTTGAGGAGACAGCGAAAGTGTATATTTATATTCGTAACCAAAGAACAATTCAGCATTCATAATGTTTGTCCAACAAACGTAGGTTAGTCAATAACATAAATGTTGCATAAGATAAACATGGCAATCGTACGTTGCTATGAACAATCGGCCATTAATACGCGAGGACGGTAGCCAGATGCCATTGTCTGATCTTAGATGTCTCATCTTAGATATTTAAATCGAATTACTGATCAATTGTCTCACACGAAATTTTGTTTGTTAGCGTTTGACGCGTACCTACTCGATAGAATCGAAATGGTTTTATAATAGTTTGTTTGTAAGAAGTTTAGAATGTTGTCTATGGTTTGGCTGTCAAATTTAATTTCAAATTGAGAAAGTTTTTTCGAGATTTTTATTCTGTCAATATAAAAACAATTTAGCTTGAGAAGTTTTGACTTGCCAATTCCATTTAAATGTTTTTACAAGCTTTTATTTACTTTAACCTGTCCCGTTGTCTGTTGTTCTGTAATCAAATTTTGCAACTTAATTTTGATCTAATTCCCGGTTTCCGATTGAGCTGAAATTTGGTATACTCGTTTAGTTCGGATGACAATGCATGATTAATTGTGTGACGTCATTCTAAATCCAACATGGCGGCGTATCCAATATGGCGGACCAATTATTTTTAATGTACTCCTACAATATGGGTATCAAATAAAAGGGCTTGCCAAGAATAACTAGAAAAATAATGTGACGTCATTCTAAATCCAACATGGCGGCGTATCCAATATGGCGGACCAATTATTTTTAATGCACTCCTACAATATGGGTATCAAATAAAAGGGCTTGCAAGAATAACTAGAAAAAAAATAATGTTACGTCACTCTTAATCCAATACGGCGGAACACCAAAAATGGCGGATAATTTTCTTTTATTCGTTCCTACAATATGGGTATCAAATGAAAGGGCTTGTTCTCAGCAAGCCTGTAGAGGTACTAAAAAGTAAGAAATAAAATGAACTAAAAAGTTAAAAATAAATTATTAACACTAAAACTTTTCACCATACATAATTTATTAATAGATGTTTATCATAATATTAAAATACACTTATGGCCGTTTTCACCAACTTTGTCTTAGCTTAGGCGACTCCTAAGAGACATGCTGTCTCACTCTTTTTGTTAATACAAACAGTGACAGCATGTCACTTAGGAGTCGCCTAAGCTAAGACAAGGTTGGTGAAAACGGCCATTATAAGATCAATTGCAGTTCATTTAAGTGCATGGGGGGCACAAGTGTCTACACCAGAGGTTCCCAAACTTTGTTGTTGTTTTTCGGTTTTGGGTAGACCCCCTACTTACCTGATATTGAAATTATTTATTAACATTATATTTTTTTTTCTTCATAGGTACTTTTATAAATAATTTTAGGCATTTATATTAGAAAACTGTATATAGTAACTAAATAGGCACTAATAGTGTAGTTGTTATAATGTGAATACTAGAAACAAAAATAAACTGGCCGTTCCAATGTTCAGACTCCATAAAACTAGCTGTTCGTTCTTGGGGAAATGTATATCTATGTTTAACAAACTTCCGCAAAGTGTCATTGATTTGCCTTTATATAAATTTAAAATCCATATCAAAAAGACACTCATGAGTAAAGGTTATTATAAGAGACACTATTCATAGAGCCATGTTTGGTAACGACAGTATTTATATTGTATTATTTTTATATGTGTATGTAAACATACATACGACTGTAATCGTATTAGGTATGATTGTATCTTATACTATATTGTATTTTATATTATATTATTATAATTATTATCATTGTAAAGAGGAGATAAAAAATAGACCTTCAGAGTTTCTTGCCTGTTCTTCTCGAGAAGGCTCTCCCAATTTCCGAACAGGTATCGAGTCAATTTTTTTATTTTTTTCTTTTTTCCTTATTCGTACGTACGGACAAGGTTTTTTTTTTAAGCTTTGTTTTTTTTTTTGTTTTGTCTGTTGACGTCAATAAGTGCCTGTAAAGGTCTATGTTGAATAAAGATTATTTTGATTTTGATTTTTTGTTGAGATTCATTATCGTGGACCCCTGGCAGGTTGTCATAGACCCCTAGGGGAATCACGGATCTACACTAACTGTGATAGGGTGGTTGGGATTTAATTAACCACGCTGGCTCAGTGCTTTGGTTGACTTCATACATCCATCTTTGATTTTCTTCCCAGGTGTACGTATGCAGGATACCTCACGAAGAACGTCAGTTAAATGTACATATGAAATTCGTAAAAGAATAAACACATTGGTCAATGTCAATATCTTGGGCCTGAAAGAAAGACTGGAAAGACCACAGCGCCAACAACACTTTTTTTATTACTTTTGAAAATTTCCATATACTTCTGTATTACTTTTAATTATCATTTGTGGTAACTACAACATAAATTACCTCATTATTTTCCATCTAACAATTATTAATTATTTTTATGTACGGTCGGCCAAGAAAGTGGTCTACCACCCTAAGGTTGAAAATCATTCGCGCGCTATAAAGTAACAGAGTTGATTTTCCCGTGCAAAAATATTCTGACAAAATTGACAGATTAATAGCTGACAGATTATTTTAAGTTTAAATGTCATCACACTCTGCATAATCTTAAAAAGGTAATAAGTACAGGAGTTCAACCTTATCGCTATTTTACTCACATATGAAATTTTGTCAAAACTGGTAGACCACTTTCTTGGCCGACCGTACATATATGTATATATTTGGTTCACAACTTGAAACTTACACAGATTATTACTAAAGTTCGATTTTTAATTCGAGTCAGTAAAATGACATTTCCATTTGTCATGTGTCACAAATCATATTATTTAATATGGTATGTATTACATATGTACAAAAAAAAAACGCTTGATACCTAATAAAATAAAGCATGACTAAATGTCTAAATCTATTGATTGCCGAACATCACTATTGTAGTGGGTTGTAGTGGGTCACCCTTTTTTGTATCAGTGACAGTTGCACTTGTCATTTCACTGACTCCAATTAAAAATCGTAGTTTAATTATGACTACAAAACAAATAAAGACACGCGCGGTGTAGTTTCTGATATCAATCAATACATAGTATAAAACAAAGTCGCTTTCGCTGTATGTCCGTATGTATGCTTAGATCTTTAAAACTACGCAACGGATTTTGACGCGGTTTTTTTTAATAGATAGAGTGATTCTTAAGGAAGGTTTGTATGTATAATAAATGCATAATATAGTAGAGAAACACTGATAAATTTAAAGGTTTCTAATGTGATGTCGTAAATAAGCACGTTTTTTTGCGCTTATATTGCAAACGCTGGCTGAACCCTACGAGATAGACCAAAATAATGTACTACAGTATTGTACAACTTACAAAAATCCACAAAAAAGTCCGCGATGGTATATGTCTATCTCTTAGGGATAACCCACCATAACCATTTTTTCACTGCACCCGTGCGAAGCCGGGGCGGGTCGCTATAGTTATCTATAAAAAAGTATTATTACTAAATACCGGAAGTTACTAAAAATCGGAAAAATCGAGTCCCCCAAATAATCCGATTCGTAAACCAGTGCCGACTAGAGAACGGATCGCAGACCCAGTCTATTGCAATCGATATTAATTTAAACTCGATACTTCCACACGTTTCAACACAAGGAAATAATCTTATAGTTCCATTTTATTTAGTACGAAGTATGGAACCCTGAAAAGAAAGATGGACCGGTCTGAGTGGTTGGCGCTGTGAAGCCAAACACTTATTACGAGTAATGATGGGAGAAACGTATTTTTGTTGAGATTGGATCATTTGTATCCGGATCAGTACATACAAAGATTCGAATCAGTAAAGTGCTTCAATTGCATCATTCTTAGCTGTTACGAATAGTTTTTATCATTCTTAACTATTTATTAACTCAATGTTTTTTATAAGATTAGCTCTAAGTTTTTATACTTTATTATATCTGCTCTATGTTTTCTCTCTTCTTTTTTTATGTCATATATATTTTTCGTGTCAAATATAATTGGTGAAAGTCAGCTTGTTCTTTTGCTCTCCAATTTGCTATCGATCCTCAATATTTTCTGGTTAGAAATCGGTGATGTAGTTCTGGTGGTAGATCCTGATCTTCCCAGAGGAGTATGGCCATTAGGCCGTGTGAACAAATTATACCCTGGTGCCGATGGAGTTACACGCGTAGCTGACGTTCATACCAAGGGAGGAGTCTTCAAGAGGCCAGTACGGAAGTTGGCGTGTATAGGTCAGCAAATAATTGTGTAGCTATGCTACACGGTGGGACGATGTTACGAATAGTTTTTATCATTATTAACTATTATTAAAAACTCAATGTTTTTTATAAGATTAGCTCTAAGTTTTTATACTTTATTATATCTGCTCTATGTTTTCTCTTCTTCTTTTTTTATGTCATATATATTTTTCGTGTCAAATATAATTGGTGAAAGTCAGCTTGTTTCTTTTGCTCTCCAATTTGCTATCGATCCTCAATACTTAGCAAATATTATATTTATTTGCAAATATTCTGATATATGATACAAATTTTTATTCATTTGTATCAGTGACTCTGAGTCAATCGTGTAAGCGTCGCGTATCGAATGAAACCGAGATGCAATTGAACGACGTGATCCGAAGCGCTCCGACTCTGAACTACTTATCTCAATCGTGCGAATGATCGCAATTGAGTCAATGATTCATTTGAAGCGCTATTTGAGATATGAGTCAGTGAATCACTTTGACGAAACGACTCACTGAGTCCTTTCTGTAAAAATTTACACATCTCTACTTACGAGCTATCAACGTGTAGAGTTCTGTAGAGCCACTTGTACGGTTATTCAGATCTGAGTATGGGGCAGCAATAGTACTGAAAACTTTCACTTGAAAGCTAAGTAGACTAGGATCGATCCAGCTATCCAGAAAGTGATGGAATGATCTTCCGTTACCTTCAAAGAATTTTATGTGCAGAATAACTTTCAGTAATAAAATACATAACGATAAAATTTTAATTACGAAACATCTTCATCACACACAAATATAGGAACACAAAGAAACTAAAAATATATTTTCTAAAATCAATAAACCAACCAAGAGCCGTGTGCGCTGTAGAAGTGTAAAAGGGTCGTAGCTCAGTGATTGGAATTGCTCACAAAAGGATGTGAGCAAAGCACTGGTATTCTGCTACAACCTAAGGGTTTTGGATATATATATATATATATATATATATATATATATATATATATATATATATATATAATATATATATATTATTATATATATATATATATTATATATAATATTATATATATATATATATATATATATATTATATATATATAGTATATATATATACAATTATACATACAATATAAAATCAAATAATAGCCCATAAATAAAACAAATTGAAATGATATAGAAGTATAAGAAAAAAGATAAATAAATAATATTCAAAATACTGGGTGTCGCGTATAATATCATCATGATTATGATGATGATATCAGTGCTTAATGTTGGCTGTCGTAATTTTAATTATATTTGAAGTAATCTAGTGACGAGCTTTATAAGCTTAATTTAATTACAACTGTCGATTTGACGTTTTGTTATTTATCGGTTATTTTGTATCGCTTTTAATTTATAATGTCGCTATGTAATGTAATGATTATTTAGTGGTACTTACTTACATTTTATGAAGCTGATAACTGCTAAAACTAGGAGTACAAGTAAAATAATATGCATTTATCACTGGGAAAAACACTGGAGCAAATGTAAATTTTGCAGTCAATTAATTAGTTTTTATAAGCATAAAAAATACGAATTCAGCAAAATTAAGCGTTGTCATAAAATTGTACCTTAAATATACACCTTACAATTGTATGAATAATCAATGTCAATTGACCATTTAAATTAAATTGATGAACATCAATTCTGTCAAATTGCAATTTCATCGTGAGAAATGAAATCAATCGATTGTTCAACATCGACAGAGGTAGGTAAAACCAACACCTTTCATTTCAATTCATACTAATTACAATATCCTGGAATATGAATCATAAGACACGGTTTAGACACGGGACGAGGAAGACCTAGGCGAACATATTTCGAACAAATCGAAAGTGTCCTCAAAAAAGGCCAGGTCAGAAGTACCCGCAATCGTCGAGCATGTATGAGGAATGTTATGAAAGTAGATGAAGCGAAAGAGATATGTAAAGACCGTAGCAAGTGGAAAGACGTAATCTCTGCCTACCCCCGTGGGAAAAAGGCGTGAGTGTATGTATGTATGTATGTATGTATGTATGAATCATGACACCATTGTTTGCTGACCACCAACAAAGACAATGCCGTAACTACTTTAAAATGAATACATTATGTGTTTATTCATTAAGCATTATCAAAATAAAGCTACGTAATAATTAATAAATTAATATTTAAAAATTTTGTAAGACAAAAAACCTGAAATAACTTATAACTATCACATTGCAAGATGTTTAATTTAATGTTATATATATCTAAAGAAAAGGCGATTACATAATTCGATCCTAAAACCCAGTTAATACAAGTCATCCCATATACTAACAGAGCTTTTCGCAAACCTGCTTGTAATAGTAAACTTACCTTCATTGTACTCAACTAGTCGATATCGCATCGTTATCATTATCAATGAAATATACCTGACGAGCTGAATTATATAAGTTAAATGTTACTTTTCTTAACTACGATTATTTATTGCTAAGGGCATGCTAAGACACCGTGAGTGACGGAGGCGAACGGAGTGAGCCGTAGGAACGGTAGGTGGTCTAGCGTGCCCAATAACATCCTACTTATGTGTTCAGTAAATTGTAGCCTATGTTTTCATTAAATTGTAGCCTATGTGTTTATTAAATTCCACTGCGTAGTTTTTACATAAAGCAGTAAAGTAACCAACATCCATACTTAGTAACTTTCGTATTTATAACATTAGTTGGATGCAGTTTGAATCTTGATGAAGTGCACAAACGAAGAGGGGTGCAACTATATTTAATTTTATCGTTCAGAATATAAGAAAAATAATTATGCCATAATTTTGTAATTATTATCCTTTATCTTTGTATTTGACTGTATTGATAAAACAGCTACTTATAACTTTTTAGAGAAGTTACCTACTTTGCTAAAAATTGCACATAAATAATCCCAATTGAATGCTCATTGACCAACATACACAAAAAGTATATAAAGAAACCAATTTGTCTCAATTTTACTATTTATAATATTTCGTTGATTTTATTACTATTTATTTATTTACGATTAATATTGAACATGAAAATTATAATTGAAATATTTTAATTATATTTTATACTATTATTAACTTGTTTTGGTTAGATTAAAATTATCTCTAAATTAATAACTAACTAATACAGTTACAGACGTTCAGTTCCGAAGTCAGCTGGAAGCCAAGGCCAAGCTGGCATCAAAAAAACTCGGTGTGCTCAATAGGGCGAAGCGGTACTTCACACCGGGGCAAAGACTAGTACTGTATAAGTCGCAAGTCCGGCCCCACATGGAGTACTGCTGCCATCTCTGGGCGGGAGCACCTATGTACCAGCTTGGGCCCCTAGACTCGGTTCAAAAGCGCGCTGTGAGACTCGTCGACGATCCCGTACTCACAGGCAGTATCGAGCCGCTAAGTCTTAGGAGAGACATTGCCTCCTTATGTGTGTTCTACCGCCTGTATAATGGGTTGTGTCCTGAAGAATTGTCTGACATGATGCCCACGGCCACTTTCTATCATCGCACCGCTCGCCAGCGACAGGGAGTTCATGCCCACACACTGGAGCCTCAATGGTCCCGCACAGTGCGGTTCCAAAGGAATTTCCTCCCGCGTACACTTCGTTTGTGGAATGAGCTCCCTTGCCGAGGTTTTCCCGCAGGGCTACAGTATGGAGTTCTTCAAAAGGGGAGTAAATAGGTTTTTGAAGGCAAGTGTCCATAGGCTACGGTAACCGCTCACCATCAGGCGTGCCGTAGGCCTGTTTACCACCATCGTGGTATAATAGTTTAAACTATTATTATTTGATTAGAATAAATTGGAGAATAAATTTGATTCAATTCGATTTTACGTCAGAAGCCCGTCAGTAAACTCACTTTGCCGACCTAGACTTGGGATCTAGCTTAACTAAATCCGTTATAGTGGGGAGTGCAGCGCGGTGCTCACGTAATAGGCTTTCAATAGCTTTTGTATAACTACCTGTCAAGTACGAGTCTGGTCGCGCCGATTGGTTCGTACTAACTTGTATATAATAAACATAATTTTTTATTGCGGTAATTTGACAGTTTTGGCTATTTTCCTTTTTCTCATATATTATGAAACTTTTTCGTATATGCATTCGATCCCCTGACAGGTGCTACAAAATAAACGTCAAATTTATATTAAAACTCACTTATTTCAGGCAATTATAACTCGTCTATATATTTAACGATTATTTTACAAATTTATAAACAAAAATTATACATCTTACACTCACACCAATTAGCCTAGTCCAAAGTAAGCTCTGTAAGGCTTGTGTTATGGGGTCTAGGGCAACGGATAGACATATATTATATATATTGTATATATATAAATATTTTTGATAGGAACATGTATTAACAATCATGACTAAGGTACAATCAAACTGTCCCCACCGGGACTCAAACCTCTGAAATGGCGATGGCACCGCTCGACTATGGAGGTCGTCATCAACAAATCATATAAATTAAAATCTATAATAATTGTGATACACCTTCAATGGTTTATAAACTTTTTACAGAGAGTTTTTGTATCGTATGTGAGCCTGATCGCGCAGGCTCATCATAAGCTTAGTCAAGTTTTCGGAGCGTTTGAAAACCTTGTAGTATATATGTATAGTATGAGCCTATGTTGAATTATACTACATCAATATTTATTATCGGAAAATATTAAGGAACTTAAGGAAAGTAAGCACAACACGTAGCATTACTATATACAATTATATTGGCAAAAAACTATGTACAGAATATAATTTGATAACCTCAGTAAACTAAAACTATAAATCTCTAAGAAAACCGGCAGCTGTCATCCTCGTGTCATCATTTCTTTTTCAACATAAATTAATAGACACGACATATGTCATCGAGTGTGACTGGCCAGTGATGATCGCCACAGTACTCCCCCGGCAGACCGTGACTACGGTCGATAAAAAACTGGAAGTCTCACTCTTCTACCGCTGGATGTCTTCTTAACATCATCATGAGGCTTCTCCGGAACTTCTGTCTCTCTGGTCATGTACGCTGGTTTGAGCCTGTCAATTGAGACTTTGACGTTTTTGGCATTGACTTCAATGGTAAAGTACTTTGGCTGCTTACTCACAACCTTGAAAGGTCCAGCATAAGGTGGCTCTAACGATGCTCGTACACGATCTTGCCGTAGAAATACGTGAGATGCTGTATGTAAGTCTCGTGGTATGTAGAAAGATGACGTGGTATGCCAAGAGGTTGGACGTGGTGAGAGCTTTGCCATGCACGCGCCAAGTCGTGTCGCGTACTGGGTGGCATCAGCCGTCAGGTAGTCGTCTTTTGGAGACAGGAATTGTCCAGGCAAGCGAAGAGGCTCACCGTATACTAGCTCGGCAGGAGAAGATTGGAGGTCATCCTTCCAGGCACTACGCATGCCTAAGAGTACCAGAGGAAGAACTTCGGTCCACTGTGGAGAATTATGACACATTATGGCCGCCTTGAGCTGGCGGTGCATACGTTCAACGATACCGTTTGCTGCTGGATGGTAAGCTGTTGTACGGAAATGGCGTGCACCAATGAGCGCTGTAAGGGTCTTGAAGAGATGGCTCTCGAACTGGCGTCCACGATCAGTCGTAACACGTTCTGGCATCCGTATCTGGCAATCCAACCAGACACGAGAGCAGCAGCACAGGTCTCAGCAGTGATATCCCTAAGTGGATACGCCTCAGGCCACCGTGTAAACCTGTCGATGACGGTGAGGCAGTACCTGTAATCATAAGATAATGGTAATGGTCCTATGATGTCGAGGTGTATGTGAGAAAACCTCGAGGATGGTAGAATGAAAGGTGAAAATGGTGAAAAGGTATGACGAGAAACCTTGCATTTTTGGCATTGCAAGCATTGCCTTGACCACTCTCTACAGTGCTTACGAATCCCTGGCCAAACAAATCTTTGTGCTACCAGTCGTACTGTAGCTGAACATCCAGGATGATGTAAATTGTGCAGCATATTAAAAACTTGTTTGCGGAACTCGGGAGTGATGTACGGTCGAAGTGTGGGTCCCGATGTGTCGCAGTAGATTGGAATGCTGCTGTATTCAGTTGATACTTTCGACAGTCTCAAAGCAGAACCATGCATCAGTAATTCCTGCAACTCCGGGTCTTGTTTTTGAGATTTTGCTAGCAACTGGTAATCTAGAGTAGGTACACCAACCTGTTCCACGCGCGACAACGTGTCAGCCACAACGTTTTCTCGTCCCGGTATATATCTAATGTCCGTCGTAAATTGAGAGATAAAGTCAAGATACCGGAATTGTCTAGGTGAGCACTTCTCTCTGTTCAATGTAAATGTATAGGTAAGTGGCTTATGGTCTGTAAATATTGAGAATGTACGCGCTTCAACCATATGGCGAAAGTATTTTATGGCTTCGTACACTGCTAACAACTCCCGATCGTATGGGCTGTACTTCTCTGTGAGCTGTTGAGTTTGTGAGAGAAGAATGCCAACGGTTGCCAGTCATTGTCCTTTCGCTGCTGTAGCACGGCTCCTATAGCCATATCTGAGGCGTCCGTGACTATAGCAAGCTCAGCTGTTGTGTCAGGATGTGAAAGAAGTGTCGCTTGAGTAAGAGATAACTTACACTGCTCGAAAGACTCTAGAAGCTCCGGTGTCATCTCAATAGGTTGAGAACCTTTGATCCGTGGTTCAGCGAGTACATCCGTCAGCGGTGCTTGGATCTTAGCTGCGTTAGGTATGAAGCGACGGTAGAAATTAAGCATACCTAAAAATCGTTGCAACTCTTTGATGGTACGAGGTGGTGAGAAATTCTGAATAGCTGCAACCTTCGTCTCAAGAGGCTTCGTGCCAGCTGCTGAAACATGATAACCAAGGAAAGTTACTTCCTGCTGCCCAATTTGCACTTGGAAGTGTTGACCAAAATTCCGTAATAAAATCAGTCGGTACCGATGGACCGGCCAGACCAGATAAGTGACGCAGAAATTGCGAGGGCTTTCGATCACCGAGCTCCTCGTGCATCAAAAGTTGTTTTACGCGCTTTTCCTGCGAAGCTGAGAGACGCTTTATTAATTCATGCTTCAGTTTGTCATATTTGTTAGTGTCGGGTGGTTTCGTGATAACATCTTTTACCTCAATTGCATACTGATGGTCTAATTGCGCAACTAAATAATAGAATTTTGTTTCATCTGACGTTATCTTGGACAAAGCAAATTGAGATTCCACCTGCGCGAACCATAAAGCAGGCTCTTCAGGCCAAAAGGGCGGTACACGAATTCCTACACGCAATACTTCATCTTTGACTTCTACTTGACTCATCGTAAATAATAAAAATCGCTCACCGTTATAAATTTAACAAACAACCAGTTATGTGCTTGAAATTACCCAGCAGTAGTCGTTTCAATTCAAAAAAAAATAAGGTCTTCTGTGTTCCTTCGGTAGGGGTCACCAGTATGTAGTATATATGTATAGTATGAGCCTATGTTGAATTATACTACATCAATATTTATTATCGGAAAATATTAAGGAACTTAAGGAAAGTAAGCACAACACGTAGCATTACTATATACAATTATATTGGCAAAAAACTATGTACAGAATATAATTTGATAACCTCAGTAAACTAAAACTATAAATCTCTAAGAAAACCGGCAGCTGTCATCCTCGTGTCATCATTTCTTTTTCAACATAAATTAATAGACACGACATATGTCATCGAGTGTGACTGGCCAGTGATGATCGCCACAACCTTTTTAAAAACTACAATTTAATTAAAACTTATAACCTAACTAAGGTGTTGCCGATTTGGAGGCACTAATGCTAATAAATAAGAATCTTAAATCTATGCTCAGGCGGACTCTGTAGCAAACTTATCGGTTTTCGTAGAATCGTTCAAGTTTTGCTGAGTTCGCCCCCTTTGGCAGTTTGTCTTTTTTGAAATTGAAAACTGCAGTAACGAAGGCATGTCCACCAAGAGCACTGTTCTAATCCACTTCAATGCTACGTGCTTTCGCGTCCGTGCACACTGTCTTATTAATAAAAATCGCTTGTTCTAAACATAATCTCTACACTAGGACTTGTTAATCCCGGAGTAGCAGAGATTCAACTTGTTATTCTTGTTTGTAATTTTTTATTGTTATTAATAAACATGGAGTAACCTCGGACTAGCAATACCTTCCTTACGCCGAGATTAATGCGAATGTAATGGCAACCCAGTAGATTTAAAAGTAAAAAGAGTGAGTTATCGAATGAACAACGACTCAAAATATGACGCAAGTTGGTGTTTTTACTCTATGGAAACTAATGTGACGTCGCAGCTGTCAAACTGTTTGATTAATCAGTTTTACGATAATTCAGAGTCAAAACCGTTTTAAGTTTTCTGTGTTGTAAATTCTTAGTTTATAAAGTAAAAATAAGTTTTTTGAAAATAATGAGCCAGAAACGCAATCGTGCTGTTAACTGGGATGAAGGAGAAAAGGTTTCTTCCAATTACATAGTGAAATGAGCGTGGTTTTTATTTACTTTAAAAATATCTCTGTGGTATAAAAATTCGATAAAATCTTATTTTTACAGCAAATGTTACGATATGTATTAAAAGATTTCCGCCAAAGAATCCGCCTCATTAATGGCGTATTTCTTCGATCTCATTTAACATCCTCAAATCATCAATAAAATAATCTCTATCCATAGTTTTATTATTATAAAACAACACTAAACGTAATACAATCGAAATAACATATAACAATAATCAAACGAACACCGGAATGTTAGGTTAGGTTTATGTCAAAAATGAAAAATACCACAACTGTAAAGCTTAGTCCGTCCTTAAACTAGGTGGCGGGAAGGATTAACTTTTATTCCGGGAGTAAACTCGGAGTAGTTTACTCCTTCCTTACTCTATGCTTATTAATACTGAAATTCATTACTCTGAGCTTATGCCTTGGAGTAAAGTTATTCTTTAACTACTCTTAGTTTATTAATAAGGCCGTAAGTCTATAAATATGTATTTGTATCCGGTTTTGGCATTTATGTCTTTCGTACATCTAAGTGAAGTTACGAACTCCTATATGTTTCACATTATGGTGCTTATTTTGTGTTGCATAACCTTGCAACCACATTGCGCAAGTTTTGATGTCAATAGACCCAGAGATTTTGTTTATTATGTGAATATAAAAATGAAACATACTAATTTTCCGAAGCTCCGAAGTCAAATTTTGTTGCATTTAAGTTAAGCCGTGTCGAGGCAACTACAACGACATGTTCACATTTTTCTGTGAACTTAATATATAAAAATGAATCGCAAAATGTGTTGGTAAGCTCATAACTCAACAACGCCTGGACCAATTTGGCCAATTCTTTTTGTTAATGTTCGTTGAAGTTCAAGGAGGGTAATTATCGGAAATACCCTAAAAACAGCCCTTTTATTTTCCCATGCAAACGTTTTCTAACTAAAACGTACAGTCGAATTGAGCTTTATTGTTATTGTATAAAGTTCATATTGCAAGCACTCACTGTTGTCTAAGCAATGAAGGTGTGTTCCTAACATCAAAGAGTCAATTTGCGCTTTATTAACGCTACATATAGTTGAAATTCAATCATATCTATCAAAACAGCGTGCGTGCGTGCGTTGGAGCACAGAATACATAGTTGGAATATTTAATGTCACGTTCCAAAATTGAATAGCCACAAAATGTAATAGGTCATTTAGACTTTTTTTGCGATTTGGTTGGCTATGCGACATTATCTATAAAATAATTAGGAACAAAAAACTGCCGCTGTACAAATCTTTTTGACAGGACGAAGTCTGTCGGGTCCGCTAGTACAAAACATAAACAAAATCTTAATACGAAACGACAATTCATAGATAAATACGTATTAATCCTTTAAGGGTTTCGATACGTTTTGTGACACGGAACCCTGAAAGAACTTCACGTGTTATATGCCTTTCCAATGTCATTTTCTTTGTGGATTTATTGTGCCACTGGCGCTTTATCGGATTTTTAATTCTCCGTTAGTCTGTAGATATATCCATCCTTATAATCTGTAGAGCGGTCAATTCTGTACATTAAATATATTTCCAAAATAATTATCAGGAGCTGATTAGGAATCGATACTTTGCATGACGCTACAATCAATAAGAGCAGAGCAGTGAAGGGAAACGGGAGAAGTTACTCCATTTGCAACCTTAATGGTAAAAGCTACACGGAAATCATGTATGACGGAAATGTTCTCCTTAAAATTATACATAAAATATCCCACGACAGCATGTCTTTTTTTTTTTCCCCTGAGGAAAATGCATTAAATTGCATACCCCGGCTGTGGCGAGCCGGCGGTTATGTGGGGCTCTCCTCCCCAGAAGGGGGAGGCCTACCCACAAAAAACCTCAGGGATGGCCTTCCTCAGGCATGTAGGGAGCCCCCGGGAACATCAAGCCACTTCCGGGATCCCCCAGCCTCCGCTCCCGGATCGCCGTAGCAGTCGCGACTTCCTCGCGCCCGCCGGCGACCCGCGGCGGCGGCGCCGCAGACGACAGCATATGTCTATCTTTTATGGTTGGTTATATTGTGAAATAACTTGTGTAACACCCGATAGCAGTTCGAAGCTTTCTGATTATATTTGTCTACAGTTACGTTTATAACACTCTAAGTCATTAAAATGCTACGTGGGCACAGCTAGATTCTAATATAGAACTTTGACTTCCTATTGTAACTCCCTTCAGAGATACAATGGCGCCATGTTATTGAAACAATAATTGATTCGTTTGTACCAAGGATAATTTTTCAGCTCTTTGAGTTTTTCAGTTCTTCTAAATGTGTATATATTTAAAAGTGGTCAACGCTCTATCATAAATTTATAGGGAATACTTTCTTTATCACCCACGGTGACGATCTTCCCCCAGTCGAATAGTTAGCACACCGGTTTCAAGAAGTCGCCATCTCATCAAGGAGCACCCCGCCACACGCCCCGATATGGGCTGGAAGGACACCCAGGGGTTTTTAGTGGGTAGGCCGGTCCTCTACCGGAGAGCCCCATTCACAGCCGCACCTAGCCTAGGTGACAAGGTGCATAAGGTGCATTTTCCCCTCGCAAAAAAAAGGTGTCGCCATCTCCGAGGTCTCGGGTTCGAATCCCGGTGGGGACGGATGTTTGTGTTTTAGTCATGGTTGTTAATATATGTATATTTGTATGAAAATTTTTTATATACATATGTAGGTACATATATTATTTGTATGTCTATCCGTTACCATAGATCCCATAACACAAGCCTTACAGAGCTTACTTTGGGCTAGGCTAAATGGTGTATAAGGAATATTTACTTTTATTTATCTCTCCCAGATTATCTGGACCAAATCACAAGTGTTATAAATCGAGTGGTCTGTGGGAGCCATTCTTGTGTCCTGATTGTAGGTCAACGAAGGTTATCGTGCATCAGACTAAAATTTGAACAGAGCCTCCTTGAAATCTGTAGGACATTTTAAGGACATAAGATTCGAAGTCTTAATTGTAATTTATAATAGATTCTTAGACTATTAAATTGAGAATTTTAGGAGAAAATATTATTTATATTTTTGCACTACTTTTTAATCATTAACTGCAAATTTTGGTTACAATCAAATCTCCGAATTAGGACATTTCAAACTAAAAAATATATGGATGGATATTGTTTTACGTTGGAATTTTGTACATTATCGACTATAACTTTATAACTAATATTCTTGTCTTCAAAACTATGTTAGTACTTAGTTTAATATCTATTAGCACGTATGTGCAAATAATCCTACTACTATTATAAAGGCGAAAGTTTGTAAGTATGGATGTATGGATGTTTGTTACTCTTTCACGTAAAAACTACTGAATGGATTTGAATGAAACTTTACCACAATATAGCTTATACATCAGAATAACACATAGGCTACAATTTTTGAGGTTTCTAATGTGAGCTCGTAAAAAAAACACATTTTTTGCGCTTACATTGCAAATTGTCTGTTGTGTCTGTTTATAGGAGCATACTGCAGTAGCTACCTATAGGCCTATGATTAGGGCTCTGCAGTGCTTAGTTACCGTATTTCTTACTTATTACTAGAATAGACGGGACGAACCTGAAGTCCACGCGAACGAAGGCAAAAGCTAGTTTATGTAAATAATGTTAGTTATATAAATAATGCTCTCTTGGTTATTCAATACATAACGAAAATTTCATGTTTTAACCACTAATAAAATCGAACTCTGTAGTTTTAACCTTCATGATTTCTCTCCAAATTATGACAATAGGGTAGATGACATTTTTTTTATTCTATACGTAATAACAGTTCTCTTTTAGATGAGAAATATTGTAGAAGTAACGTCGTATCTCCGATTATTACTCGGAAACGCTCCATATAAAGCAGGGGTGGCCAACTTGATCAGATCCGAGATCTACTGTTATCTGGCGAAACCCTGTGAGATCTACCAAATACATAATTGAAAACTTAAATGGAACTGCATAGTTTATTACAAAAAATAATGTAGTAGTTTATATTTTGTTAAAAGAAAATACATAAAATAAAAAAAATATTTTTAATTAGTTATTTATATTAGTGTGAGCATTGCGCTTGAGTATCTTCCGCTAGATTAGCAAAATCAGGTATGTAGTGTTTCCTTAAACACCGTTTATTTTTGTTTGTTTGAGTAGGAAAATGCCGACTCACATAAATATGTTGAATCAAAACACGAATGCAGTTGTTCAACACATTTCTTCAAATTTGGATATTTCTCATAGGAAACCAATGCCCAGAAATCAAGACCTGAGGATGACCTTGCTTTTAGAAATATGTCGCAGCGCAGAGTAATAATTTCGTTTTGAAGTATAATGTGGTCCATTTGAAATGTATCTGCAAATTTTAGAGCCATTTCGTTGATACTACTATGCGCCCCCGCGTCCCACACGCTTCCCGTCCCGCTTATTGTTCATGCTTGCCCAAAACAAAAGAGCTAGCTATGCTGCGTAGAATAGAGGATATAATTTACTTGACGGAACGGCGATTGACAATACAATGATACAATACAACATGATGCGTGCAGCAGTTGGTGATTGTGATTATATTGTGCAGTCTGTTCTACGTATTAATATTTTTTGCCTAGTCAAAATCGACTGGACTAAAGGTCGCGATCGACCGGTCGATCGCGATCGACCGGTTGGCCACCCCTGATATAAAGTATACTGCAATCGTGACGTCATAATTTACTAAAATCTCCTAATTTGTACGAGCGTATATAAAAATGCCAATAACTTGGTTATTTTTACGTTTATAGATATACTTTCTATATTCAATAGTGTTACATTTAATGTGAGGATGTTAGGAAAGATATTCGTTTCATTAGAATTTCGTAAAAAATGACCAATTATTTTTCGCAATATTAATTAGTACAAAATTAAAGTGAAATTTCTATACTGACACACGTTCATGAGATAGAAATTGCTTAACTTTGATAATTGTATAATAAAAAAAGGATTATTTAGTTGTAGTCATCTACTTAACTCATTACAAGAATAAACTCCTTGAACACAACTCCGCAGCAATGCAGGACTCAGGAGACTTAATAAATAAATAAATATTTGTTACACTTACATCAATTAGCCTAACCCAAACTAAGCTCTGTAAGGCTTGTGCTATGGGATCTAGGGTAACGGATAGACATACATATATTATACATATATAAATAAAGTTTATTGAAATATATATCAACAACCATGACTAAGGTACAAATGCTGGCATTCATCACACAAACATCTGTCCCCACCGGGATTCGAACCCGGGACCTCAGAGATGGCGACACCTTGAAACCAGTGTACTATCCACTCGACTATGGAGGTCGTCTAATGCCTGCTAAGCTAAACTTAATGTCTGGACTTCCTAGGTAGTTTGCAAGGTATGAACTTTCAAATAGTGGATGCATTTTTGGACCCCTCTGCATTATATTCCACAGTTCCTTACAGTGTTGCCAACTTTACCGTGGGAGAGCCATGCTTCGGCACGAATTGGGCCGGCTCGACCGGAGTGATACCACGGCCTCACAGAAAACCGGCGTAAAATAGCGCTTGCGCTGTGTTTCGCCGAGTGAGTGAGGGTACCGGAGGCCCAACCCCCCTTATTCCCCTTTATTCCCCTCTATTCCCCTTATTCCCCCTATTCCCTTTTAAAAGGTTGGCAACGCATCTGTGACTCCTCTGGCGTTGCGGGTGTCCATGGGCAGCGGTTATCGCTTACCATCAGGTGATCCGTTTGCTCGTTTGCTGCCCTATCCTATAAAAAAAAAAAAAAAAAAACTTAATATCAGTGACACATGTTACACGAGCGCTTTCTCTTCAGCCGCAGCGACGCCACACGACGTCACAAACCTCAAACGACAAAGATATCGCTGCACAATAAGCGACAAAGGAATCGGAGGAGACAAACGGACATAAATGACAAATTAATATTGAAGAACTACGAAATATAGTGTCTTGTAATTATTAAACATTATTAAGATCGTTTAGCTAAATTAAACATTCGACAGCACTCGTTCGCGCACCGTTCCATTTAAGCCGTTGGGGTCTTATGGCGAAAGCTCAGGCTGAGTTTAGCCGGGAGGTCATCCTGGTCGAGCCGCCTCGCTCGGAGTCCGATATAATCACCACGGCACTAGGTTACGTTCCCTCAAGATAAGGCTGGCGCCACTTTGGCTTCCCGCGCCTCTTCAAGCGCATTTGGGCCCCTTTTATGGATCTGCGCTGCATTGCCCCTCTCCTGAGAGCGGTCGTCCTTACGATCCGATATAATCACCACGGCACTAGGTTACGTTCCCTCATGATAAGGCTAGCGCCACTTTGGCTTCCCGCGCCTCTTCAAGCGCATTTGGGCCCCTTTTATGGATCTGCGCTGCATTGCCCCTCTCCTGTGGAGCGGTCGTCCTTACGATCCGATATAATCACCACGGCACTAGGTTACGTTCCCTCATGATAAGGCTAGCGCCACTTTGGCTTCCCGCGCCTCTTCAAGCGCATTTGGGCCCCTTTTATGGATCTGCGCTGCATTGCCCCTCTCCTGAGGAGCGGTCGTCCTTACGATCCGATATAATCACCACGGCACTAGGTTACGTTCCCTCAAGATAAGGCTAGCGCCACTTTGGCTTCCCGCGCCTCTTCAAGCGCATTTGGGCCCCTTTTATGGATCTGCGCTGCATTGCCCCTCTCCTGAGGAGCGGTCGTCCTTACGATCCGATATAATCACCACGGCACTAGGTTACGTTCCCTCAAGATAAGGCTAGCGCCACTTTGGCTTCCCGCGCCTCTTCAAGCGCATTTGGGCCCCTTTTATGGATCTGCGCTGCATTGCCCCTCTCCTGTGGAGCGGTCGTCCTTACGATCCGATATAATCACCACGGCACTAGGTTACGTTCCCTCATGATAAGGCTAGCGCCACTTTGGCTTCCCGCGCCTCTTCAAGCGCATTTGGGCCCCTTTTATGGATCTGCGCTGCATTGCCCCTCTCCTGAGGAGCGGTCGTCCTTACGATGCGATATAATCACCACGGCACTAGGTTACGTTCCTCATGATAAGGCTAGCGCCACTTTGGCTTCCCGCGCCTCTTCAAGCGCATTTGGGCCCCTTTTATGGATCTGCGCTGCATTGCCCCTCTCCTGTGGAGCGGTCGTCCTTACGATCCGATTATAATCACCACGGCACTAGGTTACGTTCCTCATGATAAGGCTAGCGCCACTTTGGCTTCCCGCGCCTCTTCAAGCGCATTTGGGCCCCTTTTATGGATCTGCGCTGCATTGCCCCTCTCCTGAGGAGCGGTCGTCCTTACGATGCGATATAATCACCACGGCACTAGGTTACGTTCCCTCAAGATAAGGCTAGCGCCATTTGGCTTCCCGCGCCTCTTCAAGCGCATTTGGGCCCCTTTTATGGATCTGCGCTGCATTGCCCCTCTCCTGAGGAGCGGTCGTCCTTACGATCCGATTATAATCACCACGGCACTAGGTTACGTTCCCTCATGATAAGGCTAGCGCCACTTTGGCTTCCCGCGCCTCTTCAAGCGCATTTGGGCCCCTTTTATGGATCTGCGCTGCATTGCCCCTCTCCTGTGGAGCGGTCGTCCTTACGATCCGATATAATCACCACGGCACTAGGTTACGTTCCCTCATGATAAGGCTAGCGCCACTTTGGCTTCCCGCGCCTCTTCAAGCGCATTTGGGCCCCTTTTATGGATCTGCGCTGCATTGCCCCTCTCCTGAGGAGCGGTCGTCCTTACGATGCGATATAATCACCACGGCACTAGGTTACGTTCCCTCAAGATAAGGCTAGCGCCACTTTGGCTTCCGCGCCTCTTCAAGCGCATTTGGGCCCCTTTTATGGATCTGCGCTGCATTGCCCCTCTCCTGAGGAGCGGTCGTCCTTACGATCCGATATAATCACCACGGCACTAGGTTACGTTCCCTCAAGATAAGGCTAGCGCCACTTTGGCTTCCCGCGCCTCTTCAAGCGCATTTGGGCCCCTTTTATGGATCTGCGCTACATTGCCCCTCTCCTGAGGAGCGGTCGTCCTTACGATTTGCCTATATGGTTCTTAGAACTTAGGCACAGGCTGAGTTTAGTAGGTAGGTCACGTGGTCAGACCCCTCTGGCCGCGTGCAATCCGACATAACGTCCGTGACACTTGCCGTTGCGGGGGTATCCTGGGCACGTTTTGTGCTCCTTGTCATGGATGGAGCCTTCCTCTCCTGAGGAAAAAAATTAGTTTACGGTTTACCCATGAGGATTGTCAGCCTGCCCTTTCTAAAGGGGAAACAATGTCGGTCACCTGACGACTCCATATTTTCCGTTGTCACCCAGTCCGGGGTCGATCTAAGGCAGAGAGGAGAGGCGCTCTGTAGAGTCCACAGTGCCATCCGTCTACGGGTGTGATTTGAATTCCAACTGCCCTCAATCAGAAATTTAAATTTACTCTTTTCTGTAATACAGGCCTGAAACAGTACGTTCGTTCACCAGCCGCGGTCACAATCAGAAATTTTAGAGGAGGCAAAAAAGAATAACATTTCGAGTGATGTTTTGGAAGAGGACCAGATCAAGAGTAGCTGTATCCGACGAGCGTGCATAAAAATATTAACACCTAGTTGTACGAACCTACTCTAGATAGTTTAGGGCTATTAAGCCTTAGTAAATAATGCTAGCCCAGTAGTTGATCAGTTACGTCTTAGAATTTCCGCACAGGTCTTTTACTTCACCATAGGAGACAAATGAAATCTACGCATTTCATCATCAAGGATAGACGAAATACGCCGATAAGTGCGCCAGTTGGTCGGGGACGACCTAGACAAACATACTTGGACCAAATGGGTGATATAGTGAAGGAAGGTCAGGTCAAGAGCACCCGCGGCCGACTAGCGTGCAAGAAATTATTAATGATAGTCGACGAAGCTAGGGCGGTGCTTGTATCGTAGCAAGTGGAATAGTTTGATTAGACTCACTTTCACGATTTATTCTCATACTTTCTTACATCGTGTTAGTTTATGTATGTAACTTTTTCTCTTATTTGTATTTTCTTTTTGTAAGTCAATAATACATACTTGTAGTTTGATTTTTACTAGCGACCCGCCCCGGCTTCGCACAGGTATAGCACCTGTACCTGTGCTAAATACACATATAGAAAAACTGTAAACGTTGTATATGTCACCGGAAAATAACAAGATCCGTAAGTTTATTAATGTACTAGGAACTTTATAAGCTTTCGTAGGATTCTAAACGGGAGATAAATTGTATATTTTACTTGCACATTTATGTAAATTGATAAACTTACTGAACTCACTCGTAAAATAATAAGTAAGCAATAACCAAACGCTACGCGCGATCTGATTGGTTGACTGTCACTTCTCCTTCCTCGCGGCCTTAATAATAAAGGCTTTTTTTTATTCTTTTAAATAATAAAGGCTTTCGTATTACACAATTTCTGTCGTTTTATTTAAATAGAGCAAAGTAGTGTTCATTAGTGTATTTTGTAAGAGTGTTCCTGTTTTTTAGCTAGTAACTGTTAAATAGTTTATTGAAACTGATAATAGCAAACTCAACTCACTACATCCGCGCCAGAGAGGAACCAGGCATTGTTGCTTCCAATTTATAGTTTGTCAAGTCTGATTGTACCAAAGTCTATGGACACAAGCATTGCCACTATGAGCATTGACCAATCAGAGAGCAGTGTGTTATTTTACGTATTTCAAAGATGCGTATATTTAAAAGAGTTTCCGTGATTGGTCGAACAATATATAATTTTACGAATAATAATATAAAAGTTTATAAATTTACCGTGTGACGTCGGAAATTGATAATTTTACGAAAATGTGCACGTAAAATAATACAATTTATCTCCTGCTTAGAATCCTACGAAAGTTTATAAACTTCATAGTAAATTGATAAACTTACGGATCTTATTATTTTCCGGTGACATTATAATCGTTTGCAATGCAAGCGACATAACATTAGAAATCTCTAAATTTATCAGTGTTTCTCTACTATATTATGCATGTATTATACATATAAACCTTCCTTAAGAATCTACTCTCTATTAAAAAAAAACGCATCAAAATCCGTTGCGTAGTTTTAAAGATCTAATCATACATAGCGACAAAAAAAGGCAGATTGCGACTTTGTTTTATACTATGTATATAGTGATTATAGGGCTGGGGCTCAAGGAATACAGTTCGGCCAGAGCCTATCTGTGGTATCTCAAAGAACTAGGCCATGCAATACCTGAAAACTCGCCTTCTTAACGAGGCGAAAGCAGACTGGCACAGTACGTCCGGAATGGTGTCAAAAGCACTAATCGAACCATACTCTCGTAAACGCACTGACGAGCTATTAAAGCTTAACAGGAGTAACTTGAGCGTGATGGTTAGGCTTTGACCGGTCACTGCAAGTTGAATAGACACCTCTACAACATAAAACTTAAGGACACTGACACATGCAGTCTGCGAACAAGAGCGTGAAACACCAATACACCTCTTGTGCTACTGTGAACCGCTGATTCACAAAAGAAACAGACACCTGGGGAAACACATCCTTGACCCAGATGAAATAAAAACAATCCGAACTGGGAACATCCTATCTTTCTTGGTCAGTGCCCAGTTAAGGGAGCTCCTGTAGGGCCTACATAGAACCTATATAGGAGGCTGGTCACAATAGATCTTAATAGGTCGCCGTGAATCATCATGCGCATGCATATCAGCCCCGACTTACACGAATAATAACACTATGTAGTGATTATAATTATTTTTTCCTGTTTTTTTATTATATGTACCGATATAATCATTTTGTTGTAAATCTAATTATATTGTGTCTTTGTTTTTACCCCACTTAGGCCCGATCAGAATACCAGCGCTGCAACAGATCAATCTGTTGCAGCTTATGCCGAGCTCGCGTCCTGATTGGCCATAAATTAAATTGTTGTATCTGTTTTGTATATGTGCGTGTGGTCAATATATGTTTTCTATTCTATTCTATATGTGCCTACCCCCATGGGAAAGAGGCGCGAGTATATCTATGCATGTAGGTATGTCAAGTTTTTGATTTTTATTGGCAATTCGGTTATTGGAGACGTCTGGAATGTTATTACTAGTGATACCATCAAAACGCTGCGTCTTGGCACAAACGCCATAGACAAGAAAGAAGGCGAACTTCCAATAAGTTCGTCACTGCATTAACTTATTTACTCCCCAAATGACGTAGATTAATTATTTAATGATTGATACTCACGACATAAATAATTTAACCTTTTTAATAATAAAATTTAATAAATATATATTCCCTAAATTTCATATATATCTATCCACTGTTTGCATATTGTCAGGTTGACTTTGATCAAACCCTATTTCCGTGGTTTTGCAACTAAAAGAGTGTACCAACTGTAACTTATTCGTTACCCCAATAACCAATTAATAAACATTTACATTGCAAGCAATTAAATTAACAAATCGCG
The DNA here is from genome assembly GCA_036419045.1 of Scirpophaga incertulas. Classification (NCBI taxonomy): domain Eukaryota; kingdom Metazoa; phylum Arthropoda; class Insecta; order Lepidoptera; family Crambidae; genus Scirpophaga; species Scirpophaga incertulas. The sequence continues at coordinate 43,178,653 of CM071626.1, read as the reverse complement.
TGCGATTTTTATTTGCATAAATATGGCTGGCGTAAGCGATGAGTCGCCGGTACCACAACTGGTCGAACTCCCGAAATCTCAGTAAATTGCAAAATAACATTGATATTGACAGATAGTGTAAATATATTGACAGATAGTGAATATATATATTGCTTTTTGCTGTTATGTAGGTGGTCCACTATTTGAGCACTCTGAGTATAAATATATTCAAACACATTACAGCTGAAAATCAGCAATTTGCTTGTAACTGCAAGCAAATACTATGCTGAGCTGTCGCCTTTATTTCGCCTGCTGCGGCGCAGACACACCAGCACTTGTGTTTACATCATTATAAGTATAACATATAGTTTAAGTCATTGTCTGTGTACTATACTGTGTTTTATGTTGTATTGTATACTTTGTGTGTCTATGTTTTCATGTTATTGTATATATTGCGTTTACTGCTTTTGTTTAATGTGATTGTTTAAGAAAAGAATAACGGAGTTCTTGAGGGCGCTATGAATGTTATTTTATTTATTTCTAATTTATTTTAATTTTTAAAGTATATATTAATAATCATCCGATTGGTTTATGTTATTTTCTTTTTCCTTTTGTGATTTTTTTGTAATACTGTAATATGTGTGTCTGTGTATATTTTGGTGTATGTTGTGACTGCCTTAAAAAATTGTTATATTCAATAGGTTAAGGATTTATAATATTTAGATGTAATATATATTTATATTTGTTACACTTACACCAATTAGCCTAGCCCAAACTAAGCTCTGTAAGGCTTGTGCTATGGGATCCAGGGTAACGGATAGACATACATATATTATATATATACATAAATATTTTTTATTGAAATATATATCAACATGACTAAGGTACAAATGCTCGTATTCATCACACAAACATCTGCCCCACCGGGATTCGAACCGGGACCTTAGAGATGGCGACACCTTGAAACCGGTGTACTATCCACTTGACTATGGAGGTCGTCGATATTATAATAATTGCTGGTAGTCCTACTTACAATAAATAAAATAAAATAAATGTCTTTGTTATACCGTTTGCTTTGTGTGTGTGTGTTCTGTGGCAATGAAATAAAGTTATTATTATTATTATTCATATATTTAATTAATAATCTTAAATTTAAGTTTTTTACAATATAGATATATAAAATAAATATAAATACTATAAAAAACTTAAACCTAGTATGCCGCCGGTAGCGAGGCAAGGCCCAAACAAACCGGTGGTTAGGGCTGCAGACAGAGAAATCTCCGGACAATACGTGCCGTGTCGAGAATCACTGCTTTTTGTATCCGGCCCTTGATCCATCCGTCAAGCGAGAGCCTCTTAAGATGTTGATCGAGACTCTTTACTATCAAGCCATTCGCAGACACAACTATCGGAACAATGATTGTCGAATCAACATCCCATATGGCGGTTACCTTGTATGCCAAGTCAAGGTACTTAGGGAACGTACCCATACTACGTGACCCATATTTTACAATTTTTACCCCCCTCCCCCCCCTCGGTGACTACCCGTAGTATATGCTAAGACCCCCTCCCTCCCCCTCTAGTTTTCACGTAGTAATTCATAAATATGGTTTTGAATTATTTTTTGCAGAAAGTTTAAAAAAAAATTAATTTTTTTCATATTTATCTTTATTAATACGGCGCTTGCCTATAATACCTATAATCACAAGTTAAAAAAATATTATTAAGAAGAATAAACATACGTAGTCATATTGTAACAGAATCTTAAATCACAAAAAACAAAAGTGTGATATGATGGACAGGGACTATTATATGATATGTAGCGCTAACGTTGCCCGCCATATTTGAATATAGCTCGCAAAAACGCGAGATTTTCCTAAAGTATATTGATTACGTGACGAAAACTTAAGCCCCCCCCCGCCCCTGTGCCCAAGCGTGGTATTTTGACGACCCCCCTCCCCCCCTAAACGGGTCACGTAGTATGGGTACGTTCCCTTACTGGCTTTGTCCTTCTCGGCTTTTACGAGGTTCTCGTCATGAGGGATGGTAATATCGACGAGCATTGCACGGCGTTGGGAGCGGTCGACCACCCGATATCAGGTTTATTGCACGCAATAGTCCTATCCGTGATGATAGAGCGATCCCAATAGAGCAACACACGGCCATTTTCAAGAATTATTATTATTATATATAAAGATAATTGTCACTGTCGAATCTTTAAACCAGTAATGTACCTTTTGTTTATAGGATAGGGCAGCAAACGATAATGGTAAGCGATAACCGTTGCCCATGGACACTCGCAACTCAGAGGAGTCACAGATGCGTTGCCGGCCTTTTAAATGGGAATAGAAATTTAATTTTTTTAAACTACTCTATTTGTCAGTTTTGAGCGTAATGTGACAGCAAAAGTTGCAATATTAGCTTGCATGATTATGTAACTCTTTTAACTGTATCTTTATACTTTGCATCGCCATTCGACTTTTAGCGAAAAATGCGATAAATATTGTTTACTGCCAAGCTATATATTTAAGTACTGTGTGTTGAATAAAGGAAATGTGATTACACAAAACTGACGTCACATGCAAGAATTGTGTATAATCTTTGACGATATTAGAAAACACAGGCTAAGTGCGTATCGGACTCGCCCATGAAGCAGCAACTAACATTTGCGATTCATGACGTATTAAAAAAAAAACAATTGTGTTATCTTATTTTATAGGTTTAAACTTGGGGGGACGACGACATCTCCCGAGAACACTGTTCGATTTAGAAAAAAAAATATTAGAAACAACCTCAATATCATTTCTGAAGACCTATTCATAGACAATTTTAAATTTTTGTGTGAACATCTTAGGCCAGTAGTACACGGACTGCTTCAAGCAGTTGAGACCGACTGCTTAAAGCCGCGATCGCGCGATGACCTATAGTCATTCATTAGCTGCCGTACACACGACTGCTCGAGCAGTCGCGACCGCTTCAAGCCGTCAACTGCATGATGAAATTCCATCGTGCCGTCGACCGCTCGCGAGCGGCTGTGAAGCATACACCGACTGCTCGAGCCGTTGACTGCGCTAGAGCAGATCACTTCTAAGTTCTATAAACAAATGATGGAATTGTCCATGCTGTTCTCTTAATTGCAAAATTGGATGAACCCAAAATTTTCTCTTTTGACGTCGCCGCCGTCGTCTCCGCCTGAGCAGAAGCAGCAAAAGCAGTGCTTCCTCGTTAGAATCCATGACTCGACTGTGGTAGAAAATCAACTGCTCCAGCAGTTGGGTAGCGTAGCTCGAGCAGTCAATAACCGACAGCTCAAGCTGTCGACGCCGACCGCTCGAGCGGTCCGTGTATTTCGCTCAGCCGCTAACTGCTCGAGCAGTCCGTGTACGGCCGCCCTTAATGCGATTTACAAAATACATCTAAGTACATACCAAGTTTCAACATTGTAACATTACTTTCATTGAATAATTCTAATGTATATAATGCTATTTCCATATATTTATATAACAACATATGAAATTATAATCCAACCTTATTTACTTCCTATTTCTACATTTATTTAACCTCAATTTTGACGATTAATCCCAATGGTACATAATCCTATTTCTATATTATTTTTGTAACACGAATTTTTTATTAAAATACACTCTTATTTACCTTTTTTTTTCTGATGTTGAAACAGCAAGGTTAGTTTACTTTAGTTATTTTCATAGTGTAATGTCTTATGGCATTTTGTTATGGGGATCAGCTGCCACCATTGAAAGTATTTTTATACTACAGAAAAGAGCAATTAGAGCTATATATAATTTAAGACCAAGGGATTCCCTTAGGGATAAGTTTAAAGAAATTAACATTTTAACATTGGCGGGGCAGTACATTTATGAAAATATAATCTATGTACACAAATATTACAATAATTTCATTAAGAATAGCGATGTTCATAAATTAAATACAAGAAATAAAAATAAGCTTGCTGTTCCAAATTTTAGATTACGTAAAACACAAAACTCATTCTTGGGGAAATGTATAACTTTTTATAACAAGTTACCACACAGTATTGTTAATCTACCTTTTAATAAACTTAAAACTCGAGTAAAAAAAACTTTGATGAGCAAAGGATATTATCGAGTCCAGGATTACTTGGATGATCGAAGTGTCTGGGACTAAAAAACCCTCGCTCGTTGAAATAAACAAATTGTTAATAAATTCTTAGGTAACTGTGTAACATAATAACATGTATATTTAACTGTACCTATTATAATAACCTTTTGTTACTTGTATAATACATTATTGCTAGTTTTTAAATGATTGTATGCGCGTGTCCTGCGGTTGATTTTTTTTTTTTTTTTTTAGTTGTGCTAATTTACACGGGTACCTGTTTTTAGTAATTTGTATCCTTCTGTGGCTTAAGGGTAGTCATACTCTCATTAAAATCTCTTCGGCAGTGTCGTGTGAGGCGGGTCGTTACGTTCCCTAAAACATGGTTGAGTGAAGCGATGGCTGGTTCATGCGTCATGCTCGTGAACGGGTGCTGCCAGCGGAGATGAGTCTGCTCTTTGCTATACTGGGTACTACTCGTATTTATTATAATTTTAATTTAACTTTAATATATTCTTTTAAAACTGTATGACACGGCATTCCTAATATAGGCATGTTTTCTAAATATTTTTTTATTAATTATACTATGTAATGGAAAGTGACTTCATGAATTATCAATATTGAAGTCATTTTCCAAATTGACGACTCTGTATCTATTTAATACAGGGAAAAAAAACAGCCCTTGCTGAGTTTCTTGCCGGTTCTTCTCAGTACAAGGTCTCCCGCCGTAGATTTGCGAACCGATGGCGTAGCTTTTCGACATTCACAAGTGCTTGTAACAGCCCAGACTGAATAAATGATTTTGAATTTGAATTTGAATTTGATGATCATCCTAATCCTCAATCCGATCCTTACATATTTCATTCGTTTTATTCTTGTTTGTGGCTAATGCACAAGTCGTGCAAGCCAGAAGAAAGATAAAAAAACGTTTCAACAGTTTTAGTTTCGTAAAAAACTGACTCTCATATACGGACTGTCAGACAGTAATGACGAATCCGTAATCCAATAACAGCTTGTTGAATGTTGTAATACGCACTAAATAATCAGGTGTCCATCTGTGCGGTGTTTAATCATCTTTTGCTATATTTATTTCGTGTTAACAGCTGACTATGAGAGTTAGGTGACGACTTAACGGGCACGGCGACAATGTGTGGTTTCTCGTTGCGAAACAAGTCAATACGAGCATTTTATGAAAATCTTTCTTGTAAAAATTGTTAAATTTTTGGTTTTATTGAAAAGTTAAGCAAAATTTTCAAAAGCGATAACTATTCTGCATTATTCATTAAGTCTAAATTGTTAATGTAACTTTGTTTCTGAGATCAAGAACGCCAAAATTCTACGTAAAAATGTTGTACAAGCGTCAAAGAAGATTTATTTGACATTTTAATGGAGTGTGCCCGCAACAAGAGAAAAAGTTGAATTAATGAAAGAAATTAGATGTAGTAGGCAAGAACTGTTTCTTGCTATTCATAAATGTTTAAGTTTTATTTTTACATGTAGTAATAGTGCTAGCAGTATAAGTTTCCTCGTTTGTTCTTTTGTCAAAAATTATGTCAATGCATGAAAAGTATTTTGTAACCGGCTTAAGCATTCTGGGGTAAGGCGTAAAGAGATTTTTAAAAATTAATTGAATGGTCAAACTACTAATATTGACCTTGAGGCCTCTTCCCTATGTAATACAGACTGATTTCTTCTTCTCTATATTGCCTTGTTCCTAAGTTTTTCTTTCGTCCCGTCTTTATCATCCCCCGCTCTGGAGGATGGGCGCTTTAGTTCAAAGCCGATAAGGTCCCAGGCCTTCTGCCCGACCAAAAGCTGGTAGGCTAGCCTTCTGCTTGAGTCCAACATAACCAGCCGCCGTAGACCGGGCGCGGGTGGTATCCAGTGTAAGGTCTTCCGAGCACCAAAGGGTTATTAAGACGACTACTTTTATTTTTTTATAGTTTCTTATATCTAAAGATATATGTGTATTATAAGGTATGTGTATTATATTACATCTAAAGATTATTTGTTTCAATTTTAAACAAGACTAATTTCAAATATGATGGTTTTATAATAACAATGCCACCGGTTAAAATAATAACTAACGATCTTATAATTGCTGTATATTGTGCACTAGCTATGGCTGCGGCTTCGCCCTCGTGGAAACGTTTCGCTCTCTAGAGGTAGAATTTTCAAATAGGACAATTTTGTTGTCAATTAAACATCTGCGATTATTAATATACTTATTTGGATAACTAGCTGTGCCCACGACTTCGTCCCCGTGGAATCGTAATTTTAGGTAGCATTTTCAATGACAGAGAGTGTTTAAACGTAAGAGTATTTTACGGTAATTATATAAAAAATATCTGTCAATACCGGCAGAGGATTCGTAGACCGCGACATGTCCTTAGCGACCCCCCTAACCAACTCACGCAGGAACTTCTAGACCTGCAAGCGGCGGCGTCTGAGCCGTCGCTCCCCCTTGTCAACCCCTAAACGGCAGCCTTCTACTTAGCCTGAATAGGTTCTTGTCAATACTGGCCGGTCCCACTTTGGAGATTCGTGCCTTCTTCTAGCGCATATACCCTCACCATGGGGTAGCGCTAACCGTGCCTTTCCTGAGGTGCGGCCCTCTCGTCAATAAAGCCAGTAGGGTCAATAGGACAAAGGCTAGGCTGAGTTTAGTCGGTAGGTCTGTGTAGTCGAGCCGTCTCGACAGTACCAGGAGTCCGACATAATCACCGCATCCCTGCTTGCCTGTTGCGTTGGTATCCATGATGGATTCTCAGCCTCCTCTCCTGAGGAAAAAAAAAAAAAGGAGTTACACGTGTCATTGTGAGTCAACCATAAAAGATAGACATGTGCTGTCGTGGGATATTTTTTATATAATTTGAAGGAGAACATTTCCGTAATTTATCGCTGATAGTTATTTTGAAAAATATTTCATGTACAGAGTTGACCTCTCTACAGATTTATTCTAAGTATAGATAATTTGTATCATGTTGATATTTGTATATTTGGGATGTATGTTTACAAGGGATGGAAGGTGTGATAATGATATAGAGAAGCGAGTGAAAGCTGGTAACATGGTGAATGGGGCCATGCGTACGTTTCTGAATAGTCAGAAAATATCAGAAAAGGCGCGACTAGCAGTGCATGAGGGCGTGCTGGTCCCAACATTAATGTACGGAAGTGAAAGTTGGGTATGGGAGAAACGACATGAAAGCAGAATAAATGCAGTAGAAATGAGATCTTTGCGGAGTATGGCAGGCGTAAAACTGAGTGACAGATTGTATAATGAAGTGATTAGAAAGAAATGTGGTTTGAAAGAGGATATCGTGACAAGAATAGAGAAAGGGATGCTTGGGTGGTTTGGGCATGTGGAACGGATGGATGAAAGTAGACTGACCAAAATGATTTATGAAGCTGGAGTGAGTGGAGACACGGGACGAGGAAGACCTAGGCGAACATATTTCGAACAAATCGAAAGTGTCCTCAAAAAAGGCCAGGTCAGAAGTACCCGCAATCGTCGAGCATGTATGAAGAATGTTATGAAAGTAGATGAAGCGAAAGAGATATGTAAAGACCGTAGCAAGTGGAAAGACGTAATCTCTGCCTACCCCCGTGGGAAAAAGGCGTGAGTGTATGTATGACCATGACTAAGCTACTCGCATTTATCACGCAAAAATCTGCCCCAACGGGACTCGAACCTGGCACCTCAGAGATGGCGACACCTTGAAACCAGCAGCGTGCTATTACAAAGCCTATAGCCTACCTCGATAAAATGGACTGTCCAGTAATTCAATTAGAACCAGCTGTTTCTGAGATTAGCTTTGCGGTTAGCTTAATGGATCTATAATCTGTGGGCGGTAATCAACTATCGCGATTCCTCCCTCCCTGATCCCACGGGAACTGGCTTCTGTACTATGCTACTTTGATCCATCCTTTTATTTAGAAACGCTTCTTTTTTTGCCTCAGGAGAGTGAGCAATACCGTCTTTACCATAAGGGCACACGGGGCCCGTGCCCAGGGCCCCCATTCTCAGGGGGGCTCCGAAGGACCTACAATTTCTCCCACACATTTATTCTTTTTACGCAAATTAATAACAAAGGATATTGATTACGTTTGCTGATTCCGCGCAGTTGATGATGACTTGTCCAACAAGCAGACAAGGTCGACACGTGTTTCGTCTCGCTGAGAGACGAAACACGTGTATTACAATATTACATTGTATTACAATATCCTTTTTTCAAAAATAGGTCTCCAGGAGACCTATTTTACCTTTTCCTACCCATTTTTCCTTTTCCTACCTATTTTACCTTAGTCACAGGTGTGATTTCATTACGAGTGCCCTCACCACTCGTAATCAAGTCATTCTTGTGGAAATGTTATCTGTGTTTTGTTTGATTTTTCAGTCTATATATATATCTATATGAATGTAGCATATATATATACTATATATGCTACATTCATATAGATATATATATATATATATATATATAGATATATACATATATATATATATATATATATATATATATATATATAGATATATACATATATATATATATATATATAGCGGTGATTTCGAAACCGCATTCGTAATTCAAAAATAGGTCTCCTGCTCTAGAATCTTTACTAAAAATAATTTTTTGCGCATCCAAAACAGGATGTGGAGCATCTTTTGGGTGCAGGAAAAGTGGATTTGACTGCACTGCAGCTTGCTTAGAATGCAATGGTGCTAGCTGTTCTGATCCTTCACCTACAACCTACATCAACGAAATCGACGACGACGACGACAATAATGAACATCTATATAGTTAAGGTTATTTTTTTTAATAATTTTTGTGCGAAAATCTAATTAATTGACAATGAATTTACTCTGCAAACATAATTTATTACTAGAGATCGGATAATCGGATGCATATTTACTTAAAGTTAGTTTAAGACAAAGTATGGAAACGGCTTTTTATTGTTTTGTTAAATAAAATTTTTCACCATTTCTGTTTTTTTTATTTTATTATTTAATTGGTTGTTGTTTTAGTTAAACGTTGTAGCTCACTACTTTCGTATAACACTCTTCATGTAATAAATCGTACATTCATAAATCGCACGGGGAACTGAAACTAAACTTCATGTAAATACGTATGCATAGTTGTATAAATGAACCCGAGTCTCGGTCTTTTGAAAATAAATACCACGTGCTAATTTAGTAATTTTCAAACAATATCACTACGTTAAATTTGCAGTCCCGTATTTTCCCGGGATTTTTATTTAACAAAATGTATTTTAAAAAGCCGCTTCCATAATTTGTGAGCCAAAAATTAACTTTAAGTAAATATGCATCCGATTATCCGATCTCTATTTATTACATATAAAATTAAGATCTTTACTGTCAACATTTTTTCCCTCTTGCGCCTTTCATTTTTCAGTAAATTGTTTATAAAATTGTTGTAATCGAGATCGGTAAAATTTTTATTTTACATTTTTATTTGAGGTTTTAATAATGCAGTCAAACGTTTGTTATACCGATTCATTGACTGGAGACCTATTTTTGAATTACGAATGCGACTTCGAAATCACCGATGTGACTAATAATCACCGATTTTCAATAATTCTTATTTTTGAATATCACTGATGTGACTACCTTAGTCACAGGTGTGATTTCATTACGAGTGCCCTCACCCACTCGTAATCAAGTCATACTTGTGGAAATGTTATCTGTGTTTTGTTTGATTTTTCAGTCTATATATATATATTTTTTTTTATTTTTTTTTTTTTATATTATAGCAGGCAAACGAGCCAACGGGTCACCTGATGGTAAGTGATCACCGCCGCCCATAGCACAAACAACACCAGAGGTATCATCAGCGCGTTGCCGGCCTTTCAAAAATGTATACGCTCTTTTTTTGAAGCTTCCCATGTCGTAACTGTTCGGAAATACCGCGGCCGAAAGTTGGTTCCATAATTTTGTCGTTCGCGGGAAAAACGTACGCGAAAACCGCACTGTGGAGGACAGCCAACCATTAAGATGGTGGGGATGGAAAGCAAGTCCCCTCCGTGACACACGATACAGGAAATCGGTCGGCGGCAGTATCCCAAACAACTCGTCAGAGCACTCCCCATGGTATATGCGGTAGAGAACACAAAGAGACGCGACATCTCTCCGCAGCGCCAATGAGTCCATACGACCACAGAGCACCGGGTCGTCGACAATTCGAACCGCTCTACGCTGGATACGGTCAAATGGAAGGAGCTGGTACTGAGGAGCACCGGCCCAGAGGTGAGAACAGTATTCCATATGTGGCCTGACCTGTGCCTTGTAAAGTTGTAGGCGGTGGGTCGGCGTGAAATACTGTCTCGCCCTGCTTAGCACTCCCAGCTTTTTTGAGGCTAATTTAGCCTTGCCTTCCAGATGACAGCGAAATTGAACATCGCTCGATATGTCGACGCCCAGGATACCGATGGTTGACCCGGCATTAAGGGAAGCGCCTTCAAAGTTTATGGTTGCGACAAAAGGAGATTTCTTAGCGGTAAACGCGCAAACTTGTGTCTTAGAGGCGTTAAACTGGACTAGATTTAGTCGGCTCCAATTCGAGACATGGCTGAGTATGTCATCGATAACAGACACAAGCTTGTTTCGGTTCTCAATGACGTTCTGATGTGGAATATTTGAACTTCCGTGATATAGTGCGTCTCCAGTGCTATCGTCTGCATAGCAATGGATACCGCAATTATGCAGTAAATCATTGATATGCAGAAGAAACAAAGTGGGAGACAGCACGCATCCCTGCGGGACACCAGCGTTCACGGGCTGGAGTTCCGAGCACGAGCCATCAACTACGACTCTAATGCTACGCCCAGAAGAAAACTGGTGACCCACGTGCAGAATTTCCCAGATAGTCCGTACTCTGGAAGTTTGCTAAGTAGAGCCCTATGCCACACTCGATCGAAGGCTTTCGCTATGTCCAGACCGACCGCAAGAGCTTCCCCCTTCCTCTCCACAGCCTCCGCCCAACGATGCGTAAGGTACACTAAAAGGTCACCAGCTGATCGCCTACTACGGAAACCGTATTGTCGGTCACTGATCAGCTGGTTTTCCTCCAGGTACGCTAGGAGCTGGCGGTTTGTGATATATTCCATTACTTTAGAGAGGATAGAGGTGATAGCTATTGGCCTATAATTGGACGGGTCGGAGCGTTCACCTTTTTTAGGGATCGGGTGTACTAGGGCTGTCTTCCAGGACTTCGGGACGACGCCAGTGGTGTAGGAGAGCCGAAAAAGGCGCGTGAGTACCGGTGCCAACTCAGGAGCGCAAACCTTTAGCACGATTGGTGGAATGCCGTCGGGCCCACTCGACTTATGGATGTCAAGGGAAAACAGTGCCTTCCGGACGGAACTTTGAAAGAACCGGACATCAGGCATTGAACTCGCACAAGGCGGTAGAGTAGGTGGTGATATTCCCATGTCATCCAGTGTCGAATTTGATGCAAAAAGATTACCAAGAAGTTCGGCTTTTTCCTTTGCAGTGTGGGCCAGAGAGTCATTATTTTTGTGCAAGGGTGGAATTGATGAGCGACCGAAGTTCCCTAGGACGGCTTTGGCAAGAGACCAGAATGAACGTGTACCAGACGGTAGGCGCACTAGTCTCTCGCCAATTCGCCCTATAAACGATGACTTTGCCTTGGCGATGCTCCTCTTGAAAGATCTCGCAGCGAAATTGTACTTCTTTTTATGGAATTTGGCGTTTGGATCGTCAGACGCCGCCATTCCCGCCCAGGTTCGAAAACACTCCTGTCTTCGACGAGCTGCCGACTTGCAGGAATGACCGAACCAGGGTTGAGAACTACCGCCGATGGGAATCACAGAGTTTGGAATAAAAAGTTCCATTCCCTGAAGAATCACATCGGCGACAGATTCGGCAGTATCGTCCGTATCCTCCCGCGAGAGAAGCAAATTCGCTGCCATGGGTAGGATGCAAAGAAGGACCGCATTCCATCCCAATCTGCTGACTTGTAATGCCAGACCCGACGGGTAGCCACTGGCTGGGAGCTCATAGACTTGTTGAGAGGCACAGTGCTATGGATTAGGCAATGGTCCGAGGAGCCAAGAGGTGCATCAACAGAGACTATGTAACCGTCCGGGTGTGAAGTCAGCATAAGATCCAGTAAGGAGGGCGTATGGTCGTCTATGTCTGGAATTCGCGTGGGCGAGGCGACTAATTGAGACAGACCGTAAGCCAAAGCAAAGTCATGAACAGATTTTCCCATGTAGTCTGTGTTACGAGACTTGAGCCACTCGGTGTGATGGGCGTTGAAGTCACCCAACAACACGACTTCGGCTGAGGGAGTCTGTTTGAGTAGGGAATCGATCGCAGTTTGGCAGCACTCTATGAGTCGGTCCGATTCGGCGTTACCGCTGTGAGATCTGTACACGCACGCGTAAATGCGCGGGTGGTCGTCGCATTCTACGCGGAGCCATAAGGTGGACAGATCCCTGGCTTCAAAGTTTTTGAGGCGACGGACGCACATATCTTCCCTGACATAAGCACATACACCGGCTCGCGGGACGAATGAATGTTCCAGGGTGTAGCCGGGGTAGCGCAGATATGCGATGTCGAGGGGTTGGGATTTTGCGTCTCTGTGAGAAAAAATAAGGCGGCTTTTCCGTTTCGAGATGGTGGTGAACGGAATTCAGGTTGGTATGTATACCCCTGATGTTGCAAAAATCCACGTGGAGCGTGGATTGGGGTATGGTTCGCCGCCTTTTTCCCCTGCCTCTTTTGAGCGGTATGTTGCCCTCCCCAGAATACGCAGGGCAGCCTGAGCTAAATAGCTCAGGGGGGGATTCTCCAACTACGGAGGAGTTGGTACCCCCCTGGGGTAAAAAACTATTTACTTCCGCTGCCATGATTGGTGAAAAGGAGGAGGGGTGTGTAGTGGGCTCCGGGACTCTCACTCACTGGGCGAAACACAGCAATGTCAAGCATTGCTGTTTCACGACCGTCTTCTGTGAGAGGGTGGTATTCACATCCGTCGAGCCTGCCCATTCGTGCTGTAATTGGGATCACAGCAAGGCTCTACCACCATAAATTGTTGTTGCTCGTTTAGCACAACCCAGGGGTCACTTGTAGGGTGTCGAGAGTAAGACCTACGGAAGCGAGCAACGCCAACCCCAATATATTATGAATGTAGCATATATATTATATAATGGTTAAGCCGGCAATAACCGGCAGCGGTACATTCTGCGTGGAACCGAACTCTTACATTTATGTGTGTACTTTATCTATGTGGGCAGCTCTGCGATCAACTTTCAAAAATTGGAAGTTTAGGAATCCGTGATTTCGAAATCGCATTCGTAATTCAAAAATAGGTCTCTTGGTCCTGCGTTCCGAGATTTTACCATTTTTATGCCTTACGGCGCTCCACTAACTGTTATTTTTGTGGTTTCTAATGTGATGTCGTAAATAATTACATATTTTCCGTTTACATAGCAAACGCAGGCTGAACCCTACGAGATTTATCAAAATAATGTACTAAGCATTGTACATATTGAAAAGGTCTACAGGAAACTCCGCGATGGTCTATCTCTATATGTCTATCTCTTATGGATAACCCACTCAGTCGCTAGTCTACACTTCTGCACTAATATTATGAAGAGGAAAGAATTGTATTTTTGTATGTAACGAATAAACTCAAAAAGTACTGGACCGATTTTAATAATTCTTTTTTCATTGACTTTATGTCTAAGTATTGTAGTTACGTCACAGTAACTTCGATCATATATTTCTGTAGATACACAGTTACCGTCTAAAAAGTGGCACCGGCGAAACAAGGCACAAACAGTAAATGTGCCTTGTTTCGCTCTCATTCATTCGGTGGCCGCGCGCGATTGATAACGTCAGCGATGCCGAAATGCCTATACTCTGTCCATTATATTATTTTCTTTTTGACAGTTTAAGATATTTTGAAATCAGTGATGAACTCGCAAGTTACCGATTCGATTAAAACAGAATATCGATTTTATTTAAGAACTTTTAATCGATTTAATGCAGCGATATTATTTTTATTATAAATATTAAATTCGTTTATCTGGTTTTTTCAAATACATGAAATAAATTGTCATATATTGTCTATGGGGTTGTCTAGGCAACGGGAGTTGTGAGGAGTGACGTTAGATTGTATGTGTCATTAAATACGGCTACGCCGTTTGGTTGTCATTTGCCATACAACGCTTGTATCACATTCATTGCTTTCATTGTGTATTGTTTTACAATATAATAAGTTGAGTTGAGTATTTATATTCCTCCTTATCAATACGTACAGTCTACAGTAGAGCTTAATAAGTTCTCAATATGCCGAAAGGAACTGTGTTAAAAGGGCAATCGAGGGAGTTTGTGAGACGCCTTCATGAATACTTTGAGAAGGAATGTCAAAATGGTGAACCGCTACTACCAATATCGCAGGTTCGCAACCGTGTTGCTGCCGCCTTAGGAATTAGTATTCCAACAGTCACAAAAATTGCTAAAGAAGCCTACGGCAGTAGTGGTATGCAGAGTAATAAACTGTCTTCACCGAAAAAAAAGCTCCGACTCTGTAAAGTTACAAACATTGATGATTTCGATGCCGATGCTATTCGTCGTCATATATACGCGTACTATCAACGTAAAGAAATCCCAACTGTAAGAAGAATGGTAATTTCACTGAGAGACAGTGGTTTGTACCGTGGCCAAAAATCTTCGCTAGGTAAAGTGCTAAGAAAAATTGGATTTTTTTACAGAAAGTCTGATAAGAGAAAAATTTTATTGGAACGCCATGATATAGCGCTGGCTCGCTGTGATTTTCTAAGGAAAGCTAAACAAATCGAAGACTGGTCGAATGTGGTTTTCACTGACGAAACTTGGCTCAATGCTAATCATACAATATCGAGATCGTGGACTGACGACACTGCAGCACCTACTTCGGCTGTGCCTATAGGCAAGGGCGAACGCCTTATAGTTTGCCACGCAGGCAGTACAAAAGGATTTGTAACAGATGCTTTGCTAACTTTTAAATCCAAAAAATCTGGTGACTATCACGAAGAGATGAATGCAGAAGTATATGAAAGTTGGTTTAGGGAAATGTTGACGCTACTAGAAGAACCTTCAATTATATTTATAGACAACGCGCCCTATCATTCGCGGCAAATAAATAAAAAGCCAACGCAAAGCAGTACCAAAGACCAAATTGTTAACTGGCTTCGTGATAATGGTGAGGATGTGACTGATACATTGTTGAAAGCGGAGCTGATAAGAATTTTAAATTCGAAACGTATACCTAAAAGATACGTCGTCGATGAAATGGCTGCGGAATATGGACATACTGTCATTAGAATCCCACCGTATCACTATCAGTATAATGCCATCAAATTGATATGGGCACAAATTAAAGGGAAGGCAGCAAGAAATAACACAACGCCGCCGTTTACAGCAAATAAAATGTTGCAGTTATTAACTAGCGCGTGTGGTGATGTGACGCCTGAAAACTGGGCGAGTGTTGTACAGAGGACAAAAAAATTAATAATGTCTGATTGGGATCGAGATGTTGCAATTGATAACATGATGGCACAAGAATTGGTTATTTATGTAACAGAGGACTCAACTGACGAGTCTAGTGTAATTTACGAAGAAGAATCTGATGAATCTATGTAATAAATAATGTAAATAAATTTACTTGTTTAATTTTTATATTATATATTTGGCGAATTAACCAATTGGGGTAATTCGCCAAATATATAAAATTTTGCCTAATTTCCTTGGCATGTGTAAAACTTTATTTTTTCGTATATTTCTGATCCATTTAAGAAAGTTTTCCTTTTTCTCTCTTAAATGGATCAGAAATATATGAAAAAATAAAGTTTTACACATGCCAAGTAAATTAGGCAAAATTTTATATTTTTGGCGAATTACCAATTACCTAGCTAGTTTGTTAAAAAAATGGTATGTATGTGATTTTCTAAGTATTCTTGATCATAATTCTTGATTTAAACTTGACGTAGATGTTATTAACTACATATGCGTTTTAATATTAAAATTCACATACCTATAAATAATGTAAGGTAGCTGTCGAGAAGGAAATAAATAAATTTACAAATATTTGATTTGAAGACAATTTATCGATTTATCTGATTTCAAGAACTGCTTATTGTCTGTGGTAGTTTGTTATGCACAGAGCACTTCACTATGTGGGCGTTACCCGTCTAGAAAGTATATTATTACTGTAGTACTATAATTTGAAAATAGAAACAATATTTCATACGCGCGATCTGTCAAAAAGAAAATAACATAGGTAATGGACAGAGTTTAGTTTATACTTGTAAAAATGACACACGTAAAGTGCAAAAGAAGATGGAATGTCATACTTCCAATAAGTATATCTTTATCTTAATTTATTAGCGCATTTTTTATTCATATTATGTATTACTAAAATATCAATTTAAAACGCTTGGGTACCATGCCACGATGCGTAACGCATCGCATCT
The DNA here is from genome assembly GCA_036419045.1 of Scirpophaga incertulas. Classification (NCBI taxonomy): domain Eukaryota; kingdom Metazoa; phylum Arthropoda; class Insecta; order Lepidoptera; family Crambidae; genus Scirpophaga; species Scirpophaga incertulas. The sequence goes on along the minus strand of CM071626.1, from coordinate 43,162,078 downwards.
ATCTCTTTCTGTCTCGAGTGGCTCACTCATAGGAAAAAATAGCACAGAGCTAATGTTTCAGAAAAAGGTCAGTGGAATGATGGAGTCGCCTATATTACCATTTTTTGTGATTTTCTTTCTTTTTTTTAGTTTTCCGCTTTCTTTGTTTGTAAGGCTCGGCAAAATAAAGGTTGAGAAACCCTGTCTTAATAAAGTCTGTACTTTCCTTAGCACCTAATTCTACATACTTCTTGATTTATGTTTAAAATTTAAAAAGTTTCCGTACTGTTAAGTTAAGTGTAAAAAAAAACTAAGCATCTCCACTGCTGTCTATGTTCAAGTAGGATGCGATAAGACGCGAGCACAATATTCGGAGTCAAATGCATTATTATATGAAATGAATTTGTGCTTAATTGCGACGGACTAAGGGCTTATTATCCAATATATTTGTTTTCAAATATATGTTGTTCATTTCTGATTTCACGGCATCATTATATCATCGAAACCAGAAGATAATATGTAACGACCTTAACAAGGATTTATTTTCATACTTCATTACGTTACTTAAGATTTAAATTGGCTTAAATTATATGACACTTTAGAACTTTTTTCAAAATTGGTACTATAATATACATCTATTCTTCTATGTATAGACGCGGGGTCGATATTTTGTTTGATTTTCTATGGAATTGTGTATCTACAGAAATATATGATCGAAGCACAGTAACTACTTTTTTACATTTAACAAATTGATAGAAATGCCGATCAAAATCAGGCTGTGTTATCCAGACTATTTATAAATTTTTATCCAAATAAATATGTGTGTTTCTCACTTATATATCGGTACATTAAAAAAAAAACATGTGCGTTGCTCTGAAAATGAGAGCAACGCACATGTTGTTTTTTTTTGTTGTTTGTTTTTATATTATTTTAAAATTAATAAAGGTATTCTAATATTATATAGTTTTTAAATCTTTTCCCTTTATCTCGATTGACGTATGCCGTCAACTACTCCACTGACATTTTAACTGGTATCAACATGAAGGTTATAATACAGTAAATAAACTTATAACTAAAATTAATGAAAGTTACTTTCGTTATACTCGTATCTCCCACCCTGAGACAAAATTTAGAATAAATTTAGTAAAATACATTGAGCTAGTCTTAGATATCGTTCTCTAGCATCTGAATTGGTACAAGTTTTGTTATATGGAACAAATTTGATTCCATTTTCTTGTGTGATGTATTTATTCTGTATGTGGAGTTTGAAATTTTTTCAATTATTTGATATGGACCTATTTTTAATTCACTCAATTTTTTCCGGTTTAACTTATTTCCGTTTTCTACGTACCTATACCATATCTCCGACATTATAATTATATTCTTTCCTATTTTTATCAAATATAGATTTATTGTTATTATTAATTTATTATTTAAGACTGTCTCAATACCCGACGACTTCTTTTTGAATTATTGATCGGATCGGACATTCCATTCAAAAGATATCATGAAATTAAAATAAATATACACGCCGGCGGCGGCCGCCACGCAACGCATCGAGAAACTAACTCGACGAGTGGGGGGCAGTGCCGGAGAAGGGACTGCACCATTATCTAAAAAATTAGTGTATAATAAAAAGCTCGAGCGAAAGTACAATAAGACAATAATATGACTGAGTTTAAACAAGCTGGCTAACCTCAGCGTATGTGTCTGCGCGTGACTCAAACAGGTTTCTGATAATCAAATTCGTACGTAGGCGGTAGGAGGCGTGCGATGCGAAATAAGTGTCGTCTAGACTAGTGGCACTAAACCTCTGCAGTTCCCTTGTGACCAGAGTCACTAGTTACGCCCCTACTCCCAACGACGAGCTGTATATAATCCCCGAAGCGAGCACGAACGCGAACCGAATTAAACCCGAAGCCATCGCGCGCCGTCCGCTGCTGTGGCCTTCATGCTTAAGACGATGAGTTTACTTATTATAATAAAGATTCATAATTTTTGTAATATATGACCAATAAATATGACCTAATGATTAAAATTATTTTATTAATTTATCATCATCATCATCACTTAGCCAATCATAGTCCACTGCTGGACATAGGCCTCTCCTAATTTGCGCCACAACACCCGGTCCTCCGCCTTCCGCATCCAGTCCCCTGCAGCGACCTTTTTCAGGTCGTCAGTCCACCTGGCGGGGGGCGTCCTACCTTACGGCTGCCGAGTCGCGGTCTCCATTCAAGGACTCGTCTGCTCCATCGGCTATCAGTCCTTCGGCAAACGTGGCCAGCCCATTGCCACTTCAGCGAGCTTATTTTGCGAGCTATGTCGGTTACTCTGGTTCTTTGTCGAATGACCTCATTACGAATTCGATCCTTCAAAGAAACTCCGAGCATAGCTCGCTCCATAGCCCGCTGGGCGACTTTAAATTTGTGGACTAACCCGACCGTTAATGTCCACGTTTCGGCGCCGTATGTCATAACCGCCGTAAGTCATATTAATTTATAAAAAAGTAAATTATCTATACACATATAAAAAAAACTACTTTTTGTAACTTAAATATAAAAGTTAGACACATGCTGTCGTCGACTTTTTGTATGTATTTTCAAGCTCCATATCTTTTCTCTATAACTCAAAAATATATTTTTCATAGTTAAGGCAGCGTTCGTAAGAAACGCATTCATTTAACCGTTTTTTCTCCGATTCACTTTGCAAAATGGACTACCGCGTAAAAGCCTTTATTCGGTTTTCTATATAACCTATGACACTCAGCAATGATGTGGCTTTCTATTGGTGAAAGAATTTTTAAAATCGGTTCATTAGATCCCGAGATTACCTACCCCTTACAATTTAACAAATATATAAACACACAAACTTTACTTCTATATAATGTTAGTATATATTATATATTTATTCTATTATTTATTTACGTTACAATTTTATTTCATCAAACTTTACCTCATTAAATCCTACGTATTCAAACTAAAAATAAACTCATCCTAACAAACAAAGAGATAACATTCTAAACTTATAAATAAGTCATATTCATTGAGACAAATAAAAGATTTATAACGATAGCGTTTTACGGAAGTCAATATAATCGCTTTTGACGTGACAACGTCTATTAAATTGGTACGGCGTGGAGTCATTCTCGAACCACCGTAACGGCCGAATCTGACGCCACACGGAGCCACGCACATTACTCATAATAATTAATTTATGTATAACTTCAGAAGCAGAAAATTTAAACAAACTATTAAATAAAAATATAAATGTTATACATTACTGTATTTTAAATAATTTCATTGCACCCTGAAAAAATTACCATGTAATAGACGTTGTCACGTTCAAATATCGGCAGTAGACGGAGTTCTACAGACAACCAATTTTTTTTTAAGCCACTAAACTTCTGTGAAAAATTGCCAAATGGCCATAAAATAATTCGAATTTAACGCGTTTATGATAAGACTTAATATTCCTCGTAGAAAAGTACATGACTATGATTGATAAAGATCTACCTCATTTGTAATCATCTAATATTGTAAAAAAATACATACATATGATGAAATAAAATGTGAAATATATTAATAAATATATCAATTACATTTTATTTCATCCTTATTAATATCTTTCACGTAAAGAATACTAAATGGATTTTAATGAAAATTTACAATAGGAAATATGCATGTTTTTTTTTTATCTCTTAAATTAATCATTAACATTTTCATAACATAGAAAAAAATATAAATAGGCTTGAAAATAGTCAAGCTTTTATACAAAGTGAAATTGAAAACATTGAATAAAAATGAGCCGTTCAAACGCCGCCATTTTTCGCGCGCTTATGATGACATCATGGGTTAGGGTCTGTTTGTTTACTATAAGTAGCGTTTCAGTTGCTTAGTACTAATTTTCAATATTAATTAGCAAACAAATCATGGAAGAAATAAAAAAACCTTGTTACAAGTACTGGATGGTACCGAAGTGTAAAAATACTCAAAAAAAATTGTTCATGTAAATTGAATATCGTATTTATCTAATATTTACAAAAAGTATATAAACATATCTTGCTTAAGTGAGCTTCAACAATATAATATATCGTTAATATTTTAATATAATAAAGTTTTAATATAATAGAGGTAAATTAGGAGTTATTTTAACCCGCGAGGAGGCGCTACCGGGTAAAAAATACCCATAGTCTGGTTCTAAGGCTAATATTTCTTTAACAAGTTACGTCAGGTTTTCGTCGATCTAGGTACCTCTTGGGAAGGACGCAGCAAGGCGTGTGCAGGGTGTTGATCAGTTTGCCCGTGCGGCGCGACCAGGACGGACGTTCAAAGTGAGCATGGGTATTTTTTACCCGGTTGCGACCTTTTGTGTGTCACTTTTTTGTGTAATTAAAATGTATTATTAGTGTTTTGTTTATAATTTTAGGTCGAAAATGTCACGTTTTTTGCAAGAAGGAGCAATATTGGACGTATTAGAAGCAGAATACGAATCATCATGTTCTGAGATCGAAGATGTAGAAAATGTCAGTATTCACGAGACTGATTCTGAAGAAGATGCGGATCTTTATGATCAGCAATCACATGAGTTACCGCTACCACCCCTTGCTCAACCACTTGTAGTTCGGAATTAGCGAGATCTTCAGGTATCCCATGATTATTTAGAAGATATCCCATTACAGTTTCTGCGACGTGGGGAGTTCACGGGCAAAGATAATATAACGAAGTGGCAAGTTTGTACACCACCACAGAATGTTAGAACTCGAGCTCACAATATAGTTCTAACTGTTCCTGGCCCTATCCGAGATGGAAGGAACTGTTCTTCTATAGTTGAGGCATGGATTTATATTTTCCCTCCAGAGTTTATTACAAAAATATTCACATACACGAACATCTATATTGAAAAGCAAAAGGAAAAGTATAGTCGTGTCAGGGACAGCAAGTCGACAAATGAAATTGAGCTTCGTGCTCTTTTTGGCTTACTATACTATATTGGAAGAGTCCGGGGTGCACATTTGAACACTAAAGACTTACGGGCATTAGATGGAACAGGAAGTATTATATGCATTGCTACTATTGGATTTGGATTTAGCTTGGCAAAATCTGTGATCCTCGTCGAGACTGTCTAAAAGAACTAGCCCTAGCGCTGTGCTTACCTCTTGTCAAGCAGAGGAAACTAGTATCTAGCCTGCCAAAAGAAATTAAAAAAAAAACATAGAATTAGTGATTGGATTTGAAGAACCAGCGTCTGATGCTGCACAAACGGCAACGGCTGCTCGTCTTCGCGTTGCTCAGTTTGTACATGGAAAAAAGACCGTAAAACTAAACAACCTGCAAATTTTGTTTTTCTAAAATCTGCAAAGAACACACAACACCAATTTGTGGAAATTATTATGAAGAACGCAAATAAAATTATGTAAGTTTGAAGTTCCTACTAAGAGAGTAAATTTTTGTTGATTTTTTTTTAACAAAAGTTCAAATTGTTGTGACATTGTCCGTTTTGTTGCCAGGAGGCTTTTCTGTTTTTTTTTTCGTAATATTAGTTCCATATTAGTATTATGTAACATGTTTAAAAAAAACAATCTATCTAAATAAAAAAAAAGCTGTAATATGTGATATAAAAAAAAAACATTATTTTATTAGTACATAAGTTAAAGACCTAAATATAAGTAAATAAAAGTATTTTTTCACAAAAGGTTGGTTTTATTAAAGCAATATAAAGTAAATGTATTAATTAATTAGTATATTTTTTAAAAACTGTTAAATATAAAAATATATATGACAATATTTCTCTGGGTATTTTTTACCCGGTGGCGCCTCTTTGTGTTTGTTTTTTAGGCGCGCCTCCCGCCGGGTTAAATACAAATAGTTATGTTATAGGTTATGTTTTGTTGTATAATTTAAACATGAACAAAAATCTATGAGGTTTACTAAAATATACCATGTAATGTAATAATTACCTTGCAGCTTTCACTCCTTTGATCTCTGTGCTCGTGAAATCGAGATTTGATGCAAAATATGCTGACATCATAAATGCATCTATTTTCGGCAGATTATCGGATTGTGATTTGACAAAACCAGTTTCTGTCATCGTCTTAGATTGACTACAAATGTATATTCACATAGTAAACACACAGAAATTCAGTTTTAAACAATTTTTATCGCAAACATAATTTAACACTGTACGAACACGTATGAATATTGACGCCGATAAATACAAGACAACCATTGATTCATTGACGTCACATATCGTTTCGACCTATAGTGACGCGTTGTGTAAGTTCAAATTTCCCTCCCTTATTTTTCACTTTTTAAATAATATTTTTTGGGCTTAAATAATAACTAAATAAAAAAAGATTCTTTTAAGTATAAGATCAATAAAGAATCCCGAAAAAAATATTAGAGACATTTTAAGTTTTATGCATATTCCCTATTATACAGCTTATATATCAGAATAACACATAGATAATAATTTGTAATATAAACACTGCACGCTACACTCCAGCCGCTAAGAGAATGCGTTTCTGACAGGTGCTGTCATTTCCTTACGTACATGGAATAAGGTTCATATTTGTATAATACAAACCACGATTCTAGTATTATACAAATATGAACCTTATTCAATGTACGTAAGGAAATGACAGTACCTGTCAGAAAATCATTCTCTTAGCGGCTGGAGTTTAATACAACCTTCTGCAAATACTAATCTAGCACAGACCAGATATTTTTGCCGATACTGCAACCAACAACGTTACCCACAGATTAACAAAATCAAAAATTGTGCGCTAGGGTTGACCTCGACTCGACAGCACACACACGCACACATATTCACACACATACTGCATATATATACACATACCCCGCAAACAGCAACCAATTTGTTTTATTATTTACGTTTCAAATAAAACAAATTAAATTAAATATATAAACATACTAGCGGACCCGACAGACTTCGTCCTGTCAAAAAGATTTGTACAGTGGCAGTTTTTTGTTCCTAATTATTTTATAGATAATGTCGCATAGCAACCAAATCGCAAAAAAAGTCTAAATGACCTATTACATTTTGTGGCTATTCAATTTTGGAACGTGACATTAAATCCTCCAACGATGTATTCTGTGCTCCAACGCACGCACGCACACTGTTTGATAGATATGATTGAAGTTCAACTACATGTAGCGTTAATAAAGCGCAAATTGACTCTTTGATGTTAGGAACACACCTTCATTGCTTAGACAACAGTGAGTGCTTGCAATATGAACTTTATACAATAACAATAAAGCTCAAATTGACCGTACGTTTTAGTTAGAAAACGTTTGCATGGGAAAATAAAAGGGCTGTTTTTAGGGTATTTCCGATAATTATTCGAATTTTCCTCATTGTAAAAACCCTCCTTGAACTTCAACGAACATTACCAAAAAGAATTGGCCAAATTGGTCCAGGCGTTGTTGAGTTATGAGCTTACCAACACATTTTGCGATTCATTTTTATATATAAGAATAAAAAAACAACATTTAACTGATTAATATTAATTACAAACATATGATTAGATATTATTGTTTGAATCACTACATAGTATAAAACAAAGTCGCTATCCGCCGCGCTGTCTGTCTGTCCCATGTATGCTTAGATCTTTAAAACGACTACTTTAATATATAGAGTAATTCTTAAGCATATCTATCACATAATCTAGGCATATGTACTAATTTGTATAATTTATTATACCTATCTCTTATCTACTCTAATATTAGAAAGAGAAAAGATTTGTATTTTTGATGTAACGAATAAACTCAAAAAGTACTGGACCGATTTTAATAATTCTTTTTTCATTAGAAAGCTACATTATCACTGAGTAACACAGGCTATATTTAGTACTAGATGAAAGAGAAATCTATAGACATTCTTGTTAAAAACAAAAATTACCCATTAAATGTCTTTCATCGCATACCTACTTTGCGAAGAGTATTAATGACTAGCTTTCTGCCCGCGGCTTCGCCTGCGTGGATTTCGGGATTGGTCTATAGAGGGTTAAGGGTCATAGCTTTTGCCACGGCTACATATGCGCGGAAGTCGGTTTATGGTGCGAAGGTTTTATTATGCTTTCCGTGGGACTATCTGTTTTTCCGAGATAAAAATACTGCAAAACCTTGCTCAAGAATCACTCTATCTATTGACGAAAACCGCATGAAAATCTGTGCAGTAGTTTTTGAGCGAAGCCTTTATTACGCATCCCGTGGGATCTGTCGATTTTCCGGGATAAGAAGTAGCCTATGTTACTCGGGGATAATGTAGCTTTCCAAAGGTGAAAGAATTTTTGAAATCGGTCCAGTAGTTTCGGAGCCTATTCATTACAAACAACAAACAAACAAATCTTTCCTCTTTATAATATTAGTATAGATAGGACAAAAAAATGTTCGACAATATTAGAGAATATATCAATATCTACTTTTTTACATTTAATAAATTGATAGAAATGCCGATCAAAATATCTGTACCTATTTATGTCTACCCGTGCGAAGCCGAGGCGGGCCGCTAGTTTGTATATAAAATCATTGGCTGGAGCTATAAATGAACAAATATCATTATAACTAGCTTTCTGCCCGCGGCTTCGCCTGCGTGGATTTCGGGATTGGGTCTATAGAGGGTTAAGGGTCATAGCTTTTGCTCACGGCTACATATCCGCGGAGGTCTGTTTATGGCGCGAAGATTTTATCGGGCTTCCCGTGGGACTACCCGTTTTTCCGAAATAAAAAATACCGCAAAACCTTGCTCAAGAATCACTCTATCTATTGATGAAAACCGCATGAAAATCTGTACAGTAGTTTTTGAGCGAAGCCTTTATTGCGCATCCCGTGGGATCTGTCGATTTTCCGGGATAAAAAGTTGCCTATGTTACTCGGGGATAATGTAGCTTTCCAAAGGTGAAAGAATTTTTGAAATCGGTCCAGTAGTTTCGGAGCCTATTCATTACAAACAAACAAACAAACAAATTTTTCCTCTTTATAATATTAGTATAGATATATATGCGGAACTACACAATAACAACCCTTCGCTATTTCCACGAAGCGTTCATTAAGCTTAGTGGGTCTATTATCTGTGGGCGATGATCAACTATCGTGATTCCTCCCTCCCTAATCCCGTGGGAACTAGCCTCTGTATTATAATCAGCGGCGAAGCTACCTTGATCCATCCTTTTAATTAGCCGGGGTCTAGCCGCGCTCAGTATATAGAAACTCTTCTACGTGTTGACAATGATATAGCTCTTATGTCGCTAGGAACAGGGCCCGTTTTCGCACCTCAAATGCGAACACAGCCGCCATTATGATCACTCAAAACAAGTTGAGATTGAGTTGACTACGTTCTTGAAAATTCCGGCACTATATATAATTTGTAACGTTACCAAATCGAAACTTACTATTTATCGCTGTCTCTTCTGTCTAGCATCTCACTCTAACTCCCGCTGTGTGTATGTAAGTTGGAGAAGGACGTGGAGCGACAACGAAAACGACTTATTGAATTTCTGTGTTCAGACAGGGCCTATTGCAGGAACTGTCTAAACAAATTTAATATTAACAAATTTTATAAAACTAACATAACCATTGAAGATTTTTTTTCCATTCAAGTCGTAGGGTCCTTATGGCCAATATGGCTATTATCTCCAACAAAACGCAAACAAAATGTTATTTATTTTTTATTTGATCATCTTACAAACTGCATTGACATTGGTTTATAACTAGAAATCGGATAATCGGATGCATATTTACCTAAAGTTAATTTTTGGCTCACAAATTATGGAAGCGGCTTTTTAAAATACATTTTGTTAAATAAAAATCCCGGGAAAATACGGGACTGCAAATTTAACGTAGTGATATTGTTTGAAAATTACTAAATTAGCACGTGGTATTTATTTTCAAAAGACCGAGACTCCGGGTTCATTTATACAACTATGCATACGTATTTATATGAAGCTTAGTTTCAGTTCCCCGTACGATTTATGAATGTACGATTTATTACATGAAGAGTTTTAATGACCAACCCATAGTGATTAAAACTGTAGTAGCCGAGGTAATATTTACGCCCCATTTTAAATAGGATATTATAAGCTCATATTACCGACTAGTTTTGCATTACCAAAATGTTCTACAGTTCCGGAATTCCGGGATTTTTATTTATGCAAATAAAATAAAAAGACAGTTCCATACTTTGTCAAAAACTAAATTAGGTAAATAAATAAACATCCGGCTATCCAATTCCGCAATCCCGGGATTTTTATTTAACAAAACAATAAAAAGCCGTTTCCATACTTTGTCTTAAACTATCTTTAGGTAAATATGCATCCGATTATCCGATCTCTAGTAATAAGCCACAATTTTTGACACTTTAAGAGTTCTTAGAAACAACCTTGTCAGTTTTATTTATCAATCAATACATAGTATAAAACAAAGTCGCTTTCGCTGTATGTCCGTATGTATGCTTAGATCTTTAAAACTACGCAACGGATTTTGACGCGGTTTTTTTTAATAGATAGAGTGATTCTTAAGGAAGGTTTGTATGTATAATAAATGCATAATATAGTAGAGAAACACTGATAATTTAATGGTTTCTAATGTGATGTCGTAAATTAGCACGTTTTTTTGCGCTTATATTGCAAACGCTGGCTGAACCCTACGAGATAGACCAAAATAATGTACTACAGTATTGTTCACCTTAAAAAGTTCAACAAAAAGTCCGCGATGGTATATGTCTATCTTTTAGGGATAACCTACTATAACCATTTAATTACTTTTATTTATATAAACATTGCACCCGTGCGAAGCCGGGGCGGGTCGCTAGTATAATAATAAATTGGTTCAAGTTGAAGAATGCGTTCTCAATTAAGACATTAAAATGTTAGTGTCACTAGCGTTACAATGTAGCGATCAGCGCATATCATCGGAGCGTGGGAGGCCAGTGTCCAAAAATAGACGGCATTCCCTCATCCAAATGACATAAATGCAGAATCACTATTTTTGGCAATGCACTCCTTCGGATGCCTAATATGTACCAAGTCGGCCAAGAAAGTGGTCTACCAGTTTTGACAAAATTTCATATGTGAGTAAAATAGCGATAAGGTTGAACTCCTGTACTTATTACCTTTTTAAGATTATGCAGAGTGATGACATTTTTTTTGCTGACATTTGAGTTTGACCTTTATTATGAACGCATTAAACGATAAATTCCAACCAACAGTATTAAAACCTAAAATAATCTGACAGCTATTAATCTGTCAATTTTGTCAGAATATTTTTGCACGGGAAAATCAACTCTGTTACTTTATAGCGCGCGAATGATTTTCAACCTTAGGGTGGTAGACCACTTTCTTGGCCGACCGTACGTCGAATTATCTTATAGTTACGGGTGTCTTTCTGTTCTTGTCAGTGTCAATTTCGTGTTGTATTTTAGAATTTCGGCTATCTACTATCTAAGTACGGCGAACGATTTCCGAGCAAGTGTAATTTTTTTTCCTTGTACGAACCCACGTTCAAGGTTATGTTGTCGTAAAGCATTTGTAATAATTTGTATTTTAAACATAAATGTTGTATTTTTTTGACATTATGAAAATGTAATTAGTTATGAAAACATATACAAAACTAATGACTTATTATAAATGTAGCTACGAGTATTTACATTTAAATCAATGTTGATTTTTCTTTACAATAAACGTGTGAAAATAAACAGGAAAAGTTTATAGCAAATGTTGATTAAATTAAATGAATGATTCCATTTTATTTACCAGGAACTGAGTGTGTTCCGGGATAAGACCTGTTGCTGGGGAAATCAAAGTCATTAGTAATTATTATATGAGAAATACAATAATGGTAAAATTGTGTCCGGAACTGGATGTATATTTTTTCATTTTTTTCTCTCAGGAGAGAGAGGCTGAGAATCCTCACAAGGAGCACGAAACGTGCCCAGGATACCCCCGCAACGGCAAGTGTCACGGAGGTTATGTCGGACTCCACGCGACCGGAGCGGTCCGGCCACGTGACCTGCCGACTAAACTCAGCCTAAGCCTTGGCCATACGGCTTGAATGAAGAGGTTTGACGCACCCTCAGGAGAGGACACGTCAGCGCTGTCCTCCGAGGAGGACATATGCGCGAAGGAAGGCGCGGTACACCAAAGTGGCTCCGGCCTATGAAATGACGGGGACTACTCGTTCATTTGCAGCAAGCTGCGAAGTATGGACTAACTAAGGGATGGCGGCGCAGATTATGCCTCTCCAGTCCATATTGGCAGAGGACGCGTAGACCGCGACATGTCCTAAGCGACCCCCGTAATCAATTAACGCAGGACCTTCTAGACCTGCAAGCGGCGGCGTCTGAGCCGTCGCCTCCCTTGTCCCCCCTATTCGGCAGCCTTCTGCTTCGCCACGAGTAGGTTCCCAATCAACACAGGCCGGTTCCACTTTGGAGATCCGCGCCTCTTCTAGCGCTTATGCCCTCTCCAATGGGGCAGCGCTAATTTCCTTCCATATAAGCCAGTAGGGTCATTAGGGCCAAAGGCTTAGACTGAGTTTAGTCGGTAGGTCTGGTGGGTCGAGCCACCTCGATTCACCAGGAGTCCGACATAATCAACGCATCCCTGCTTGCCTGTTGCGTTGGTATCCATGACGGATTCTCAGCCTCCTCTCCTGAGGAAAAAAAAAATGATGCCTCTCGCAAGGCTTGAAGAGCCAGCGTTAATGAGTCGGGGGGGTCGGAAAGGACGTGTCTGGGTCGACGGTGTTCGGTATAACGCGGATTGACTGCGCTACGCGGGGTGTAGCTACACGCCTGCCTCACTAACGGATTGGGATGCCCTTCAGCAGTGGTGAAGAACCGCTTAGAGCACTCCAGGAAGTGTTCGTGTATGGTTGTGATTTCGAAATCGCGATGGATATCGCTATTCCGAACGTAGTACGGGAAGTTGGCCATCCTGCGTAACAAGACGCTTGGGTACGCTGAATTAAGTCAGTTGCCTCGGTATGTGCGAATACCGGGCACGCGGTGATTATGTCGGACTGCACGCGGCCAGAGCGGTCTGGCCACGTGACCTACCGACTAAACTCAGCCTGTGCCTAAGTTCTAAGAACCATATAGGCAAATCGTAAGGACGACCGCTCCTCAGGAGAGGGGCAAATGCAGCGCAGATCCATAAAAGGGGCCCAAATGCGCTTGAAGAGGCGCGGGAAGCCAAAGTGGCGCTAGCCTTATCATGAGGGAACGTAACCTAGTGCCGTGGTGATTATATCGGACTCCGAACGAGGCGGCTCGACCAGGATGACCTCCCGGCTAAACTCAGCCTGAGCTTTCGCCATAAGACTCCAACGGCTTAAATGGAACGGTGCGCGAACGAGTGCTGCCGAATGTTTAATTTAGCTAAACGATCTTAATAATGTTTAATAATTGCAAGACACTATATTTCGTAGTTCTTCAATATTAATTTGGCATTTATGTCTGTTTGTCTGACCAGAGTGACCTACCGACTAAACTCAGCCTTATGCCTCAGTTCTAAGAACTGTCAAGGCTAATCATGAGGGCGATCGCCCCCTCGAGAGAGGAGGCGATGCAGCGCAGGTCCGTAAAGGGGGCTCTAAGCGCTTGAAGAGGCACGGGAAGCCAAAGTGGCGCCGGCCTTAATCGTGAGGGAAAACACCTGCTTGGAAATTTGACAATTATTTCGATAAATCGATATTTACATCTATTAGCGTAGCCCAAAGTAAGGTCTGTAAGGCTTGTGTTATGGGATCTGCAGTAACGAAATATTTTTGATAGATATATATAACAACCACTAAGGTACTAAGGTACAAATGCTCTCATTCATCACGCAAACATCTGCCCCCATCGGGATTCGAACCCAGAACCTCAGAGATGGCGACACCTTGAAACCGATGTGCTAACCACTATATAGATATCCGCGAGGAATCTCAGCCTCTCCTTTCCAGAGAAAAAAATATATAACAGCATAGTTACATCTGGCTACAGTTTTGTGCTCAGAGTTGCAAATTAAATCTAGGTTGCATAGCTAAGTGTGCTGGTCTTACATCCGGAGCTACACCCTCAAGTCAGCCTAAATACCCCACACTTAAAGACGAAAATAACCAGCAAATCTCTTCTCTTGAATGCAGGTATGCAGGCGTGAAATTGCAGCACTTCTGTTTCTGGCTCTTAAGTTGAGCGCACTCGACACGGGGGCATATTCAGGTCCCTGTTTAGTATATGTATGATAGAGGACGAATTGTTTCCAATTGAATGTGTGTACGCCCTATTTCTTTGCTTACCCGTTGGACAGAACTAAATCCATGTATAGAGTTTAACTGTTATCAAGATAAACAGTTAAACTAGGAAACTAGCTTTTATTAGGTACATAGGTAATAGCAATCTCAGTCAACATGTGTATGTCTTGCAACCATTAGAACTTCTTCGTTCATATTGTTTTTATTATCTATGGTTAGCTGAGCTAACATAGACTAGCTACCTCGTCAAACTGTCTATATATACAGTGTGTTAGGGATCGGACTTCCGATACTTTACCAACGTGTTGTATGTTAAGTTTTATCGACAAAAACCTATACAAATGGGGGTCGCATCCCTCACCCCTATGAATGAGAGCTATTTTAAAATTTTATTTCTCGTATTTTAAGGAGTTTATTAAATCTTGCTGTTTTACGATTTTATTTGGTCTACATACACAAAAGTGACGTTATTTCAAAGTTAATGAACTGTGCTAGCATTTAACAATAAATTTGTTAAGAAATTCTTTAAAATAATAAACAAAATCCTTTGATTTAGACGGAAAACTGGGTAAAATTATCTATTTTTTTTTTAGTTATTGGGCTCTACCTAAAATTCCGGGCTCTTGACATATCATAAGTACCGCTAAACAGGCAAATAGTTAAGGAACGGGTCTAACAAAACAAGTCAAAATTGACAAAAAAAACCCTATTCATAAGAAGGTAATATTTCTATTGTGTGTGTGAGAGAGAGGTACTTTTACGATTAGAAGGTGTGAGTGAGACAAATTAAAACAAAAAAAATTATATGTCAAGGGCCCGGAATTTTAGGTAGAGACCAATAACTAAAAAAAAATAGATAATTTTACCCAGTTTTCCGTCTAAATCAAAGGATTGTGTTTATTATTGTATAGAATTTCTTAACAAATTTATTGTTAAATGCTAGCACAGCTTATTAACTTTGAAATAAGGCCACTTTTGTGTATGTAGACCAAATAAAATCGTAAAACAGCAAGATTTAATAAACTCCTTAAAATACGGGAAATAAAATTTGTATAGGTTTTTGTCGATAAAACTTAACATACAATACGTTGGTAAAGTATCGGAAGTCCGATCCCTAACACACTGTATAATGAACAAAATATCATAAAAATAAGCATAATTCCTAAATAATTAATATGATTCCTTTACATATTTGCAAAAAATTGCTTTTATTTCTGCACCTTGTCTTGAATGTTCTTTTTATTTATCCAAGGTTGGCTGAGAGAGATGACTTTTTAGCAATAAGGCTGCCTAATCGTGTTGTTATATTACTTGGGTAATTGTTTTGCTTGTTTATATATGTGCGCAGTTTGTTATTTATTTATTATTGATTTATCTACACTAATAAAGAGGAAAGCTTTGTATTTTTCTATGTAACAAATAAACTCAAAAAGTACTGGACTGATTTTAATGATTCTTTTTTCATTAGAAAGCTACATTATCACTGAGTAACATAGGCTATATTTAGTACTAGATTACTATAGAAATATATAAACAACGCAAATCGTCCGCGGATGAAATTGCTTATAAATGTTGAGCATACATCGAAACGCGTCGAAAGTTACTCCCGCAATTCGGAGAGCTTGGGATAGTGGCCACGGAACCAACAACAAGACTAGGGTGCTCCTTATTTTAAGACTTGGACGGGATAAACAGAACAGAATTGTGCCATCACAGTTTTTGTACTTTCACAATAATTTATAACTTAGCCAAAATAAATTGGCACGTATATTTATGACTTTGAAAAAGGCAGTAACCGGGTTTCAATAGCGAGGTAAATCATTTTAAACGTCAATAGCGATGGCAATAAAACCATAGTACAGTTTGTTAAGTTTTAATTGTGCCAATGGTCGCCCCGACAGAGTATCTGTCAATTTGACAGATAATTTACATAGATATGACAGATGTCAAAATCAAAAAGCTAGACGAAACCAAAGATGACGTCCTCATTTCACAAAGTAGTAGTTGCAAACATTTTACAAATTGAAAGTCACTAATAGATTAAGTATGAAAGTATTGTTAATAATTATAATAAAATAAACACACACGTCATAAAGGTTGCCTGGAAGAGATTGCTGTTTAGCAATAGGGCCTCCTTTTATACATTTGTTATTTGTTGTTTTCTTTTCTTGACGTGAAACGTCTTTAAAATCGCGCCGAAACATACGGGTACTAGGTTTAAAAAGTGGACCGTAACGAAAAGGTCTATATCATCGTACCTTAATAATTAAAAAACTATTAGTCTAGAAACAAAAATGTGGTGTGAATATTCCACTTATATAGTCAGCTATCTGTTGTGACATTGAGTTTTTTATTAAAATACTTAAAACACCGTCAATCTTTTTTTATTGCAATCTTTTACTTTAAAAGCGATTCTCTTAGACGTTTCACGTTAAAACCAACGGCCGTGTGCCCCGGCACAACCCCACCCGACTTTTTTGTATATTTTATGTGTACAATAAAGAGTTATTATGTGATAAAATAAATATAAAAACAATTAAATTAAATTACATATTAACCTAAGTAGATATATGATTCTATAAATATGCATACTAGTATATGGTTGTAAGACATATGTAATGTCTATGTTTTATATATACGTGTATTTGTGTATCTATATATATATATATATATATATATAAATCAATTTCACGTTCGAAACGTTCCAATTTATAACGTTTTCTTATATTAAAAAGCAACCTACAAACTTCTTTTTTATTGTTTTGCGTTTTACGTACTATGATTCATAATGACATTGACACGCATAAGTTTACAGTACCTTATGACGTCACGACATGGCGGCCTATGTTTCGCTCTTGTTTACGTATAGATTAAAAAAGTGAATACTTTGAAACTAATTTTTATATTATTTTTGTTATTTTATGTACTTAAACATGATGGTTCCGACTATTTAATGCATAAGCTATCATAGTTATATGCTTTTAGATCTTTTCTAATATAGAGGGAAGTGCCCTATTATTCGTGGTTGTTCAAAGAAGCTTTGTACGTAGAAAAAATTAAAAAAAAAATCTTGATAAAGTGTAAAATCAACATCTTTCTATACTCCCATATACAAACAATTTGTATTAATACTTAAAAGCCAATTTGAACCTTTGGCAAAACAATCGAAGACAAAAAAAGTGACGTTAGTTCTGTCAAACAAATTTAATGTCATTATATGTCATTACAAGTTTTTTTTTGGACGTACCTATGCTGAAGCCTCAGATGGATGTTCAGCTTTGCAATGAGTGTGTCATTTCAAGTAGGAACACATATTGCCACTTTACAAATCTTTTTGACAAGACGAAGTCTGTCGGATCCGCTAGTATTATATGTTAATGCATGTATGTAAATCTATATATATAAAAATGAAACCCGTTTCGCGTTGTCACGGCATCACGTGTGAACGGCTGAACCGATTTCGATAATTCTTTTTTTTAAATGTTTGTGGAAGTCCAAGGATGGTTCTTACGGAAATAAATATTAAGAAAATCTCTCAGAAATATTGAAAAGTATACATTTAATTTTGCATATTTTAAAAAACGCGCGTTACGAATGTCAATTTTTTTTTATACGAATGTCAACGTCATTCACAGCCATAGACTATATTAAAAGAGCATCGTTTCAACTATACAAAATAAAGTAGTGCATCAAAGCTACGCTAAGGCGGTACGAAGTTCGCCGGGTCAGCTAGTTATAATAATAATTATTTTTATTTGTCTCACACGCAAATAAGTTTTAAACAAAACTTCTTTCGCAGGTCTGATGCAATAAATTCGTTTGTGATATAAACAGTACCGTTCTCCATTTTGATTTTAAAATTGATTCTTTTTAAAAGTATTTATCATAAATTTTGTTTAATAAATAACAAAAATTGTATTTATTAAACTTCTCTTCGATTTCTTATAAAACTAATCATGAGTGTGACATGTATTTTTATTACATAGGTATATTTCAGGATTTTTATTCTAGTTTTAACTATATTTAATTCACATCGCTACCCTTACAATGTCGAAGGTTCTCTTCGAGTAATAAGTTACCCTTCAATAAGGTGCATATGCGCTTGTTGATGCGCCTGATAGGAAGGGGTGGCGGTTTTAATTGCCTCCCTAATCAAGGGGTTGGCGTGCCTGAGTCCTTGAAAAGCCGTTAGGTGCTACGGAAATTACATAAGACGACCCTTTGCAATTGCATGTCATGTCCGATACTTCTAGGGGCTTATGTGTACATTCATTAATATATATTATCGGAACTGTTCGGCATTTAACGAAGGCAAAGGTATACAACGAACATACAGCTAATAAACAGGTATTTTTTTAAGAAGGTGTCAATGACGAAATACAGAAACTATTTATTTATTTATTTGTTTAATTATCAGGACACCAGCGGTACATACATTAATACGTGTGTAAGTACTTTATAATTACTTGAGGCATACACCTTTATGGAGACACGACATTGTCAAGTAACAGAACAAAAAAGTTTTAAATAACCAAATTAATGATATGAAACTACGGACACAACGGAGTCTTGAACCTGATTTTGATGAAAACTTAAAGTGCATTAGTATTTATTTGATTTTAGATAAATCAATATTCCTAGCCAGGAATTAGCCCGTCGAGTTTGTTGTTTTTTCAGTATTCGACAGTGTCGCTAATAAGGAACAAATTCAGGTAAGTAATGGCATTCGAAAAATTTAAAGAAATAGCAAATTTTTAACAAAATATTTTTCATTTATCTTACGATACCTGATGCCTTGCTCCAGCCACAGCTTTTTTTTCCTCAGGAGAGGAGGCTGAGAATCCATCATGGATACCAACGCAACAGGCAAGCAGGGATGCGTTGATTATGTCGGACTCCTGGTGAATCGAGGCGGCTCGACCACAGAGACCTACCGACTAAACTCAACCTAGCCTTGGCCCTAATGGCCCTACGGCTTGAACGGAATGGTTGGCGCACCCTCAGGAGAGGGCACGTCAGCGCTGCCCTCCGAAGAGGACATATGCGCGAAAGAAGGCTCGGTACGCCAAAGTGGGTCCGGCCTTGAAATGATGGGGCCTACTCGTACATGTGCAGCAAGCTGCGAAGTATGGACTAACTAAGGGATGGCAGCGCAGATGCCGCCTCTCGCAAGGCTTGAAGAGCCAGCGTCAATGAGTCGGGAGGGTCCGAAAGGACGTGTCTGGGTCGACGATATTCTGTGTTACGCGGATTGACTGGGAGCCACAGGCTTAAGTTCCTTTGGCTTTTAATGTTTCAAAATGATGAGTTTGTTATGTTTTGTTAGTTATTGTCAACTTGCTAATTTTACGCCGTAAATGCCGTACTTATATCCATTTTTAGGGTTCCGTGGCCAAATGCCAAACGGAACCCTTAAGGATTCGTCATGTCTGTCCGTCCGCATTAGCCACTTTTTACCGTAACTATAAGAGCTGTACTGTGGAAACATGGTAAGTAGATGTACTATTCAGTGAACCGTATTAAGATTTTTATATATAAAAATAGAAAATGGGTTCTCCATACTTGCGGGTTCTTAATTTTCATCGATCCCATACGTGTGGGTTATCTAGGATAGGTCTTCAAAAATGATATTGAGGTTTCTAATATATTGACGTGAATACGTCTTTAAAATTGCTTCCATAGGGACGCAAATCAAAAAATCGAATGATAACAAAATCGGGGGATACAGTTTAGTGTTGTAGCTACATATCTATCATCCCCATCCAAATTCCAATTACACCACTGGATAGCTAAAGGATCAAAGAATTTATTACGCCCAGCAAAGACTGTAACATATCGCGCGCGGTGGAGGGGGAGCCCCGCCAATTTGAAGGCCATTTTGCTGCGTACTATTACCCGTTACGAGACGTATTCACGTACAACAAACGGCCGTGTCCATAACACAGCCACACCCCCTTTTTATGAGTCTTACCCCCCCCCCTCCCCCAGTAACTTCTAAAATAAGGTAATGATAAATGTAAAAATAATATATGGTGTACATTACCATGCAAACCTACACCGAAAATTGGTTTGAACGAGATCTAATAATTAGTTTTTTTTAATACGTTATAAATCGTAAACCGCATTTTACCTTTCATTCAATTAACTCCAATATAATAAAGAAAAACATTTCTTTATAGATATATAGTTCGAATCCCTACGTGCGCGAGTCCGTCTCGCACTTGGCCGGTATTTCTGTATTACACTAACTGACCCAGCAGACTTCGTACTGCCTCAATCGATAAGTAAAAGTCTTTGTTTTTCGGTTTCTGTTTTATATCAGGGATCCCCAAAACAAAAGAAAGTTTACTTAAAGCGAGCCAGTTGTGTTGAAATAATTGTTGTTTTTATTTAATTGCGAGCATTTTCATATTTATTCACGTTTTCCGTATTTTATTACCTATATTAGCGACACTATCGAATTGGGTGAAGTTATATAGATTAGCATTATTTTTCATAATTATTAAGTTCGATTACTTGGTCGATATGTTATGTTGCCATGTTGCTAGGAAAGTTATGGAAATGATACTGAATTAGGGTTGCCAGGTCATAAAATGCAAAGGCTGAACTGCGCACTATATAAGGCCGGATATTTTGCCCTAAAAGCCGGACATGTTTTTTTTATTGCCAAACATAATATTTTTACATGTTGTTGAAAAAAGTATTTTCAATTTAGCAGCTCAAACATACTGTGTTCCCTGCTTAAAAAGAGCGAGGGAAATGCGTTTTCCCTCACTGAGTGAGGAAAATTGATTTGAGTTTAGAATGCTGCGAATTATCATTATGTACGAAAAACGTCATTCGAAATTCGATTTATTAAATGTCAAAAAATTTTAATAGATACTTAGTTTTTGCAAATATATGTGGTTTCATTTTAATTCATATTGTTTCATTTATATCTCTAATAATGTTCTCACTGCTAAGGAGAAAAGTTGTTTGTGTCACGCGAGAGAATAGTTATTTGTGCAACAAGTGAGCAAAGTTGATGTTTGCTGCGCGTGCTGATTTGAGTCCCGAGCAAGCGAAGGATTCTGTTTGAATCATGAGCGAAGCGAGTGATTCTAGAGTAGAATCCTGAGCGTGTCGAGAGATTCAAAGGCACGAGATGCAAACAACTTTGCTCTCGTGTGACACACATAACTTTTCACTTCAGCAGCGAGAACATTTTTTTCTCGCCGATCGTCTTTTGTTTTCCTTCGAGTTCGAATTCCAAATTTTGATTTTTTTTTTGTTTTACTCTAAGGTGATAATTATGCCTGACACTTCTCGTTTTTCCGTGTTACGCATACATACCACTTTAAACAAATGTAAAATAAATTGTCAAAAGAACAGAAAAATAATTGTTAAAATATGTCTTCAAAAATAATAAGTAAGTAAATTATGTTATTATTATTCCCTGTTAGTAAATTAAGCGAATTAAATAAAAAAAAAAATATTAAAATCTCAAGAATGTATGATGCGTGGAAAGGAACTTCTGTCAATAGTTCCGTTCCGCGCATCATTCTTGAGATTTTAATAAGTACTTATTATGTTCCGTTCCGAAGAGACATTTTTTTAACAATTATTTTTCTGATTTCTTGCCATATTATTTTACATTAGTTTAAAGAGGTACCTATGCGTGACACGGAACAACGAGAAGTGTCAGGCAGATCCAATGTCCATGGGCATATTATCTTAGGGCGAAACAACATAGTCTGTATGGTTATCCATTATACTCTGTCCATTATATTATTTTCTTTTTGACAGTTTAAGATATTTTGAAATCAGTGATGAACTCGCAAGTTACCGATTCGATTAAAACAGAATATCGATTTTATTTAAGAAGAACTTTTAATCGATTTAATGCAGCGATATTATTTTTATTATAAATATTAAATTCGTTTATCTGGTTTTTTCATACATGAAATAAATTGTCATATATTGTCTAACTATATATTGTCTAATTGTCATAAATTGTATTGTCAAACATTTGGCACAAGAATTGGTTATTTATGTAACAGAGGACTCAACTGACGAGTCTAGTGTAATTTACGAAGAAGAATCTGATGAATCTATGTAATAAATAATGTAAAATAAATTTACTTGTTTAATTTTTATATTATATATTTGGCGAATTACCCAATTGGGGTAATTCGCCAAATATATAAAATTTTGCCTAATTTCCTTGGCATGTGTAAAACTTTATTTTTTCGTATATTTCTGATCCATTTAAGAAAGTTTTCCTTTTTCTCTCTTAAATGGATCAGAAATATATGAAAAAATAAAGTTTTACACATGCCAAGTAAATTAGGCAAAATTTTATATTTTTGGCGAATTACCAATTACCTAGCTAGTTTGTTAAAAAAATGGTATGTATGTGATTTTCTAAGTATTCTTGATCATAATTCTTGATTTAAACTTGACGTAGATGTTATTAACTACATATGCGTTTTAATATTAAAATTCACATACCTATAAATAATGTAAGGTAGCTGTCGAGAAGGAAATAAATAAATTTACAAATATTTGATTTGAAGACAATTTATCGATTTATCTGATTTCAAGAACTGCTTATTGTCTGTGGTAGTTTGTTATGCACAGAGCACTTCACTATGTGGGCGTTACCCGTCTAGAAAGTATATTATTACTGTAGTACTATAATTTGAAAATAGAAACAATATTTCATACGCGCGATCTGTCAAAAAGAAAATAACATAATGGACAGAGTATAGTTACTGTCATAAGGTTACTATAATCTGTGGTTAGCTTTGTCTCACTAGTGAGTAAAATCGATTTTACTCACTGATTTTAAGCAGCAAAACCTTCATGTTTGAGCTACTGAAGTGAAAAAGTTATTTCCATCTCGTGCCTTTGAATCCCTCGCGACCTTCAGGATTCTAATGTAGAATTACTCGCTGACGCTCGTGATTCAATTATTAGAATCCTTCGCTTACTCGGGATTCAAAATTAGCACTCACTTGAAACAACCAACTTTCCTGTCTAGTTGAACAAATGACTATTATACGTTATGTGAAGGAAGGAAGTGAGGATGAGATTTTGCCAGAAGACAGTTTGCTCTCCTCTCGCCTTTGTCCACTCGGGTCGGGCGCTCGTCCGCCCATCGTCGTATAAATCGCACTCTGACCAAAGGCCGGACGCGACCGCAAAAAGCCAAACATATTCGGGTAACGCCAGGCAAGCCTATACTGAATGGGTGTGTAGGAAGAGTTTCACCGTAAGCTTGTGAGCGTCCGACTAGTTCTTCTTTACGGCAAATCAAAGTCCAGAAAATGAAATATATATTACATTATTATAAAAACATTCCTTAAAATGTTTAATTGTCCAACAAAAAGCTCTTTATCCATGACAACTCCTGTCATGTCAGGAACGCCGTTCGAAGTATTTTTCAAAAACCATAAATCACTAAATGGATGGACTGCATGAATGACCATATGTTTGAAAGAGGAGTAAGTAATTTTAATTAAATATTAATAATAACAATGGTTTTTTAACAAAATAGCATTTTGTCAGCGTCATGTCAGCTTTTTTTTTTTTTTTTTGTTTCCCTGAGGAAAATGCATTAAACATGTGCATACAAACAAATGCATACCCCGGCTGTGGCGAGCCGGCGGTTATGTGGGGCTCTCCTCCCCAGAAGGGGGAGGCCTACCCACTAAAAACCTCAGGGATGGCCTTCCTCAGGCATGTAGGGAGCCCCCGGGAACATCAAGCAACTTCC
The DNA here is from genome assembly GCA_036419045.1 of Scirpophaga incertulas. Taxonomy (NCBI): domain Eukaryota; kingdom Metazoa; phylum Arthropoda; class Insecta; order Lepidoptera; family Crambidae; genus Scirpophaga; species Scirpophaga incertulas. The sequence goes on along the minus strand of CM071626.1, from coordinate 43,138,090 downwards.
AGGAACCCCCAGCCTCCGCTCCCCTGCCTAGAGGGGAGCCCTCCTCGGGGGAGGCTACACTACCTCCCCCGGTCTCCTCCCCCGGTCTCCTCCACCGACGACGCCCCCCGGCCACGGAAGGGGCGTGGTCCATCCCGGGTCGCCGAAGCAGTCGCGACTTCCTCGCACCCGCCGGCGACCAGCGTCATGTCAGCTATTTACAATAATCAATACGAAAATACCAATAGAAAGTAGGCAATAAAGAATGCGCTCAAATAGACAATCCGAACCTGAAACAAAGAGAAAAAAGGAAGAGGATGACATTCATGTTGCGCCTACCCCAAATAACATTGGGAACAGGGCAAGAGAAAAAAGAAGAAAGAAGATTCGATTATTAACTAATAAGAATATTCCATCATCAATCTTCATTAATGGGTATTTCATCAATAAATCATCCTCTTCATCAAATTACTTTCTCGCTTATTCACACTTACTTAAGCGTCTCGCGCTCACCTCGTGTATCTGCGTTGTCTGCTGTTATACGAGTATGTTCCTTGATTATGAAGCAATCTTTGTTGAGAATCAGGTCATCTGTCTCGTGTTACGTCCGGGCACGAGGCATTAGCTTTCTAGCCAGCTAGCTCAAATTACGCTAAGTGAATAACAAAAAAATATAGTAACATGCAATATATTGTGAATAATCACAAACAAGACATCGCCACTAATATTATCGCCAGTTTCGTGTAAAAACTACTGAATTGATTGTTATGACACTTTACATAAAAATTGTGTGTGAAAATATAAGCTACTCGAAATATTAATAAGGAATATTAACTAGTGCCCGCGACTTAAGCAGCGCTAAGTTAGTATTTCAAGTAGCTTATATAGCGTATATCTTTATAAATTTAGCCTAAGTGTTATTCTGCTTATACAACTATATTGTACTACAATCAGTCTTTCTGAACATTTGTTCAGAAATATACAATATAGCTCTTACAACGCGTGGTAATGGAAATGCAAGTGAAATTTTCATATTAGCACTCTTTTGTTGTAAGCATCGCATCTCGCGACAATGGCCGAGAATATCAGCGTCGAGAATTGTCAAGAACCATACTGTTATTTACTTCCCACGTGTCGTGATGGTATAAAAAGGGTGGATTGGAGATCGAGATCGGAGAAAAAAAAAAGAAAAAATTCTAAACGTTTATATTTTGTACTTTTTACTATATATTATATATAGTAAAAAGTACAAAATATAAACGTTTAGAAAATTTATTTTTTTAAATTAACTTTTTGGGAACGCATAGAGTACGTTTCCGACACAGCCAAATCTTTGCTTATTCTTAGAAAATGACAGATAAAATCTATGTTGTTTCAAAAACTTTACATTTTGCTAATTTTACACAAAGAGTATCCTTACACACGATCACTTATAATTAGATTTTCTTTTTGATTTGGAATAATAACAATAGTCTTTATTAACAAACATTTTCTTATTATAGTTTTTCTTATTATAGTTATGTCATATTTAACTTGTTTAGAAGATGTATAATTTTTGGTGGCTATTCTAGGAGCATCCATTAACGAAATCTGCATTTCGGTTTCCGGTTGTCTACAAAATACTTTTTACGGCGAATCCGGAATACGATGAAAACGGAATAAGACGAATCTGCAACATGATGAGTCCTGGAGATGGCGAATCTGAAACAAATAACAAATTTCAAGTTAGGATAAAAAACGCAGTCCCCGCGTAATTTAAAAAGGTTTAAGTCTAATCAATTTAAAAAAGACATACTAGAAAACAGATGGCACTTTTGTACTAAGATCTGACAAAATGATATTAATTTATCACTAGAGATCGGATAATCGGATGCATATTTACCTAAAGTTAGTTTAAGACAAAGTATGGAAACGGCTTTTTATTGTTTTGTTAAATAAAATTTTCTATTTTTTTATTCAGTTATTCAATTGATTATTGTTTTAGTCAAACTAGCTCACTACTTTCGTATAAAACTCTTCATGTAATAAATCGTACATTCATAAATCGCACGGGGAACTGAAACTAAACTTCATGTAAATACGTATGCATTGTTGTATAAAGAACCCGGAGTCTCGGTCTTTTGAAAATAAATACCACGTGCTAATTTAGTAATTTTCAAACAATATCACTACGTTAAATTTGCAGTCCCGTATTTTCCCGGGATTTTATTTAACAAAATGTATTTTGAAAAGCCGCTTCCATAATTTGTGAGCCAAAAATTAACTTTAGGTAAATATTTATCCGATCTCTAGTTATCACATATTATTCGTATAACAACATATTCGTAGCACGTAGTGTGAACGAGCAGAATTCGTAAATAATTTAAAATATTTGCATTGTATATTATTAAAGTACCATTATTTTTAATATGTGTAATGTAGCTTGAAATTTAAGCACAAACGTAGCGCCATCAGTGAAATGGAATAGACAACATCTAGATCTGTCACTTAATCCCTTACACTCTGTGACCTGAGAGAATTAAAACTTTATTCAGTGCCGATAATTTAAAAAATATACCATTTTTTTTTGTTGTTCGTATCATTCGTAGCACACGTCCTGCTCTAACCAATTATTTGTGTGTTTTGTTAGTGAGACAATTTTTGACGTGACAACGTCTATTAAATTGGTACGGCGTGGAGTCATTCTCGAAAACACCGTAACGGCCGAATCTGACGCCACACGGAGTCCACGCCTACACTCATAATAATTAATTTATGTATAACTTCAGAAGCAGAAAATTTAAACAAACTATTAAATAAAAATATATAAATGTTATACATTACTTTATTTTAAATAATTTCATTGCACCCAGAAAAAAATACCATGTAATAGACGTTGTCACGTTCAAATATCGGCAGTAGACGGAGTTCTACAGACAACCAATTTTTTGACGTGACAACGTCTATTAAATTGGTACGGCGTGGAGTCATTCTCGAAAACACCGTAACGGCCGAATCTGACGCCACACGGAGTCCACGCCTACTTTACCCCCACCCCTAGAGCGCCCTAAGGCATACTCGGAAACGGCGTAACGGCCGATCTGACGCCACACGGCAACGTAATAAAAATATAAATGTTATACATTACTTTATTTTAAATAATTTCATTGCACCCAGAAAAAATTACTATGTAATAGACGTTGTCACGTTCAAATATCGGCAGTAGACGGAATTCTACAGACAACCAATTTTTTTTGTGTACTTTTTTAGCTACTGCCTTGAGTAGTCACCATTAGTGAAAGAATTTTTAAAATAGGTCCTGTATATTCAAATTTTCCCATTGAAAAGAGATATTTTCCCGCGGTATAAATTATAATATAGCCTGTAACCACCAGTCATAATATAACATTATAATAACGATGAAACTATTTTTGAAGTCTGTTCTGTCTTTTTTGAGTTTATTCGTTGCATATGGGTCATACACAAAAATTAAAAAAAAAGCGTTCACTTACTTTAACGCTAACTTAGTATTTACTTAACTTGCTTAGTTTTCTAATTTATGAAAATCACATTTATGTCCATTTAATTATATAAAAAGGAAAAATAAAAATATTCAATTAGTTATTTAAATTTAACTTTATCATTATAAAATTCTCCTCCTGTAGACTGTTCAGATAATGAGTACAGATCTTTGGAGGGCAATAAAAAATACTTTTGTGGTTTTAAAATAACAGGTATTTTTATTATAATGACATGTATGTATGTAGGTACACACTTAATGAAGATTTTCAGAAATAAGTGTGTTAATTATTCATTTAAAATAAATAAAAATGTTGTTCTAAATTTTGACATCTTTCCTGTAGACTAAAAAATAAACGATTATTTTTTTCGTAACAGATCGCATATTCAACTTTTATTTTTTGTGTTGGTAACACTGAGTCACGCATCAGTTGCCGGTTGAATGCTGAGAAGAAAGTCCTATACGTTTTGATAAAATATTATCATAATTAAATACACAAGTTTTTGTCAAACATCAGTGCATCTTTTCTTAGTGATTTATTGCAAAGTAATTATGACTATTTCTTATGTTAAACTACTTTGGCATTATGTGATTTAAGAACTAGTTTATAACTGTGCCATTGTTAAGATTCTAACCTTAAAATTTTGATTGTATTATTTTTTTTTTGTTTCGTTTGTCTCTCCTGTAGAAATCTCTTCTGCAGATATCATGTCTACAGAAAAGATAAATTCTACAGAAGTGAAATTTAGACTTTTGTGTTCATTCTTTTGATAAGTTGGTATTTAAATAAGCTTTATTATATGTCTTGACTTATTAATTTCAAGTATAAATGTACATAGTTTATTGTTTATAACCTTTTCCCTTGAATGCTACTGAATTAATTTTGATGATTTAGAGTATTACCGACAAATAACTATCAACTTTATTCAAAACTAGCTTTGTTTTGCTTTATATAAAATTTTCCCGCGAGGTAAGTTGACGTAGGCAAAGTCACGGGCGTGCGATAATATAAAAATTATAACATTTTGAATCGATTGCGTGACTTTTATTTTGTGCGTTTTCTTTTTCGAGTGTTTTGTGTATGACCCATATCCTCTTTATACCATTAGCACAGATGTGTGCTAATTAATTTTATATGTTTTTAATGTAGATTTAGCCCTTATTTTTTCTAATCGTTCACACATTCTGATATTTTACATTACGACTTGTGGGCTGGACGAAATCTGTCTGAGAGATAAGTCCGCTCTTGTTAACTTTGTAGTAGCAGGATTTATATTGTATCTGTGTACAGTCCTTACTAATATTATAAATCGGAAAGTGAGTTTGTTTGTTTGTTTGTTCCGCTTTCACGCCGTAACTACTGAACCGATTGCTTTGAAATTTCAGACGTAAAGATAAAAGTCCGGATTGAATAATAAGCTAGGCTTTTTATTCCGGACAAATCGTCAGATCCCACGGGATGCGCAATAAAGGCTTCGCTCAAAAACTACTGCACAGTTTTCATGCGAGTTTCATCAATATATCGAGTGATTCTTGAGCAAGGTTTTGCGGTATTTTTTATCTCGGAAAAACGGATAGTCCCACGGGAAGCGCGATAAAACCTTCGCGCCATAAACCGACTTCCGCGCATATGTAGCCGTGGGCAAAAGCTGACCCTTAACCCTCTATAGACAGAATCCCGAAATCCACGCGGGCGAAGTCGCGGGCAGAAAGCTAGTAAAGAATAAAACGATTCGAAAAACTCTATTACAGTTGACAACAAATTCAAAAATTCCTTTATTATTTTGAACTTTGATTCTGAAATTCTTAAAATAGCGGTAGGCGGAGATCCATTTGCTACGATCCAAACCTAGATTCCTAGACTTTCATATTTTTTGATGAATTCAAATAACGACATGTACTAAGTTACGGCGGGAGACGGGTAGGTGTTTGTGAAGCATTTATTTATATGTCAATAATGTCACGGCCATGTTATTACACCCGACGTCAAACGTCAAAGACATAGCCAAATAGTCCATTCCAGCTATGATGACGTCATTTGTCGCTTACATATTAGAACGAGCACATCTGTAACTTAAAATGTATGTAATTGTTAATAACTGGTCATTGTTATCCAGTTTATATGTACGAATATGTATGAATATCCAGGAAAGGGGGGGTAAGACAGGAAAGCAGCCGGGTGTTTCTTTCTTAGGTCAATAATAGACAACACCCACGAAATGCTATTACAATATATATCGGTGGATTAGTAACTAAAAAATGGTAGATGTTGGCAGTGAATTCTGGGTGTGGCAAATCCCTACGCTTATGGTTGGGAGTGAAGCTGGATTGGCAAATCCATATGCTTATGATGGGCAGTGAATTCAAGGTGTTGCAAACCCATATGCTTAATGATTGGGAGTGAATTCTAGGTGTGGCAAGTGCCTCCTTTATGCTCTCGTGGGGGAGGCTGTTAAAGACGTTGCGGATGTTCAACGACACCGCAACGACAGCCTCATCCCTGGCTGTGGCCCTCTCAGTCCACCTCTTGAAGAGAGCCACGGCGTCCATCTTGGACCGACCGGTGCCGAAGCCGAGCTGTTTCTCCGACAGATTCGGACCCCGGTCCCCTAAGTGCTGAACGATCCGGGAAGCGAGGATTTTTTCCAAGCACTTCCCAGACTCATCGAGCAGCACCACCGGTCGGTACCCAGCCGGGGAGTCCGCGGGGCGGCTCTCCTTTCGGAGCAAGCACAGCTTGCCCTCCTTCCACCGGCTGGGGAAGCGGCCCGAAGCGCCCGGAACCGCTCCTCCAAGAGTCCCAAGGCGAGGACCAGAACCCTCGACGGGACGTTATTCGGCCCCGACGTCTTCTTCTTGCGCCTGTCCTTCACCATGTCGAATTCCTCGTCCGACACGGGAGGGATCACAAATGCGGCAGCCTCCGGAGAAGCCTCCGGGGGGCAATTCCGGGGGGCTCGAACGGACCGGGATGCGGGAAGTGTCCCCATCACCCGGTCGAGTAGCCCCCGGTCCATAGCGAAGATAGAGGGGGCAGAGGATTTGAACTTCCCCCTCACCACCAGGTATGGACGCCCCCATGGATCGTTGTCTAGGGTCGCTATGAAAGCTTCCCTGGACTCCTCCTTGTCCGGCGTATCCCATCATGCAGGGCCTTCTTGGCTGCTGCATATACCTGACGAAGTGCCTGTTCTTCGTCAGGTGTGGTGATAGCACGCCTACAACAACGAACGTAGGCGCATTAGGCCCTCATACGTTGTCATAGACCCCTAGGGATCAAGGTCGTGCGCAGCTCGAATTACGGATTTGCGCGCGCCAGCGGGCCGTCGTGCCGTACTCCCGCGCCTCGAAGCTTGGCTCCACGGGAAGGAGGAGCTCACCTACCGATTGACTCAGATACTCAGGGGAATCCTCAGGGGAACAAAAAAATGGGGGTCGATATACACTTTGGGAATCACTGGTGTATCTTTTAATGTATGTTGTGACGTGCCTTAAAAAATGTAATACTCTATAGGTTAAGTATTCTTATTATACAGATGTAATAATGTAACAATTGCTTGTGGTCCTAACTACAACAAATAAATGACAAATAAAGAACGAGGTGCTAGTTTTATGGAGCCAGAACATTGGGACAGTAAGTTATTATTATGTCTTGTATTTAACACCTAGCTGACCCGCGCCCACTTCGTTGGGCATAATATTAATAATCCCCGAAGCGAGCACGAAAGCGAACTGAATTAAACCCGAAGCCATCGCGCGCCGTCCGCTGATGATGATGATGATGATGATGACACTCAACAATAATGTGGCTTTCTATTGGTGAAATAATTTTTAAAATCGATGATGATGATGATGATGATGATGATGATGACACTCCGCAATAATGTGGCTTTCTATTGGTGAAAGAATTTTTAAAATCGGTTCAGTAGATCCCGAGATTACCCCTTACAATTTACAAACACACAAACTACTTTTTTATAATATTAGTATAGAAGTATAGATTACACAAAGCTGTATTTTTACATTTTTTTCTACATACATATATATCCAAAATTCACATATATCCTGAGGTGCAGCCATTTTTGAAGATTTCCCAACCTTTTGGAAAGAAAATTATTTATAACCTTCTAACTTCAGTATTAAATATAAATTTAGAAGATCACTCGTGGACGCAGGCATCTCTGCCGATAAGACAAGGTGGTGTAGGCATCAGGAAAGTAACCAGTGTTTCACTGCCCGCATATCTGTCTTCTATACACAGTTCAATAGAATTAATGAGCAACATTATGAAATGACAAATCCAGCCACTTAATATTCCTTTTATAATAGAGGCCATATTAGATGCGTGGAGCGCAGCCTGCCCAAATGTCGATCTGCCTGTAAACACCAGTTCACAGCGTCTTTGGGACGAGCCGCTTTGCAGACTGGTATGGGACAACTTATACCATATGGCAACCTGTAGAGCGCGCTCGCCTCATTGCCAGCGCTGAGTGGGAATCCGGGCAATGGCTCCAAGCTCTACCTTCTTACAATTTAACCTTTTTAGATAACACGACATTCCGTTTATCAGTTGCTCTTCGCCTGGAAGCGACCTACGTTGTGCCACATCGCTGTCGTTGTGGTGATCATGTTGACCAACTAGGTCATCACGGCCAATCTTGCAGCAGAAGTGCGGGGCGTGCCTCTCGCCATGCTAGCCTTGACGACGTCATCCTTAGCCAGTGCGGGAGCACCGGCTGTTCTAGAACCGGCCGGCATTAGCCGTGACGACGGTAAGAGACAGCATGACCCTCGTACCATGGAAGATGGGACGACCACTAGTTTGGGACCCGACATGTGCTGATACTCTAGCGCAGTCCCAGCTTCATGGCGCCGCAGTTAGGGCTGGGTCTGCTGCTAACTCGGCTGAAGTCCTCGAAACGGCGCAAGTATGCAAACATAAATAGTTGTTGCATATTTGAACCTTTTGGGGTAGAGGCTCTGGGGCCCTGGGGGGAAAGTGCCCACAGAGTTTTCAAAGAGTGCAGCTGTAGATTGACCAAGGCTACATGTGACCAGAAAGCTGGATCATATCTAGCGCAGCGAATCAGCATCGCCATACAACGTGGCGATGCTGCTAGTCTTATGGGGACGTTGCCTGACGACAGCGATTTATTTAAAATATTTTATTTATAGTTAAGCTTTTAATTTTATTTCTGTTTCATTATTATATAATTTATATTACTTTAATGTACTTATACCTAATGCTAACATTTTATGCCTTATTGTAATAATTTATTGAGTTATTTATATGTTTATTTATTTTTTTCAGGTTTCATAAACCACTCTGCTGCGAAGGTTGGATGTTAAGGGAATTGCGAAAATAAAACGAAAACAGTATACGTAGTTTTATATACATTTATTTATTAATAATGGATTATTTCAAAATGTATTTCAAATGTTTGGTTCTCTTATGCAAGTACGTTACAGAAAAACGTTCGCTATAAAATGTTCATTATAACTATGCAGCTGTTAAGTGCAGGGTAGATGACATATTCCTTATTCATACAAATTGATGAAATCATGCCTAGGGCTGGCACTTTGGTAAATAAACCACCCTTAGTTTTACATATTACCTACACCGTTTAACAACCTTATCATATAGATTTTTGTCATAAAATATCACATGATACAAAGACATGATATTTAAAGTTAATTATTATCTATTATTGTTATATTACCAGGGCTGTGAATTATTGTATAAAAATTCACATTGAGTTGTCATTGGGTATAACCTATTATTATTGTCTTCCAAAACTATGTCGAAAAGCAAACTCCGCTTAATTGAAAGTTTGTCCGTTGTGTCACGGTTTGTCCCTTGTCGTCCCAATTTCCGAGTCAATACTATTGGACGGACGTTTTCATAGTCCAATGGGCGTCGTTTCACGAGTTTAATAGTTTCACGATTTCGAAACGACGCAAAACGTATTTATCGCTAGAGGAATAAATCATCCCAAAATTTAATCGAATACAGTTGATTAATCTGCGCAAACCACGAGCACGCACAAAGTTCCACAGTTTGGTAACAAACGGCAACTACGTGCAAACTCGCGCCTTGTTCAGATTAAAACAAATTGGATTCAAAAACCGTATTAATAACTAATAAATAAAAGTCTCTGTTATTGTTCCTCGTGGAAAGTTGTCATCCGTCCCGTAATAATTCGTCTCAGTTTTATGTATTAAGTTTACACATATGTGTATACCTGTAGACACCCTGGTGTCCCAGAAGCCGACGTCAAGCCGAAAGCAGATGGTAGACTAACTGATATAAGTTATCAAAACAATATAAAAAAAGACAACTATTTAAAAAGAAAACTAGCATTTTTAGAAAATTGATACCCTGCGACGGTTTTTCACTCTTGTGCTACAAATCTTGACTTTTCTAAACATTTTCTTTAATTTTGTAATCCTGAATAATATGTCTGTATACTCAAATCTAAAATTTAAAGCCAGCTGCTCCGGATAGAAGAATTTGCCATTTCTATCTAAATTAAATATTCAAAATGAATTTTTCACATAGCTTTAACAAGCTATACTGAAAAATAAAATGTACTATGCGAGTTTCTGTATATATAAATAAAATTGGGGTGTCGTCTGTTTGTTCCGGCTAATCTCTGAAATAGCTGGACCAATTTTGACGCGCCTTTTATAGGCAGGTAGCTGATGTAATAAGGAGTTACTTTGGCTACTTTCATTTTAAAAAAGTAATGTTGCAATGTTCAAGTACTATCCAGTGGGCGTACTCTTAAAAACGATATTCGATATATCGTAGACTTGGTGGAAAAGTAATACGATACGGTTTGAGGTGTCGTCGTAATTATCGTAAATTTGACGTTTATTTTGCGAATGTTCGTCTGTCAAATTCAATTCATCGTTGTCATTTGAGGCTTTCTTATGTCAAAATTGATATCGTTCGTTTCGATCGTCCGTTGAAATGTTTTAAACGATAGTAACTAAGAGTAAGATACGACACGACCAAGTCCACGATATATCGAATATCGTTTTTAGAGTACGCCCCCAGTACCGCGCGCAGCTCACGCGCATGCCACTTGAAATAAAAATACAGAAACTACATAAACTATACTCTGTCCATTATATTATTTTCTTTTTGACAGTTTAAGATATTTTGAAATCAGTAATGAACTCGCAAGTTACGGATTCGATTAAAACAGAATATCGATTTTATTTAAGAAGAACTTTTAATCGATTTAATGCAGCGATATTATTTTATTATAAATATTAAATTCGTTTATCTGGTTTTTTCAAATACATGAAATAAATTGTCATAAATTGTCATAAATTGTATTGTCATATACTGTCAAACATATTGGCACAAGAATTGGTTATTTATGTAACAGAGGACTCAACTGACGAGTCTAGTGTAATTTACGAAGAAGAATCTGATGAATCTATGTAATAAATAATGTAAATAAATTTACTTGTTTAATTTTTATATTATATATTTGGCGAATTACCCAATTGGGGTAATTCGCCAAATATATAAAATTTTGCCTAATTTCCTTGGCATGTGTAAAACTTTATTTTTTCGTATATTTCTGATCCATTTAAGAAAGTTTTCCTTTTTCTCTCTAAATGGATCAGAAATATATGAAAAAATAAAGTTTTACACATGCCAAGTAAATTAGGCAAAATTTTATATTTTTGGCGAATTACCAATTACCTAGCTAGTTTGTTAAAAAAATGGTATGTATGTGATTTTCTAAGTATTCTTGATCATAATTCTTGATTTAAACTTGACGTAGATGTTATTAACTACATATGCGTTTTAATATTAAAATTCACATACCTATAAATAATGTAAGGTAGCTGTCGAGAAGGAAATAAATAAATTTACAAATATTTGATTTGAAGACAATTTATCGATTTATCTGATTTCAAGAACTGCTTATTGTCTGTGGTAGTTTGTTATGCACAGAGCACTTCACTATGTGGGCGTTACCCGTCTAGAAAGTATATTATTACTGTAGTACTATAATTTGAAAATAGAAACAATATTTCATACGCGCGATCTGTCAAAAAGAAAATAACATAATGGACAGAGTATAATTAACTTTTTTGTTAAATTTCACACGGACGAAGTGGCTGGTACAGCTAGTTTATGATAATACTTATAGAGTATTTAAGTTAGATAAATAAGCCTGAAACGTACACTTTCCGATTTAACTGAATTTAATATGAGCGAAATATTTTATTGATACCCCTAATGAGCCGATCGCTTACAAAGAATACGCTAGCCAGCTGTACTCGGAATGGCGCTAATCTGATATAGGGCTGTCGATATTTAGAAAGAAAAAAGAGCTTAGTGAGCACTAGTGATGTGCCGGATCGTCAAAAATCTAGATCCGCGGATACAGATCTGAATACGGATATTTGGTGTCAAAATCCGCAGATACGGATCTTAACTTTCTTACACAATCGGTGTCGGTGATCTTGAGTTGAAACATGTTTCGACTTGCATTGCGCGGGGTGTCTTTTTTTTGTTTTGATTAACTTTAATGTGACACTGGGCGGCATAGACAACGCTTGTGTTTGGTGTTGGTACATGATTTAAAAAAAATGTCTACTGGAAGTTTGGTACTGTAATATGGAATTACTTTGCGATAATAAATGATAAATGTGCAAAGTGTAAAACTTGTGATGGAAAGTATTCTCGAAAGGGTAAAGGCTCAACTTCCTTAAAAAATCACTTACAAAGAAAGCATCCTCAAGAATATGAATTATTCTTTAAAGAAGACTCTGCTAAATAGGTCCGTAAAAGATCCGCCAAAAAGTAACGGATACGGACACGGATACGAATCTTTCTTCTGCCTCGGATATCCGCGGATACAAATGCGGATATCCGGCACATCACTAGTGAGCACAAATATTTTTTGTACAAAATATTCAATTATCATGGACACAATTCCAAATATTATTCCTCGACTTTCATAACATTCTATTTTTTTTTTTAATTTACTTAATTAGCTTACGAACAGTGGTGTTGTCAAGCCGGAACGCTCCGGAACGTACCGTACCGTACTTCCTTTTTGGACAGGAACACGCACCGGAAGTAAATATGATTTCTGAATAGAAAATTTATGCAATATACAGGGCCGATATTGGAGACGGGCGAAAATTGATGGAAATCCCGTCGTGGTGTGCTATTTTTTTATATTGCTTACGAATTACGCAATTCAACTATAAAACTCGTGCCAGACCCGGATCAAACAAACAAGAAAAGTCCTAAAACTATTAAATTTATTTGTATTCTTCTATATGTGCTTGTATATATTAGTATATTTGTATAACTGCATCAAAAACTTGTAGTCTACCGTTATCACTAGAGAAATACACTATACAGGCTCATATTAATAAAGTTAAGGCTGACTTGGTGAACCCGCGTTTCTTTCTCTTTCCATCTTATGATATCTATTAAAAGACAGAATGAGACAACAACGTAGATTGAACTAGACTTAAAAAAATCTTTATTAATACGGCCCTAAGTAGGTATTTTTTTTGTAAACGTGGGCGTTATGACAAACGACCCTCGATCTGATTTTTTGATTGAGAATAGAGTGCCTTTTTTAGAATATCTTAAAATCGTATTGTCTTTCATGGGACTTCATAAAATAAAGCCTTGGTGTCTTGCGATACGCGTAGCAAAGCCTCAAAATAGGCCTTAAGTCCGCCCGTTAATCAGTCCAACGTTATTTTTCATCGCGTACACGACGGTTACTGTAGAATTGCGAAGTTGAAAAAGCTTATTACTTGAGCGAGTAGGCAGTTAAGCTCTCTCCGCCGTCTTCCCGGGTTTATATTAAACGTTGAAAAGCAATATTTCTCGGAATTTTCTGCTGTCATGCTTTGATAAGCTCCATTAGAACAACTCGAAATAATTTTAATATTACTCTAGATGCGAACGATGTGGCCGTTTATTACTGAGTGGTGATTTAGTTTAGTTATATTGGCGATGCATTTTACTTTCAACCGAACCAAACGCTTTGAATCGATTATCTAGAATACACAATATTTATCAAATGAGATCAAGATTAGGACAAGATAACGACCATTGCCGACTTCTATACACTAAATGGATTTCTTTTTATTATATAATTGTTTCTTTTGTTTTGTATAAAAAACTTTTTCTTCTAAATGCATATTTTCAACATCACAATACACTTTGTCCACTATACGTAACCAGCTCTGTATAATTACTCGAATATTAAGTTATTAGTAACAGTTCCTTAATTGTGTAACTTTTTTGCTGTCAATTCAATTGAAACTGTCAGTTTTTGCGGAGACATCGCTGCGTTATTAAGATTAAATTTGACAATTATGTTCACAATGCAGCAATGTAAATGCACTAACTCGTAGTTTCATTTCAATTGGACACGAGCAAAGTTCCATAATTAGGGGCAAGGTACATGTTCTAAACTATGTTCCAATAAGTACTTCACAGGTCACCTACCCTTGCACATTGTTATGACTATGCTATTTTAAGATAATATACAAATGCACAGGCCACCAATAAAATTTCTTGTAAGCGTGATTCATTCGTCCAAGAACGGAATCTGTGAAACGCACTGGTTATATTTTATTTGAGCAGCTATTTAATAGGTTCGCAAAATTAAAATATTCAATTAATTACGTTCCCAACAAAGCAAATTTCCGTACAGTAAAAAAAAAAACAAAATAAAAAAATATGTATGTTTACAATTTAAAATACGTTTGGAATTTGTCACGTACAAAATTATCAAATGAACAAACATAAAGCAATCAAAAATATATTATTATATTATTTACAATAAGCCTTCGCTCGTACAACATTTAAATTATTATATTAAAACGAGATCAATAATTATTTACAGACAAAATACAAATTAAAAAATATTTTCAAGTACATACTGCTAGAAAATTATTCGGAACAAAAAGTTAAAAAACATGTATACAAAGAATAAAATAGTCAAACGAAATTGAAAGAAATCAACAAGATATTACGATAAAACAAAATAAATAATAATAAATTAAATAAAATTTCGAAATTTCTTGTCGAATAATAAAATTGACAGTAAAGAAGACGGTGGTATGTATTTTTCACAAACAGGCGCGAAAATATTGGCATTATACTTATTCAAAAAAGGAATACGCATCGGCAATGGAATTCATTTGTACAGACAAATAAGCCAATTCCATTGTCGGCGTATTTTGAATTTGGAACAAATAATGCTTCGCGAAATTTATATGAAAATTCGTGCCCGGCGTGCCGTGTGTAAATATGCCGGCTAATACAAGTACAGTCTCTTTCAGCGATTGGCGTAATAAAACAAATGTAACTGTTATTATTAATTAAATGCATTTTTTTTTTGAAAAAAACACTATATACCCCTCTGAAACGCCAATTGCCTGTTTTGTATTGAAGCCGACACAACGACCCACTTCGTTGCCTTCGCAATAATGTACTGTTAACCAAATAAAAATATTAAAATGTCCGCGATAAATAATAACAACAGAGATTTAGAGTCTAGAAATTCTTTCAGGGTAATATGTATTTTCTCTTATCGCGTACAATTTTCAACGGACAAATAAATCAATTGAACTGTGCGCTGATAATTCTGCTGTAATCTAAACATAGCTCTGTATGGCATGAGCGTTGATAACGCTCGATTACCTCGCTTTATAGATACGTGACATTTTCCGATATATTTACGGATAAGTGTTAAAACACCCAGAAACGAAAACAGTTTCAGATAGAACTATATCAACGACCGCCGAATTATCCGGCAATGCCGTCATTGCATTAGTCGGCCGATGATTCGACTTGATTACATTTACAGCGTTACTTTCTAGGCGTAAACCTTTTCGGCCTTGCAAGACATTTTCTACTATTATGCTTTTAACGATAAGCTGTCAAATAAATTGAATCACTTATTTCAATTATTAATAGTAAATTGTAGAAAATTATACAAATTGTAATATAAAATATTATTTTTACGATTACAGATTGAACAGTGAATATGTTAAATTTAGTGATAGGATAAAATTATGGATTCGCAGCTACCAACGCTACTTGTGGTATGATTTGCTTCTAGTCGCGAGCTAATTTTACGTTATTAGATTCTTATGTTTAATGTAACGAGCCTAAGTGTGAAAAATATAATACCAAAAATTTGCAACTTTTCTTAATCTTATCAAAAAATAAATATAAAACGTTTTTTCTAAAACTTCACAATTAATGTTCATATGTTAAAAAAAGTAAAATTTGCACTCGTAAATCAATCAAATTATGAAATGAAAAAAAAATTAACTAAATGTTAAAATATCAATTTGTCATTAATTCATTGTCAGATAAAAAAAATGTTCTGCTATAAAGATGAAGTGACAAAATGTCCAAGTGGCATAAAGAAAGTGTTTTTATATCTACAAGTTAATTGGTTCAACGGATGTTGTGTGCATAAAGTCGGACGTTATGTAAAAAATAATAAGTGACTATGCGTCCATGTAATGTAACAATATATGTATGTTCTTGTATCAAAATTGGCAAGTATTAATTACTTGTATGAAATGGCTGGACGATACGACCAAATAAACAAATTTAATCAGGCAAACTTTCATCCCAAAGGCATTTTTAATCATATACAATATGACATCGAGATATTTTTTTATTATGACACTTGTTTATTTTTGTCAAACATCATGGTCCAGGAGCCGGTAACACTGTAAGTCCCATCATAGCGGAATCAAAAAATATTTATTTAAATAAATAGTACATAAGTATAGGAATAAATTAAGCTCGGTATGTGTGCGATTTCTATCGCATACCGAGATATTTTTAATAATTACATAAAAATAAATAAATCTATACTAATATATAAAGCTGAAGAGTTTGTTTGTTTGTTTGTTTGAACGCGCTAATCTCCGAAACTACTGGTGCGATTTGAATAATTCTTTTTTTGTTGGATAGTCCATTTATCGAGGAAGGCTATAGGCTAAATAACATTACGCTATGACCAATAGGAGCAAAGACAGAGCGGTAAATTTGTAAAAAACGGGGAAAATTATTCATTTTTGAAGGCTTTCTTTGCGTGCGCTGCGAAAACGGTTCAAGATACACAAAAAATATGTATGAAAGAATTATTCCTCTATACATGATCTAAAAAAAAGTCCGCGACGGCATATGTCTATCTTTTAAGGTTTAGTCACAATGACCGTTTTTATGGTACCAAATTTGGTCGAAATAATTTGTTTAAGTTGTATCAACATAATAATATTAATCTTTATTCAAATATAAATATAAATATGTTGTTGGTTAACCAAAAATCTGCCGGAAGTCACTATTCCACGCGGACGAAGTCGCGGGCAAAAGCTAGTTTAAAATAAAATAGTTCCGACATGATGGAGAAATTTTAGCCCGCATCACACACTTCAAATAGGTTCCGGCGGAAAAAAATGGTATGCGTGATTTTTTCTCTAAAAGCCAATAAAATTTACTATCGAATACATAAAAAAAAAATATTTATCCGCGATGACGGTAAAACATTTATTACATCATTTTTTAAATACATTTTTTTAACATTGCTTCGGCAATAGGAATCCGCGCATACCGAGCCTAATTCATTCCTATACTTATGTACTATTTATTTAAATAAATATTTTTTGATTAGGCTATGACAGGACTTTCAGTGTTACCGGCTATCATTTTAACAAAATCAGCATGTCTATTATTTTGACACATTTACCACTACACTTTAATATAGCTGTTAAATTAAAATTGAATCTAACACTTTATAATCCAGTAAGATATAAAATACGCCATGACACATCGCAAACATATGAGGAGTTTGGCAAACGACCCGATCCAATGGCGGCGAATCAGTAAAGCAACGCAAAAAGAATGTACAAATGGGCTTATGACACCTTTTATTATTTCCAAGGAATCTATTGATCAGCTAAGTCTGAAGCAACTTTGATAGGCTACTGAATAATTTGAACATCGCTACTGAGTATCGATTAGGGGAACGTCGTCACTTATAAAGGCCGTGTCACATCTGACGCAATTTCCGCCGGCGATTCCGTAGCGTAACGTTGCATCTTAGAATTTCATTCCTCGGAAAATGTGTTCAAACGTGACGAATATGACAAAAAGTTTACGTAACGGAAGTTATACGACACAAACGACGTCGTACGTGGGCTGGCCTTAATAAGCTGATATTATTGCTGGCCTGTGAATCAGGTACCTACGCTATTATATATTTATATATATATATATAACGTTACATGGTAATTGATATATGTAGGTACCTAACTAATTAGATTAAACTACTTTAAGTGTAATTAAGTATAATTGCCGACAGTACAGTGGCTATAAACTACCCCTAAATATTAAAACAAATTAGCACAACGTTATTCGACTATTTGCTGCATTCTTAAAACTGAACTACACACAGTGATGGGTGTTCAATATATTTAAATAAATACGGACGCTCCACTGACTCGTATTTTGTTCGCATATTTTTTTACAATCATTACACAAAACTCAATCATGCATTATAAGTAAAACAATTAAAGAAAATTACAGAACAAACATGTGTAAACAAATATGTCACTTAAAAATAAACCGATATGTTGATCGAGGAGCACTAATCACCGAAGTGAAGTGGGGCACCGACCGCACGTTTATTGCGAATTTCACGTTAATCCATTCAAAATCACCGAACACGTACTTGATAAAATACGAGTGAGTGCGCAAACGTGGCCCCGTACTCTTAAGAATCGAACATACAATAATTTATCGTAGTCGCTTGGCCACACGTCTCCCTTTAACATCACTGTTTGCATGCAAGACAGAACAGGACAACAACGACATATCGAATTCGTGTGCTCGGAGTATAGGAATTATCAGTTATAATTGATTGCCGTGACATTCAATTTGACAATCATTGCAAGCGTCACTGCGACTTGTTGAGTGTTGTCAATTTTGTCGTACACACAACTAAAGGCTTTACATATGGACCATACGACTCTATTTCTTACTCAATAAAAGCGGTATTCGTAATGCAATAAAATCTAGTTTAGTCCGTGGTTATCTAAATAGGAAACTAAAAAATGTTGCTTATAAGTTACTAGCAATGGACGCGCAACGCTTGTCAATATGAAAGCGGTTGTGACGTATTTTGAATTACAGAACAGAAGTTGATAACGACCGAACAAGTTGAATCATAGCTCACGTAATCGAGACTTAGTTGGAAAATGACAAATTTATCGCCGACACGCCACATTTACGACTTGTTTTGAATACTTTCGATATGAGTCGAATAAGCCCGCGATTTTGACCTTTGTCACTGTTTTGTTGGATAAGAAACAATTACATGGACAGCTCATGAATCAGGCCGATGTTAACCTGAGTTTGAGTGACTGACCTATAGATGCAATAAAACAATTTTCACGTTCCTTATTTTTTTTCTTAGTTAATAGTTTGATTGACTACAGTTATTGCAAATAATCGGTGATTAAGATCCAATTTCACCAACAGTTTAACGGGCACTAGAAAAGTAACAACTTCTTTTGGCACTTACTTTAACTATTAAATGTCAACGTTGGTTCATTCGTTCACCCGTTAAATTGCTGG
Source organism: Scirpophaga incertulas (assembly GCA_036419045.1). Classification (NCBI taxonomy): domain Eukaryota; kingdom Metazoa; phylum Arthropoda; class Insecta; order Lepidoptera; family Crambidae; genus Scirpophaga; species Scirpophaga incertulas. The sequence goes on along the minus strand of CM071626.1, from coordinate 43,118,948 downwards.
TGAAATTTCCCCTTAAAAAGTGAATAAAATTTAATGTCAAAAGCAGTTCTTTTGTTTTTATTCTAATTATGTAAATCAATTCAAACAAATTTATATCAAGTGACATTTAATGTTGTCAGGTAATGTAATATAAACGCGCTGTCAGTTGAACTGTTAATCTGAAATAGATTGTAATAATCTAATACTCTGTCCATTATATATTTCTTTTTACATTTAAAGATATTTTGAAATCAGTGATGAACTCGCAAGTTACCGATTCGATTAAAACAGAATATCGATTATTTAAGAAGAACTTTTAATCGATTTAATGCAGCGATATTATTTTTATTATAAATATTAAATTCGTTTATCTGGTTTTTTCAAAACATGAAATAAATTGTCATATATTGTCTAATTGTCATAAATTGTATTGTCATATATTGGCAAACATATTGGCACAAGAATTGGTTATTTATGTAACAGAGGACTCAACTGACGAGTCTAGTGTAATTTACGAAGAAGAATCTGATGAATCTATGTAATAAATAATGTAAATAAATTTACTTGTTTAATTTTTTATATTATATATTTGGCGAATTACCCATTGGGGTAATTCGCCAAATATATAAAATTTTGCCTAATTTCTTGGCATGTGTAAAACTTTATTTTTTCGTATATTTCTGATCCATTTAAGAAAGTTTTCCTTTTTCTCTCTTAAATGGATCAGAAATATATGAAAAAATAAAGTTTTACACATGCCAAGTAAATTAGGCAAAATTTTATATTTTTGGCGAATTACCAATTACCTAGCTAGTTTGTTAAAAAAATGGTATGTATGTGATTTTCTAAGTATTCTTGATCATAATTCTTGATTTAAACTTGACGTAGATGTTATTAACTACATATGCGTTTTAATATTAAAATTCACATACCTATAAATAATGTAAGGTAGCTGTCGAGAAGGAAATAAATAAATTTACAAATATTTGATTTGAAGACAATTTATCGATTTATCTGATTTCAAGAACTGCTTATTGTCTGTGGTAGTTTGTTATGCACAGAGCACTTCACTATGTGGGCGTTACCCGTCTAGAAAGTATATTATTACTGTAGTACTATATTTTGAAAATAGAAACAATATTTCATACGCGCGATCTGTCAAAGAAAATAACATAATGGACAGAGTATAATAAAGTTACGCTTTTATATGCATAAAATAAAATAAGTGAAATATATTAATGAATTACGTGATTTTCATTAAACTAACAATTTTCAATTTAATTTTGTTTTTCTTTTTTTTTCTAGATACGTTATTGATATTTAGTGTGCGTATTTATCGTGAGTCACGTTCACTTGTTCGAAATACAATTCGTACGGTATAAATTCAATACAACTACAATCATTTACATGAGCGTAAATATATAGAACACACTACACATACTAATATTCGGCGACTCGATCGTACCGCATAGTTCCTTACATATACATTGCTGCGTTTGTACGCGTGTATCAAAATTGTGTAACTAGGAAACCGTAACGTGTGTAAAAGTTTAAGACACTATCTCAAACCAGAGCACACCCTGAAATCTCAGACTATCTTCTTTTCACCAACGGCTACGTTTTGCAACGATCTAAATAAATTTAAGTTATTACTTGTTAATTATACCGTGTTTACCCAAAATCGACACTTTGGCGAATTCTCCAAACATAGATAAATCTAGCTTGGAATACCACTGAAGATTTTATTGCAATGGCCGAACAAAACAAAAATCAAGACATGTAATACCATTCTTATCGAAGATAGTCTTGTCTTTGGATTGATGGTACTTAACGAAGTCAAAGCATAACAGTGACATTTCGCACCTTTAGATAGGCTTGTTGCTAAATTTCAGTAGTTAGATACTAATATACTTGATGCCTATTCTATAACAAATATTATTATTTTTTGAAAAAAAAAATGCATTTATAAGAATAATATTGCATTAATTAATATATGACATTAGTCATCAAAAACGCTCATGACTGTCATGGCGTTTGAATGACGTCACGCCGTAAAACAACAGCTGTTTAGTATCAGAATATTCGGTATTGTGAAGTTATTTAATAAAAATGATTCATCGTATTACAAGTCTGCATAGTGCCGAGTGTACAAGCAAAGTATAAAAAACAAAAAAATTATTTATATACGTGCAAACAATCAGCAGATACGTAAAAAGTGGCTGACACTCGCGAGAAGGAATATGCCCATTCTTTTTCGTTTTGACTTTGACGTCTCGCACGTACGTAACACTTTTTAATTGGTGTTTGCTGTCACGTGATTATGGCTATTTTGTGCAATTTTAATTTTATAAAATATAAATAATCAGAAGTTATTATTTTATATCTTTGTTTTTTCATAATTAAATGTCATCTTAATAGTTATGCAACCTTAATGCATCAGATTTGTTTCAAGTGGATACAAGCTGAAGTGCCTAATCCACTATTCTAATTAGTTATACAGACTAAGTCGATCATGCATTTCATACTACCATAACAATAAGAAATATGTCAATTAACGTACAACTTAAAGCATTATAAGAAAAACAAAAAAATGAACAACTCTTCAATCACATTTTTAGCGTTTACCAAAACATAAGAATTTTGGATTAGGTCACTTCAGTTCTAAAAGTGCGATATAAATATAGACTATGTTTTATCTTCAGTCACTTACTGGATAACGTATAATCTGCGCTTGGCAGATCAACGCTAACCTCCAGTGTCCGCCACTACCCCTCCCGTCGCATTGACTTCAATGTATAAAGCCACGACACACTACCCTCGTGTGCGCAGACGAAAACGTACAAACCCGCGCGTGCGCATACAACGCCTTATCAGCCACACATCACCGGCGTTACCAACATTCGAAAATGACGCACGTCTTGAGAATACACCGTAGAGATAACAAATTCTAAGAAAGATACAGGTGTGCCAACGTACTCGTAACTCATGTACACTTTTTTATAAAAATAAGATAACTATGACACGCACAGATTACGCCCAAAGCAAATTGATACATCGTATAAGTAAAAAGCATTATGGTAACACAATAGAATTATTGCAGGAAACAGACAATCTTAGGATATATATAATAAGCTACAGAGAAATAGTCCGAACACAAGCGAGTTGCTTTTTGCTCCAGTTTTGATGCGCAAGAGATGGGCAACAACACAGCATTTCCATCGCGGCCTTTGTATTCGAGCCACTTTTTCAGTGTATATGACAGTATCAAAATGGAACTCGCTACAATACATTAATGGGTAAATTTGAACGTTGTCATCAACAGTCTTGTTCTCGTAAATTTAATTATTTATACATAGGAGTTATCGAACGTTTGCAAACGATTCAAAAAGCGCATTTACTGTTTGGTCCCAGACCTTTATCGCCGGATTGCTTAATTAGGATACCAGATTGTAAAATGTCAAATGTGTAAAATTTCTTCATTATATCGAACCCGAGCAATGATACTTGAAATGGAAACATTGACGTAATATAAACATCAATTGTTTAGTTAGGGAAGTGAAATACAAGGAAAAGGTACCGGAAAGTACTAGATCCGCATTTGTAGATGCAATCACTATGTACGCAGAAGGTAGTAACGAACAAAATTTTTTTATAACCTACTGTGAACTAACCATAAAAAAGAGTCTATTTAAAGATTCTATACCTCAAATGTTAGGTGTTAAAATCGACTATGAAGCACGGCAATTGACGGGAATGTGGCAAATGTTAGTATCGGATAACCCGATGAAATGTTTTATTAAAGCACCCGCGGTATATATTCGATATTTGTGAATGAATCGCTGCAGCGTTGCAAAGGAAGTTTCAAAGCATTTTCATCACAATTTCCCCCGAGATAAACTTCATTGTTCAGTGTACAAAGAGATCATTGCTTTAACATTGTTACGACGAGGCGAGACTAATAATTAACCAGTCTAAGTTGGAGGAAATTATTCGAAGTATGGTCTCTATACGCGAGATGTTGGAAGCGCGCCGTCTTGCGGTCGCATTGCACAGTATCAAGTTGGCGCTCAACATAACCGTACTGAGACTTTCGTGACAAGAAGTTGTTATCTGGTTCAATTTATATACCTTCATTTTTGTCGAGACTCATCCTTTATTCAAAACTGTCAATCGATACCCTTCGCATTACACACAATTGACGTAAATCAGATTGCTATTATGTCTGTGAAGAATTCAGAAAAAACTGAATTACCAATTAATTACTGAAATATGTAACAGATCTGCCAGTATCTAAACTAACAATTATTCAATATTTTGATAAATTTTATAATGAATGTTAATATCTGAAGGTGACATTTTAAATGTGTTGTTAATGTACGAGTATCACGTTGCATTATGTATCAAAAAGTAATTATTGGCAATTCAACTTTTCTCTGAATTATATGTTTCAGTGCAATTTTTATCTGTTTAATGTTGTTTTTTATATATGACATATTCACAACTATATTGCTGAATTTTGCTTATTCAAATCTATTGACTGGAATTGATGTTGTAGCGAACAAATCAGTGACTAGACTTTTTTTATCATTGTACATTAGTCTCTAGCATTAAGTTATATAATAACCCATCACATGTTTTTTTATATAAAATTCTTTTTATTAAACAACACTGAACATAAATGAAATTATTAAAAGACATGCAAAATTATTATTATTACACAGGTACATTTCAACGGAAATGACTTTTAGATGTGTGCAAAATTGTTCATTTTCCATCACTGTGGCTGTCGTTACACTGACTCAAGTCACATAGAAAATTAACTATGATTTGTCACATGGGTAGCTCTTACCACAATATTTTAGTCTTTCATAGTTTAGGTTCCATTTTTTAGAAACTTGTAACATGTCACAGTCGCCACTCCACTTATGAATGCACAATTTAACTATGTACTGGATAATGGGTTGCAGTTGTTTGATGTACAGATGGTTGTTAATAACTTTCAAAAATTTAAAGATATGTTAATTAGGTACTTGTTTACAATAATAGGACTGTATTATCATTAACTTAAATTTACATTTGATTTATTTTATCTATATCAGAATTGGAGGGATAACATATAGATGTTCGTATAGGAAATGTGCTTGTCTGAATATGAACAGTGACATGAGACAATATAGGCTATTCAGGTACATAGTTTGTTCTCTATAGATCACAGTGATCAATAGAGATGCCAATCAAGGTGATGTTATTTATTAACCACCTCTAATGGCCAAATTTACATTTTGTTTAATTCAAGATTACCCCAAATCCAGGGATTCACAATGAGGTTGTCCAAATTTACCCATAAAATTGAGGTGTTTGTAGAGATTCACCCTGTGTCTAATTACAATTATTATAGATAAACCACCTTTTGACAGATAATGTTAAACACATTCACAACCAAAGCCAAGCACAAAATATAAGAAACAGTATTATTTAAATTTGTAATTGGTTTGTATGTAAACATTGATAAATTGTTATAAAACCTTGTAAAATAAAATATAACAATGTTCCTAGGCACTTATCAAAAGTTACTGTTGCATACTGGTCTCTTTGCATAATACATTTCAGTAAAGTGTAATAAATACTGTTATAATACTGTAAAAATTAGACTGGGTATCATTTGTAATAAAAAGAATCAATTGCAATGTTTCCCATCATTACAGATTATCAGTAAAATAATCTAACTAAGATTTCACATTGTCGCTTACTAAAATAATAAATAACAATGGATATATAAAAACAAATACTTTAAGTTAAAAAAGAGGCAATACAATATTACACTATCAGCACATTGGAATGAACATTACACCACTAATATTGTTTAACTAAATGAACTTTCTAAGTAATGTGGTGAATGACAAAACATGATATGACTTAGCCGCCAACCTCAAAATGACCACATAAGATTTACCTCTTAGGAAATATTATTGTACTCATTAAATATGGCAAACATCCAAAGGTAACAGCTCACAATTCACTCAAATAAAACTCGTACTTCAACAATTGAAGTATCGCACTAGCATGCATTTAAAATAAAAATTAAAATTAAAACAACCATTGGGAAATTAAAGCTTTTGCATGTGGGGAGGTTTCATTTCGTGGGCACGGCCACCCCAGTCTAGTTTATAGCAACGAGTCCTCCACGAAATTTCTGGATTCAGAAGTGCAGTCGCCAAAACCAGCGGTGCGCAACACTCACTCCACACCCACCCCACCAGGAATTGTACTTTGGTGAATGGTGGAGATCCATTTTGAACTATACACAGCAACAGCCAGTCAGATAGAAACCACACTAGCACATGCACTAAAAAAAAGGGCAGAGGCTCGGCACCAAACAACTCTCCTGCCGCCCACGCCGCACCCGCGCCCAAGGGTATACACTCGCTTAGTGGCTCGAGGAGTGCCGTGGTGGGTATCATGGCGATGCGAAGGCGAGCCCAACGCTTAAGTCGCGCCTGAAGTGCCCCCACAGAGCGCGATCCGCAGTTCTGCAGTGCCGGCAGAGACGCAACCCGCATACGCCAGCCGCGCGCCAATACTTCCTTGGCCATAAAATAGTCCTCAGCCAAGTAGTCCGCGAACGCTGCCAGACCGCCAGCCTCTTCCAGTGCGCAACGTCGCACCATCGACGACATCCCTACATGACAGTTTATGCCGAGAAAATCTGCTCCCATGTACATCCGCGCTTGCGTTGTCCCAAAAAATACCTTCTCGTAGACGGATGCGAAGCCCTCCGCGTCACACGCGAAAGGCATTTGATGTACGATCGCTACATCCTCCTTCATGTGCTGCACCATGTCTAACAACGAGTCACCACGCATCCGGATACCGGCGTCACTCACTAAAATCAATGAATATTTCGCGGCTAAATACGCCGGTTGCATATTGTTGATCTTTGGATTAACTCCTACTCTCATTCCACCTATGAACAGCCTAGCATCTACGTTTGGATACTTCGGAAGAAGGCTGTGTCTCACCAACTTCACCGCCGGGTCCGCTTCGCTCTCGACACAGAACAATACTTCATACACCGGATAGTCGAGCGTAAAGAAAGTTTCCAGATTAGACAGCAGATTAGGGTCGACTCCTGTAAGCGGCTTCAGGATGGAAACGCCGGGATACGGTTGTTCTGGAGGCGTCCTATCCACAGTTCTGTGCAACTTCCACTTTGAATACGAGAGTGCCATTATATGAATTAACCACAAACAGACCCATGCAATCATGAAAAATATTGCAAAACCATACACTGTATACACCATGGGCATCATAATGGTAAAATTGTCATTTCTTTCTCACGTCCCGGCTTCATAATCGTATCGACTCTACTGATGGCGAATTTATACTTCGCCCCGCAGACTGTCTACAGATTATATTTCGTCCTTTCTATTGTCGTTCCCCCACTCCAAATTTATAGCGGATTGGGGTAAGTTCAATGAATGAGAATGTTAGCCAAGAATGTTTTACAACACATTCTGTCTGAAGTGTAGACTATGGCTTAAATAAGTTTTTCATATTATTATTCCAAATGCTAATATAAAATTATATCATAAATTGTCACTGAGAATGTTTAAGCACAATAATTACAGAACATTCACAACAGATTATAAGCTTTTAGAAGACATTAAGCGTAAGCATCGAACTCACCCTTGCAGAAATGACAGTAGCCGTATTAGTCAATGAACATAGTTGTCACATTTGCTGACGGCATAGTACCCAATCAAGACAAAGGGTATAACTTGCTTACTTCACAGCTATTGGTTGCGTAGTTTTTTTTTCTATTTATGAGGCAAAAGAAATTAAGCATAGTCATACTAAGATTTGATACTTCCACATAACAGAATATTTATCTTGCTCGTTCTTCTAGATCGAAGACTCATTCTACATGAACCTATATTTGAATTAGGTTAGGTCAAATTTATCACGTGGTCAACAAGTTCAAAATGGCCCTGGGTATCCTGCGCCCGGTGCTACCTTTTTTTTTTATTTAAGTTGGGGTAATAAAATTAAACAAAGTGAATAAAATAAGGTAAATAAGATGGGGTGCTACCTGTCGGTATCCGCCGCATATGAAGTTGTTGGTCTACAAGTGAAACTTTCATTTGTAGCTCAGTGATACACATTTTGCTACCCAACCCAGCATAGCAGACTGCAGCTGCATATGGTGAAAATTTGGGGCACTACGTCAGGAATGAGGTTATCTTTGGTTTTTATTATATAATTACTGGATTTCAATAATTTTGATCTCATAACTTCGTCTCCAAATAGAAATTTAAGTTTATATATTGTAAATAAACTTTATAAGCGGAGTAATATTTTTTTACAAAAGTCTAAGAAAAAAAAAACAGTTTAAGCTTTATTACATTAATGGGATTACATTATTTACACTTAAATTCTGTGGAATTAAAATTTGTAGATCATGAAACCTGATGACATCATGAAAGATAATATGGATTGTACAAATTGATAATAATTCAATTTTGGAGGTCATAAATATATATAAATTGGTATTTTTTACTTTTCTTTAGAATTTCTCTGTTTGGACTTTTTAACAACACAAAAAATGGTTACGATGTCTTTTACAGATTGTATAGTAAATTATTTATCACTCCAATATTCTCTTAAATATTAAAAAAAAAACACTTTACAAGAATTAAAAATCGCAAATGTCAAAATAGTTTTACTACTAAGAAAATGTAGATGGTTAAAAGTAACATTTTAAATGTAGACTACATATAAATATAAAAATAACCTTATTAGGATTTTGTTAATTTGGCTCATAAAATAAAGGGATATTAGCACATTTTCACAATGCAGTGTAATTTAGTTAGCAGTGTTTTCACGAGGACGCCGCAATTATTGATGTATCTTCAAAAGTAATATTGGCATGTACGCTGTCACATGTACTACAATATTCAAGTAGAGAATTTATCTTTTTTTATTCTACACGTTTTCAATCATGATCAATTAGAGTTGTTCGGTATTTTATCGATAATATAAACCTTAGTATGTAAGTTAATTTCATACTTTGCGGGAATTGACAACTTGTCAAGTACAGTTTCATGCGTTTCGTATATTTTTTTAGTAGATTCCATCGCTTGAGTCTCAAAAATGGTTTAAAAAAGCTCCTTGATTGAAATTAACGCCGGTTTTTAAAATTATAATAAATTAAATAAACAAAAAAAATGCATTTTATATATTTCTTTCCAAATTCTCTCCGAAACGACTCATTAGTAAGACATTAATTTTACGAGAAATAAATGGGTGCGAGGTCTTTTACAATTTGTATTAAAGAAATATAATTAAGCTAGCGCCATCCCTAACGCTAAGATAACTTTTAATACTGAGAAAATTCTAAATGTTTAAACCAATATGCTAGATTTTTCTCTTTATTTTCTCACTAAATGCATTAAAATTCTACTTATAATTGAAAAAATTGTAATAAACCATGTTTTTCCTTTGAATATTGTAAATTTTAAATCCAGTTCATTAGTTGTGTAGTTTTTCTTTTAAGAAATTAATTTTTTATGTCAGAGTTTTATATCCGCGATGACGGTAAAACATTTTATCATTTTTTTTAAACTTAGTTTCGGCAATAGGAATTTATTACTATATAGAGTTTAAGAGTTAGATAATCTTATACAAGTACCACTGTACTTGAGCAAAATGAAAAGACACAAAGCAAAATGACAACACCCATTCGGAAATTGGGAGAGCCTTCTCGAGAATGTACAAGAAACGGCCAATTGATTCTGGTCATGGAAAAGTAAATATATCAACATACCTATTGTTGAAACAAACGACAAGTGAAAATAATTATCACCGTAAGCCATTTAATATTCATTACTATATTTTAAATTGAGATAGTGATAAAATTTCTATATCAACCAGAAATATATTTTATGTCACCAACGCTTGTCATTTGAATTATATAATAGGCCTGCTGAATTAGATATATGATCGCATACACTATTTGTTACACGTACAAAACCTTGTAAAAATGATATTTTACGTTTTTGTATATACGCAAGTGTATAGTTTTAGCCGTTTATTTAAAATGGATTTACATGGTTTCAATAAAACTAATAATTGACAATAAAACCGTTGTCAATTATTAGTTAGTAATGTAAATACGTTTTAGAAGACTAACTTACTACACCGCACCACATAGCAACACATACAAATTACAATAGGTTTTGAAGTTATGTTGGCACCCTTACCTCTAACGTGTTTATTTCAAGGAGTAGGTATTAGATTGAATATTCTATGAACATAAAGTTTTGCAAACATAACCTCAGATGACCAATTTGAAAACACAATCTGTTATTTTACCTAATGGCACTACCAGTAATGCCAGTCTCTTCTTACATTTCATATCAGAACATATCAACTGAAATATAAGACTAAGAGGTCTTCAAATCCCGTCGACTAGCGCCGTTCCTGTGACCTTTAGACATGCGCTCGGGTTCACGTCTGATGTTACCTGTATGTATAAATTACAATGATATCTGAAGAATGACAGATGAAGAATATGAGATGACTTCAGTTATTCAACGGACAAGAAAATGAAAAAGCCGTTCCAAGACAGACACACGTGCGACATTAATCAAATAACACAATTATTCAATAATACTTACTTTTTAAATAATAGCTTTGTGTTGTGTTGATGATTTATGGTATTGACAAAATTTACAAGATTATTTAATTCCAAGCAGCTAATGACGAGAGGGAAAATAAAATCAACAAATTTGAGCCAATTCATTTAATAATAGTAATAATAATCATATATAAATCTAAATATAAAATGTTAACATCATGAAACGTTTTTGTAATTGCCTCTTATTTCATTATCTATGTAGCTAAGGAATATAATTTGTACGGTCTGAAAATTGAACACAGTCTTTCACGTGTCTAAAGAATACTTGCATCTTGTCAAAAACGAGCGCGTTCCTGATAAGTACGGCTTTACATCTAATGTCAATATTTCTGCCGCGAAAAGATAGCATTAAATACTTTGACTATCAGATGCTTCCCCTAATACCGAGTTTTGATATCAACAGAAATATTGTAAATTGTACATATTTATCTTGAATGAAAAATATATAAATAGTTTAATGCCGTACTATGATTTTTTCCATTTATAGTTTGAAGTTACTTTCCATAAATCGAACACGAAAATCTCATAGGCTGATCATGAAACTGTCCCTATCAAATTCATAATGAAACTAACAGAAAGTGTATTTACATTGCAATGTCAATTTCTATTCCTTCTACATATATTCTATGTGTCACTATTTGTCAGTATCAAGGAACATTTGACAGTGCGTTACATAATCAATTACAGAATCTGTTTATAATATAATTAAAATAAGCACCGCAGAAAATGTTAGCGATTCAAACAATTTATGTTATCAAATCTGATGTGAAAAGACAAAACATGTTTCAATTAAATAGGTACCTAAATTAGGATCTCTAATATTTTTTAATAGTTCTCCATTCGGCATAACATTTCCGATTTCCCATTTGAAACTTAATGAATAATACCACTGATTTTACAGAACCATGTGCATATTTAGCGTTACTCTATTTTTAATAATCTTATAAATATGCCGTCAAAATGTTTTATTGAATAAATATTGAACGTTGATTAAAATCGCATTTAATTAATAGTAGTCGTGTCTGAAGAAAGCGGACATTTATAATTTTAAGGCTTGCAACATTTTATTTAAAAATGCAAGATTAGGTCTGGGTCGCTTGATTTTGATACTTTCGTCAATATTTTAAAATTTTTCAAATTTGCAACGATTGAATATGTTTTGTATAAATCATGTCGATTTGCAATACAGAGAAATGGGAGTCGTGTGAACCGAATGTATTGAAACAAAATTGAGCAAAATTATTTTCACAGAATTAAAATCTTGTATTAATAACAATGATACTAGTAATTGTTACACAAATATATTAAAATTATTGCAATTAACTTTAAATATCTAATTTCAATTACTTTTTGTAAAATGTACTAAATTGGTTGCAGCTATGATTCTTGTTTTACTTCAAAAACATATATTAACTTTTTTTCATATATGTGACGATTAAGACTGTAGTTATATTTTTATTAAGTATCAACTACGTTTCAATATATTATATAGACTAAAGTAGTAAAACATATTGAAGCAAGTATCAAAAACAGTTCTCCCTTGTATTCAGGGATAACGTTCCCAGATTTAAAATTTGCCACGGCTTGCTATCAACATTCGTTAGACAGACTTTAGAATTCATTAGAATCCTTGTTGATTTAGATACAAACGAAATGTTAGTCGATGACTACCGTATGCCATTTCGTGATATAATCTCAGTTCGTCAGACACACAGCTAGACAGATTACAGAATGACAATATAAACAGATCAAACTATTATATTATAAACTAATAACGATAAAAATTATAACAAAACGCAATTAATTGAAATTTGCATTATAGTTTACAGATAAACATATAACAAATTAAGTTCATACTAAAGTTACGTTAGCAAAGGTATAGTTAATTACAGATTATATCACTACATACTATTAACAATTAACTACATAACATTACCAATTATTTAACAGATATAACTGCAATGTGCAAACGACAACATATACCTAATAATCTGTCTGGTGAAGCGTATGTCCTTCAAGCTATGTTTTGTATATTGAACCTCTTTCCTAATGACTATTCGTTAAGAAAGTGTACCTAGACATTAAAAAAGTACTGTCAATCTAGAACTTAAATAACGATTAAATTAGTTATATTCGACATATTTTACATGTAAAAATTTAATTCTGCGTAGAATCTCCATAGTATATAGAAAGCGGCCATTTTTCGCTTTAGTGGTTAATCTACAGGTACAGCGTGTGCTCAGAATCAAGTAATCTAATCGAAATAAGACACTTCAGCCGCGCCTCCGAGCGGCATTTGCTGTTGCAGTAATCGATTGTAAATTTATTATTTAGTAATAAAACATCCCCTTAAATATTGCTTTATGATATGTTTAGGTGTCACTTGGTTAGCTTATGTCAAAATAAACTAACGATGACAGCTGTCAAAACGCCTCTTTAATTTGTGAAGAGTTTAGAAGCCACGGCACGGCAAACTTTGCGCACTCGGTAAAGGAAGCCACCTCCACAACGAATAGTGCATTACGTTAAAAGGAATTTGCGAAAGTTGAATAAATATATATTTATTAACTTTGTCCATTTGTGACGAGATGCACGCACTCTATGTAACATTATAAAATACCAATTACTACGGGTTTACAAATTTAACGTGACATTAATAGATCGTAATAATTAAGGTGTGTCAATATACTTAACACTTACGGTCATTGTATAAAAATATATAATCTCATACTTGTATATAGATAAATGATAAATAGCGGATATATATTTTGTTGTGGGCTCGGAGATCTTTGTAAACACATACCCTCGGCCTAAAATGTCACCCGGGAAATCCTAATAATTGTTTAGTTTTACATTAACAGATATTATTACGTTTATGTTTAATTTATTACATCCCACCTCTTATAGTGATTTGTTTATTATTTTAAAAGTTCAAAAATCTACGAGTTTTATTGTAGCACCTTTGTAATTCACCAGGATAACATAATAGGCCTACGATATATATACATATAACGATAAAAATGCAAACAGGATTAAATATATATATATATGTATGTATTCGTGTGTTACTAGTAACACTGGCGAGTTGACATGATATTTAGCGGTTACCCTAGTCTATGGATGCTCGATAAAGAACTGACTTGGCTCTACACATCACTATCACAACAAAGACATGAATCCGTCTCGACAACGTTAATAATCCAATAAATATTTCTCTAGTTAAATTGAAGCCAAAAGAACGCCTTGACTGTAAAAAAAAATATCATTTAGCAGGGCCAGATTTGGCAAAGTACGGGCAGGGATACTGCACCGATGCCGATACAATATACAAAAACATATCAAAAATCATCGTGTGAGCGATAATACTGGTATTTAATTTTTTAATATTAAATTACAGTCTAGGATATAAGTTTAAAAACGCCGATTACCCGTAATACAGGTTCCCCACCTAGTACAATGGCGAAAGATATATTTTATTAAATTTTGTATAACTTATTTTAATTCACAATTGAAATCTATATCTATTTTCTGTTCAATAAAGATTTATTATTATTAATTATCTTTAAAAGTTCAGTGTATATAATATACTATTTGGTAGGCAAATACCACATGGTAGGACTTACATCAATTGTATTAATAATAATAAATAAAATAACAGTAATTATACGGATTTATATTATCTTATATTCATAATAAACTATTTGGATTATTTATTGGGAAAATGATTTGCGGTCTCGTCGATGTCTCAATGTCCCCAATCCCAAAGCCGGCCCTGTGGCCCGGCCCAATTCCTAGAATCATAGTCTAGAAATATTCCTCGATTCATGTCTTCGTTATTTTTGACAGCGCCCTTCCAGATGCAATGGCGATTTTATACAGCGGCCATCTTGCTTCTTAGAGCGCGTACCGAGCACTTATCCAGACTCCGCTATCCCGAATCCCGCGTCAGTGTCCAGTTAAAAGGCAACATTGCGTGACGATTGACAATCAAAAAAACAAGCATTAACAATCTATGGCTGTCGCGCTGTGCTCGAAATCGCTTGTAGAGTGCGAAGGGAAAAAGAAGTTCAATAAAATAACAACGAATAAGACAAAATCAACGGTTTGTTGTCCTTTTATTAATGTATTCTCGAATAAAAAGATAGAACGCTTCAGTTATGTAACAGTGTTGCTTTTCCAAATAGTCACGTAAATTTTATTCGTTTTGATGTATGAACAAGCCAGAAAATTAGGCATTATTAGTGATCCCTTTGTCAAATAAAGTATGTATGAAAAAACAAGGACGTAGGGATAGTGATCATAGATTTTTAGGGGTAAAAAAATATTGCGCTATTTAGATTTTCCCGGGAGAAAACAGGGGATTACGTTAGTTTGGAAAATACACCACAATGTTTCCTCTCAATTGTGAAATTAATTATTTACTTGCCAATTATTTGAACCCCACATCGCTGCAATACATTAGAATCACAGTACAAATATCTACACTGTTATTATCAAAACAGATTGAAGTACTGAAGAATTTTCTTATTTATCATTCTAGAAATTTGACGATTGATGGATTTTTTTAAAAGTATATATAGAACGTGAACGTTTAAGAATAAATAGTTCACAAATCGCTGTTAGTAAACATTAATGTGTAAGTGTTAGTGGAGACAAAGAATTTGAATATTTCTATAAGATGTTAAAATTATAGTGCCTCTAAGTGAGGCAGATAAAATACTAAAAATATATAGTCTGTTTCACGAATGCACAGATGCGTGAACGACCGTTGCTAGCCTTGTTTCATCTATGACATTCGTCCTTAGCCTCTTTTTTAATTTAGTTCAATTTATATTCGCCATGCTTTGTTCATGACATATACTCTTCATAATATTTGGCCATATCATAGACAATAACAATGATAGCGGCAACATTCGATATTTTGAACTGTTACGTACTAACAAAGGTTTTTGCATCCATAGATAATTTCTGCTTTATACTTGCTCTATGTTTCAGCCGAATTATAGAATAAATTAATAAAGATAATATACAGGAGGTTCTTGGTATTTGAAGCACATTACATCCTTTCTGTCCTCTCGAGACTTCCAGTAATCACCATAGATTCGACCGCATTGATGTTGCCAACGATTACCTCGCGATGTCGTTATACGTAAGGCCCGGCACTGATTGAGGAAGTGCTATGGAACGACACTTAATTGTTACACAATGAGGGGTAACACAGGGGCGAGATTCTTAATAGAATCACGAGGGTTTTAACGGTGAGACGTATTTTCATGCACTAATTACCAAATTGCGCGCTTCTGCCAATATTTAAGAATCAAATTGCAATGCCATATAAATGGCGAGTCTACGGTATTATAAATCTTGAATTTGAGCTGTATCCTGATGAAACAATTTTGATAACTCGAATACACAATTATGAGGGTACATACTTATTTGGTAGTTCATGATGTCGCGTATATTTATATTGATTATTAATCGTTTGAATCATAGACAAATGTGACTTACGACCACGGAGATCGTGTCTTTGATTTCAGTTCAACGTCGAAATGAGTTTACTAAGCTTTTGAATCGTTTAGCCACGTTTACCGTAACCATACCTTCAATGGGCGCCGGACCTATCAAGCCTATAACTATTCTACATTTTCCTACTTAGCCAATTACTAACACATAACGACGTAAACACTATAGAAATCTGAATATTCAATTAACACTAATATTTAACTAATGTATATTTTTCTATGTCATAATAACCGTGATTTACATTTGAATAAGAGATTACATTTAGGCGTCAGGCTTAAATTAGGTAAAAAATATTATTATACTTATTTCTTATTGCAAAATGGCAGTATCCTATTTACTATTCTTTGTATATGAGGTATTTTCAAAATTTTGGTACTGCACTTGTCAACTTAGCATAATTCTAGGCACAGTTAATTTGAATGTCAACAGTTTGGATAAAACAGGACAGAAGTACAATCTGTACTATTCTTACATCGCTACAGATCGCAACCTTACAGCTTTTCGGGGGTAGATTTCAATGTAAACAATTTACATTGTCACAACATTGTGTTATACATTAAACAGTTCCTTAATTTAATTTGAGGTTAGTCTCTAATCTAGGATAAAGTTAATTGATTATTTCTCTTCGTGGTGTTTTCGTTTGCAGTTATAACAATTGATTATTATAGCTAATCTTAATCAAAGACTGAATGATTACACACATCGAATCTTTCTCCCGGTTACATACAAGTTGGGTTTCCATTCAACTAATAACATAGACGCGACGACGCGAGAAAAACTGATGTGTGTGTGTATTGTTCGTTGACAATCTCATCAAACACTTTAGAAGCTATACGAGATAACAGACAAACAAACATAATTACTCTAGAGTCTGGCCAGCGAATAACGTCCTTGAAATATGACATTTTCAAAAATCTGTTACCGTCGACATCGATTATACGCTTAATCGATTCAGTGGACACAAAGACAATTAGTATTCTTTTTTTTTTAACCCACTTCAATAAAAAGGAGTGTTCTCAATTCGACCGTATATTTTTTTTTAATGTTTGTTCGCCGATTACTTCGCCATTTTTGAACCGATTTTTATGTTTCTTTTTTTATCTACTGATTTGATTCGGCGTGTATGCGATGGAGAGAGCAATTTTTTTTCTCAAATTGCCGCCATGTTTGTGATTCACTACTTAGATTTTGCGTAGTCTGACGGCCGTTTTCAATAACCTATCTAAGATCAAAGATAAATTGCTATCTCCGATTAGCAGTAAGCTGTTATCTATCTGTAGTCTGCGTTTCACAATCAAAGATGCGAGCTATCTATCTTTGTCTAACTAAGGATAGCTTTATGCCCTCTCGTCTATCCAAGCCCTGTAGAACGTTTTGTTCGTTGCTAACCACAAAGCTTTAGTACGTTTAAAACATATGTACAATTTATTGATGTATTTTATATTTAAATATTATGTTGTAAAAAGTGCATACAATGATACTATAATTGAAAAAAAAATCTTAGATCGTCATTTTCAATTTATTTGCTGGTGTTCTTTATAAAAATCATAGAACGAAACGTTTATAAATGACAAGTGATGTCATTCGAACATTACTGACAGATAATTTGTTGCCGCCAATTTGTGTGTATTACATGTTTTTGATATAAAATATAAGCAAAAGTGGAAAAAATGAGTTCTGTAAGTATCTGGATTTACGATACTTTTGTAATTTAAGTTATAATGTTATTATAGTTAATTTTTTCGAAGCCTATCTGTGTTTTAATCCACCGATATTGACAGATAGCCAAATGTCGTCACTAGAGATAGCTCCGCCTATCGGAGAGTAAGTTGAAACTTTTTTGAAATGCAGTTATGTCAGATTTGTATGAGCGTCCCTATCTCTAGTAAGCTATCCGTCCTCCCGACGATGGATAGGTAACTTCGGTAGGCGATGCTATCCATCAGTAGGTTATTGAAACGCAAGTTAGGGCATAAGGATAGATTTTACTATCTTTAGTAGCAAAAACAAAGGATAGATATGTTATTGAAAACGGCCGTAAGTAAGTTACAAAATGTGTTGCAGTCATCGCAGACACAAACAGAAATAACACTTAAATCTTGTTTATATTTTCTTTTTGGTAAGGCTTTCCGACATTATTGCTGTTGTCAAATTAAAAATTCTAATCAAAATATTACAAATTCATTAAAGGCAATGCATTAAAGGCTTGTGAAATTTAAATTTAAATTGTGACTCAAGTCCATTTTTCTGTCACTCACTACATCAATCTCATACAAGTATGTTGAAATCAACCATTAATATTTCCTACATTGGTGTACATAATAAAAAATACTATATAACAATCATGTATAACAATACAACTGCAGCTATTTAATATATAAACCTATACAGTCAGTTATGTAACAACGCCGTGTTACTCAAACTGGTGAACTTTTCAGACGGCAAATAATCGCGTTAATTTTGTAATATACAGGGTGGCTCAGAGCCGGCTGACACATTTCAAACAAGCATACACTATAAGCGGGAGCAAGGAAATAAAAAAAAAATAACATTTTTAGATAGAGGCAAGTATGCCATTTAAGTTACATAAATTACAAGTTTATTTTTTAAAAATTACATCAGGTAAATGGCCTCCGTTTACATCAATACATTCTTTTCGGGTGGAAATGTTTGGAACGGTCATCTCTCGTTTTGGTGAAATAACTTGGCCAGCTCGATCACCCGACCTGAGTGTGCCAGACTTTTTTTTATGGGGGCTCTTGAAAGAGCGTGTGTTCCAGAGGCGCATCCAGAGGCCATTGAGGCGCAACTCAAGCAAGCCATTGTTGACGAAGTTGCAGCTATCGATGGGGACCTGCGGAGGCGCGTGTACGCCAACTTCCAGAAGCGTTTGCAAGAATGTATTGATGTAAACGGAGGCCATTTACCTGATGTAATTTTTAAAAAATAAACTTGTAATTTATGTAACTTAAATGGCATACTTGCCTCTATCTAAAAATGTAATTTTTTTTTTATTTCCTTGCTCCCGCTTATAGTGTATGCTTGTTTGAAATGTGTCAGCCGGCTCTGAGCCATCCTGTATAAGGAATGTTGGTTTTTTAGTGAAATAAACACTTAAATTTAGCAATATTAGTATTCGTGGCTTATTTTCAAAATTAGAATGGCATTTCTCTTCCTATCTGAAAACTTCACGATTTTGACTTACACTGTGTTATTATATTACCTAAGCGACGTTATAGAATTCACACGGCATAACAAATGCTTTTAGCGATTTACTACAAAAATACATAACCTTTATTAAATTCAATATATGGAGCGTACCAACATGATAAAACCTATTGCAATATTTTTCAGAGCACGATTACACCACAGTTGTTACACGGAGTCAAATTACACCACTATGTCGGGTCGTAGTGAAGCCGACGAAGCCTTTAACGTGGCATGGAGTTCGTGTGATACATACTCCATAGCATGTTAAAGATGAAAATATCCCTTAACACCTAGAGAAAGTCATAATTGTTCACATCGTCGAATGGTTGAGCTTGCGTCGCCGGCCTGGCGGCCCCGGCTCCCGGCCTATACTGGGGTTGCTATATAAAATAAACAAAACAATATTATAAATTATATAACACAATTCATTATAAAATATCACACAATTCATTATAAACGTTCAACATATCCAAAGGGAATATCAAATCGCGGTGGTTCAAATCTGCAGACTATCTCTTGACCAATTAAATGAATTTACCCGTTCAGTAAAAAAAGAGAGGTAACCAAGTGGAGTTATAAGATAAACTTTTATCTATTCCCTCTTATAAGAATAAATAAATAAATATTTCTTGCACTCACACCAATTAGCCTAGCCCAAAGTAAGCTCTGTAAGGCTTGTCCTATGGGATCTAGGGTAACGGATAGACATACATATATTATACATATATAAATATGTTTTTTTTTATAGAAATATATATAAACAACCACGACTAAGGTACAAATGCTCGCATTCATCACACAAACATCTGCCCCCACCGGGATTGGAATCCGGGACCTCGGAGATGGCGACACCTTGAAACCCGTGTACTATCATCTCATCATCGTCGTCATCTCCGTATTTTATTTCAATCTATGTCAAAGATATCACTATCAGCTATTCGTACCAGATGAATTGAAATTGTATTTGACAAAACAATATATTTTGGTAAATACAGCGCTGAAAGGGTAATTAAAATTTAGATGAATACTCGCCTCTTTATGCTGTAAAAGCTCATAAATGGCAACCTAAATTACTGGAATGCTTCAAGCGCTTCTTTAGTGTCACATCGACAAATAATC
Organism: Scirpophaga incertulas; assembly: GCA_036419045.1. Taxonomy (NCBI): domain Eukaryota; kingdom Metazoa; phylum Arthropoda; class Insecta; order Lepidoptera; family Crambidae; genus Scirpophaga; species Scirpophaga incertulas. The sequence goes on along the minus strand of CM071626.1, from coordinate 43,098,421 downwards.
GACGTGCTAGAGTTATAAAAGAGAAGAGCATTATCTTTATAGAATTCTCATGAACCTGGTCAAGTTATAGGTGCAGATTTAATTTACTAAATTTACTAAATAATTGTAATTTCAAAACCAATTTATGTAACGTAATTTAGGTTTTTTAAAATTTAAACGTATTTCCGAGAATTAAAAAGGTATTAAAATTATTATTCTAAACACACTGGTTATATATATTAGTAATGTTAAAAAGGGTAAAATTAACTAAAAACTAGACATGCAATAATATTGCTTACCTATATAAAAGCATTACTGAGAGTAAGCATTAAGAAAATGTTAATCTACAGAAAAGAACATTTGATTAATAAGCAAAGGGAAATTGAACAGACTGGACATGTTTCTTTTTACTTAAACATGACAGAACGACACAGACAACAGAACACAGCTACTAGCGTCGTTACATTAAGAGTGAAAATGCGATAACTTTACAGCTTAAATATTAATTAGATGACCCTTAACGCCCAGTTACTATAAAGTCCAATTTTTTTTAACAGCAATGATTGACAACGTTTGCGTATTATTATTATTAAAATGAGACAAAAAAGCAAGAAACGTGTATCGTTCTTGCTTTTTATGAATATTTACATTTTCAATTGATTTTGAAAGTTGAAATATCAGCGCGTGACAAATGAATTCATTCATAACGTAACATGGCTGTTTAACAATAGATTGAAGTTTTTATGTAATTCGCCAAAGGAAAATCGTCCCCGCCATAACTAAGATTACATTTACATGATTTTCTATTGCGGCTTTTTTTTAATTTGTCAGTGTAATGAAAATATAAAATCGTCAATTATTGAAAACGGAAATGTAGAAATGAGTCGCGTATTGTAGGTCGGTGCGATTATAGTCATTTTACATTTTTACGTAGTTTTTATTTGCACACTTCAAACAAAATATTGACAACTATAAATGGACTATTTTGGGTTACGGACAAACCGATGTAATAGATCACAAAAATTATAAAAGCTTGTTTCAAATTAATCAAATTTTCTCTTAATAACATTTCAAAGAATCTGTAGTCTTTACACATCTGAAATGTTTTGACAGCTGTCAACGTCATAGTTCTTCTGTCAAAATTATGTCATTTAAACAGATAAGAAAACAGGATTGAAACCTATCAACAGTCATCATAGATTTTGAAAACTATGGACTGACAAAATTTCACTGACATGTTTATTTTAAAATTAACACAACACGCGATGGATTTTTTATCAACATAAATATTAATCATTATCTAAATAAATTCATTATTAATCAGAAATAATTAATTGTGAATTTTTCAAATTTTGCAAGGGGGTGAAACGCATCACCACTAGTAGACAAATATCAACTTTTAGCGTCTGTAATTATACGAAATTTGATCGCATAATCCATAACATTATGTAAAATTCTATATAAAACATACTGACGTTGTCTATGACAAATTTCACATTCAAACAATTTATGATTGTCTTGCATGTCTGTAGTGCTGGCAAAATTTAAATAGCTGATAATGGTTCAATTTATACCATTTTTTAACCAATTAAAATACATGATGATTAGACTATATGTTATGCATATAATAACACCGTCCGATCATACATATTTTGAATTCAATTATACGATCTGGCAACACTGATGAAACGTTTCGAAGTGTGCGAAGGAAAGAAGGTTTGGTCTGTCTAACCGACAAATTAAGAGATTTAAAACTTTTGCAAATATTTAATAAGTCCATTAACATAAACGAGAATATATTCACTACTAGCGGACCCGACAGACTTCATTCTGTCAAAAAGATTTGTAAAGTGGCAGTTTTTTGTTCCTACTTATTTTATGGATAAGGAAATTTTTCCTGAATTTTCTTTGCCATAAACCCCACGGAGCCCGAGACCTTTCCAACGAATGCAAAACCGTGGAAATCGGTTTGTGCGTTCTGGAGTTATAGCTTCAGGAATAACAATACAAGTAGTAGTATAAACGAGTGTATATTTTCAATTTCCTAGACAAATGTTTATTTCCTTTATTTGTTCTTTAATACAATAACGCAAACATTGCAATGCGCTTATAGCAATGGCCTAATGCCCCGAGTCTGACATGCAATCAATAAATTGAATTGAAAATAAATCGCTATTAAATAAAGCTGTCTTGAAACGATATCGGAACGACTACAGACAGTTATCGGAATCGGAACGCAGCTATTATCTGTGACGCAGTCTGTGTCATGTCTGTCAGTATGTAGGGGTTAGTGCGTAAAGGTGATAGAAGCATTACTTGTGCGGGTGCGGGGCAGCTAGGGCGACAGACAGACAGACAGGCAGACAGGCTGGTCTCACATGTGCGGCGGACGCGGCCCGCGATGTGCCTGTTGCTAAAACGTGCATCTTATTACGCATTAAGTTGCATACCCCGGCTGTGGCGAGCCGGCGGTTATGTGGGGCTCTCCTCCCCAGAAGGGGGAGGCCTACCCATTAAAAACCTCAGGGATGACCTTCCTCAGGCATGTAGGAAGCCCCCGGGGAAGACTTCCGGGAACATCTTATACCGCTACCACACGGACAGTGGATACAAGATTATTGTGGTGAAATCCGTTATTTTTAAAAATGACCTTTCACTTGCTTTTACATCTCGGCTGCTTAAAATCAAAACATAGTAACTCCTTCCAACAAAAATGTTCAGGAGAGCAAAAAAACGGGTCGGCTACTTTGATTCGTAAGCCCGACGAAACCAGAAGAGATAACGATTTGGGTGTTTGGCGACAAGTTGTGCTATATGGTTGACATTTTACTTTGTAATACCTACTCGTAATCTTTTTGGAGTATAGTTACACTAAAATCGCTCATACTTTATTTTTTTTTCCTGAATTTAACCAAATATAACTATAAAAGCAGTATCAAAACTTAGTAAGTCTGCTTTACTAGGTTATTTGGATATTAATTTATTTATTTGTTATTTTTACTTTGCGCCAAATTCAAAACACAGCAAGTTAGTATTTCATATTCATAACTTAGTAAGTCGCTTGAGATGCTAGCGTTTTAAATTTGTATTCTGACATACTAAGTTTAGAATTTGTACTTCAAAGAAATTCTCGTAATCACGGCAAATTGCTTAGACTTGCTAAATTATATCTTAAAAATTACGTATGAAAATGGGTGTTTTGACACACATCGTTTCGGTACTACCTATTAAGTCGAAAAATGCCAAAATTCGTTGTTTTTTTTCAAATTAGGTGTTTTGAATTTGAGCAGCCGATCTGTCAAAGTCATTGAAGTATCACAATATCCTTGCACAATGCGACAAACATTTTAAAAACAGCAAGCGTAGTTTCGTTTGCTGTTAACGATTCGGAGATTGGATCACGGATCGGTGGTGCCATGTTAATTTTATGCTTAAGAAGAAGGACACAAAGCGCTATTCTGAATAAACCAGCGACCGCTGCGACATAGAAGGGAAGAATTAGTTCTCCAACTCCTTGTGTGAATGTCTATAGTTTAACAATCCACACTAGATGGCGTTACTAGTACCATGGTAATAGGCAACCGAGAACCAACAAATTGGTCAGAATTTTCCGTAAATGTATAGAATTTAGAAAGTTCAATTTACACGCTTTTTTGATATTGTGCATTAAGTTACCAATAAAATAGATAGATGGCGCTATATTATTTTAATGAACTAGCCTCATTTGTTAGTACAGTAACGCCATCTGGACATAATAAGCCGAACCAATATCAAAGATAACTTTACAGAAACTCAACATCGTCGATCAACACACAACACTGCTTAAGTAAAAAAGGCAACATAAGACGTATTTTTATTTGTATACAATACAGTTATTTCTTAATCGTGTATAAACAATTCCATAGTGACACGATTTAAGACGTTATTGAGAAAATCTGTCCAATTTCAAACTTTATTGTCTGTGTGGTAAGCGTCGATGTGGAATTAGCAATCTATTGCTCTTTACTCTATCTATGGGAAGGGTAGAATAGTATAACACTTTGAATCGGCTTAGCACTCTGTACGCATTTATACTGCGACAGTAAGCATTGTAAAAAAGACATCGCATATCGCAAAGCTGTCTCGATTACTAGCAGCGAAACCTCATGAAAAGAGAACGTATGCTCGCGAACTTTTACTTAGGACTGCCTTACAGTTAGTACAGATTAAAAAACACTTGATAAAACACTAAAAACTGAACCTGAAGTTGGAATCAATCACGCACAGTAGCTTCAATGAACATGAAAAAGGGATCCACTCGAAGAAACATTGGATGCATGGTTTTCCTTCTTAAATATACATATATTATTATATCATACCGAAATGAAAAAAAAATTAAAAACGTCTAGTCCTAAGCAAAAGTTTGCGATCAATTTAAGGGAATAACAACGCTTCAGTTTCAAACACACTGTTAGTTTCACGAAGATATATTTTAAGCAAGTGCCGTATAACATTATTAATTTTAAGTTATAAAACAGTTTAAAAAAGTTAATTCCATTGTCAAACATTATTATTATAATAAATTATTTAAAAAGAAACAACTAATTAGTAAGATGTAAAACGTTGCGATCATCTGTGTTTTTTTTTAATTACACCGATATTCTTTTGAGTAATAAAGCAAAGACATACTAAAAAAAAAAGAAATAATTTACGAGCGGTGTTATACCCTCGACGTAACAAAGCTATATATAGGTTTAGGCCGAAACTAACAAACATAAAATTCGCGCCACCTAACTAAGCGACAAGAAAAATCGGTTCCAACTAGTGATTTACATACCATGTCGACGGAACGCTGATATGATACCTATGTGTCACGCGATAATATGTGTGCATGGAAAGCAGGCATTGTTAGAGGTTTTGACATTATTAACTCTATCTGTCACTTACTTATAAAGCTGAAATAAACAGTTCATTGATGATCCGAAGAAATAAAATTTACGTAAACCTGTTACACATACTAGCTAGTATTACGTACCAAATCAAGACATCTTTGGGATGAGTTCTATGTGGTGCGGCGAGGTGAGCATGTAAAGCAGTTATCGGGTTAGTAGCTATGTATAACTGTATAATTAACCTTGCATTTGAACTCTTACTCCTATTAAAACACGAAGACAGTGCTAAAAAAATAATACCGTTAACTGTAAATATTTCAACATTTATACAACTGCAAAAACGGCCTCAAGGTGACATTATCACACGAGCGTATTAATACATTATCGCGGTTGCATACGCAACTTTATCTACTTCCATGACATTAGACATTATCGAGGATGTCATGAGCGTAGATAAATAAATTATAAGGTATCCTCTTATACGATGGTACGTACCAGATCAAGGCATCGCTGTGATGAATTCTATGTGGCGCGAGATGCACGTGTGCGTGAAAAAGCAGTCATGGAAGGTTAGAATTATTAGCTGTGTGTGTGTTACAACGCTTTTTCCAATTCTTATTCTAAAATGTAAACATGATTCGATATATCAGTATATATATACCCATATTTTGTTAGTAACAAAAACTCTTAACCTAATAAATAAAACTAAACAAAATGTGAAACGAAACAGAACAGAACGGTCACAAATTGGACGGTATGCCTTCCCATTACGATATAACATTTAAAATGTGACATGAAAGTCAGTGATTATGTCTTTGCATTTTAACATGTCAGTCAAGATGCGATGGTATAACTTAAGGCAGCATTACAATTTGTATCGTAGAAATCTGAAGTTATGCTTTGACATTTTGACATATCAGTCAAAATGAGATGGCATAATCAATTTGTATTTTGATAGCACAAAGTCACGTGACTAAACGTGTCATTTCAACATAAGAGACAAGATAAGACAGCATTGCAATTTGTATGATAGAAAACTAAGGTTATTGCCTTGTCATTTTGACATAACAGTCGAAGGGAGATGGCATAATCAATTTTAGATTGATTGCACATAGTCACGTGATCTAACGTGTCATTTCAACATAACAGACAAAATAAAACAGCATTACAAATTGTATCCTAGAAATCTGAAGTTATGATTTGTCATTTTGACATATCAGTCAAAATGAGATGGCATAATCAATTTATATCTTGATTGCACAAAGTCACGTGGCTTGTCGTGTCATTTTTACATAACAGACAAAATAAAACAGCATTACAAATTGTATCATAGAAATCTGAAGTTATGATTTGTTATTTTGACATATCAGTCAAAATGAGATGGCATAACATGTTCTGTGTATCTTAAGAACAGTACAATGTCATGTCTTTTCATTTTGACATACAAGTTAATCGAGTCAAGTGGGTGAATCGATTTGTATGTTACGATGTATGCACAGATAAAAAATCTGAAAAACAATGTTAAGAACACTAACAATTAATGTATATTAATTATTTTTTTCCTGACAAGCTTACTCAATGTTATTTTTATATTTTATCATGTTTTTTATCTTTGTTGTTGGTCATGTTATCCCATTTTCAACATAGCAGCTTGACATTTGTTTTTCACTGCCATTAATAGTAGAATATACATATATTGAGTTCCAACCTAGACTTCAGGGTTCGGTTCAAATTATATTTGTTATATTTTAATTGGTTGTAACCTGTTTTGTACTTATTATTAAAAAAAAGAAAGAACAATGCAATTTAAATTAATGTTTTTAACATCAGAAACGATACGAATGCATTTCGGACGTATGTTAAATTAGATCTGTGATCATCAAATATTATTTTTACTGCAAATTGACAGTTGGCCTTTGGGCATTTAGAAGGCAAAGAGAATAGAGGTGACTCGTGTACTTAACGCCGTCTTACCTGTTGAAGCAGATGCCTGAGACCAGGGTTGGAGGGCAATAAGGGGCGCATGATCCTGGGTGAGTGGCCGGCCCCTGCGCCACGCAGTTGCTGTTGCAGCTGCATCTGGTGCTTACGTTGTTCCTGCATTGCGAACAAAGAAATTTATATTTCTCATATACATCCATAGAAGTATTATAATCATACTGAGCTCGTCGGCGAGCGCGACGACCCGGGTCACACATCCCTCGTCAAACATACCCGGTACCGTCACGTACAGGGTTGTTTCTCATCCTCGACTACACGGCGATCTTAAGCGTCCGAGCCACTAGACGGCGCGCTCAATTTGCGTCGACTGCTTTGTACCGACCCTAACGATTCCGGAACGGTCGCCGGTGTCGTTAGCAGACAAGGCGTCGAACCTTCTGTTCGTGGGGCTTCCACAAACACTCATTGGAAACCTGAACATAGCGATCTGAGGCTTCAGCCGTAAAAACTAATATTAGAAACGCGAAAATTTGCAAGTATTTATGTATGTTACTCTTTCACGTAACAACTAGTGTTGTAACGGAGGCCTTCTTAACGGAGGCGGAGGCGAAGGCGATGGGTTTCACTTCCCCGGATGCGGAGGTAAACGGAGGCGGAGGCAAAGGCTGTTTTGCTTTATTATTATTAATTATTTTTTTTTATAGCATGAAGTTACTGTTGCTGTCGTCATTTTCAGATTCCTCTTCACTATTACTGCGATTTGTCAATATGTCAGCCAGATTCGAATGCACGCTGTGTTGGTGAAAACACCTGGAAGCTTGTACTGCCTGGTTCATCATGCATTGGGTTTGATTCTACTCTAGCTTTTTTGGCAGCACGATTCGTGACCATTTCGCGCGCTGAGCGCGACCCTCACGCGGTATAGTTCTATGGTTACGTAAATACTCCGTTACTACTCTGCAAAAATTATGCGGAGGCGAAGGTACGTTTTCTTGCGGAACTTCCGCAGTAACGGAGGCGGAGGCGAAGTTCCGTTACAACTCTAGTAACAACTACTGAGTGGATTTTAATAAAACTTTACAAGAATATAGCTGTTCCCAATTTTATTTGGGGTCGACGCAACAATATTCCTCTTCCACCCTTTTTCAATATATAAACATTCACACACTCCATCCATCTTTACTTCGGTCTTTCTCACACACACCCATCTACTTTCATGTCCATAAGCGTAGAATAGCGTAGAAAAGAACTAACATTATCACATTACAATTAGTACATAAATACAAACATATATTTCCTTACTCTCGTGGGTTTCTGTTTCGAATCTTACATACATACATATATGTCACGCCTTGTTCCCAATGGGGTAGGCAGAGACCACCTCTCTCCACTTGCTACGATCCTGGCACACTTCTCTTGCTTCCTCCACTTTCATGAGCGTCTTCATGCATGCTCGTCGGTTACGAGTACTCTTGACCCGGCCTCTCTTTAGGACATCTTCGATTTGATCGAGATATGTCCGCCTAGGCCGACCGATTCGTCCTATCATTCTTACCTCGTGTATCTCTCGTTAATCTTCCTTCATTCATTCTTTCAACATGGCCGAACCATTTAAGCATGTTTCGAATCTTATCCGAGGTTTTTCAGAGTGATCAACTTAGAAAAGGACAATTTTGAAAAGATAGAGGCAGGGGGTAATAATGCTATTATTTATATTTTATTTTATTTATTTATTTATTATTATGTAACCTGATATTACTCGTCTTTATAAGACGCGTATGATACAGATCCAACGCGTAGAGGCTATTTAAGCGAAATTTAATGAAAGTGCGTGGAGTGTTCCAACTGGGTCCAATCTCTATCTGTACAAATGAGACATGCAGTTTAAGACTATACCCAGTTAGATGCACAGAAACTATTGTCTTTACAGATCAAAACGCTATCGAAGAGACTCCGGTCACCTGCCTTCTCAAAGCCTCCTAATAGATTGAAATATGGCAGGTATCTCATTCAAAAAGAGCGGTGCCTCACTCAATATTACTATAACACTGCTCTAAGCGAAAATCACCTCATCATTTACATCAAAGAAAATATAATACAATAATAGGAGATCTATCTACGAATAATAGGAGATCGGCTGGGCAGCGTTTGGGAAGCTACGCGGCATATTCTCGGCCCATCTACCGCAGTGCCTCAAGACGAAAGTCTTCGATTCGTGCGTGTTGCCAGTGATGACATACGGAACAGAAACCTGGCCACTCACAATGGGCCTTATAAGGCGGCTCAAAGTCACCCAGAGGGCAATGGAGAGGGCTATGCTCGGAGTATCTCTGCGTGATCGAATCAGAAATGATGAAATCCGCAGAAGAACCAGGGTCACCGACATAGCCCGAACAATTGCGAACCTTAAGTGGCAATGGGCGGGGCACATTGCTCGCAGGACTGACAGCCGTTGGGGCGGAAAGGTCCTGGAGTGGCAGGCATATGCTGTACACCGTAACGTTGGTAGGCCTCCCACAAGATGGACCGACGATTTGATGAAGATCGCGGGAAGGCGCTGGACGGTTGCAGCGCAGGACCGATCTGCGTGGAGATCCTTGGGGGAGGCCTATGTCCAACAGTGGGCGTCTATTGGCTGAAATGAATGAAAATGATGAATGAATAGGAGATCGAGGGAAATAATTCATCAAGGGAAAGAGAGGACAATCTGGTCAGTTAGGGAGGTCGTAATCTAAATGTTACTTACCTCCATTTGTTTGTAGTGTTGTTCTTGCGGAGGCACAGCGTGGAGATGGTTCATGGTGTCCATTTGCGCCTTAAACTCCTGTTAGTAGACCACCAAAAACATTCACGAGTGACTTAATCTACGTTTAAGTTAGTACAAATAGAGGACAGCACTTATTGCATAACAGAATGCTGGGTTATCTGTGGCCATAGCTGGGAATCGTTAATCAAATAGTATCGCTAATCAATTAAAAAACAACCGCAACTTCGTTAATGTGATATAGACAAGAAAAAAACAGTCGGTTTGTGTTGCTGTCAAAGGAGATGTCCCATATTGGTTTATAGTAACTAACTCGGGTAAATTTGATATATAGAAAGTAATCGCCGTAAGTCATGTTATTTTCAAGACCCCGATTTTTAATAATTCGTATTTTAGTATAATAAAAAATGAAATATCTTTAATGCAATAATTACACATTGCTTAAAAAAAATTATCAACAAGCCTTTTAAAAATCTAAATATAGTATACATAATTGCTTTACTGAAACGAATATTTCTAATTTTGAGAAGTTTTTAACTAACAAAATATAGGGGACTGCTATGTTACTTAATGTATGTTATCTAGAGCCAGAAAAAAATATTAATAAAAAGTCAACTAACAAGTCAGGCACCTGCTGTCAATGTCGTAGTTTTGATTTTATGATTATGATCAGACCGAGTAAAATCATAGATTAAATGTATTCTATGATTCAACTCAACGGAAAATATCAAACATAGATTAAGATACCGGTAGTCACAGATTAATAAAAACATCATTAAGGTGTTGCCATAATGAAATATTTCTTATAAACATGTTTTATTTATTTAAAAATAATTGGGGGTGGTAAAAATATTTATTTTATTTGTTTCATACTTCATATTTTTTCGGCTTTCAATTTAATGTAGTTTGGTGTTTGTTAGTTAACGCTGATCACAAAAAAACCAACCTCCTTGTAATAAGAGGACATCTCCTTTGAATGAAACTGACAGACGGTGCAGTAACATAGCTGCTTTATCATTGATTCAACGTGAGTCACCTTCATTAAACAGCGATGCATCTGTAACATCTGTCAATTCCAATCAAAACGTGATAGCAACTGACTTACATAGTTTTTTGTCAGAATATTCAACGTACGGGAACGATAATGTAATATAGAAAAGAGAATAATAGTCGGTTTGTGTTGCTGTCAAATTTGAATGAAACTGCACTTTAATACTGGATGAATAGAATTAGTCCCGTTTCTTTAAACTAATACAAAAGCTAATTCGTTTATAGATATATTAATTTTGTTAATTAACGGATTAGCGAATAACGAGTCGTAGCTATGTCTGTGAACAAGAAAATTGGCGTGTTATACATTGTTATACTATAAATCACATAGATACAAAAAAAAATACCATAACCAAACCGTGGAATTATTATAGCTTTTATAGATATAATGTGAGTAAACCTTGTGAAAACGTGTAAAGGAAGTTAGGTTCAGACTATGTATCTGAGGCCTGCCCTAAATTGACGACTTTGTAAAAGTACAGGAAGAAAAAAATAGCCTGTACTGGTTCCAGTACAAGGTCTTCCGTCGTGAAAATGTGATCCAATGGCGTAGCAAGTTTGACGTGTAAAAGTGATTTTTCAACACACTTCCTCATAAAGTGGCTCTAATCCCATGGCAATTAGGCACATAATGACACCTATAATCAAACTGTGACTTTTTCATTACTATTATTCACGAGTGAGTAATAGTTTTTTTTTTAAATATTATTGGTTGAGTTACGCTTACATTTGCGCTAAAAAGCTATCCGCGAAAAGCCCAAAAAAAAGAAACCTCATTTTTTAGTCTATGGCCGATGCGCGCGCATAGGAAAACTAATTAATTTTTCCCGCCATTACGAAATTTATTAGTCTATGGCCGATGCGCGCGCATAGGAAAACTGATTAATTTTTCCCGCCATTACGAAACATTTTTCACAACTCGTCTCGTTTTCTCTTTTGAAGTTATTTAGTTAATTAAGATGTCTGCAAATACAATTTATGAAGAAAATGATTTATGTTGTACACCGCCCGATATAAGATATGAAGCCCAGAACGTTATGGAAAGTTTACTACCAGAAAACTCAAAGGAAAAATGGTTTTTTATTTAAGTATTATTTTATTCAGAAGTGTGTTGAAAAACGTTGTATGATACACGTGTGTATTGATTATTACCGTCCTCGGCTTCTTAAGCGCCTCAGCGGTAATCACCAACATTTCACACTTGTACCATAATGTACTATTAAAAATCTTATTTTTATATAAGGTTGTTTTATTTAGCCTCTTAAGCTCTGGGTCCTTAAATTTTATGTTTGACTAGTGACCTGCCCCGGCTTCGCACGGGTGCAACGCTGATACTAAATACACTACAGATAACTGTAAACGTTGTATATAATAAATTATAGTTTAAAAAACTAAAAACGGAAGAAAATAATAAATGACATAAAATGTTATTGTAGGACATCCATAAGAGATAGACATATACCATCGCGGAGTTTTCTGTAGACCTTTTCAATGTGTACAATACTTAGTACATTATTTTGATAAATCTCGTAGGGTTCAGCCTGCGTTTGCAATGTAAGCGGAATATATGTAATTATTTACGACATCACATTAGAAACCTCAAAAATAACAATATTTCTACACTACTTATGCCCAGTTTCTGAATACCTTAGCTAAGCTCTCAATAACTAATGATTCAACAAAGTTATCGAAAAGATAAACGTCTCATAACTGTCAGTGAGTTCATAACTGTACTCATAACTGTCAGAACAGCTATGAAACAGTTAAGTAGTTCTAAATTATGTCACTAGATGGGTCTGTTCACAAAATATGAAATAAAAATTGACTTTGTTATATTAATTCATCCATAATTACAATTAAAACATTTATAACATTTTTTTTTATCGATATTAAGTATTAAAACACTATTTTATGAAATGTGAAAAAAGTTGTTTTTTGTTAGTCATAGAATTGGAAAAGTAATTGTATTTATTTCCCTCGCATAATTTGAGAGAAGCACTACACAAGCCTTGTCTATAACTTAGCATTAAAGGACTTACGTAAGTGCGGTCCGAATTTACATATTTACACCTTTATCTATCAATGCCCGAGGAAAAATTTAATAAAACATTCATATGTCTTATTTAATTACCAAACATAGTGGTATGTATTAGTGATGTGCCGGATCGTCAAAAATCTAGATCCGCGGATACGGATTTGAATACGGATATTTGGTGCCAAGATCCGCAGGTACGAATACGGATACGGACCTTAACTTTCTTACACAATCGGTGTCGGTGCACGCGATCTTGTGTTGAAACATGTTTCGACTTGCATTGCGCGATGGGTTTTTCTTTTGTTTTGTTTTAGTTTAATGTGACAGTAGGCAGTATAGATAACGCGAAATGTCTAAAAAGAAGTTTAGTAGCGTAATATGGAATTATTTTGTGATAATAAATGATGAATATGCAAAGTGTAAAACTTGTGATGGAAAGTATTTTCATAAGCGTAAAGGCACAACTTCCTTAAAAAATAATTTAAAAAGAAAAGAAGAAGTTTAAATTTTTATCTACTATCTATCAACTGCATTTATTTAAATAAAATACTGTCATACTTAATTCATATAGCGTCAGCGGTGCTGTGGTTACGGCACTGATTTGTTGTCTAATTAGAATTGGAGGCCTACAATCAATCCTGCCTGCCGATTACATTTATTTGATGCGCCTACAAATGAAGAAAAGCATTGTCATGTAATAAGTTTCCTAAAGGTTATCGATTCTGCATCGATTATAACAGTTATGTAACGATTTTAATATTCATTACGGGCAACTCAGTTTTTAATAACAACAATGGTCAATTCCGTGGATGTAATCCTTTGAATGTTATTTAATGATAATAAAAAAATGCAATCTTATAGCGATATCTAAATAGGATGAAAAAATTAATATGAATATTTAATAATTTTCTATCGTTTTCAATTTGTTGTGCATTCTGGGCCAAAAATCGCCATTCCCCTTTAAAATTAATAAGGTAAATAGATCCGTAAAAGATCCGCCAAAAAGTAACGGATACGAACACGGATACGGATCTTTCTTTAGCACACCGGCACATCACTAGTATGTATTAAAAAAAACCAAACATTTAATATATACTATACCTATGTTTATGAATATACAATTTCGTATAGCTATCAAAAAAGAATGTCGTTTGTTCACCCTTATTAATAAATAGACAATAACTACGCAATCAGCAACGTACACCCTGAAAAGATTGTCATACCAAAGTAGCCCGTAAATATAGAACAATACGTCAGTTTTAATTCTTTTCAATTTTAATATGACAGCTCGTGACCGTATACTGTGGCCATACTAAAAGAATTCAAGAACGCGATGTTTTCAATTGCTACGCAGTACATTGCTTTCTGCATTGCAGTACTGCCTGACATATACAAACACGAGAGGCAATGTATAGTTTAATGTGATAAAATGAACTGTAAAAATCGATAGGACATTATTTCTAAATGTATATGTATATCTACCGATGAAGTGTTATCGTTGTGTTAGTAATGTTACAAGTTCTGGAAGAACTACGAGAAATAGCAACTGTAGAGTAAACAAAATACTGTCTGGTGGCATGAGCGTCACCTGAAAAGTGACAAGCCCCCGCTTATGTACATTCGATTTCTAATGTGGTATTAAGTTGCTACCAAATAACATCCATTCAAATGGAGTATTTGGACTTTATTGTTCACGTTTTATGGTCGACTTTTCTTCGCTATTATGTACCTATATATAGTATAACAATAGAGAATGAATTGTCGCTTTGCAACCACAAGACATAACGCTAGACAATAAATTGCCACAGAGACGTATCACACAAACAGGATAGAGTATATGTAAGGAAATTTAAGCTCTGAATATATAATCAAAATAGACAAATAGGCTAGATAACTCAAACTGAATATGGCTGTTTTTAGTGTGTAATTATCTAAGCATATATGTATGTAAAAATAGTAATATAATTATCATCTTAATTTTATTTCATAAAAAAGGTATTTTAACGTACAAATTTAGGCAAACGAAATTATTGTCAATTTTATTGATACGCTCATACAAATTAGGCGATTATTTGTTCATTTAAATCAGTAATTGTTTAATTTATATTTGTCATTGCAATTCGTATTTTTTTAATGCATATAACTTCTAGCTTCTAAATATAGAATAAAAAAATCATCTACCCAATTGTAAATATATATATATACAAATAATATATATAAATACAAATAAATGAATGCCATATATACGATAATATAAAAATGAATCACAAAATGTGTTGGTAAGCGCATAACTCAACAACGCCTGAACCAATTCGACCAATTCTTTTTTTTTTAAATGTTCATTGAAGTTCAAGGATGGTTTTTAATTATACCTAAAAACAGCCCTTTTTTCCCATACAAACGTTTTCTAACTAAAACGTACAGTCAATTTGAGCTTTATTGTTATTGTATAAAGTTCATATTGCAAGCACTCACTGTTGTCTAAGCAATGAAGATGTGTTCTTAACATCAAAGAGTCAATTGCGCTTTATTAACGCTATACAAAGTTGAAATTCAATCATATCTATCAAAACATTGTATTCGTTGTAAGCGAAAGCGTTGTAAGCGTGTATTCGTTGGAGCGCAAAATACATCGTTGAAGGATTTAATGTCACGTTCCAAAGTTGAATAGTTTTAAATGCTTATAAATGTTGCATTTAATTATTTTTTACTTACAACGTCCTACCACCAGGGTGACGGTTCTGTACAGGAGAATTTTTTGCGCGACTATAAAATAAGTAAGAACAAAAAACTGCCACTTTACAAATCTTTTTGACAGGACGAAGTCTGTCGTGTCCGCTAGTATACGATAAAAATAACATACATACGAGTATGTAAACTAAAATTCATAATAGTTCTTTCTCTTAATTGTATTACAATGTTGTGATATCGAGATAATAAAATTTTTACATTAAAACCTGGAATAATCTGTGTTCTTGTCAAAAATACATTGAAATTGTTTCATCGCAGATATAAATTGCTTTTCATGTTTCATTTTTGCATTATGCGTTTCATTTTAAAACTTTCAATTCATTGCTTTAAATTGCAAATGGCGTCACATTTTTATGACACAAATTGTCCATAGCTTCATTACTTAGAAAGAGTCGTAAATCTGTGATTTTTAATTTATATCGTCCCGTCTTTTTCGTACACAGTGCTCCGTCTTTGTTTGGGCGATACGTACATGGATGGTACATACACGTTAAGATATTAGCCATAAGAAACAAATCTAAGACCACACGATGAAAATATACAATTAGCAGTAAATTAGTTTGGAGGTTATGTAGGCTTACCACGACCGCTTAAAGCAGGACTAAGACCGCAGTGCAAGCGAGATAGCGGTATACGCTGCAAGAGCGTTGTCTCTGTTTTAATACTGTTATCACCTTATTCTAAGCGGTCATGGTAAGAGCTCAAAACAAGAAGCGAACATGTACCATAGACAAGAATGCATTTACTTGATTCTAGAGCATGTTCTCACAGATTATAAATTTTGCTGTAGCATTTATTTTAATCCTGGTTTAAAAATCTCCATTTTGTATAAGAGTTATTACATTAATTGTAGTGAACAAAAGAGAAACGTTGCAATGAAGTGGAATTTATCATTCCGAGAACAATATTTTAAGGGCAGTCAATATTTTAAGAGAGTGTTATAATATGCTAATGAAATAATCAAATCTATTATTAGTTCCTTAACAAGAGGAACATTTGCAACATGTTATAGAATCAAGTTAATTGGTTATTTGAAGAGTTCAAGTTATTAGATGACACATAAAAACCCATGAAATAATCATACAAAAGTTACCTCAAGGACATACATCCTTTAGTCGATGGTCCTCAACTGGTGACTTAAGTTCCATCTTACCTTTAACTCTCGAACGATCTCGACAAACTTCAGTGCTCGTTCGCATATTGTATTATAAAAAAGCAGGAAACATCAAGGCCGTGAGGATTTTAAATAGTATAGTAGTAATTTATGAAACTATTTCTGTCGCAACGCAAAGTGTGAAAGAGACAACTGCAGCTCGGGTAATGTCGATGAATAGGAAACAGAATCAACGTTTTGTTGTACGTGAATAAGATTACACCGATTTAGACGAGAGGCTAATGTAAGCAGAATCTTGAAACGCGTACTCTATGACCTAGCAGATAGAGTAGGAAATTGGGGGTCCAGGTCATTAATCATTTGAGGCTTGAAGAGGGGGGGGGGTTAGTAAGATCACATGTATTAATTTGTCGTCAAATGCGCGCACGAATTTTAAACAGATAGGATAGGATTTTAAGCCGATAGGTCCGACAACCTATTTTTTAACATGGTCCTCAATTATGAGAAAGAAATAAGATTATACTTTATACTTGTAGATTATACTTTATACTTGTATTTAATTCTTACATAAAAATATACGCGTTTTTTTTTTTTGGGTAAGTTTTAAATCTCACTACGTATCACTAAGGGCTTAACGGAAGAGGAAGTGTACGCTAGAATGTTGAAAATGCCCATTTCTCTTCAACCAAACGAGAATTTACTACTTGTTTGATTATTTTGACAAGAAAAATATTGTATATTTTTCCAAGTTACGGCGGATATTTAGCATATGTCATTAACGTCATGGATATGTCGAAGCAATGTTAAAGTCAACAAGTGATTTTGTTTTTTTTTTTGTAACCATAACTAAAGAAGACACTTGTTACTCAAAAACTTGTAAGAAAATATCTATACAGCAAAATATACGTGTTTTTTTATAAATGCTTTTACCTAATCTACTATATAAAAATAAGTAGGGTTTTCCTTCCTGACGTTATAACTAAAGAACGCACGAACCGATTTCCACGGTTTTGCATTCGTTGGAAAGGTCTCGGGCTCCGTGAGGTTTATAGCAAAGAAAAATCACGAAAAAATCCAACAGAAAAGCGGGAAAATCTTTTTTTACATACAGCGAGACAGCATGAAATTTGAGACATTTGACAGGACAATGTCTGTCGGGTCAGCTAGTTTTACACAAATATTTTAATGTTTTAACTTAGTTTTCAATTGAACTTGTTCTAGCACGGGCTACATTGGCAGGGGAAGCTAAGACCCCCAATTCCTTTAGCTTTGAGCAAACTGGAACAGCTACGTCACTTACATCCAATAGTAGTGCCTCTCTGCTGGAAGGTGCATGACGCCCACGATGGTACAATTAGGACAACTTATACTTACCCTAAGGGTTGATGGTGGGACCAGCTTTCGGGGTTGTTGCTAATGTGAACTAAGAAGATGAGGTAGAATAAAATAATGAGCCCGAACTCCCCCCAATTCTAAAATAGTGCCAATTCTGTTGTAGACCCGTCACTAAACTTAGATAGTTTTCATATTTTACTATAGTTATTTTCACAGTGTTATGTTATGTCCTATGGTTTACTACTACGGCGGTCGGATGCTAGCATAGAAAATATTTTTGTTGTTCAAAAAAGAGCAGTCTGCGCTATTTATAATTTACGAGCAAGAGATTCTCTTATGCCCAGTTTCTGAATACCTTAGCTAAGCTCTCAATAACTAATGATTCAACAAAGTTATCGAAAAGATAAACGTCTCATAACTGTCAGTGAGTTTCTGAATGCGGGACCGTGCTTTCAACAGCTATGAAACAGTTAAGTAGTTATAAATTATGTCACTAGATGGGTCTGTTCACAAAATATGAAATAAAAATTGACTTTGTTATATTAATTCATCCATAATTACAATTTAAACATTTATAACATTTTTTTTATCGATATTAAGTATTAAAACACTATTTTATGAAATATTTTTTAACATTTCGATAATATTGCCTGTATGAATCATACGCATAAATCGATAAAATAAAAAGATTATAGATGAAAAAAAAATGGCATGCTTTCGCACGGATTTTGAATTCGTTTGTGTTTAATTGTTTTACTTTGTAGTGTCGCGGTACTTTATTTGAACATTTCAAATGACTTTCTTCTTTCTCGTAAGTTTCTGGGTATAGATATTCCAGAAATGAACTCCAGTACTTCTGTATCCGACTTTGAAGAACTACTCGTATTTAATATTGTAGATTTCATTGTCTTTTTTAAATATAATAATTTAAAATGTAGCTGTCACTATTTAATTTCACATAAAATTACCACGTTAATAGCCTTAAGATTTTTGTTTGCCATACATAAACCACAGATACATAAACGTCAAATAAAGTTATGGGACCGATAAACGGCACTAAATGGTCAGTTAGGTTAAGCTAAGTTTAAACGGAGTTTATCTAATTCTACGGTGTTCAGAAACGAATTGTTGGGAGTTATCGAACTAATAGCGTTATTGAACAGATAAACCATTGACAAAATGTACTCAGAAACCGGGCATTAGAGATTTATTCAAAGAGATTAATATAATGACTTTAGCAGGCCAGTATATTTATGAAAATTTGTTTTATGTGTAATATAAAAATTGTAACACATTTCATACTAATTTTCAAATGCATTATTTAAAACCAAGAAATAAAAATAAACTTGCCGTTCCAACGTACAGGTTACAAAAAACTAGAGGTTTGTTTGTGGGCAAATGTATAAATTTTTATAACAAGACTCCACATAGTGTAGCTGAATTGCCTTTTCATAAGTTCAAGGTACATGTTGAAAATACGCTAATGAGTAAGGGCTATTTTTAAGGGCTCTATCTGCTTCATGAAAAATGCAGCTAAGGACTATACCCAGTTGCACAGAGACTATTGGCATTACTGAGCAAAACGTTTGTAGACTATTGCATTTCGATTTTGGTGATAATGAGAACCGGGCTATAGAAGAGATATATTCTTAATATATTATTTACGTTTATGTATTTAGTTGTTAAGTTTTAATATATACTTATAATAAATCTGTAGAGAGGTCAATTATGTACATGAAATATATTTCCAAAATAACTATCAGGGGGTGATTAGGGATCGATACTGATGCCAAAAGTGCAATCAGTAAACTTTTTGTCGGTCTGTCTGTATAACCGTTATAGAAACAAAAACTGCTCGACGGATTTTAACAAAACTTGGTACAATTATTTTTCAAACTCCTGAGCTGGTTATAGTATACTTTTCATCACGCTACAATCAATAGGAGCAGAGCGGTGAAGGGAAATGTTGGGAAAATGGGAGAAGTTACACCATTTTGTAAGCTTCCGTCGCGTGTGCAACCTTAATGGTTTAAGCTACACAGAAATCATGTATGACGGAAATGTTCTCCTTAAAATTATATAAAAAATATCCCACGACAGCATATGTCTATCTTTTATGGTTGACTCACAATAACACGTGTAACTCCCGATAACTTAGCAGTTCAAAGCTTCCTGATTATATTTGTCTAGTCTTACGTTTATAACACTCTCAGTCATTAAAATGCTACCTAAAATTACGATTCCGTCGTCACGTCGTCTTTAAAATCGCGCCGAAACATACGGGTATCAGGTTTAAAAAGCGGACCGTAACGAAAAGTTCTATATCATCGTACCTTAATAATTAAAAAACTATTATTATTAGAAACAAAAAAAAGGGGGTGTGGCTGTGTTATGGACACGGCCGTTTGTTGTACGTGAATACGTCTCGTAACGGGTAATAGTACGCAGCAAAATGGCCTTCAAATTGGCGGGGCTCCCCTCCACCGCGCGCGATGTGTTACAGTCTTTACTGGGCGTAATAAATTCTTTGATCCTTTAGCTATCCAGTGGTGTAATTGGAATTTGGATGGGGATGATAGATATGTAGCTACAACACTAAACTGTATCCCCCGATTTTGTTATCATTCGATTTTTTCATTTGCGTCCCTATGGAAGCAATTTTAAAGACGTATTCACGTCAAAAATGTGGTGTGAATATTTCACTTATATAGTCGGCTCGCTGTTGTGACATTAGAGTTTTTTATTAAAATACTCAAAACACCGTCAATCTTGTTTTTATTTTAATCTTTTAAAGTATACTTTAAAAGCGATAACATAGACGTTTCGCGTTAAAACCAACGGCCGTGTGCCCGACTTTTTTAGACATTTTGGATACTGAATATTAATTCTATTTCCCACGACCTACTGTATAGTATTTAGTATAAATATAATTATAACTAAAATAGTATGAACCTTTTATTTCCCTCATGCGAGTAGGAGTAGAAGTGAATGAAAATTAATTCAATTCAAATCAAACGCAACAGTTTTCCGTTTAGTTTGAAACAAGAGAATTGGCACCGAGTTCCAGGAGACGTGTTTTTGAATCACTAGACGTGAATTTGGAATTCGAATACGAATACAAATCGTGCGCGAAACTATTTTCTACTGCTTACAATTTTTTTTTTTTAAATCATTCGAATTCAGTGGTGTCATTAAAAACAAATTCTTAATTAGATTCCGTTTCACGCAGTAAAATCAAAAACCGGCGATGATGACCCACACGTGAACCGGAATATAAATTAAAAAATTGTCTGGCTGTTACTCAACTGTCAAAACATTTTATTTTTAATAAAACTTCAAAACGACCGATTGCCACAAGAAACCTTCGTAAAATTTTAATTATCTACTTATTATTGTGTACCTATAGTTACAAGCTTTACATTAACCAGGAGTAAAGAACAATGGCCATTTTGGCCCTGACAATGGGCATTAATCAGATAAATGTTAAAAAAAGCACAATAAAAAAATAATTTTGAAATTATAATCTATCTATACCAGGGGTGGCCAACCAGTCGATCGCGATCGACCGGTCGATCGCGACCTTTAGTCCAGTCGATCTTGACTAGGCAAAAAATATTAATGCGTAGAACAGACAGCACAATATAATCTACAATCACCAACTGCTGCGCGCATCATCTTGTATTGTATCATTGTATTGTCAATCGTTGTTCCGTCAAGTAAATTATATCCTCTATTCTACGCAGTATAGCTAGCTCTTTTGTTTTCGGCAAGCATGAACAATAAGCGGGACGGGAGGCGTGTGGGACGCGGGGGCGCATAGTAGTATCAACGAATTGGCTCTAAAATTTGCAGATACATTTCAAATGGACCACATTATACTTCAAAACGAAATTATTACTCTGCGCTGCGACATATTTCTAAAGGTCATCCTCAGGTCTTGATTTCTGGGCATTGGTTTCCTGTGAGAAATATCCAAATTTGAAGAAATGTGTTGAGCATTTGTGTTTTGGTTCAACATATTTATGTGAGTCGGCATTTTCCTGCTTAAAACACCGTTTATTTTTTATTTAAGTAGGAAACACTACATACCTGATTTTGCTAATCTAGCGGAAGATACTCAAGCGCAATACTCACACTAATATAAATAACTAAATAAAAATAATAATTTTTTACTTTATGTATTTTCTTTTAACAAAATATAAACTACTACGTTATTTTTTGTAATAAACTATGCAGTTCCATTTAAGTTTTCAATTATGTAATTGGTAGATCTCACAGGGTTTCGCCAGATAACAGTAGATCTCGGGTCTGATCAAGTTGGCCACCCCTGATCTATACTAATATTATAAAGAGGAAAGATTTGTTTGTTTGTTGTTTTGTAATGAATAGGCTCCGAAACTACTGGACCGATTTCAAAAATTCTTTCACCTTTGGAAAGCTACTTTATCCCCGCGTAACATTGGCTACTTTTTATCCCGGAAAAATCGTCAGATCCCACGGGATGCGCAATAAAGGATTCGCTCAAAAACTACTGCACAGATTTACATGCGGTTATCAATAGATAGAGTGATTCTTGAGCAAGCTTTTGCGGTATTTTTTATCTCGGAAAAACGGATAGTCCTAAGGGAAGCGCGATAAAACCTTCGCACCATAAACCGACTTCCGCGCATATGTAGCCGTGGGCAAAAGCTATAACCCTTAACCCTCTATAGACAAAATCCCGAAATCCACGCAGGCGAAGCCGCGGGCAAAAAGCTAGTTCTTAATAATTAAAAAGGCGACGTTTCAGAGAAATTAATATTATTAATAAGATTCATCATCTTATCGAAGAAGTATAGTTTTAGTTTATGAACGGTCCTCTTTTTTTTTGAGATGCTTTACTGGCCTGGACCAACGCTCTTCGCCACGGCGTCAAGTTTCATTTCACCAATATGAATGTAACATTACCAACGGGATGATTGCAAATCAATATTTTGTTCCTCAAAGATTAAGTAAAATAGATTTTCAAGTTTATATTTTACAAAAAATAGCTATTTAAACAGCTGAGGTATAACTATAATTAACTAAAAGGTACCCGTTTCATGTCATTATTTCTTAGATTTGCGTATAAACGTTACTATTTTACTCCAACGACGGATGTCATCGATTGTATTATTTTTACTGTCATCATCATCATCATTTTTACTGTGCTAAGACCTAATTTCACCATACTCTGTTTGTTAAAATAACGTCTTGTTAAACCGTTAACAGCTTGTTAGAGTTAGCAAGTGTCCCACCATGTGCAAACAAGAGATTAGTTAGCTTGATGGACTGTTAAATTTAATGACTGCTCTAGTGGTTCGTTAATCTGTAACAGACGATTATTTTACTGTCAAGATGGACGCGGCGTACAATTTTATTATGGATGACGAAGATTTTTTAACAAATTTAGATACTTTAGACAGCATAGTACGACGTCAGAGGATTTTTAAAGAACGGCGTGACTATTTCGACGAATACGATTTCTGTACAAGGTTTCGTTTGTCTAAAGAAACTGCTATGAATGTATTGGAGTTAATTGAAGACAAACTGGAATTCCTATCAGACCGGTCAGTAAATAATGCTAATTTAATAAATAATAATAATAATAATATTTTTTTTATAATTCCATGACCTACACAAACAATAGAGAAATAACCTGGCAAAATCAAATATTATGCGCTTGCTTTAGAAACTTATAGAGAGAACGACAATTTAATTTGTTCACATTGTATTGCTACTTGACACATTATACGACCAGTAGAAATTAGACGCACTTCCGTATAGTAAGAGTGATGCACGACGACACTATTATTTGGTTGTATTACAAATTGAATGAACGTTTCGCAATTCATTCAGTTAACGGTTGATTTAGTAATGGCTTGTTAATTTTACAATGTAGGATCTAGAATAACTTAACAACTCTGTTAATTAACAAGCCATTACACAACAGACGATTAGTTTAAGTTTGATGAAATTAGGTCTAAATGTTTTTTCATTTTTGTGTTTTGACCCCGATTTTGTTTCCTGGACCCCGATATCTGCTGCTTCTTACGATAACCCTGCTGATACTTTCCCCTTGTGACGACCACCTCTGGCTATTGAATTCTGGACACCGATTTTGTTTTTTATTGGACTTGTTTGCCGGTGTTGTTGCTGAGTATTGCTTGAGGTAGCGGAGATAACAGCCTCATAAGAGGTAAAATAAAGTCCAGGCACATTCCCAGAAAACAATATTACATATATATATTAACAGACAATAATGTGTCTGGAAGGTACGATTGGGTACTGTGTATATGTCATTACAATAGTATGGTACCTTTGGTGGACCAGACACCAAAATAATAATCACTGCACCAGCTGGTTTTCTTGATGCGGTAGTAATAAGAGATGATACAGAATAAAAATAATCAAATCATTTATGTGTTCTATTTATTCCATACACGGTCAATTATATTTTTAAGATCGTCAGATAGTTAAAGCTGACTAGAGTTAAGTATTAAACGTGTTGAATAATAAAACTGTAATCCTAACCTCAAAAATTAAAAATGAATATATCTCCGAATCCTGAACTTTTAAAACAATTTATTAGCTATAACTTTTATTGAAATAATATAAGTTCTTAAAACAATACAAAATTCAAGATGCCCATGGACATGGAATTTCAGGTCCAGCTACTATGCGATTTTGGCCATTGTCCTTTACCACTGTCAACGCACGAAATGAAAGTTCAGAAATAGTGAATTCGGTAATTCGTATACGAATCTCACGATTTCGAATGCGAATTGGTTTTCTAGTGTTTCAAAAATTCGTCTCCAGAAGAGAAAAAAAAAAACGAAAGAGATACACAAGGTAAGAATGATAGGAGGAATCGGTGCAGGTCGACCTAGGCGGACATATCTCGGTCAAATCGAAGATGTCCTAAAGAAAGGCCGGGTCAAGAGTACTCGCAACCGACGGGCATGCATGAAGACTAGTAATGGTCGTTATTTCAATAACAGATAATATAATGAATTATTTTCCCGTAACGAATAACACGTTATTCAACAACGGCTTATACTGTTATCCTGCTGTTGCTGTTGACAAAATGATCGCCTAGTCGCATTGTTGTCGTTGCCACTTGCGTGTGTGCGGCGCGGAGCGAGCGAGCACGACTGCGCTACAAGCTACAAGTGCGAGCGAGACAAAGCTAACCGTTGTGTACGCGTAGGCGCGCGCTCTGTTGCCTGACTGCCTATTCTTATAATATTAACCTTCCTCACAAGGAAATAAAGTTCCTATTTGTTTATTTGTTACAGTAATTTTACTAATCCCAAATTCACAATTCTGTACCTTCGCGCGTATGACAATTAGACTCATTTTGATTTACAGTGTGATTTGAAATAACGATTAGGTAAACTGTTGCTGGCTTGCTGGTGCCTAAACTGTTGTCATTTTTTTAGTTACGCATTATTTGGCGTTGTGCGATCGTTGTAATAATTAGTGTCGTACTTTCGAAGTAACTAATAAATAATTAGAGTAGATATTGTAAATATATATAATGGAAGAATATTGCAAATATTGCATGTAAATAATGTAAATATTGAATGTAAATAACAAATTATGTACAGATCAATGAACTTTTAAATATACCAGAATATTATATTGATTGGTTAGTTTTAAGTTATTTAATTTACTGCCTAATATTCTAACAGTCCTAAGCCTGAAAAAGTATGAAGGAAAGTTCATTGTTAAGAATAACTAGCTATAATAACAATAACAATCGTACTCAACAACATTTGTCAAAACAGCAATACAACAGGATAACAGACAACAGCTTACAATAACAGTTATAGGAAAATAACACAACAGTGTTATTCGTTATAACAAAACAGTCGTTATTGCCATTACTAATGAAGACGCTCATGAAAGTGGAGGAAGCAAGAGAAGTGTGCCAGGAACGCAGCAAGTGGAGAGATGTGGTCTCTGCCTGCCTCATTGGGAACAAGGCGTGACATGTATGTATGTATGTCTCCAGCAGCGTGAAACAATGAGCGAGGACTTACATCCAACTGCTTGTAGTGCTGCTCCTGCTGCTGTGCCGCGTGGAGGTGGTTCATGATGTCCATCTGGGACTTGTACTGCTGCTGCGTGGCCGCCTCCAGGGTCTGCTGCAGGTGCTGAATCTTCTCCAGGTTCTGTTGGCGTGCCGCTTCAAGACCATCAAGTTGAGCGACTGCGCGGGGACCCTTGCCACCCACCTGACCACCCATCCCTCCCCCCATCATCATGCTCTGCAATAGATCGATAAATAATCAGTTTTTCATGTACATATGACAGAGAAGAGACAATATGTCCATGTGTGTGATTGTCTGGTGACAAGATCAGCTTTGGGTGAAATCGGTATCACCCAAAGATCAAAATCAAAATAATCTTTATTCAACCTTTACAGGCACTTATTGACGTCAAAACATACAAAAAAAAAGCTTAATAAATAAACAAAAACCTTGTCCGTACGTACGAACAAGGAAAAAAGAAATATTGACTCTACACCTGTTCGGAAATTGGGAGAGCCTTCTCGAGAAGAACAGGCAAGTATTAATAATTATAATAATATAATAATATAATATAAGATACAATCATACCTAATACGATTACAGTCGTATGTATGTTTACATACACATATAATAATACAATATTATAAATAATGTTATTACCAAACATAGGTTTATTGATAGTGATGAAACCCAGGCACAGCTATCTGTGCTATTCAAATGAAAACAAATATTTATGATTGTATGTGCTTGTATGTGTGTGCGTGGAATGTGCCGGACAAACATGTACATTTAGTATAAACATATAAATAAAATTGAAGTGTCGTCTGTCTGTCTGTTCCGGCCAATCTCGTGAAATGGCTCATCGAATTTGACGGGAGTTTTATTGGCAGCTGGCCGATGTAATAAGGAGTAATTTAGGTTACTTTTATTAATAAAAAATAAACTTATAATAATATTATATCTTTTACAGAAAAACTGCTCAATGGATTTTAATGAAAGGAGATGTCCCATATTGGTTTATAGTAACTAACTCGGGTAAATTTGATATATTTGGATAGAAGGCTCTAAAAGAAAGTAATCGCCATAAGTCATGTTATTTTCAAGAGCCCCGATTTTCAATAATTCGTATTCTAGTATAATAAAAAATGAAATATCTTCAATGCAATAATTACACATTGCTTAAAAAAAATTATCAACAAGCCTTTTAAAAATCTAAATACATACAT
Organism: Scirpophaga incertulas; assembly: GCA_036419045.1. Taxonomy (NCBI): domain Eukaryota; kingdom Metazoa; phylum Arthropoda; class Insecta; order Lepidoptera; family Crambidae; genus Scirpophaga; species Scirpophaga incertulas. Next base: position 43,071,301 of record CM071626.1, on the reverse strand, counting down.
AATTGCTTTAAAGAACCGAATATTATCTAATTTTGAGAAGTTTTTAACTAACAAAATATAGGGACTGCTATGTTACTTAATGTATGTTATCTAGAGCCAGAAAAAAAATATTAATAAAAAATCAACTGACAAGTCAGACACCTGCTGTCAATGTCATAGTTTTGATTTTATGATTATGATCAGATCAGCAATAGTATATTAATCTGTGACATAGAGTAAGATACCGGTAGTCACAGATTAATAAAAACATCATTAAGGTGTTGCCATATGAAATATTTCTTATAAACATGTTTTATTTATTTAAAAATAATTGGGGGTGGTAAAAATATTTCTTTTATTTGTTTCATACTTCATATTTTTTCGGCTTTCAATTTAATGTAGTTTGGTGTTTGTTAGTTAACGCTGATCACAAAAAACCAACCTCCTTGTAATAAGAGGACATCTCCTTTTACAATTACAATAATATAGCTGCAATGTATGCCACAAAGACACAATTCCAACGTGTAACATACAGTACCTGTGGATGAGGCAATCCTTGCCCTCCAGCCGCTTGCATCGGCCCGACGGGCATCCCGGGCGGTATCCCGCTCCCACCGGGCATACTGCCCTGCATACTGGTCCCGGGCATACTGCCGCCCTGCATCCCTCCGCCCTGCATGCTGGCACCTTGCATGCCCGCACCTTGCATATTAGCACCCGGCATGTTCGACCCGGGCATGGCGCCGGCCATGCTAGTTCCCGGCATGCTAGTGCCAGCACCCATGTTCGCTTGTGACATACCCGCGGGGGGTAAAGCAGCACTCACTGTTGGAGTAGGTAAGGCTATGCTTAGGGCTGGCAACACCAGTTTCATTAACCACCAAAATCAAAATAATCTTTATTCAACATAGACCTTTACAGGCACTTATTGACGTCAACAAACAAAACAAAAATAAGGAAAAAAAAATATTGACTCGACACCTGTTCGGAAATTGGGAGAGCCTTCTCGAGAAGAGGCAAGAAACTCTGAAGCTCTATTTTTTATCTCCTCTTTTCAATGTTAATAATTATAATAATATAATATAAAAATACAATATAGTATAAGATACAATCATACCTAATACGATTACAGTCGTATGTATGTTTACATACACATATAAAAATAATACAATATTATAAATAATGTTGTTACCAAACATGGCTCTATGAATAGTGTCCCTATTCCCAAATAGTGTGATCATTTAGATAGTCACTTACTTTATAATAACCTTTACTCATGAGTGTCTTTTTGATATGGATTTTAAATTTATACAAAGACAAATCAATGACACTTTGCGGAAGTTAGTTAAACATAGATATACATTTCCCCAAGAACGAACAGCTAGTTTTATGGAGTCTGAACATTGGAACGGCAAGTTTATTTTTGTTTCTAGTATTCACATTATGTAGATCACTGTTTTTATTGAATTTATTATAGTTTCTATATACAAAAACTAAATTATCATATATATATTGACTAATAAGGTTAAAATATTAATTTCTTTGAAGAATTCTTTCCCACCCACCCACATCGAGCTGGGAATATCCCAATTTCCTCATCACATTTTTACTATACTGCTCTCAAACGAAGAGAACTTAATTAAGTTTCGTACCAACAAAAGAGGAATACCAGGACCGTCTGCTTGGATAGCCTAGTTTTAGCCATTTCTGCCGTCATAGCTGTGTTCCAGTAAGGGTAAAATGGGCAGTGACTTTACATCCTGTGTCACATGTTGGCAACTTGCAATGTAGTTTTGCAAGCGAATCTCACAGAAACCATATGTTGCGTATAACGGAACGCATATGTCAACATGTTTTATCGAGAGTAAAACAATTATAACTGTATTCCTTACCTTCCCTAATCCTATCCTTATTGGGACTGATTTAACGTTCACACTTCACTTCGCTTACGGACTTTCGATCGGCATCTCGGGTCGAGCATCTCAACCGCGAACCTATCGTCGGAAGTTTACAATCAGCCGTTCGAAGACGAACACGGAGAAGGAATATTTAAAGACGAATCAGGACGAGCGTCTATAACATCCAGCACGGAATGGGGGACTTATTACTAGGTTTTTGTGGGATTCGCAGAATAGGGAATTAATCTCTTTTTTGAAAAGAATCTTAATTTGATCCTTGCGTGTCAGTAAACCATATACTAAAAATATAAAAAATTTTATACACTCGTTAAGTACTATAAAAATTGCATTAAGATTTAATATTTTCAAATTTCGCACGTAATTAGACGAAGGCGCCGCACGAGTTGTTACTCTGTAGCGATGACGTCAATACGGCATGTAAAAATAAACAAAGCTCTATGTTTGACGCTATGTATTATTATATTCATAATTTAAAAATGAGTTCTTATCTTTTTATATATAAACAACTAATAAAGGAATAATAATAAAAGAGTAATACTGACATCGATGTTTTAATACTTCCGTAACTCGGCAGAACAAAAAGTCGGGATTTGCAGCAAAGAATTTTCCGACCATTAATGCATTTATTTTTGGTAAATTCGTACTATTCCCTTTTACAAAACTGCTTTCCATAGTGTGATTCACGTGCGATTTCAATTTAACTTACGTATTATAACGTTCTCTTACATTAAAAAAGCAACCTACAAACTTCTTATTTTATTGTTTTGCAGCTTAATACGTACTATGATTCATAATGACATTGACACGCATAAGTTTACAGTACCTTATGACGTCACGAAATGGCGGCCTTGTTTCGCTCTTGTTTTAACGTATAGATTAAAAAAGTGAATACTTGAAACTATTTTATATTATTTTTGTTATTTTTATGTACTTAAACATGATGGTTCCGACTAGTTAATGCATAACCTATCATAGTTATATGCTTTTAGATCTTCTAATTTAGAGGGAAGTACCCTATTGCTGCGAATCTCACAGGAACCACATGTACTATAGACGACTCGAACCACTCACAACCACACACAACCACAAGTGGGCAATCTTGTTAAAAAAAATGTTGCTAAGTCGTGCAACTAACTGCCTTCTCGAGGTAATAGAATGTACAGTATTTAAGGAATGGGGGGCTTATTGCTAGATTTTTTAGGGATTCGCAGATTTGCTGCGAATCTCACAAAAACTAACATGACTAACTTATTTTAGAAAATAAATAAACTATTTTTTTTTTATTATATTCCACGCGGACGAAGTCGCGGACATAGCTAGTTAATAAGTACAAAGCAGGTATTTACCAGACATCGAAGAACTGACCATCGCACCAGGCATGGACCCAGAGCCTCCTGCGACGGCTGCTTTTGATTATTCTGGTTATCTTCTGTTGTTGTATCACCTAAGGTACGTCACATGATGAACTTATCATATTATATATATATCCCACCAAAACATTCTGTAAAAAACTAGCCAAGTCTCGATGGAGCTGCTATTTATCTCTAAAAAGTAATGACATATAACAAAGTCGTGCCAAGTCTAAGGTTCCTTATTGCGATTTCGTTATTATCTATATATATAAAAATCAATTGCTGTTCGTTAGTCTCGCTAAAACTCGAGAACGGCTGGGCCGATTGAGCTGATTTTGGTTTTAAAATGTTTGTCGTAGTCCAGGGTAGGTCTAAACGGTGAGCAAATAAGGAAAAATTGCGAGTAAGATAGAGTAAGACGACAATTTCATTTTCCCATATAAAAGTTGATCACTTACTTTCTGTCAAACATTGACGGTACGGTATTTGTCTCTCAGTTCCACTCGAATTGAAGAACGCATTAAAACAAGACTTTTGAATCGACAACATAATATCAACTTTGCTTATAACATCGAGTATTTAAATTTCAAAATATAAAAATAATTAATGTGTTGACATATTTGATGGGTGCCAACCTATTGTCTATGGTAAAATGTCACTTGAAATGTAAACGCCTCTTTGCTGTGCACCTATACTATAATTCTTTAATATTCCTAAAAATCTAAAAGCAACAAATTTCAATAAAATTAAAAAATATTGTGTCGTGTGTTTGTGACTTACTAAATATGCCTCCAATAATAAGGCGGTTACGAAGTTCACCGGGTCAGCTATCTTATATATAAAAATGAATAAAAAAGAAAAAAGTGACGTTAGTTCTGTCAAACAAATTTAATGTCATCATATGTCATTTCAAGTAGGAACAAAAAAACTGCCACTTTACAAATCTTTTTGACAGGACGAAGTCTGTCGGGTCCGCTAGTTATAGATTAATGTTGTGTGACTTTCTATATTGCACATGTTGCAAAATTAACTCTATTAGCTAAAGTATCAATGTGAGGGTCAGTTGTAATACTGCGTATGCTGCAGAACTAAGCCTATTAGACAAGGTATCGATATGAGAGTTAGTGTAATACTGCGTATGCTGCAGAACTAAGCCTATTAGACGAGGTATCGATATGAGAGTTAGTTGTAATACTGCGTATGCTGCAGAACTAAGCCTATTAGACAAGGTATCGATATGAGAGTTAGTTGTAATACTGCGTATGCTGCAGAACTAAGCCTATTAGACAAGGTATCGATATGAGAGTTAGTTGTAATACTGCGCTATGCTGCAGAATAAGCCTATTAGACAAGGTATCGATATGAGAGTTAGTTGTAATACTGCGTATTGCTGCAGAACTAAGCCTATTAGCCAAGGTATCAATATGAGGGTCGGTTGTAATACTGAGTATGCTGCAGAACTAAGCCTATTAGCCAAGGTATCAATATGAGGGTCAGGTTTTAATACTGTGTATGCTGCAGAACTAAGCCTATTAGCCAAGGTATCAATATGCGGGTCGGTTGTAATACTGAGTATGCTGCAGAACTAAGCCTATTAGACAAGGTATCAATATGAGGGTCGGTTGTAATACTATGTATGCTGCAGAACTAAGCCTATTAGCCAAGGTATCAATATGAGGGTCAGTTTTAATACTGTGTATGCTGCAGAACTAAGCCTATTAGCCAAGGTATCAATGTGAGGGTCAGTTGCGATACTGCGTATGCTGCAATACTAAATCTATTAGCTTAGGTCAGTTGTGATATCACTTACCCGTCGGAGTCTTTCAACGAACGTGGCTTGGTTGTTGGGTATGAAGCCGAGGTAGGCCTTCTTGTCCGAAGTATACAGCAGAATGAGCACTTTGATGTCGCACTGGGGCGGCGATGACACCAGTGAAAAGTGCACGCATCCGGCCTGAAACACCGCATTATTTTTTAAAGAAATAATGTGAAATAAATATTATTAGTAGAGGTTAAATTATAAAATTGCCATTTCGCATGGAGATAACAAAGGATAGATTTTCTTATTTATTTCATAATTGAGAGGCCAACTTTATGATTTACGTAAGGAAGAAGTAGCTAAGACTCATTGGGCGAGTAAAACCCACTGATGGAGAGAGAACGGAAGGCGTTGGCTGTCCAGGGTGCGACGTCAGACAACCTCCTCATGGTGTACTCTGGGCAACTTCTTTTGACGGCTAATAGGCGTGGGATGGCCTCCGCGCCCCTCCCGTGGCCGGGGGGCGTCGTCGGTGAAGGAGATCGGGGGAGGTAGTGTAGCCTCCCCCAAGGAGGGCTCCCCTGTATCCGCAGGGGAGCGGAGGCTGGGGGTTCCCAGATATCGCTTGGCGTTCCCGGGGGCTCCCTACATGACTGAGAAAGGCCATCCCTGAGGTTTTTAGTGGGTAGGCCTCCCCCTTCTGGGGAGGAGAGCCCCACATAACCGCCGGCTCGCCGCAGCCGGGGTATGCAATTTAATGCATTTTCCTCAGGAAAAAGAAAACCGTGAGATGGCCTGGTCCAACCTGGCGGCCAGTGGCGGACGGGCTAAGCCCCCCTTCTTCTTTAAGAGGGGGTGGTTGTCGCCAGGGGACCCATTTTGGGTCGGTGGATGGGGCACCGGCTAGTAAAGCCATAAAAGTACTGACCTAGGAAAGAAAATAACTGTGTTTTCAATTCACGGTGTGCGGTGTTAAGAAGTGTGTGCTTGCTATTGCCTCCAATGCTAGTGGCAGTGATTGTATCAGTCGTAGTATGATCGTTCCCTTAATTGACATCCTTGCACCTGTCATCACTGACATCTTCAACAAATCCATTTCCAGTAGCGTATTTCCTTCAATCTGGAAGGAAGCATATGTAACTCCCATACCTAAAACTTCCAATCCCAGTACCTTTACTGAACTTCGACCTATTTCCATATTACCTTTCCTATCTAAAGTCCTAGAAAAGCTTGTACACGGGCAACTAGTAAATTTCCTAAATAGTAACAATCTTTTAAATCCCTACAGTCTGGTTTCCCGCCCGGTCATAGTACGACTACAGCACTTGTTAAAATCAGTGACGACATTCGCCTTGGCATGGAGAACGGCGAGCTAAACAGTGTTAACTTTGCTGGATTTCAGTAATGCGTTTAGCACTGTTGATTTTGACATACTTCTAGCAACTTTACGCTCTCTTAATATATCTCCGCCGGTTGTTGAGTGGCTTCAAAGTTACCTGTACGGGCGTCGGCAGCGCGTACGCATTAATGACGATTTTTCGTTATGGTGTGATATAACTGCTGGCGTACCGCAGGGTGGCGTTTTATCTCCTCTTCTGTTCTCTGTTTTTATCAATTCTATTACTCTTCCCTTAGTTTCATCATATCATTTGTATGCAGACGATCTCCAGATTTATACACAGGCGTCAATTAATGACCTGGCTAAAGCAATCAGCACAACAAATTCCGATTTGAAGCATATTTCGGACTGGAGCAGAAGTCATGGTTTGCTTGTTAATCCAAAGAAAACGCAATGTATCATAATTGGCAGTCCTTGGTACATATCCAGAATCAATTACAGTTCCTTACCGGTCATTTATTTTGATGATTCGATTATTAATATAAGTACAGAGGTGAAAAATTTGGGCGTTTATTTCGACAGCTCCCTTTCATGGCACAAACAAGTGTCAGAGGTCAGCAGGAGAGTGTTTGGTGCATACAGCTCCCTTAAACGCCTTAAAAATTTGCTTCCTATTAAAACAAATTTTACTAGCCCAGTCCCTTCTTCTTCCAATATTGGACTATTCCGATACGTGTTACCCTGATTTGTCCGTTTCCCAGTTATACAAATTGGAGCGTTTGCAGAACCTGTGTATACGGTTCATCTTTGGGCTACGCAAGTTCGACCATATTCTTATTATCGCTCCAAACTTGAATGGCTACCAATAACCCGTCGGAGAGACTGTCATATCCTTTCCCTTCTCCATTCTCTGCTTACCAATCCAAATGCCCCGGTACCTCAAATCCCGCTTCGTTCTCCACTCCTCAACTTTAAATAGAACCCTTCGTTCCTCGAATGATCTATCTCTTGTTCTCCCAAATACACTCTTCAATATTCTATGACAAATCATTTACGGTCAAAGCCGTCAGGCTCTGGAATTCCCTTCCAGAAATAATAAGGCGTGCAAACTCGCATGACTCTTTCAAGCGAGCGATCAAAACGCATTTCTTGCAGCTGGAAAATTAGTATTCTCCATTACTGTTTGTAGTGTTTTAGTACATGTATTTTATGTAGTATATGAATGTATATTAGTTTTTATGTAGTATATGTATTTTACATCATTTTATAAATATATATTTTAATATTTGTATCTCCGTCAATCAAGTTTTTTATGTTAACTTTCCATTACTTTTAGGTTGCCTGGAAGAGATTGCCGCTTTGGCAATAAGGCCGCCTTTTGTACTATAGTATTTAGATAGTATGTATATATACATGTGTAAATGTTGTTTTTTATTACAATAAAGGTATCATTCATTCATTCATTCATTCATTCTAACTGACAAAACTCACATAGCCGTTGACCATGACTTTGGTCAGGGCGTCCAACGCCTCGCTGGGCTGCAGATGGAACAGCACCGACTTGCTGTCTTTGAGGTACTGCCCGCCGATATTGCTGATTAGGAGTTTCGGCATCAGCTGCATGAGGAGCTTGTTAGGCCAGGTGTCTACCTTCAATTCTGGCTCAACCTCCTTCGAGCCAGCTGATACCTGACAACACGAAAACAAGAGTTGTACTTTTCTCCATATTATAAATATTGGCTGCGAAAAAGGGTCTGTATTTTCTTTTTTATTTAGATCAGCGGTCGGGGAACTGAATTTACCCCAAATGGGGTGAAAATGAAACTTTTGTGGGGAAAAAGTAGACATTTTTAAAACCTGTTAGTATTTTTTTCAACTTAAACAATTCAGAGACAAATGCAAGTCATCACAAGTGATGGTCTTATATTTGTTTTGTTTTACTTTAATGTAACACTGGGGAGCATAGATAACGCTTGTGTTTGGTAATGGTACATGATTTAAAAAAAATGTCGACCGAAGTTTATTAGTGTAATATGGAATTTTTTGTGATATTAATGATGAATGTGTAAAAACTTGTGATGGAAAGTATTCTCGTAAGGGTAAAGGCTCAACTTCCTTAAAAAAACATTTACAAAGAAAACATACTCAAGAATATGAATTATTCTTTAAACAAGACTCTGCTAAGTTGATCCGTAAAAGATTACCCCCAAAAAATAAACGGATAGGGACACGGATACGAATCTTTCTTCTGCCTAGGATATCCGGCACATCACTACTACAGACCAGCATCTTTAATATTAACAACTGATCAAAAAATTGCTATCTTTCTGCATTAAATCAAATCTTTATTTGCATAGAATGTTAGTAAGAAAGGTAGATGCTAAATAACTTTTAATGTAATTACATTCTGCATAGTCCGGCGTGCAAATGTTTGTTTACCAATCCGTTCATCAAATTCTAATAATTAAAATATACATAAAAATTACTTATTATGTCATATCATCTATCTTATATTATAAAAATGAATCGCAAAATGTGTTGGTAAGCTCATAACTCAACAACGCCTGGACCAATTTGGCCAATTCTTTTTTGTTAATGTTCGTTGAAGTTCAAGGAGGGTTTTTTACAATGAGGAAAATTCGAATAATTATCGGAAATACCTAAAAACAGCCCTTTTATTTTCCCATGCAAACGTTTTCTAACTAAAACGTACAGTCGAATTGAGCTTTATTGTTATTGTATAAAGTTCATATTGCAAGCACTCACTGTTGTCTAAGCAATGAAGGTGTGTTCCCAACATCAAAGAGTCAATTTGCGCTTTATTAACGCTACATATAGTTGAAATTCAATCATATCTATCAAAACAGTGTGCGTGCGTGCGTTGGAGCACAGAATACATCGTTGGAGGATTTAATGTCACGTTCAAAATTGAATAGCCACAAAATGTAATAGGTCATTTAGACTTTTTTTGCGATTTGGTTGGCTATGCGACATTATCTATAAAATAATTAGGAACAAAAAACTGCCACTGTACAAATCTTTTTGACAGGACGAAGTCTGTCGGGTCCGTTAGTATTAAATATTTATAATTAGTGCTCGGAACAGGTAGTTTAATTTTATGGACAGAAAGTCAATGTCAGCGTAACATGGATAAACCTAAAATCAGCGTGATTTGTTCTGTTTTATTTGCTATTCGTTTCTTTACGCTTTTATTGTAAAACTTTATGTTTGCTTATTATTACAACAATAAGCTAAAAAAACGTATTTTGAAAATTCAATATAATATTTTTACAATCTCTGATAATAGTAAGTTGCCAGCATATCCATACTAATGATGTCACAAAACGCAAGTACATAAAATAAACTGCCTATTCCGAGCACTACTTATATAAATCTGAAAAGAGGTCGATTCTGTGTAACAAATATATTTTCAAAATAACTATCAGGGGGTGATAAAAGATCGGTACTGATGCCAAAAATGCAATAAGTAAAAATATTTGTTTGTCTGTCTGTATAACTGTTATAGAAACAAAAACTACTCGCCGGATTTTAACGAAACTTGGTACAATTATTTTTCATACTCCTGAGCTATACTTAGTATACTTTTCATCACGCTACAATCAATAGGAGCAGAGCAGTGAAGGAAATGGAAAAACGGGAGAAGTTACTCCATTTAATTTAATGGTTAACCATTTACCTTAATGGTTAAAGCTACACAGAAATCATATATGACGGAAGTGTTCTTAAAAATTTCAAGTTCGAAGCTTTCTGATTATATTTGTCTACTCTTACGTTTATAATACTCTCAGTCATTAAAAATGTTACCTAAAATTACGATTCCACGCGGGCAAAGTCGTGGGCACGGCTAAATTTTGATTAAAGCTATTCTTACCTGACAAGGCAGGTGCCTGGTCGTTTTCTGCTGGTCTCCAGGAGACTTGCCCTTCTCCATCCATTCGATGACCCCGCTCCATATGAAGCTTCGTTGGGGTGTTGGTGAAGACGATGGGCCAGCGCTGGGCACCAAGCTGGGCATGCGCTGCACAACGAGATTACTAATGTTATTTCTGAAGCACTCATATCGTTTCAACTATCTAATTTCATTTATTTTTTTATACAATTGAGAAACAACAAAAATCCGTCTTCAATTTCTTCCAATCCATAATTTTGTTTTATGTCAGTCTGTCACGCTCACACGCTAAAACTCCTGAATCGATTTAAATGAAATTTCGCACACAGATAGTATAATATTAGTACTTTTAAATGGGAAAAAAGGCTGCAAACGATTCAAAATCGGGGATGTAAGTTTGTATGGAATGTAAACGCTCTCATATTTTTATAGATATAAAGTACAAATTGGTTTGATTGGGTTTTGGTTAGTATCGTAAAACGGTCCTTAAAAACAGCTTGGTCTTACAAAATCAAATAGAAAATTTATGGACCCAGAGCTCACGAGCTACATACATAATAAATAAATATACTTCAAAAATATACACACACGTCAATGATGCTACGTCATGGTTCTTTTCCCCCATAATTATTTTGGGGAAAAATTGACTTATTACCAGAGGTCGGAATTAGAGTTATTTATGTGTACTTGGATCGAAATCTTGATATTAATAGTGGACCTTCCCGGGATTTCTAATGGACAATCCCGTGTGGCCAACAACATTACAAATAAATAATAATACCACTCACAGATAGACAAATAAAGCAAAGATAAATTAACATACAAATTTTATTAGTTTACATTGAGTTTACACAGAGAAAAACAAAATCACTCTCAAATGGGTGCCAGGTCATTCTGGAATAACCGGCAATGAGAAGGCCGATGAACTAGCCAGGGCTGGGGCTCAAGGAATACAGTTCGGCCCAGAGCCTATCTGTGGTATCTCAAAGAACCAGGCCATGCAATACCTGAAAGCTCGCCTTCTTAACGAGGCGAAAGCAGACCGGCACAGTACGTCCGGGATGACACACTCAAAAGCACTAATCGAACCATACTCTCGCAAACGCACTGACGAGCTATTAAAGCTTAACAGGAGTAACTTGAGCGAGATGGTTAGGGCTTTGACCGGTCACTGCAAGTTGAATAGACACCTTTACAACATGAAACTAAAGGACACTGACACATGCAGAGTCTGCGAACAAGAGCGTGAAACACCAATTCACCTCTTGTGCTACTGTGAACCGCTGATTCACAAAGAAACAGACACCTGGGGAAACACATCCTTTGACCTATGAAATAAAAAACAATCCGAACTGGAACATCCTATCTTTCTTGGTCAGTGCCCAGTTAAGGGAGCTACTGTAGGGCCTACATAGAACCTACATAGGAGGCTGGTCACAATAGATTTTAATAGGTCGCAGTGATGCCATATCAGCCCCGACTTACACACGAATATAGAAATAGTTTACATTAATTCACAATACAAATTAATAGTCTTAAGCAAATTCTCATACGCATATTTCGCCTATTTTTATAAATACGAGCGAATACTTTTGCTTGTAGCCTAGACTCGTGAGGCTATCCAAACGGCCCATCAGAATGAATTTCCTTGTCCGAATCATTACCAGTAAGATTTGAAGTGATAGACGAACCGAGGTAAGAGAATGAGCTGTGAATGAATGAATGAATGAATACTTTATTTGCTCCTTTTACAACACACAAAAGCAGACATAAATAAAATAAATCAAACTTAATAACTAACAAATTGAACGAGGAAAGATGGATTGCTAACTTCTGACGAGTTAAAATACGTATACGTAGAACCAGCAACCAACTCACCTCAGTCCATGTTACTACATACTTATTACTAAATAATAATACATGTAATAATTAGAGATCGGATAAATCGGATGCATATTTACCTAAAGTTAATTTAAGACACAAAGTATGGATACGGCTTTTTTATTGTTTTGTTAAATAAAATTTTTCACCATTACTGTTTTTTTATTTAATTATTTAATTGATTATTGTTTTAGTCAAACTAGCTCACTACTTTTGTATAACACTCTTCATGTAATAAATCGTACATTCATAAATCGCACGGGGAACTGAAACTAAACTTCCTGTAAATACGTATGCATAGTTGTATAAATGAACCCGGAGTCTCGGGTCTTGAAAATAAATACCACGTGCTAATTTAGTAATTTTCCAAACAATATCACTACGTTAAATTTGCAGACCCGTATTTACCCGGGATTTTTATTTAACAAAATGTATTTTGAAAAAGCCCGCTTCCATTATTTGTGAGCCAAAAATTAACTTTAGGTAAATATGCATCCGATTATCCGATCTCTAGTAATAATACTGTGTGAATGAGTAAACTTGCTAATAGATGGTTTAAATGCGGTAGAAAGGGACAAAATCTAGTCCATTCCGTTAAGCGGCGAGTGGAAGTCTTTAAAATTACGTCGGGCGTGCAGTAGTTTAAATTGTTAAAAAGTAACTTTTTATTTAAAAAATCACAGGATTTTCTTCTGCCGGGATTCGAGGCATGTCCATATTCTTCTTTCGCTGTACGGAATCAGTGTAAGTACATTAATAACTCTACCTAATTCCGACCTCTGCTTATTACACTGGCAACACCGGCTGGGGTCACTGACCTGGGGTGGGGGCGGCGGGTACGAGGGCTGCGCCAGCTGCGTGAGCAGAGCGGACTGCGACGCGTACAGCGGCTGGCGGGGCGGCCACGCAGGGCGGGCGGGCGGCCCCGCCTGCCGCGTGAACAGCGGCGCTGGCGGCCTCCCCCCACTACCAGTCGCACGCGCTTGGCTGCACGACATTACACTGCGCACGAGTTCCAATGTGTACAATCAACATACATACATATATGTCACGCCTTGTTCCCAATGAGGTAGGCAGAGACCACCTCTCTCCACTTGCTACGATCCTGGCACACTTCTCTTGCTTCCTCCACTTTCACGAGCGTCTTCATGCATGCTCGTCGGTTGCGAGTACTCTTGACCCGGCCTCTCTTTAGGACATCTTCGATTTGATCGAGATATGTCCGAGCGTCGGTGGCGCTGTGGTCTCGGCACTGGTCTGTGCGCCGCATAGAATCGGAAGGCCCGCGATCTAATCCCCGCCGTGTACCAATGTGTTTTTCGTTCCAATTTCATATGTACATTTATCCGACGCTCCTACGGTGAAGGAAAACATCGTGACGAAACCTGCGTACATCTGCGAAGCGATTCAAAGGTGTACGTAGTCAACCAACCCGCACTGGGCCAGCGTGGTTGACTAAGACCTAATCGCCCTAACGTAGTTAGGGTAGGCTCGAGCCCCTCGGTGGGGACGTATATGAGCTGTGATGATGTCCGCCTAAGGCCGACCGATTCGTCCTATCATTCTTACCTTGTGTATCTCTTTCGTTAATCTTCCTTCATTCATTCTTTCAACATGGCCGAACCATCCAAGCATCCCTTTTTCTATCTTTGTCACTACATCTTCAACTAAGCCGCGTCGCTCCCTTATCACACTGTTCCTGACTTTGTCCTTCAGATTCACTCCAATTGTCAAGCTTCTCATCTCCACAGCATTAATCCTACTTCCATGTTTCTTCTGCCTCACCCAACATTCACTACCATACATCAATGTGGGGATCAACACGCCTCCATGCAGCCAGTCGTGCTGGATGATACGTTCTGGCTATTCATGAAGTTATGAAGTGCCCCATTTACTTGATTCCCTTTTTACAATTAACATTGCAAAAATATTTCTTACACTTACACATATTACAAAGGACATATATATATATATATATATATACATGAGGAAGCTAGGTAGGTATATTTGGAACGTAGCAAGTAGAAGACTGATCTCTGCCTACCCGCATGGGAACGAGGCGTGACTATAGAGACTAAAGGAACGAACTATTTAGCACTCCATTGATTTTCACCATGCAGGTGCTAGTCCATCCAGTGGCAGAAAGAGAAACAGAAAAACTGTAAACGTTATATATAATAGTTTAAAAAACTAATAAAACCGGCCAAGTGCGAGTCGGACTCGCGCACCGAGGGTTCCGTACAAACCTGCAAGGTTTACAAAGTTCGTTCATTAGTTGCGAGTTTCAAAATATGCGGTATCAATGGTTGTACTTTTGCGTTTTGCGTTGACTTAGAATTTTTTTTTTTCACGGGTTAAAGGCAATTAGATCTAAGTATTTGATATGAATTTCAACTTGATAGCTCTACGCGTTCATGAGGAAAAAAGTAATAAGTTTATATTAATCAAAAAATATATATTTTGTAATGTAACTAAAAATTTAAGGTTTTCGGAATTTTTCCTCTATGTGTGCTATAAAACGTTGCTTCATGCCAAATTTCAAGATTCTAGGTCGACTGGAAGTACCCTTTAGGTTTTGATTCCCTTGCGAGTACTTGCGAGTTTCAAAATATGCAGCTTAAATTGCTGTTTCTTTTGATTACGTTGACATAGAAGCTTGATTTTGTTACAGCTTAAAGGTATTATAGACCTGAGTATTTGGTATGAATTTCAATTTAATACCTCTACGCGTTTATGAGGAAATGGGTAGTAAGTTTAAAATTATTAAAAAAATATATATTATGTGATGTAACTAAAAATTTATGGTTTTCGTAATTTTTCCTTTATCTATCCTATAAGACGTTGCTTCGTACCAAATTTCAAGATTCTGAGTTGACGGGAAGCACCCTGTAGGTTTTGATTCCCTTGCAAGTGTCGAAAATTTGCGGCATAAACGGCTGTATCTTTTGATTGCGTTGGCTTAGAAGTTTGATTTTTTCACAGCTTCAAGGAACAGAGACCTGAGTAATTGATATAAATTTCAGCTTCATACCTCCACGCGTTCCTGAGAAAAAGGGTCTTGACAGACGGACGGACAGACGGACAACAAAGTGATCCTATAAGGGTTCCGTTTTTTCCTTTTGAGGTACGGAACCCTAAAAACGGAAGAAAAGAGTAAATGACAAAAAAAAAATTTATTGTGTGACATCCATAAGAGATAGACATATACCATCGCGGAGTTTTCTGTAGACCTTTTCAATGTGTACAATGCTCAGAACATTATTTTGATAAATCTCGTAGGGTTCAGCCTGCGTTTGCAATGTAAACGGAATATATGTAATTATTTACATCACATTAGAAACCTCAAAAATAACAGTATTTCTCCACTATTTAATGGAAGTTATTTTACATATAAACCTTTCTCTCCAATCAGCCTAACTATTGAAAAACCGCATCAAAATCCGTTGCGTAGCTTTAAAGATTTAGGGCCGGTATTTCAATGTTAACTTATCTTATTACTTAAGTTAAGTAGCACATTTAATCTAAGTCTCACTTTTGAGAAACGTAAGTATATTTCAATCAGGATATTCATCACCTTAGCTAATCCGAGATCAATCCCAAGGTTGCAACATAATGAACAAAATGTATTAGTTTACATCAAATTCCGCAAAGACGCTAGCGCTATTTGACGTTTAGATGTCAAATCAAATATGTCAAATAATTGACATTGACAATTTGACTGATACGTTCGCTTCGCGCTGTTTTGTTTGTGTTTTACAAATTGAATAATTAAAATTGAGGTTTTTTAAAAGTTAATTTAAAATATTTCTACTGAGAAAAATGAACGGCGAATGTCCTTACCGTTGGAGCAGTATAATGTGAGCATCTACTATCACTAATCGTCTCGTTTATAACTTGGGCATGTAATTTTAATTTTATAAATTTTAAAAGTTACGAATAATAGTTACCACATAAACATATTTTACTGTTTAAGCTTAGCTTTGTGTTCATGTCGATTAACTTTTATTGATAATTAAAACTTGTTCTTTAATAAGTATCAATAAATACTCAAATAACATATTATGAGTAAAAAAATAAAATTACCACGAGACAACTTTTTCTGAGGAAGCCACACTATAAATCCCAGATTGTCACTTAAGTGGTAGAAATCCGCCACTTAGATTCGGGCCAGTTAAGGTGGACTTTTAGTACCACTTTACTTTAATCCTATTTTGAAATACACCTAAGTCAAACTTATTTTCAATCCTAGCTCAATTCAAGATAAGTTACTATTGAAATACCGACCCTTAAACATACATAGGGGATATAGGGGCCACTGCCACTTGTTTTTGTAACTTCATAACTCAAGAACAGGTTCTTCTATGACATGACTTATGATTATGACACAAAATCGGTCGAGAGGTTGTTCATTCTATTTACTCTGAGCATTTTTTGTATCAAATTGAATTCAATAAATAACGGATAATTTTGTTAATGGGGTCTTTGTATCAAATTGAATTATTTTTAAACATGGAGATTGTGCTGTCAAATTGAAACCTTCTTCGGTGTTGAGAGTACAAGCATGTTTATGTCATTCATGCGGTCATTTCGTTTAGGACGCGCTTCGATTAAAGTGAATTGTCAGCGATAATTTGTTAACCGAAGTGTTTTGGATTAAGTTTTAAAGTAGCTAGCAATGAATAAAATATTTTATTGTTTGAATAAATGATTTTGATGTTAAAATTATATTCTACCGCTAGTAAACCTATTAATATATGTGTTAAATCCTGACAATCTAAATCTGTAACTAAAATTTCCTTAACATTATTCCAACGTACAGGCTACAAAAAAACTAGAGGTTCGTTTATGGGCAAATGTATAAATTTTTATAACAAGACTCCACATAGTGTAGCTGAATTGCCTTTTCATAAGTTCAAGGTACATGTTAAAAAGATGCCAATGAGTGAGGGCTATTACAAAGTCAATGATTATTTAAATGATGCCAATGCTTGGTGTTGATTTGAAGACATTACATTCTAAAGTGTAAATATTTGTTTTCACGTATAAATTGTAAACACTAACATATGTACATTGTATGATAACGACATGATTTATTGTAAATGTTGTTATTACTTTTGATAAAGCTGATAAGTTTCATTCTTCTTATCAGCTACAAAATAGGTCCTGAACGACGAATGGACGATTCAAAAGAGCTTTCTATAAAGTCATATTTGAATAAAGTTAACAAATTGACAGACAACGGGCTTGCCGTGCGACAGATGCGAAAATATATTACAATAAAATTTTCATATTCAATTTTTAGGGTTCCGTACCCAAATGCAAACGAAACGCTACGTTAGACTGCGCTATCTGTCTGTCACCTGTCTGTATTTCGCGAACCGTGACAGTTAAGACAGTGGCGATTCAATACAATTTATTTATTGCATGTTACAATCATAAAATAAGGTGGTAAATATAACATATCATATATATAAAAATGAATCGCAAAATGTGTTGGTAAGCGCATAACTCAACAAAGCCTGGACCAATGTGGCGAAAAACTATTTGGAGAAAAATTCGAATAATTATCGAAAACCCTCATACAAACGTTTTCTAATTAAAACGTACAGTCAATTTCAGCTTTACTGTTATTGTATAAAGTTCATATTGCAAGCACTCACTGTTGTCTAAGCAATGTAGGTGTGTTCCTAACATCAAAGAGTCAATTTGCGCTTTATTAACGCTATATAAAGGTGAAATTCAATCATATCTATCAAAACAGTGTGCGTGTGTGCGTTGGAGCACAGAATACATCGTTGGAGGATTTAATGTCACGTTCCAAAATTGAATAGTCACAAAATGTAATGTATAAAACTGTAGAATATGTAGGAACTTCTACATATTCTACAGTTTTATACATAATGTATTTCCATTGGTGATAAAAGAAAAAAAACAAAAATATTGAATATATTAAATGTTTAAATGAACTCTCATACAACAAACGTGATTATTTTATTGGTCGTTTTTGTTCGACATTTATAACGACAACAGGTAGACGATTGAAATATACACATAATATTGAATTAGATTATATACACTTAGAAAATAAATAATTAAATAAAAATAAAATCAATATTTAATGGGGAAAAACTTTACGATTTTTTTTTATTTGATGCGGAAAATAAGTTTTTGCTCTGTCATATAACGATGACAGGTACTAACAGGTGGATACTTCATAGTTAACGCGTACGGAACCCTTCGTGCACGACTCATACTTGGCTGGTTTTATAGAATTATCGAGCTAGTGGCGCATCGGGAGTTATTAAAATTGCATGACCAGAACTGATAACACTCGAACGATGAATTCTGCGGTATTGAATTCTATTAAACTCACAAAGTTCACTGACCTTAGCTACATTGTAAGCTGCATAACAAGTCTGTGTGAATGCAAATTGTGAAAGAGTCTTGCACGAAGTTGGGAGGATATATTGCCCAACTAAATGTTTCAGATTTAGATAGATAGATAGATAGATATACTTTATTCAAACTGACAACACAAACAAAACACACACAAAAGAAAACATTATAAAGTACTAAAATACATTTTGGTAACAAATTGTACATTAAAGAAAGGTTTGAGTTTCAAATGTGTGCTGCAGTTTGAAAAGGGCTTGGCTCAGTGCTGGTGCCCCAGTAATAAGGCACACTGATTTTCAGCCAGATCCCTTAGTTTTGCCTTCGTCAGGCAAACCACAAGCAGCCTGAGTGATTAAGACAAAAAAAAAAGCTACTATTGCAAGACATAAATATTTAACATATCAAATTAGGTATACACTTACATATATCTATAAATTATACATACAGAAATATATATATATATATATACATACATACATAATTAAATACACTAAGGTTTACAAAAAAAATAAATATATATATATATATATATATAATTAAAAAAAAAAAAGGGCCCACGACCCATCCCCAGACCACCAAATAATATTTTAATTTATATTTTTACTTTCCAAGCAAAACGAATCCAAAACTAAGGAATGATGCGAGAAAATGAGGCTGCTACAAAGTAAATATATTCATCGTTGGGGAACCTAATCTATGCAAAGTACACACAACCTTTATTACTTTTTAATCGACTGCGTCAAAAGAAACGTTATGCTTTTAGAGAAAAAAAATGACACTTTAGAGTTCGAGAGATATCGTTAGATTCGTATTTACAGTGAGAGTGACACTGGGTATAGCAAAATGAAAAGGAAACAAAATGGCTGATATTAGCGTCGCATTCAGATGTTTGGCACGCTCTGCAGTCTTTTTTTTTTTATTATTGCTAAAGTTGACAAACAAGCAGGCTATAGTACATGTGGTTCCCACGAGTTTCGCAGCAAATCTGCAAACCTCATAAGAACCACAGTGTACGTTGCCAACTTGTCACATAAGATGTAAAGTCACAGTACCCAGTAATTTCACTGCCTATCTTACCCTTCACGCCGGAACACAGCAAAGCGAACCCTGCTGTTTGGCGGCGGAAATAGGTAAGACGGAGGTACCCATGCAGACGACCCTGGTACAGAGTCTACCTCCTAGAAAAGTCTAGTCGATAGATTCTTATTTATATATCACTTATAACTTTCGTGATTATTAATGATTTTATATTTAACAAATAAAAATTTGCAATTTTATTTGGATACGTTCTGCGTGTTGAAGTAATATTCAAATAATAGATTTTTACCCGTGAAATTCGCTGTTAATATATTATATCCAAGGATCTTTCTTTATAAGCCGAGAGAAGAGCGATCACAGCTTCGTGTTCGGTTACTAATGAATATAATAAGATTAACTTACGGGTACACCTCGCTTTGAATATCGGGCACCGGCGGTGGCGCTGGACTCGGCGGCCTCTCCTTCAAACTGTAGCCTCGCAGCAACACAAGATGACGTGGATCCTGGAATTCCCACCACACAACTGCAGAAGCTTCTTACACATAGCTGATAACGTAACCAAGGTCCGACGTGGCGGACATAAGTTTGTAAACAGCAACGGAGAGGACTGCACCATCGAATCAGAAGTCATGAAATCCAGTCCAGAACCAGTCATCGACATAGCCCATAAAATTGGTTAAGTTGGCGGTCATTGGAGTCGTCGAATAGATCCCCCCACAAGATGGACTGATGATGTTGATAAAGACCGCAGGAAGGCGCTGGATACTTGCAGCGCAGGATCGATCAATATGTAGATAGATGGCCTATGTCCAGCAGTAAGCATTTCTAGACTGAATTAAAGATGATGATGAAACACCACAAACAAAACCTTGTTAAAATGTTAGCCATTTCCAGACGCTCTCTGCTTGCCAAAGGCCAAACTGAAGCCATTATGTGCGCTGGACTATTTCATAGATAATAAATAAATATTGTAATCCAATAGATGAACTCCTTGGCCAACACGCCAGCAAGACGACAACACGAAAGCCGCCAGCTACTAGATAACTACCTTTTCGCACTTATCTGGCTACTTCACCACGCCATTGCTAAAATTTTAGGTTAGGTACCTTCGGCAGCTGGACAAGACACATGCTACCCATGGTTGTCGCTGAAGTTCCTCGCCCCAAACGTCATTTAAAAGTTTCTACAAGTGCTGATCGAAGCTCTTCGCTATCCATATCGTCCAGTCAACATCCCACAAAATTATCCCACATTATCCCAGAAAATTCTCTTCATGAAGAATAGTGCTCGAGCGTACGTCGAGTACTTTAATGTTTCAATTTAGTTTAAGTAAACAAAAAATAAATAGATACATTAAAACTTTGAAATATTGACAATTCCGCCTCACAAAATCAAAGCAATCTATATTTAACATAGATTTTTACAGGCACTTAATGAGTACCTTTAGTGACTGGATAATAAAACGGCGGGTAGTTACAAAACTGAACAATCAAAACTAACCTATTTTTGACACAAATATAAAAAAATAAATAAAAATAGTCGTCCTTATACGTGCATACAACTTTAAGGGAAAAAAATATGATTATCCCTATTCGAAAAAAGAGCCGCTTACAGGCGAAATGCAGGCAAGAAACTGAAGATATGTGTGTAAAAAAGAGGCGCTTACAGGCGAAGTGCAGGCAAGAAACTGCAGATATGTGTGTAAAGGAAAAGACTCCTTAAGCATATTGTAAAGCGTGGTATACCTTGGCGTAGTTCCGCTGTTGCGCCTGGTGGAGGTCGCCACCTGCCATCTCATAGAGTCCGCTGAGCAGGGACAAGCGGCGAGGAGACGCCACGGACAGCTGCACTCCGCGATCAACCAACATTCGCGCAGCGGCTTCCAAAGTAGCAGGCGCGCCTGTTACAACCAGATTGGACAAAATTGTTATTGAATCGGTAGCATCGGTGTCTGAATGGTCTCGACAGTGCATATTGATCGGATTCGGGATTAGAGACCGTATTGTCACGTCGTGTCTGTAGAGAGGTCAATTCTGTACATGGAATATATTTCCAAAATAACTATCGGGGGGTGATTACGGATCGATACTAATGCCAAAAATACAATCTATAAAATTTTTGTCTGTTTGTCTTTATAACCGTTATAGAAACAAAAACTACTCGACGGATTTGAACGAAACTTGGTACAATTATTTTTCATACTCCTGAGCTGGTTGTAGTATACTTTTCATCACGCTACAATCAATAAGAGCAGAGCAGTGAAGGGAAATGTTGGGAAAACGGGAGAAGAAGAAGAATTTTTTAAGCTTTATGCGCATGTACAACTTTAATAGTTAAAGCTACACGGAAATCATATATGACGGAAGTGTTCTCCTTAAAATTATGTAAAAAATATCCCACGACAGCATATGTCTATCTTTTATGGTTAACTCACAGTAACACGTGTAACTCCCGATAACTTAGCAGTTCGAAGCTTTCTGATTATATTTATTTATTTATTCAGCAAACTTAACAGCTTTCACATTAGTAATACAATCTTCAAGTTAAATACATAAATAGCCAATAACAAAGTTTGTCATATTAAAATTATCAGATGACGTATGTAGTTAGTAGAATATGGATAAGTACATTAGAGGTAACTAATACAAGTAACTAGTATATGGATAAGTACATCTGAGATAATGAAATTTATCTAACAATATGAAGAAGTATGTGTGCATGCGTGTGTGTGCATGTGTGTGTATGTGTGTGTGGGTGGGTGTGGCTACTCTGAAATACTGTTTGAGAACCGGGGCAAATGCTTTATAATACTGTTTATGAATTGGTTGCGAGTCAGAAAGAAAATGTCCGTATCACAAAATCTATCTTCGTAAGTTTGTATAAGACGATATAATACGGAGTGTTTGGCGTAATTTGAGCGAGCTGATCCAGCGTAAAGTGAGCTCTTTCGCCTGGTGCGCATACTGCAAGCGTAAAGAGCGATCCGCGCCGTAAGCACCGGGCAGTCCAGTGTAGCATTCACTATATCATATAGTAGCTTCATATCAGCGACCATACGCCGGTCCTCCAGGGAGTGCATTTCAAAAGTTATAAGTCTTTCCTTATAGCTTTCGTGTTTCTTATGGCGATAGTTTAAACGTCGAGTGAAACAGCGCTGAACCGATTCGATACGAGCCTTATGTGTGACATATGATGGGGACCATACTGGTGAAGCATACTCCACAATACTACGCACGTATGCAAAATATAATATTTTTAAAGATTGAATTCTTTTAAATGGCTTAGCACTTCTATGGAGGAATCCCAGTATTTTGTGGGCTCTCTGTACTATAAATTCAAAATGGAATGCAAATGACAGCTTACTGTCCAACATGACTCCAAGGTCACGAACTAAGTTAACTCTAGGAATCACAGAGCCATCAAATTGATAGTTATAAGATATAGCACTACGCTTCCTTGTGTAAGTGATTACTTGACACTTTTTAACATTGGGCTCTAGGCGATTGTTCTTACAATATTCAAAAAGTCGGATTAAATCTGATTGCAGATTTTCAGTCAACAATGCACCGAATCGGCATGAAAATCTTACTGTCATCAGCATATAAAAGAATCTGGGAGTATCTAAGACAGGATTCAATGTCGTGCAAATAGATATTAAAAAGCAATGGTCCCAGATGAGAGCCCTGCGGAACACCCGATGGGACCATTTAAAAATTTGATTTAAAATTGCCAATCCTTACAGCCTGCAGACGGTTTCGAAGATAGGAATCCAGCCACCGAAGGAGATCGCCATGCACTCCGATGCGAAGCAATTTAGATATGAGAATATCGTGATCAATACGGTCGAAGCACTTAGAGTAGTCCGTATACACAGTGTCGATCTGTAGACCAGCATCCATATTACGTGAAACAAAGTCAGTAAATACGACGAGGTTGGAAACAATGGATCGCTTACGCATAAAGCCATGCTGAGAACTTGGAATGCAAGTAGCAGCTACTGGGTAAAGCTGGTCATGAACAACCAGTTCGAATACCTTTCCGAAAGAGGACAAGATAGACACTGGCCTGTAATTCTCGACATCCTGCTTTGAGCCATCCTTGTGGACCGGGGTTATGAAAGCTTGCTTCCATAATTCAGGAAAGCAGCCCTCATCAATGGATCGCCTAAAAATAATAGACAAGGGCAACGATAGTTCCTCTGCACAAGTCTTGATAAATATAGAAGGAATACCATCACTCCCAGCAGTTTTAGTCTGATCTAGGTTTTTCAAATATTTTTCTACTATAGATTGACTGATGTCAATAGTCTTGTCAATTTATCTAACTCTTACGTTTATAACACTCTCAGCTGTCCCTAATTAAAAAAGTTAACACTGTCTTTTCTGCTACATCAAAACCACTGAACCGTGAGGAAGAACATAAAGTGTTTTTTCTATCCCAACTAATATTATAAATGCGAAAGTGTGTTTGTTTGTTTGTTTGTTTATTTGTTTGTTTGTTTGTTTGTTTGTTACCTCTTCACGCTTAAACTACTGGACCGATTTCAAAAATTCTTTCACCTTTGGAAAGCTACATTCTCCCCGAGTAACATAGGCTACTTTTTATCCCGGAAAAATCGACAGATCCCACGGGATGCGCAATAAAGGCTTCGCTCAAAAACTACTGCACAGATTTTTATGCGGTTTTCATCAATAGATAGAGTGATTCTTGAGGAGTTTTGCGGCATTTTTTATCTCGGAAAAACGGATAGTCCCACGGGAAGCGCGATAAAATCTTCGCACCATAAACCGACTTCCGCGTATATGTAGCCGTGGGCAAAAGCTATGACCCTTAACCCTCTATACACCCAATCCCGAAATCCACGCGGGCGAAGCCGCGGGCAGAAAGCTAGTATGATATAAATATGTAAAAATTTTATAAAATGTTAACAACTGTTATTTACTTGTAATGTTCCTTTGAACTTATATCTTGAAGTATAACTAAAAATGCTACCTAAAATTATGATTCCACGCGGACGAAGTCGTGGGCACAGCTAGTATATTATAATACTATAAAGGAAAAAGTTACACATTATTGTAAATGTCAAATCTACCATTTTTGGAGATTAAGTCGCGGGCACCAGCTGGCGTCTTTATAGTAATAGGCTTGTTGCCTAAAATTCAGTAGTTAGATACTAATATACCTTGATGACTATTCTATACAAAATAATTATTATTTTTGAAAAAAAAATGCTTATTTATAAGAATAATTTTGCATTTAATTAAATATTTGACATTAGTCATCAAAAACGCTCATGACTGTCATGGCGTCTTGAATGACGTCACGCCGTGCAAAACACAGCTGTTTTAGTGTCGGAATATTCGGTATTGTGAAGTTATTTTAATAAAAAATGGATTCATCGTATTACAAGTACTGCATAGTGCCCCAGTGTATAAGCACAAGTATAAAAACACCAAAAAAAATATTTATATACGTGCCAAACAATCAGCAGATACGTAAAAAGTGGCTGACACTCGCGAGAAGGAATGATGCCCATTCTTTTTCGCACGTCCACAAGACACTTGGGAATGACATTTACTTGACTTTGACGTTTCGCACGGCGTGACGTAACACTTTTTAATTGGTGTTTGCTGTCACGTGACTTATGGTTTATTTTGTGCAATTTTATTTTATAAAAATATAAATAATCAAAAGTTATTATTTTATAAAACTTTGTTTTTTCATAATTAAATGATCATCTTAATAGTTATGCAACCTAATGCATCAGATTTGTTCATAGTGGATACAAGCCTATTGTAGCCTTTGTATTATCCTGGTGTATAAACTATATTATTGTACGGTTTCATTCAAATCCATTCAATTTTCGCGTTAATCATATATAGGTAGGGATGTTATTTTTTTCAATTATTCTCAATGCGTTACCTATATAAATAGTATAAAACAAAGTCCGTCGTCTGTCTGTCCCTATGTATGCTTAGATCTTTAAAACTACGCCACGGATTTTGATGCGGTTTTTTTAAATAGATAGAGTGATTCTTAATAAAGGTTTAAATGTATAATACGCACACGCAGGAACCCTACGAGATTTATCAAAATAATGTACTAAATATTGTACCCATTGAAAAGGTCTACAGAAAACTCCGCGATATGTCTATCTCTTATTATTAAACGTTCACAGTTTATCTGTACTGTATTTTGTATCAGCATTTCGGGTCGCTAGTAAAGTTTATTTTATTATAATACTAGCGACCCGCCCCGGCTTCGCACGGGTGCAGTGAAAAAAACGGTTATGGTGGGTTATCCCTAAGAGATAGACATTACCATCGCGGACTTTTTTGTGGATTTTTGTAAGTTGTACAATACTGTAGTACTTTATTTTGGTCTATCCTCGTAGGGTTCAGCCAGCGTTTGCAATATAAGCGCAAAAAAACGTGCTTATTTACGACATCACATTAGAAACCTTTAAATTTATCAGTGTTTCTCTACTATATTATGCATTTATTATACATACAAACCTTCCTTAAGAATCACTCTATCTATTAAAAAAAACCGCGTCAAAATCCGTTGCGTAGTTTTAAAGATCTAAGCATACATACGGACATACAGCGAAAGCGACTTTGTTTAATACTATGTATTGATTTCTTTCTTACTATAAACAATGACACCATACATAGCATAATTTATTGCCTATTAAATACAGGACTTGCGGTGTTCCTGCGGGAAACGTTCGTAGCATCGACCTCAGTAATTAAGCTTCCACGAGTCCAAAGCAGGCACGAACTATTTCCCAACGAACACAGTTGATTCAGTCTCGTAAATGACATTAAAGGCTTAACTACGGCAAACCAACAAACGTCTACGTTTTGTTCGCGTAGTGGCGTAGCTACGAAATCCAGTTGTTTATTTCCTCTTGCAAGTGTCTTTGAGTTGCATTAATGTAATGCGTTAATATAATTAATGTAACATAAAAAAACCGGCCAAGTGCGAGTCGGACTCGCGCACGTGTGGTTCCGTACCACTATACATGTAAATAAATGTTTCTTTATTATATTGAAGTTGATTGAATGATTGTAAACCGCATATTACCTATATGCGGTTTACAATTTATAACTTTAAGCTTTTATATTTTAATATAGTAAATAACACAATGAAACTTACAGCTTTTACAGATATAATGTGACCTTATTTAAACTTGCTTCTAATTGGCAACTATGTAAAAATACAGGAAGAAAAGAAACAGCCCTTTCTGGTTCTTTCCAGTACAAGGTATCCCGCCGAAGACTAAGTGAATCAATGGCGTAGCATGTTTGACGTGTAACAGTGATTATAAAAATCCTATTTGAAGAATACATTTTTGATTTTGAATGATACTACATCGCCCGTAACGTTTCGTAGTTCAAATGTAAAGCTTGCCGCACTGTTTTGAACATTGATAATTTCAAATTCATCACAAAATTATACATTTAACCGTGTACAATTATGTTGTGTAATGTGTTTATAATTTGAAATACATACACACGTACATATATGAGATAATTATATTAAATTAAACTATTAAAGACGAGCATTGTCGGCAAGAGCTTCTTTCGCATTCACACACACCATAACAAGATATATCACTACGTAGTAAAAACAAAGTCGCTATCCGCCATCTGTGTGTCCCTATGTATGCTTAGATCTTTAAAACTACGCAACGGATTTTGATGCGTTTTCTTTAATAGATAGAGTGATTCTTAAGGAAGGTTCATATGTTAAGGTGGATTTACACCAAACGAGCGAATGCTCATTCTATCCCCAATACGTCAAATTCTTCTAGTGTAAACAGGCGTAGATCATTCTTTCGTTTTTCTTAGTGCGTTCGCAAAGATTCTATAGAATATTCTAAGAATGCTCGCTCGCTCAATGTAAACGGCGCAAGAGCGCGTGAACAGTTGCTTAGAACATTCTAGCGTGTTCGGACGCGCTCGCTCCACTGAGCGGTCTCCATCAGTGTTCTTGTGTTCTAGCGATTGTTTGCGTATCGTATCAATTAAATTATGGATTGGTCTCAAGAGAAATGTTTATTAATGATAGAAGCCTACCAAAATGCCAGATGTCTATGGGATCCGACATATGATGAACACTATAAAAATACAACTTTGTTTCATTGTTTCACCTACATTATCCAGTTCCCTTCGTTGCATTAAATTGTAACCCACCAACGTCTCTTCCGTCTTTTATTTTTGAGTTTTTTGCTTCAAAATAATAAATGATTTCACTGTCAGAATCAGACATAACAAAGCACTACCAATACCAACCAAAGAATTGACTCGAATGAGCAAAGAACATTCGATCTAGCTCTTGTTTACATCAAAAGATTAAGAAAGAACATTCTTGTTCTAGTTCTAGTTCGGTGTTCGTTTGATGTAAATAGATACGTCAAGCTTTAGTTTACACTAGATATTAACGAAAGAATGCTCTAGTTCTAGCTCTAGCTCTATGTTCTTTTAGTCTAAATCCACCTTTAGAGATGGCGCCGAATACGGACTTTGCCGAATACGAATATTCGCCGAACATTCGCGTTCAGCTCTTACCGAACCGATTATTCGGCCGAATATTCGGTTCGCGCGAACCTGTATAAACAGGTTTATACTCCGTCATTATTAGCCGAGGCATTGAGAAACGGTGATGATGAGAGTACTGACGAAGACGATGACAATAATCCGGTGGCTCAGACTGTTTCAAATTCTACTCATGCAGGTTTTTGGAGCTGTTTTGAATAAGTTGCCTCAACAAAGCTACCAGCGATATCGACCAGTAGCTCTAGACAAAACGCACGCGCGTCTTTTCTATTCTATTTCTACTATTGTAATAGACTAAGCGTTTTCTATCGAAAAATGCTAGACAAAGTGTATCTACTGATAGAATAGCTGTGTCTACCGTGACAGTAGAAAATAGAATAGAAATAGAAAATAATCTAACGTGTTTCGCCTTAATTCCCTTTGCTTAAAGAGAAAAAATGCCATTAGGAGGAACTTCAAAACATTTCAAACGTGCGTACTTCACGATTAAAGAACAAATAAAGAAAACCAAGTTTGTGAAGTAAAGAAGTGTTGAAATACTTACTTTTATTTTCAATGGTAATTCATTGGTTCCTTTTATGTTAGTTGTTTTTAAATCTGTACATAAATTTAAAAACATTCTTTATTTAATCTAAAATGTTCGATAAATAAACTTTCGGGCATGTCATTAATATTTTCCAGCTGCCGTCGATTTTGAACCCTCCTACTACGCCGAATCAACGTTTCTTCGGTATGAGCTGCCCACAAAAGCCTTATCATGTGCATTTTTAGGAATAATTTGGCAAAAACAACGTTATTTTAAAACAACAAACAAACGATCTATCACCAATCTATTGAGTATGAGCAATCGCTTTGTTGAGTAGAAATAGAATAGAACCGTATCTATTTTGTACGTCACAAACTACATTTTGTCTATGAATTTGTATAGAACTCTTCTACTGTCAAAATAGAACACAGACGAGCGATAGAATAGAAACACAGTTAGCATCTTGTCTGCGAGTTTTCTATCAGCGTCATCAAGTCACGTGACGTACTCTCTACTAGAAATGTCAGTTCCATACATTTTTTATGTTATCTATTATAGAAAACGCAAATAGAAAGGCATTTTGTCTAGGGGGGCTGGACAAATATTTACAGGAGAACCTTCTACAGCGAAATAAAAGTCCTTTTGAATGGTGGACAAAAAATAAAATAAAATATCCCTTAATGTCAAACATAGCTAAAATATACTTGGCAGCGCCTGGGTCTTCAGTGTATAATGAACAACTATTCTCGGAAGCTGGGAATGCTTATGAAAATAAACGTTATAAAAATTATAAATAAATCGGACTAAACTTTTGGTAGCTTTTTCAATTTAAATATTTTAAATTCTTTTCGATCGATTAAAAAGAGATTATGTGTTATTTTAGTGAAAGAAGAAACACTACTTTTTATTTAATTTATTTCTTTATTGAAAGAAGACTGTTACTCGTAATTTAGATTATATGTTTAAAGCTGATGTTGAGTTTAAAACTTTAGAATGATTATTAATTTAATAGTTACTTACGTTACCTATCGTTCCTAATCCTAATGTTCCTATCATTTAGAGCATACAAATGCTAAAGCTGGTTAATTAATAAAACAATTTTGGTTTTACTTATATACTTAAGCTACGGTTTATTGCAAAATATTTATATATATATAATATGTATTATATTTACATTTTGACGCATATTTATATCTTTTTGTTAGTTGCTTACTGAGAATGCTGGTTGGTATAGGATGTCAAACCGACAAATTACGAAACAACCTACACTCGTTATTTAATTTGTTTATTCGCTAATTATTCGGCAATGTAACCGAACTATTCGGCCCAATACGAATACTGAAAAAGTTGCCGAATCTGCCGAATACCGAATATTTACCGAATATTCGGCCCATCTCTAATAAGCTTTCTAATGTAATGTCGTAAATAATTACATTTCAATAAATTTTAAAAAGCGTATTTTTACTATTTTTACCTATAATTTATTACATAGAACGTTCACAGTTTTTCTGTAGTGTATTTAGTAACAGTATTGAACCCGTGCGAAGCCGGGGTGGGTCGCTAGTATTAAATATTTTATAAAAATCGCTTGGAGCAAGAATCGAACAACACTATAAAAGGGACGCTGTCGGAATAATATTGCATCGAATATCGCCTATCGCCTCGCTCGTGAAAGGCCGCGTGCGTTTCCTAATCCAATGAGTGAAACGTGATTGCCAAAACAACGTGAGCCTTATCTCTATAGAATTAAAACACACACTACATACAGAGGTATATTTTAAAAATGCAATTATCTTTCACACTGCTTATTTATTTATTCAATTATTTCATTTTAATTGGGACAAACAGTGACAATAATAAAATAGTACATTATGGTACAAGTGTGTAATGTTGGCGATTACGGAGGGTCTTAAGGAGCCGAGGACGGTAATCATCAATACACACGTGTATCATACAACGTTTTTCAACACACTTCTGAATAAAATAATACTTAAATAAAAAACCATTTTCTTCATAAATTGTATTTGCAGACATCTTAATTAATAACTAACTAAATAACTTCAAAAGAGAAAACGAGACGAGTTGTGAAAAATGTTTCGTAATGGCGAGAAAAATTAATCAGTTTTCCTATGCGCGCGCATCGGCCATAGACTAATAAATTTCGTAATGGCGGGAAAAATTAATTAGTTTTCCTATGCGCGCGCATCGGCCATAGACTAAAAAATGAGGTTTCTTTTTTTTTTGGGCTTTTCGCGGATAGCTTTTTAGCGCAAATGTAAGCGTAACTCAACCAATAATATTAAAAAAAAACTATTACTCACTCGTGAATAATAGTAATGAAAAAGTCACAGTTTGATTATAGGTGTCATTATGTGCCTAATTGCCATGGGATTAGAGCCACTTTATGAGGAAGTGTGTTGAAAAAAAATTTAACACACTTGTAAAACCAAAAGTATCCACATCAAGATATTAATCCCGCATAGATTCAGAATTAAATCAAGCATATAAGGGCAACATACAAAATATAAAACATACATAAAACTCAACTTAATTAATTTGCATCAAATATTCCTTACACTCACACCAATTAGCCTAGCCCAAAGTAAGCTCTGTAAGGCTTGTGTATATGGATCTAGGACAAACGGATAGACATACATATATTATACATAATAAATAAATTTGGTAGAAATATATTATAACAACCATGACTAAGGTACAAATGCTCGCATTCATCACGCAAACATCTGCCCCCACCGGGACTCGAACCCGGGAGCTCAGAGATGGCGACACCTTGAAACCGGTATACCAACCACTCGACTACGGAGGTCATCAAATTTTATTTTATTTTAACGAAACTTGATACAATTATTTTTCATTTCTCATACTCGGAAAGTTATGTTGTTTTGATCTGATTATTGGGTGGAAAATGCTGCTTCCCGACATAGGGAGGGAAAAAGTCATACAATTTACTTCCCACCCAAGGGCCGGAATGAACTTTAAAAATAGAACTACGAATTTCAGCTACGAACTGTCAGCTGTGAACTATAAAAAACAATGCTGCGGCCATGTGAGTTTCTAAAACAGCCAGTGTGAACTTAGCGCAAACTACTTCCAGCGGAATAAGCCGCAACAAACACGCGGTGAGTTCCATATTTAAAATTAAACAGTCGACATAAATTGGCGGCATGTGAATTTATTATATATATCTGTGACGGAATTTGAAAAAATTCAAATAATCTCTTATACTAGTTAAGATTTTAATTTTAAAAATGAGTTTCAAGCGATTCCGAAATATTGACACCAGATTCAATTAAAGACGAGGCAAATTGTGTTCTGCTACTGATGGTCTACTGATATTATCATATATTATCAATAAATAGATTAAATAAACAACCAATGTTTTATTTTCCTCATATAATCGAAGTGAAAAGTAGAGTGTTTAACACGGGTAAAAGAATCAATTCCTTCTCGGACTATAGCCGGCCTCGCTCGGGAATTGATTCTTTCCACCCTACTATTTCATACGCCTGAGCTGAATATAGTAGGTATACTCTTTATTACGCTACAATCAATAAGAGCAGAGCAGTGAAAGGAAATGTTGGGATAACGGGAGAAGTTACTCCATTTTTTAAGCTTCCGTCGCGTGTCCAACCTTCATGGTTAAAGCTACACAGAAATCATGTATGACGGAAATGTTCTCCTTAAAATTATATAAAAAATATTCCACGACAGCATAATGTCTGTCATTTATAGTTGACTCACAATAGCACGTGTAACTCCCGATAGCTTAGTAGTTCGAAGCTTCCTGATTATATTTGTCTACTCTTACGTTTATAACACTGTCATTAAAAATGCTACCTAAAATTACGATTCTACGCGGACAAGTCGTGGGCACAGCTAGTGGATAATATAATGACCCGAGGCCTAAGGTGACAGATTATACGCTAACAGCTTCTCACAATCGAGCGGGTGCAATTTTCTTAATGAACAAATTGCATCCGTGCGAAGTCGAGACTTCTTGGCAATTTACTTGCGAACGCGCCGGGTGACCTATTTTTATAACACCCGTTTTGACACTTTTTGTCATGTAATAACTCCGCTTAGACGACCTTTATTGTCGAGTGGATAGGAACGCCCGGTTTCACGGTGTCGCCATCTCTGAGGTGCCGAGTTCGAATCCTAGTGGGGGCAGTGTGATAACTACGAGCATTTGTACCTTAGTCACGGTAGTTAAAATATGTTTTTCTATCAAAAATATTTATACATGTACAGTATATTCGTCTATCGATTAGTCCCTAGAACACAACAGAAGAAGTATATAGCTTACTTTGGGCTAGGCTAATTTGTGTAAGTGTAAGGAATGTTTATTTATACACTTGGTAGAAAAAAATTGACGACTGTTACATAGGGGAAAGAATTATTTGCTTACAAAATCGCTAATGCTTCGCATTCGCTGACTCGAGTTTTTGACTTAGAATACTTTATTTAGGCGGTGTGCGAGTCGTTTCTTTATGCACTTTCCATTTTGACAGTTGATAAAATTTACACCAACGGCAGTGACAACCTTTTTTTTTTTGTACCCCTGAGGAAAATGCATTAAGTTGCATACCCCGGCTGTGGCGAGCCGCCGGTTATGTGGGGCTCTCCTCCCCAGAAGGGGGATGCCTAACTGAAAACCTCAGGGATGGCCTTTCTCAGGCATGTAGGGAGCCCCGGGAACACCAAGCTACTTCCGGGATCTCCCAGCCTCCGCTCCCCCGCCGATACAGGGGAGCCCTCCTCGGGGGAGGCTACGATACTTCCCCCAATCTCCACCACCGACGACGCCCCCCGGCCACGGAAGGGGCGTGGTCCCTCCCGAGTCGCCGTAACCGCGGGCGCGATTTCCTCGCGCCCGCGGATACGGAGCCCGGCGCCGCCTCCTTCTGTAGCATCACTGCTTCACAGCAGGAGGCTACAGCCCTCTAACCTCCCTCGTCCGCCAGCATTGCCGCAATCAATCAGTGACAACCCTACTCTTCCGTTAACAAACAAACTGTACTTGCAACGTGACCACACTGTCACCAATACAACAAGCGTTACGTTAGCTCTACGAAAACCGCCTCTATTACGAGCGACAAGAGGTGTCTCACATCACGATCTGAGCGTTGCTGCGTCTACAACATAATATTGTCGATTAAAATTTTACTTAGACAAATAATTGAATTTGTGTATCAAATAACTGAGACACGTTTTGTTTAATTGCAGATTCGCGGAGCATGCAGACGACACATGGCGTGCGAAGTAACCAAAAGACGAATCGAATCTCAAAGCATTCTCTAGCTTATGACTTTGCAATAAGAGTGTTCGTATATGCAAATGCTACCAGTGCTCGACTTTATGAGCTGAGTCGGATATATTTCGCAGTTTCAAGTTTCGCAATGTATTATAGATACATTCCAACACTAATATGTCGCATATTGCTAAATTACCGATTCGCTGAGCAAAGACAGGATGAATTTCGTAATCTATTAAATACATTTTACGGGAAGTTATACTGCACAGTACATATTGAAGAATGCATCACGTTTTTCCTTGGGCGTAGAGTATAAATTTATATAACCATGATGCTTCCCTCTTCCCTTCCTATCGAGAGTCAGAAGCGTGCATTAAGTTTGGGAGATCAAACCTTAGTACGCTCCTGTGAATTTCTTCGCAGATGTTCACCGTAGGAGCATCAGATAAATGTACGTATGAAATTCGACAAACGAAACTTACACTGACATATAGCAGTATCGACCCTGGACTTCCAGATTCAAAAATCAGTGCCGAGACCGCCACAACGACGCTTATTATTCTAAGTTATAATTAATATATCGCACTAATAATACAATAGTGTATCAAATCAAAACGTCGTACTTGACATAATACTATAAACACACGCAAAATTTGATTCCTCACGCGTGATCAAGACCGTCGTTCGATTAGTGCAAAAACAGAATAAGGATAAATTAAAAAACTTATGTGACAGTTATTCAATTTGCAACTATTACATGAAGTGAGTAATAAGTTTTTTGTTGATTCAGAAAAATGATCGATTTTGAGTTGATACACTATTGTATTATTAGTGCGATATGTAAGTCTATCCGTTATTATAGATCCCATAACAGAAAACCCAGACTGAGTTAAAAGATAAAAAAACCTTTTTTTTTAACAAGGTGGAATGTTACGCTCGCGCGTGTTAATGGTTAATTAACAGGCGTGTATGGGACTCACCCGTCGGGAAGCAGGGCATACCCTCTTTTTTTTTGACGTGAATACGTCTTTAAAATTGCTTCCATAGGGACGCAAATCAAAAAATCGAATGATAACAAAATCGGGGGATACAGTTTAGTGTTGTAGCTACATGTCTATCATCCCCATCCAAATTCCAATGACACCACTGGATAGCTGAAGGATCAAAGAATTTATTACGCCCATTAAAGACTGTAACACATCGCGCGCGGTGGAGGGGGGGCCCCGCCAATTTGAAGGCCATTTTGCTGCGTACTTACCCGTTACGAGACGTATTCACGTACAACAAACGGCCGTGTCCATAACACAGCCACACGCCCTTTTCTTTTTCAGGGGAACAAAAAAAAAGTGTATACCCTCTAAATAAGCCCAGATCACCCTTTGACAACCCGACCAGCTACGGGTCGGGTACTAACGCCTATCGGGGTTACCGTGGACATGGAAGTAATCCCCAGATGGGAGAGCTTTTGCATACGCGCTTGAGGATCCACCTAAGCGCACAGACCACACCTTGGACGGTCTTTGAGGGGCTATAAATGTTCGCCATCTACCACCCAGCCGCCTTAAGTCTATAGCACAGAATAAAACTGAAAAATCAATACAACGAACCAACAACCCGAGCACAATGTTGTACAGTTATTAAGTATTTGAAAAACAGATACAAAATACAAAAATACATATTTTCAGGAGACTTAAGTTAACTAAAATGAAAGGCATAATCAAGTACGTAGGCATAATAAACCGAAAGGGGAACTGAGTACGGGCTAGTGAAAGGGGAAGCACAAAGGACCTCAATAGGTCGAAGTGCGAAGTGCGTTCGATTAGTATCAAAAAACTGAAGACTTATATGGTATTTCGACTCATATACTTAAATCCATAGTATGAAAAATAGCAAGTTAATTCCTTTATTTAAATCGGGTAATAAAAATGAGCGTCGGTGGCGCTGTGGTCTCGGCACTGGTTTGTGCGTCGCATAGAACCGGGAGGCCCGCGATCTAATCCCCACCGTGTACCAATGTGTTTTTCGTTCCGAATTTCATATGTACATTTATCCGACGCTCCTACGGTGAAGGAAAACATCTTGAGGAAACCTGCGTACATCTGCGAAGCGATTCAAATGTGTACGTAGCCAACCAACCCGCACTGGTCCAGCGTGGTTGACTAAGGCCTAATCGCCCGAACGTAGTTAGGGTAGGCTCGAGCTCGCCCTCGGTGGGGACGTAAATGAGCTGTGATGATGAATAAAAATGATCCTGCAAATTATCGACAGATTTCCATTTTACCAGCACTTAGCAAAATATGTGAAAAAATTATACGTAGCTAACTGATCATTTAACAGGAAATAACATTATACATATAAGCCAGTTTAGCTTCACCAAAGGACGTACTCCAGCACTATAGATGCTGGAGTTGCACTTCACAAACACATTTTTAGCGCTTGCGAATGTAAACAGGATGCGATTGGTATTTTTTGTGAGCTGTCGAAAACTTTTGACTGCATAGGTCATCAGACCTTTTATCCTGTGTCGTGGGTGCAGCCACAAACATAGAAAGGAGATGTCCCATATTGATTTATAGTAACTAACTCGGGTAAATTTGATATATTTGGATAGAAGGCTCTAAAAGAAAGTAATTGCCGTAAGTCATGTTATTTTCAAGACTCCCGATTTTTAATAATTCGTATTCTAGTATAATAAAAAATGAAATATCTTTAATGCAATAATTACACATTGCTTAAAAAAAATTATCAACAAGCCTTTTAAAAATCTAAATACATACATAATTGCTTTAATGAACCGAATATTTCTAATTTTGAGAAGTTTTTAATTAACAAAATATAGGGACTGCTATGTTACTTAATGTATGTTATCTAGAGCCAGAAAAAATTTTAATAAAAAATCAACTGACAAGTCAGGCACCTGCTGTCAAAGTCATAACTCAACGGAAAATATCAAACATAGAGTAAGATACCGGTAGTCACAGATAATAAAAACATCATTAAGGTGTTGCCATAATGAAATATTTCTTAAAAACATGTTTTATTTATTTAAAAATAATTGGGGGTGATAAAATATTTCTTTTATTTGTTTCATACTTCATATTTTTTCGGCTTTCAATTTAATGTAGTTTGGTGTTTGTTAGTTAACGCTGATCACAAAAAACCAACCTCCTTGTAATAAGAGGACATCTCCTTTCACATGCACAAACACACAGACCGGAACAAATTTTTGTAGGTCATACAAATACCGGGAATGGAACCCGCGACCCGTTGCGTAGAAGTAGTTTACTCGACCACTGCGCTAAACGTGTCGACCATTTGAAATAAAGACACAGCATACAGTTACTATAAACCTGTATGTTGTTGTATGTTTTGTTTGGTATCTAGTATTCTGTAAATACTATGTTTGCTAGGATTACTTTTAGTAATAGATAACTGATTCTATTGTGAAATATTTGGTGACTGAAAACGTCAACTTGATGTAAAACTGGACGCGCCATATATTGACGTAGTTTATTAAATCTTTCATTAACCTACATAATATTAAAATCTCGTCACGAAAGCCAAGAAAATATTTCGCCCCGCGCGTAGCGGCCGGTTAACCAAAAGTTGCTTATATCAGTTCGCGTGTGTATAGTATTGTTGTGAAGGTGTCAGGTCTGTACCTGGTGATACAGAAGCCAGAGGAATCACGCGGTCATTTTCAGCTCCACTTCCCAATTCATTGACCGACAGCCTTGAATCCCGGTAAGTCAAACCATCTCAAATCTTTCTAACGTCTATATGTAATTAATGTTACAGACATTAAAAAAATAAGTATCTCGTATTACATTCTTATGTCAAATAGTTATTTATAAACGTTTTTTTTTTATAATTTTATATTCCATATACATATATACTTTATACAGCACGGGTAAAACAGCAAGCAGTCGCGACGAAGAAAACGAGCAATGGTGGATGTGGAACTGCCACATCAACCATTGCTCGTTTTCTTCCTCTTATACAAAATAAATTACAAGAAACCAGACAATAGCTGATACGCAAATGTCAAATCAAGCGATAGTTACTGATCGCCGACTAATATAATAAAGCTACCGGTGACCTCAATCACTAGATTTGGATAATTTACAAGAGTAATGAATATTATTGAAAGAGCGCACGCGCAACATCCAAATAGAACAAGTACAGAAGGATGAATTCGCAAATTGATACTTAATGCACTAAGAATAACATTGCTTTAAGAGATAAACTAAGAACTCGCGTCATAGTTAGCCTATCTACAATACACAAAGCGAACATGTCAAAAATACAGACAGTAAACCAGAACTCGCTGAATTGGGTAGATGACATTTTTTTTATTCTATACATATTAACAGTTCTCTTTTAGATGTGAAATATTGTAGAAGTAACGACGTATCTGCGATTATTACTTTTGAAGATACAGCGCCATGTTTGCGGCGCTGTCGCGGGTCGCTCGAAAACGCCCCATACAAAGTACACTGCATTCGTGACCTCATAATTTACTAGACGCCTATTTGTATGAGCGTATAAATAAAATTGCCAATAACTTTGTTATTTTTATGTTTTATATGTGAGCAAGTTAGAAAGGTATTCGTTTCATTAGAATTGTACATTTTATTGAAATCTAAAAGCAATATTAGGTAATACGAAACTAAAGTGAAATTTCTATATTGACACGTTCATGAGATAGACAATACTCAACTTTGATAATTATATAATGAAAATAGGCATATTCAGTTGCAGTCACCTACCCTATTCCAACTATCTCCCGTAATCTCGCATCTCGCTCTAACATTACTCAAAATCAAATCAAGTAAATCTTTATTCAAAATAATTGCAGCTCCAATATTTTCGCTGAGCGATGGGATTTACCCATACTGAACGTCTGGATGGGATACCACTGGAATTCCAATAAAATGTTAACAAGAATTGCATATCCCATAGCGCTCAGCTTGATGATTTGCATATTTCACAATATTTTTAAATGTAGTGTTTCAATTTCTTAGTTTTTAGTGAAGTTTTAATAAGTTTTACTAACAAAATATAAAAACCTTACACGTGCAAACGAACAAGAAACAACAGACATTTTTGACTATACACCTGTTCGTAAATCGGGAGAGCCTTCTCGAGAACAGGCAAGATGATGATTCAACCTATTCTTTTCTGTTCTTTTATATCTTTATTAATAATATTAGATTGTAGGAAAATATCGTCGAATAATTAGGAACAAAAATGTTTTGTATTAATTTTCTTTATTAAAGCTTGTTTTAATTTACAATATATATTATATATATATATATATATATATATATATATATTATATATATATATATATATAAAGATGGAAAAAGCCGATATAAACAAATGAACAGATAATGAGATATGCTACGAGGATGGTTGGTGACCGAGGGAGTTCGTTCCTCGGTCATAAGAGTATTTTTACCGCGGGACAATCTTTCAATCCTTCTTGGAAACAAGGTAAATATATCTGTAGCCTGTTTGATTGAAGCGATCACCGGTTCTCACAAGTGGTAAATCAAAATCGCAAATCGCCATTGATTCTGCGCTGTTAATTTGAGTTCAAGACTGAATCAATTAAGAACATCACGACCTCGGCCCCCACCTAATATGCTGTCCAGCGCATCCCGTCTATATCAATGCCCTCCTGCGTTTTGCAAATAACCGTTCCAACACATACATTTATTCAAAACATACGCAGAAGCACATTCGCAAAGCTACTAAATCAAATTGAAATTCAACATATTTATCTTATATATAAAAATGAATCGAGAAATCGTGTTGCTAAGCGCATAACTCGACAACGCCCGAGCCAATTCTTTTGAAGTTCAAGGACGGAGAAAAATTCGAATAATTATCGGAAAACCCATACAAACTTTTTCTAACTAAAACGTACAGTCAATTTGAGCTTTATTGTTCATGTTTGAAGTTCATATCGCAAGCACTCAGTGTTGTCTAAGCAATATAGGTGTGTTCCTAACATCAAAGAGTCAATTTGCGCTTTATTAACGCTATATAAAGTTGAAATTCAATCATATCTATCAAAACAGTGTGCGTGTGTGCGTTGGAGCACAGAATACATCGTTGGAGGATTTAATGTCACGTTCCAAAATTGAATAGCCACAAAATGTAATAGTCTTGGACCGTTTTTGCAATTAATTATCTTTTATTCACCACGCCAGTCGGCTCCGCTAGTTTATAATAAAAACAATATTAAAAAAGGACTTAAAATATACATAATAGAAGCAATACATGACAATCTGTGGTCGAGTAGTTAGAACACCTGTTTCAAGGTATCGGTTCGAGTACTACATACATACATACACTCACGCCTTTTTCCCACGGGGGTAGGCAGAGATTACGTCTTTCCACTTGCTATGGTC
Source organism: Scirpophaga incertulas (assembly GCA_036419045.1). Taxonomy (NCBI): domain Eukaryota; kingdom Metazoa; phylum Arthropoda; class Insecta; order Lepidoptera; family Crambidae; genus Scirpophaga; species Scirpophaga incertulas. Next base: position 43,030,947 of record CM071626.1, on the reverse strand, counting down.
TTTACATATCTCTTTCGCTTCATCTACTTTCATAACATTCCTCATACATGCTCGACGATTGCGGGTACTTCGAGTACTGCTGAGAGCAAATATTTGTGTGATGAATATATGAGATTATGCCTTAGTTTGTTATTACACTTTACTATTAAAAATAAATATTTAGTTGGATTAATAAAAGCGACATTCATCATCCATATATTCTACAGAATTTTGGTCATTATTGACTGTAATTTGTACTACACTGTACATATTTTAGACCATTGAGATTTGACATGTGTGTAAAAATCTCATAAAGCTTTGTGTTTGTTTTAATTAAATAAATAAGGAAAATATTAGCAGACTTCTTTAAATTCTTCATTCAAAACCGTTATTTCGTACTTGAAACTCCTAATGAAATGTCGGTATCACTATAAAACATAGGCTAACCGTTGCCGAGTAGGTGATACACCGATTTCAAGGCACCCTCATCTCTGCGGTCACGGGTTCGAGTCCCGTTGAAAGCAGATGTTTGTGTGATATTTACAAGCCTAAATCATAGCTGTTAATATATATTTCGATCAAGAAAAATATTTATCTATGTATGATTAACTAGCTGACCCGCGCCCACTTCGTTGGGCATAATATTAATAATCCCCGAAGCGAGCACGAAAGCGAACTGAATTAAACCCGAAGCCATCGCGCGCCGTCCGCTGATGATGATGATGATGATGATGATGATGATGATGATGATGATAATGATGACATTCAGCAATAATGTGGCTTTCTATTGGTGAAAGAATTTTTAAAATCGATGATGATGATGATGATGACACTCTGCAATAATGTGGCTTTCTATTGGTGAAAGAATTTTTAAAATCGGTTCAGTAGATCCCGAGATTACCCCTTACAATTTAACAAATATACAAATATACAAACACACAAACTTTACTTCTTTATAATATTAGTATAGATATATGTCTATCCGTAATGTAAGAAATATTATAAACTTGTCTCATCAATCACTAATCATACATATTTCTAACCAAAGAATAAATAAATATTTCTTACACTCACTCCAATTAGCCTAGCCCAAAGTAACCTCTGTAAGGCTTGTGTTGTAGGATCTAGGGTAACAGATAGACATATATATATTATACATATATAAATATTTCTTACACTCACTCCAATTAGCCTAGCCCAAAGTAACCTCTGTAAGGCTTGTGTTGTAGGATCTAGGGTAACAGATAGACGTATATATATTATACATATATAAATATTTCTTACACTCACACCAATTAGCCTAGCTCAAAGTAAGCTCTGTAAGGCTTGTGTTATAGGATCTAGAGTAACAGATAGACATAATATATTATACATATATAAATATTTCTTACACTCACACAAATTAGCCTAGCCTGAAGTAAGCTCTGTAAGGCTTGTGTTATGAGAGCATACATATGTATATCTATCTGTTACTATATTACATATATAAATATTTTTGATAGGAATATATATTAAATACCACGACTAAGGTACAAATGCTCGCATTCATCACACAAGCATCTGCCCCTACTAGGACTCGAACCTGGGACCTCAGAGATCGCGACACCTTGAAACCGGTGTACTAACCACTCAACGATGGAGGTCGTCAAAATGCATGAATGAAAAATTTGATACAGAAAATGGTAAAAATGTATTAAACCGTTAATCAATATAATGTTTATTCAACATACACCTTTACAATCAATTATTGACATCAAATAAATATAAATTCAAAAAGACACAAAGAACTTTAGAGTTGCATAACATATACACACACACACACGAACGAGACAAAGAACTATTCACACACAAATTATTGAACATAGATAGCACATACAACATGAATATAGTTCTTTGAAAATGGATACTTTCACCAAGCAAATTATCTCCAATATGTAATTTATTGAATGCAATTATGATGTAACTAATATGTAATTCTGGTACTAAATCATCCATAATACCAAATCTGGTACCATAGTTTGATTACAAACAATTTAGTTCCAAACTTATTCAAACATAAATTAACTTCCTGAATAATGAAAAGACACTCCTTAATGTATGAGTGTTGTGGAATAGTATACAGTTGGAAAAATGTTCCGTCAAATTTATGTAAGGGAATTATATTCTTTTGATGTCAGATCCGGTTTCTTCAGGAGCTGTTAGGATGTATGAACGCATTTGTGCTACCTTTAGATTAATAAAGCCAAAACGGGTGAGGCATCACAATAGCTCATGGAGGTCTTAATCTATGTGGCTGACTTGACTACATAACGGCAGTCACAGTCTCAGCAAAGAGAATAAAAAAGTAATATCAGTACATAGATATGATCATAGTAACTTTCTCTAAAACATTGGCCCCTGATTATGTTTTAGCTTTAATAGGATAATTATATTCATAAAGCAACAATATACCTGCACTATCTGTTAATTTCAATCAAACTGTGATAGCTTCAGAGTCACATAATATGATGTATGCATGGCAATTATATATTATGTCCGTATACAATATTAACCACTATGATAATGGAGGAGAAAGAGAAGTGGTTGGTTACACATGCACCCTACAACACGGACACGGACCCTACAACCGAATGACACTATCTCATATAGGATTTAAAAAAAAATACAATAGAAGACATTTGGTAAACGATTTCCAATTACATACTGATTGTTGCAAAGGATAATGGTTATCATTGAGAAAAAAAATGAGGAACTTATACAACCATCGTAAATTCATAACCGCACAGAAAATATACATATATTTAGTAAAAATAGTGTTGTTAACCCTCTTATGTAGAGGTGATCATTTTGTTACTACCTTTAACTGTATAAATATACCACTGTAGAGTGTTCAATAAAATAATTATGTCTTTCCAATCAAGACATCTTACTCATTTGTTGAACACAATTAAAACAGATATGTATCAAACCCTCACAAATGTGTTTTAATATTTGCATGTTTTAGTTATCAGTAAATATATCACACAACAATGTGTACAATGAAATGTACCATTATTACAATATTTAGAGAATAAATAATATTTTTATAAACTATGCTTGTTTGGACTTTCTAAATCAAAAGATATAAACTTAATGCTACTGATAATCATTTGAGCCAAAGCTGCAAATTGGGTATTTTGCTTTGAAATTTCAAGGGTGTCCAGTACACATTTTAACTCTCAATCACATGATTAATGTAAGCTTAGGAAAACTGTGCTTTAACATAAATCTAATGATAGACCAGAGTTCATTAGTTTTAGATTTGTTAAAAGTAGTTGTTAAACATTCAGGACCTCAATTTTGTACTATGTATTGTCCAAACCCATTTGAAAATTTTCAGTATAGATATCAAATACGTGACTTTTAGAGTTTAGAATTTAAATTTCAAATGTACACAGTTAAAATTAAAAAAAACCAATAACAAGCAATATGTGAGTGTACTCACTCAGCTTTGCAGTACCACATGGTAACAGTTTAATATCAATAAAACGATGAAAGCACACAAACTTTTCATAAAAACTGTTTTAATTGAAAGTAACCATTAAGAATAAAAGTTTTATAAAAAAATTACAGTTACATATACATAAGCTAATATTATAGTAAAGTAATATCATAATATATATGCTTACCCTGAGGCATTATCCCTCCACCATAGGCACTGTATGGCAGGTTGCAGGGCACCAGCAGCATATGTTTGGGAATATCGGTTCTATTGATTTCATCAAAGCAGAAAGCTGCTGCTTCAAGTGCTTCTATAAGACAAGCATGGTACTCCGCATGGCCACCAATAAACCTGAAAAAGATTATGCATATTTTTTTTCCAAAACTGTTCTTAAATTTATTGCTAAAATTAAACCAACAGGATACAGAGTTTAATGATTGAGGGTAGTTTTATATGCACCATTTTCATTATATTTCTTTTTCACATGAGCTGCTAATAAAAATGTTGATAACATTGTAAAATATACATACGGAATTTTATCAATGGCTTTTAACACCGCCTGGGGACAAGTAAATGGCCCGTATGTTTCTGTAGGTAGGGCCAACAAATTATCTGCAGACTTGTAGCCTACAAGGCCATACACTGAGCCACTGCCACCTTCCTCTAAAGCACTTCCATGGAAATATCTGCAATAGAATTATTTATATAGATATGGATTCAGTAGTTTTGATAATTTCTTTAATATCAATGTTTGTATACAAACTTGTTTTGAAAGTTGATGTGCTTTTATACAATACAATAAATAAAGGTCTCCGAAAAGTTATATTTACTGTGTTTTTAATAATTATTGTAAAAAATATTTATAAACATTAAAATTGATTACTTACTCCAAAGTGGGTATAATGTAATTTGTCTTCATTTCGTTTATGTATGGTCCATTAGCGGCGGTGATTTCTATAACAAATACTACTACTGCTTGTGTCGGGGTTTCCGGATTATTAATCATTTTCACTAATATTAATATTTCTGCAAAATAATTTATAGCGTATTCGATTGACAGAACAAGTGGCTTGGAAGCCTGCCAATATTCGAATGAAAATGAAAACATGGAAGTCTTTAAGAAAACTTGTGGCCAAGTCAGTGTTGCCAAAAACAATTATTCAGTTTCCCCCAAAAAAAAATGTAATACCCCAATTTTGGGACACTTCGATAAGATAATTAATATCCGTGAAATAGAAAACATCTATGAACTTAGAACGTTTCATAGGGAATTGATGTTCCTGTGCCTTTGACTTTTTTCAAATATTCATTTTTGTATGAAGCATAAGCCATTGTGGGTTTATACTTCTTACAAAAATGTAAAATTATAATTTAGGGAAAGAACTTATAATTTTAATTTTTACATTGTCTATGAAACCACATGAAACCAACAATCGACTAACGGACTAAAATTCCCATCTGAATTTTCTTTTATTTTTAAAAGTTTTGCTTAATGGTGGGTCGTCGACAATATTTTTATGAACGAAACGAGACTGTTTATCGTCTATCCTAAACTAGTTGAAAACTGTTTTTTTTTTTCGACTAGTTTACGTCTACGCTACGTTAACAACAAATTAAACGAAGCAATTAGAATATGTTTGTTAGAACGACATTTAGAATGAACTTTTAGACAACGTTGTTATCGTTTTCTAGTCGACGCGACGACGACGCACGGTTCAATGTGTGAACGATTATTGTGAACTTCCCTTCATACTTTTTCCAGGCTTAGGACTGGCAGGTCATGCTAGCTCAATGATGAAATTTTACATACACTTAATTTAAAATGTACTGTGCCTGGCGTATTTAAAAGTTCATTTTATGTACATAAGCAACACACAGTATTTTTAACTATTTACAAAGATGAATGTTCGTCTGTCAAATTCAATTCATCGTTGTCATTTGAGACTTTCTTATGTCAAAATTAATATCGTTCGTTCGATCGTCCGTTGAAATGTTTTAATGTAAGATACGACACGACGAAGTCCACGACATATCAAATATCGTTTTTAAGAGTACGCCCTCTTATTTTGTTAAACTTGATATTTCGTTAGCCTCACCGACGATAATGTGCTCCGCTTGAAATGTCCTACAATTTTTTTTTATTTTATTTACTAACTCGTCTAGAAGTTTTAATGCATCTTCCACTAATAAATTTGTCGTGTGCACAAAACAACCGAAATGTTTTATTTCGAGGTGTTCCCTTAATGCCTTTATCATATTAGCGGCATTGTCAGTAACAGCAAAATTGACCTTTTCGTTTAAATTCCATTTTAAGAGAATATTTTTCAACTCGGTGGCAATGTTAAATACTGTGTGGCTTCCGGAAAAATGGCAACAACCTAACAAAACGGTTTTAAATTCTAACTCTTAAGTTAGGTAATGGCCCATAACAGTAATGTAACTCTGTCACGTAACGTCCATAGGTCAGTAGTAATGCAAATAGTTTGCACTTCTTGGGCTATTGAACTCTTTATATCAGTCTCCATTTTATTATAGCATTCCTGTAACAATGACCCGGACAAAGTTTTCCTTGTTGGCAATTTGTAACCGGGAATCCACCTACAGAATTTTTTAAATGATCTTTCTTCCACTATTAAGAAAGGGTGGAATGAATCTATACATAAATCTAGTAAGTCCTTGTCAATTTGCGTTTTCTGTTGAACATAATTTTTTTTTACTAATATACCATACCTTTTTGCCGTTTGGTTAGTGGCAAAGGCGGTTCAAACAGCGGAGGTTTTTCTGCACTCGTTGAAGTAGTTGGCTCAGACTCAGTTGGTTTGCCTGGCAATTCATGATTCATACAACATGTGTGTTGTGATTGGTCATCATCACTTTCGAACACAGTTAAGTAAATCCCAGGATGCTTCCGCCTTAAATGTCTTTTTAAATTGGCGTTGGATGACTTATAGCTTAAGACATCATGACACTCATTACACTTTGCTTTACCGGTTAGATTGATTTTTTTTAAAATGATGCCAAATAATGCTACTATTTTTTCGTACCAACGACATAATTAAAAAGTATCTAAAATTATTTTTTAGTAATATTCAAAACCAGAATTATTATTTACACGAATGTACACTCCTAGGCACTTTACAAGTCGAGAAAGGTATATATAAGAACCTACACATTTTACTAGGTATATATATAGAACCTACACAAACACACTATTTATTTACAATTTTCACCAAATCTTCCAGCCTAATTAATAACTATTAATACTATTAAAACTATAACTATCACAACGTAAGAAATTAAAAAGAGTAAGTAGAATGCAGATTGCATACGAATTAGCATTTAACCTTGACCCATGCGAACAGCATTCCAAACAAAACTATTAAAATTTTGATTATCATGTCATGTCACAGGTTAGCAAAGTTCAATCATTATTTTATTCCCAAATCTTACTAGAATTGCATCTTTATACGCTTGTTTTTAAGTTCATTTTACTAATTTATTCGAGCGAGTGAGATGAAAGCACCTCCTTAGTAGTAGAGAAAAGAGATAGCTCGCGCTTCGCTGCCCGGCCGTCGTACGAACGAGCGAGACGGGAACACGTCGTCGCTAGTAAGGAATAGGCAACCGTTCACGTATAAACCACTTTTATGACTTGATGATCAATAAACAGTTTTAAAAAACAGTTCGTTCATTCAACGACCACCACTTTTTGCTAATAGTTTTAGGTAATTCTTGCAGACTCGTTATAAAAATTGAAAAGAGTATTATGAATGGGGTCGATATTTGTCAGAAAGATGATTATAATACAGAAAGTAGAGCTATAATGCTGATTTTGCTAACGAAAGTATATTAAAATAGTAACGTAATAGATGATATGAGAACAAAATAATGGGCGTCTCTTTTAATATATTTTCAATTTAACAATATAAATTCAAAATACTAACATTGTTTAGTACTATTTGAGGCGGCATATGGTGACTGCATTTATCATACTCTTTTCACCGTGATTTTTTCCAATTTTTTTTGTCAAGCTGTGCATTCATAAGTTCTATTGTTGGCCTGCTAAAACCAATTAGTAATGGTTTATAATGCGGTTACAGTATTATTTTCGATTCTAACACAAAACGGAAAACAGCCTCTTCGTAAAAATAATTGTCATTGTCATCTTGACAGTCTTAACTGTCAGACAGATTTACTGTGCAGAAAAGTCAAGTCAATTCCGAACTTTAAACATCTGCGATACTAGTTTTATTTTCCAATTTGGTTATTTTTAAATATCCTACTTGCCGCTGTACTGAAAACGAAGAATAACTAAAATATTTTATTTCTACTTTTATTTTTTTGAAACAGTCAGATTAATTACCATTAAACGTACAGGCATGTGAATTATTTATTTCAGCACAATATTAACAACAATATATGTTTATCAACTTAATTTTTGTAATTTCCGTATAATAGGTACCGTGCTATTTAATATAATAATATATCATGGAATTTTCTCGACAAACTTTCCGTCATGTTAACCGGCTTTTTCGTAAGCCAGTTGTTACCTCCAGGATGTATAATAATACAGCAAAAGTGACTACACTGAAAGAAGACACGAACTTAGAAATAGTGGATGCTCTCAATCGTGATGTACAGCTTGGTAATATTTCTTATTCAATTTGGTAATATACAGCTTGGTAATATTTCTTATTCAATTTATTATTTTCTTATTCAATTTCTCATATAGTAATTATCAACTGTTCTTAATTTCAGTAGTAATCCATCGTATTTATTACTGGGGTTTGTCACAAACAGACCATTTGCTTAGTTTACACATATTAAATATTTATCTTATCTATATTGAAATTTGATTTTATCTCTATAGAAAATAATTTTCTTAATCTAAAATTAAGACCTAAATCTTGAACTTAAAATCAACTAAATACAATGATGGGTATAAGCTGCAAATTTCTATTATAAAGACAATTTTTGATGTTATATACAGATTATGCTGTATTTTCTAAATATATTTTACAAATATGTGAAAATGGTGATTGAATTGATATGCTTGTTATATTTATCATAACTGAACTATATAGAAATACTTTATTGTGGTTTTTAATATAAAAAATGTAGAAATTTATTAGTATGGGACTATGTTATGTGATATTTAAAAGTACATTTAATTACCTATTTTACAGTTATTTTAAGTACAGTTTATACACTAAACACAAATTTGTATTAAAGCTGCAGCTTTACTACAGCAGTGTGTTAGAAGTGCCTTAGAGTTTTAATAATTGGATAGTCCATGATATTATTTAGAAACATTGACTATATTTCTTAAACTACTCTTTCAAATTAAATGATATTTGAAATGTACTGTGTTTATACACTGTCTGGATGGATACTGAAATAAACGGTTTTATGTTAAACATACATTGCAATGTTTAAGATAAATGTACTAAAAATGTACTAAAAACCAAAAAATAATAAAATAGATACAGTCGTGGGAATTATAAACATATGCATAGACTAGACTAAAATAAAACCGTGGGGCACGTCAATTGTCTTTGTCACATTGAAACAACACAACGATTGTAGACAATTGATGTGCCCCACGATTTTATTTTAGTCTAGTCTATGCATATGTTTATAATTCCCACGACTGTATCTATTTTATTATTTTTTGGTTTTTAGTACATTTTTAGTACATTTATCTTAAACATTGCAATGTATGTTTAACATAAAACCGTTTAAATTAAAAAAGTTTTTTACCTATTTTTATTTTCTAGTTTTTAGTTTTTATTTCGCATTATTCTCTTTTAAAACCTAAGTTATCCGCCATTTTGTAGAGACCGCCATTTTGGATTTTAATTTTATATAGTACATTATATTCTACTAGTTGAGCACTTTCATTTGATACCCATATTGATGGGATTGATAAAACCTACGTTATCCGCCATTTTGTAGCGGCCGCCATCTTGGATTTAATTTTTTTATAGTATATTGTATTCTGCTTGTTGAGCCCTTTCATTTGATACCCATATTGATGGGATTAATAAAACCTAAATTGTCCGCCATTTTGTAGCGGCGGCCATGTTGAATTTATAATGATAATGAATAAATATAATTGTATTGTCACCAAAATCCAAAGTGTATACAAAATTTCAGATTAATCGGTTGACAGGAAGAGGGTGAAATTTGATTTACTAAATTTGACCCAAGAATGAATGAACCGGGCTGAGCTAAATAAAACCGTTTAAAAACAGACTTCTAGTGTTATCCACAACGAAGTCACAGGGGGAAATCTCCTAAACTACATATTTGCTTATTGCCAGAACATTTAACAAATTGTAATTAGTCTTAGGAGTATTATGTCCAGTGACATACTCTGACATCTGTCTGAATAGATGTTTGATCTTCTGAAGCATATAAACTGAATAGCTTTTGTAGTTGCCAAGCCAATATCAATTTTTTGAGTTCACAAGCAGCCTATAAATGGTATTATAATGCATCACACATATAATGCAGATTTTTAAAAGTGTATGTTTCTATTTTGGTCTTCATCATCATCATCATCATCATCAGCCCCTCTTTGGTCATCATCATATCCGTCTACCCCTCTGTAGGGGATCGTGACCACCACTAACTAGGTCGTCCTGTATGGGGACCGGGTACAATAAGCCTGCGCCAATTGTCCCTATCAGCAGCGGCGTGAATAGCAGCGTGCAGTTGGAGTTGCAAATGCTCTTTGGTGACGTCACACCATCGCGCCGGTGGTCGACCCCTCAATCTCCTCCCCATCACTTTTCCCGTCAGTATCATCTTCTCGAGGGACTCTGGACCCCTCCTAGCAATATGTCCCAGGAAATTGAGCGTACGGTGATGGCATATGGCTGAAAGACGCTGTTTTATTTTGAGCTCCTTCAGAACAGAGATGTTTGTTCTGAAAGCAGTCCAGGGAATTCGGAGCATCCTTCGCCAGCACCACATCTCGAAAGCGTCGACCCTATTTTTAAGCAAACGGGATATGGTCCACGTCTCGGAGCCATACAAAAATACAGAGAAGACAAGTGAGCGCACTAAACGAACTTTAGTCTTCCTCGATATGTTGTTGTCTTTCCATATCTTGTCTAACTTGGTCATTGCAGTCTTTGCCATTTGTCTTTGGTCTTGGTATATTAATATTAGTATAACCATCTGCAGTGCAAGAGGTCCTTAATGTTTCTTTGCAACTTCTCTGTTTACCAACTTTTGTTGTATAAAATGCCAGATATTCTGTCATCTTAATACATTTTGAGATGGTGGTGTCTTGGTGTTTCTAGTTCTTATTTTAGTTCTTTTTCGTCTATAGACAGATGCATGTTCCTTGAAAACCACTATAGTTGTGAATATATATATATAAGTTCTTGAAGCATGTATGTTTGGAATTCAGTATTCTTTTCTGGAAGAATTCTACAATATTGTTAATTACACAATAATAATGATTTTCTTACATTTCACAAAATCAAAATTATGTTTCTAGCAATTACAAAAATATTATTTAATGAATGAATTTTTAAATCATTAATCTCGTAACTTGTTTTTGACTCTAGACTATATAAAAAAAAGAACTAAAATTGATGTTATTTCTACAGATATAGAATATATTTTGACCTAATTGGAATGCATTTGTATATGCTTAAGATTGCCATTTATTCTGTGTACAACAAAAATAATTCAATGTAGCTTCACACATTAAACATTATTAGTTGAATAAGAACTATACTTGCACACATTGTAGAAAAGAAAAATTACATGCCATTTTATTTATGTTCAGTAAACAATAAGAATCATTCTGAGCCAATACCTCTAACTCGGCAATTTCCAAAGGGAAACCTGTATCAAATCCAAGAGAAAAATAAGTTTTTAGGTGTGCAGACGAGGTTAATGTCTCCTGCTCATTCAGAAATAATTCAACTTAATCAATATAGTACATATTATCTGTAGGTGGCGTAGTCCCCGTCTTCCGACGCGCTCTGCTGTTCTCGAATCGAGTGGCACTACAAGACGATGTTGGAATTTACACATATGCAGGCTTGCACCGCGCGGCAATGATGCTCAGCAAAGAGATTTCAGCGTATCTCGGTAAGATTGTATCGTTATTCAGAGGAATATCATTGTATTCAAATGCAGAGAACACAGTTATTTTTAAAAAAACTACTTACATGACATGAGATGAATCTGGCATATGGAAGACTTAATGTCTACAGTAAAAATGATACTTTAAATAAATTATCTAGAAAACAAATTAGTTATTAGAGATAACAAACTAGAGTAAAACAACAACATTTTTATGTAACTTTATTTATCTTTTTTAATTGTTAAAATGGTATGAATACAATTTGTAAAAAGAAAGGAACACCACGCCATCTATCAATTTGAGCCCAGACTAAAGATTCAATGGCAGATATTTTTTTTTACAAAACATTGTATTAAAATACTAAGATTCTAAACAAAAGGTGTTTCAAAACAAGATACGAAATGAATTTATGGAATCATAAAATTATACTTAAATAGTCATAATTATAGTTAAATTTCTTAAATATCTATAGTTATAGTTAAATAAATTGTCACAGTGTCATATAGCAGAAATAACCGTAACTTTTTAGTTGCATAAAAAGTTGACGCGATTATATACTTATTACTGGAATCCTTGGTACACGAATCGACTCACAATTGTATGCATAATTTCAATCAAAATTTCCTTGAAATCCTACATTTCTTTTTCTTTGCAGTTGGTGAGTCAAAGCGCACAATTGCATACCTGAGCGGTAATGATGCATCACATGTTATTGTACAGTGGGCCATATGGATGACGGGTAACATTGGTGAGTTCAGGATTCTTTGCTTCATAACGATGATAATATATTACCTTTAAAATATTTATCTTATCCTTACTAATATTAAATCGGAAAGTGGAGTTTGTTTGTTTGCTTGTTGCGCTTTCACGCCGTAACTACTGAACCGATTGCTTTGAAATTTTGCAGACGTAAAGATAAAAGTCGGATTAAATAATAGGGTACATTTTATCCCGAAAAAATCGACAGATCCTACGGGATGCGCAATAAAGGCTTCGCTCAAAAACTACTGCACAGATTTTCATGCGGTTTTCATCAATAGATAGAGTGATTCTTGAGCAACGTTTTGCGGTATTTTTTATCTCGGAAAACGGATAGTCCCACGGGAAGCGCGATAAAACCTTCGCGCCATAAACCGACTTCCGCGCATATGTATGTACGTGGGAAGATGGCGATATATAAGTTATCATATATATATATATACTCTATCATATATATATATATATAATATATATATTATATATATTATATATATATATATATATATATATACTCAATATATATTATATATATAATATTTTGATGACACGTTTGGCGCATTGGTCAAGTGACTGGCTTCTACTCAACGGATTACATGGTCTACACAATCTAAATACTCCGTATATTCTGCATATCTAAATACATGTGAATACACAGAGATTGTGTGAAGTATGTATAGCACATACTCCGTATACTCCACATGCTATATGGACCGTTTATTTTGAAAGTGGTGTAAGTCCATTTTTGAGAAAAATGAGCTATCACGTAATTCATGCTTAATTTAATGTATATTTTTTATATGTATATAACTAGCCTGTGTTTAATTTCTCAATAAGAAAACCCATGTTTTGTGCAATTTTAAACAATAGAAACAATGCCAGACCTCATATGATTTGCCTGTATTTTTAAATCAACAAATATAGTAACTTTAAATTTTCTCGAAACAAAGAAAATGGACTTACACCACTTTAAACGGTCCATGTAATCTACATACTCCACATAACATATATCGTTAACGCATACATATATAATAAGGATATATAATTGACAACACATTTGATGCAGTGGTCGACTGATCGCATTGTATGCAACACTACTTCTGCATACTTTGAATACACTACATACTCTGTATACTATATTTAGTCTATATGCTCTACATTCTTTGCATACCCTGAATCAGTTATGATATCGTCCCCTAGGGGTCTATAACAACCTGCAAGAGGTCTACATCGGCGAAACAAAAATTTGGGGGTCCATGAAATTAAAAACGGGGGTCCACGATAATGGATCTCAACATACACTATAGTACCTATTTACTTACATTATATTATTTTCTAATATAAAGACATAAAATTATTTATAAAAGTAAAAAAAATATTGTAAATCTTTGTTATTGTATTATAAAATTTTGTAAGTTGTAGGCATTCAATGTCAGGTAAGTAGGGGGTCTACCCAAAACTGAAAAACATGGCCAAGGGTCTACGACACAAAAAAGTTTAGAACCTCTGCTCTAAATATTCTACAAAAGTTTTGGTGTATAATTCTACTACACATTTTAAGCTAAAAGTCACCAATCATAAACGAAATTTCAATTGCATCTGAAAATAATATATATATATGTAATTGACAATTCACAGCGGTCCCGCTTACCCCAATACATCCACCGGAGATGCTGAAATACTTTGTGAACGATAGCCAAGCAAGTCTTCTCGTGTGTACTCAGGAATATGAAAAATTAATGAAACCGATCTCCCTGGATATCTCCAAGCCTTTGCTGATTACCGGCCAGGACAAAGAAGTTACTGTACAGCTCTATCAGCCGAACAATGCACACATCAAGTCGAAGCCAGGGACAAGCATTTTGAACGATGTTGGCAAATCCAATGAGTGGTACAGCAAAGCAGACGCCATGCTGATTTATACAAGTGGTGAGTAATATAAATGGTATCATAGAAACCACATCAGGCACGAGCCTACCCTATCGTTATTATGAATGATTCACACACACTCGGTTCTTGCGTGCACCATTATACGTGAAACCCTAGGGAGACTATTACTCCAGCCGTCCCACCTCCCTCCCCAATCAGGTCAGGTTTCCCAGATTACTCGCGGCTTCAGTTATTGTTCCTGGTGATCTAATGGTTCTCTGGATTTGGTTGATGCTTGTGTTTTTCACACTTAGTCCTTGCATAGACCATTGTATGTGAAACCCTAGGGAGACTGTTACACCAGCCGTCCCACCTCCCTCCACAGCAGGTCAGGTTTCACAGATTACTCGCGGCTTCAGTTATTGTTCCTGGTGATCTAATGGTTCTCTGGATTTGGTTGATGCTTGTGTTTTTCACACTTAGTCCTTGCATAGACCATTGTATGTAAACCCTAGGGAGGACTGTTACACCAGCCGTCCCACCTCCCTCCACAAGCAGGTCAGGTTTCACAGATTACTCGGGGCTTCAGTTATTGTTCCTGGTGATCCAATGGTTCTCTGGATTTGGTTGATGCTTGTGTTTTTCACACTTAGTCCTTGCATAGACCATTGTATGTGAAACCCTAAGGAGACTGTTACACCAGCCGACCCACCTCCCTCAACAAGCAGGTCAGGTTTCACAGATTACTCGAGGCTTCAGTTATTGTTCCTGGTGATCCACCGGTTCTTCTCTGGATTTGGTTGATGCTTGTGTTTTTCACACGTAGTCCTTGCATAGACCATTGTATGTGAAACCCTTGGGAGACTGTTACTGCAGCCATCTCACCTTCCTCCACAAGTAGGTCAGGTTTCCAAGATTAATGTGTAAAAGTGTTTATTCAGTGAACAGTGGCCTAATTACTATTTGAATGCAGTAGACCCTCTTTAATCCGGCACTGCGCTAATCTGTTACTCCAGTAATCCGGCGCTCTCCGATGGGCGTGATGAGGGAATCGTGTTTTTCCTCACGATTAAGGCCGGCGCCACTTTGGCTTCCCGCTTCTTGCGCTTGCGCTTAGAGCCCCCTTTATGGGCCTGCGCTGTATCGCCTCCTCTCCTGAGGGGCCGGCCGGTCTCATGCCTTAACAGTTCTTAGAACTGAGGCATAAGGCTGAGTGCAGTCGGCAGGTCACGTGGTCAGACCGCTCTGGCCGCGTGGAATCCGACAAAACCTCCGTGACACTTGCCGCTGCGGTGGTATCCTACGCACGTTTCGGGCTTCTCGTGAGGAGTCTCAGCCTCTCGTAAGAGAAAAAAAGCATGCTTGTGAATATACTATCTTGTGTCACACCTAGGGACAACGAGCAAACCCAAAGGCGTGGTTTGGACTCACGACATGCTGGCTAGTCAGATCAGCAGTCTACAGGATGCGTGGCAATATTCCGCCAACGACGTGGTGCTCCATACGTTGCCACTCCACCACATTCACGGACAATTGAACTCGCTAAATGCATCGCTCGCTGCTGGCGCTAGGTGAGTCACTCAATTGACAGCTGTATAATTTATAGTGATGTGCCGGATCGTCAAAAATCTAGCGCCGCGGATACAGATCTGAATACGGTTATTTGGTGTCAAGATCCGCAGATACGGATACGGATCTGAACTTTTTTACACAATCGGTGTCGGTGCGCACGATGTCATTGTTTAATGTTTATATTGACTATGTCAAGTGCTGCCATTCACGCCTTCACCTGAAGAGGGGTTCTTGCTCAACATAATAATATAATATTATAATTGACATCAAATTACATATATATATTACGCTAAGTTATTTATACAGATAATTTTAATAATGTTAATATACAATTTTTAATATTTATGAATAGGGGTACTTCCCTCTATATTAGAAAAGATCTAAAAGCATATAACTATGATAGCTTATGCATTAAATAGTCGGAACCATCATGTTTAAGTACATAAAATAACAAAAATAATATAAAGATTAGTTTCAAAGTATTCACTTTTTAATCTATACGTAAAACAAGAGCGAAACATGCCGCCATGTCGTGACGTCATAAGGTACTGTAATCTTATGCGTGTCAATGTCATTATGAATCATAGTACGTAAAATCGCAAAACAATAAAAAGAAAGTTTGTAAGTTGCTTTTTTAATGTAAGAGAACGTTATAATACGTAAGATAAATTGAAATCGCACGTGAATCACACTATGGAAAGCAGTTTTGTAAAAGGAGATAGTACGAATTTACCAAAAATAAATGCATTAATGGTCGGAAAATTCTTTGCTGCAAATCCCGAAATTGTTTTGCCGAGTTACGGAGTATTAAAACATCGATGTCAGTATTACTCTTTTATTATTATTCCTTTATTAGTTGTTTATATATAAAAGATATAATAATCATTTTTTAAATTATGAATATAATAATACATAGCATCAAACAGAGAGCTTTGTTTATTATTTACATGCCGTATTGACGTCATCGCTACAGAGTAACAACTCGTGCGGCGCCTTCGTCTAATTACGCGCGAAATTTGAAAATATTAAATTTTAATGCAATTTTTATAGTACTTAACGAGTGTATAATTTTTTTATATTTTTACTATATGGTTTACTGACACGCAAGGATCAAATTAAGATTCTTTTCAAAAAAGAGAATAATTCCCTATTATATAAATTTTAATTAAGTAGTAATAACCAACCAGATTTATTGATTTTTTAATGTAAACTTAATCTAATTAGTTATTGAAATTATATTTGTTGATTTTTGATTTATTGTGATATACTTTAACTTCATAATTTATTACAATATTCTCTTACATAAATTATTTACAATATTCTCTAAATTATGAATGACAATGTTTTCAGCATCTTTCAGAGAAGCCAGCAAAGTTTGTAGGACTTGACGACACTTTTCCTTTATTGACAGTTAGCCATATTTCTAGAATATGCATTCTCGAAAACGAGCATATATACACATTACCTAAAACAAATTGGAATCTGTTAAAATTCAGTCATAAAATCTAATCAAAGCACTAAAACTAATGAAACTAATTTCGTTGAAAATGCTACGAAAAATCTATCAACCGTAGCAGCCTTGTCATCGCCAGGGGCAGATAGGGGCAGATAATTTTAAATTTTCCAAGTCTAAAGATTATAATGCAATACACCTCCATGCTTGGAGCGCGGTGGGAACATATTTAAAAGATTATTCAAACTTATGAAATTTTTAAAAATAATTTTCAAGAAAGTCGCGTCGTAGCAAAGCATATAAGAAAAATATCCCACTAAATATACTTGTTACGCCGGTGGCTTAGTAAAACTTCAAAAGTGATTTTCTGTGACTTAGAAACGTTTTCAGCAGGCTGAAACGTCGTTTCAGGCCGTTTCAGAAGTAGCTCTTTCACATACTAAAAAATCTAAATTACACCCAAGTTACAGTAGTTTTCAGGCGCCTGAAACATGTTTTCAGTACGTTTCAGGCTACCCTCTATCCAACGCCGCAATAACCTGAAAACCCGTTTTCAGGCGTTTTCAGGACCCCTTATGAGCCATTAAGCCTACTTCAGTAAAAGGACATAAATTTCAATAGGAGTGAAAGAGATAGCAATAGTAGAAAGAGACAGAGATAGTTAGAACATTCGAGAAGTATTAGAATGAGAAAACATCATTAGAAAGAGATAGACAAACACAGAATATTCGAGAAAGATAGTACGGGAATATTCGAGTATTGTGTGACAAGGATAGACAAGGAAGAGACAGTTATACTCGAAACGTCTCGAACGCGCGACGTCATTCCTACGCGCTTGTGTATTGACTACACATTCGAGTGTGTCCGCGAATGTTCTGGCAAGAGTGGCAAGTATCTTAGGGGACTATATAAGGCTGTGTCCGGCCGCCGGGAGGAGAGTATTGTTTTGCGATACAGTGCGAAAACATCTAAGTGATATTGGAGAACTAAGAAGCGACTTTCAGTGCTTTCAGTGAAGTGATTAGTGACTGTTAGAGTACTAATTAATAAAAGTTCAGTGTTTTGGTAGACCGCCGTTTAATTTACTGACCCCAGCTCGTAACATTTGGTGTCAGAAGTGGGATCAGTATGCCGGTTCTACCAAAGGAAGACACGGAAGGAAGAATCCGGACAAGAAGCCAGCGACAACAGGAAGCCGACCAGAGACGCTTCGGAGCTACTCAGCCGCCAACTGACGAGGACCAGCAGTCAGTTATGGAAGCCACTCCCTCAACGTCGGCTGCCGCACCAGATTGGGCGGCTTTCATGGCGATGATGCAGGAGCAGGCCCGCCGTCAGGAGAGCAGGCCCGCCGTCAGGAGGAGCAAGCACGCCGTCTGGAAGAGCAGTTGCAGCGTGATAAGGAGGAGCAGGCCCGCCGTCAGGAGGAGCAGGCCCGCCGTCAGGAGGAGCAGGCACGCCGTCTGGAAGAGCAGTTGCAGCGCGATAAGGAGGAGCAGGCCCGCCGTCAGGAGGAGCAGACTCGCCTTTTGAGGGAACAACTGCAGCTCGGCCAAGATGAACAAATGGTCCTGATCAAAGATCTCCAAGCGACTTTCGGCAATAAGGTCAAAGTGATAGAAGATAAGGTTCTGCAACACGAGAACCGTCTCACCGAAGCTGAATCTGAGATTGCCGATGTCAAGAAGGCTTTGGGTAATCTGAAGGTCGGAGATGGGACAGCCACTATCGTCAGTGCCGCTCCTTCGGTGCGAGGATTCAAAGTGCCACCTTTTGATGGGAGTTCCTCGTGGTCAGCCTATAAAATACAGTTTGAGGCTGTAATGGAGGCAAATGGGTGGACTAAAGCCCAGGCCATGACCGCACTCAAGCTAGGCCTCCGAGATCAAGCCTTGACAGTCCTCGAAGCTCTTGACAAGAAGGTGAGCTACGAGGAACTATTGGAAGCGCTTGAGGCAAGATACGGCGACGCACACCTTGAACATGTGTTTCGGGCCCAGCTAAAAGATCGGGTTCAGCGTGTTGGTGAAAACCTGCAACAATGGGCCCTAGAGGTAGAAAAACTGGTACGTAAAGCGTACCAGTCCGCACCGACGTTAATTGTGGGCAACCTTGTACAGGCTTTTGTCGACGGCATTCGGGACCTCGAAGTGAGAGCTGCTGTGAGACTCGGCCACCACGAAACCCTTAAAGACGCCCTGGCCCATGCTCTAGAAGTGGAAGCTGTGAGGCAAGACCATCGGTCTCACCGTGTCAGGGAGGTAGTTGCAACACCTGTGCGTGACCGCTTCAAGGGATACAGCCCTAGATGCTACACTTGTGGCGAAAAGGGACACCTCCGATCAAGTTGTCCTAAGCGTAGCTCAGGGATGATGAAGATGGGCCTCAGGAGAACAGGGCAGCTAATAGCGCTGTCCAACAACAGCAGGGAAAACGAGTAAACGCCAGGACTGCGGGCGAGTGCTGGCTGGTGTTCGCAGAGCCCCAAGGATTTCGATCTCACAAGCCCACGATGGGAACAGCCTGATCATCAATGGCAAGGTTAACGGAAGGTCATGTAAGCTGACAATCGATACCGGAGCTTCTCGCACGGTTGTTGGTTCCCAACTTGCGAATCGGTCTCTGAGGGACTTCAGAAACAACAGCCTGGAGCGATTAAATTTAGTAACCGCCACCGGTCAGCACATACCCGTCCGAGGCGAACAGAAGGTGGAGTTGAAGTTGGGTAATCAAGTTTACCTGCACAACGTCATTGTGGCTGATATTGTCGATGACTGCATTCTCGGACTAGACTTTATGAGGAAGAATGGTTGTGAGATCGACGTCAAGCAAGGAATTTGTGGACGTTGTTCATGAAGGACCATAGTATAGCTTGACCGCTCAAGACTGGTGTGAGTCACAATTCTGGAAGATCTCATGGTAATGCAGATGCTTGTCAAGAAGACGCTCAGCAAGGAATTGTGAGTTGTGGACGAGAAGAATTGTTCATGGAAGGAGCCACACCGGGGAAAGTGTATAGCTTAAAGAAACCGCTCTACCCCCAAAATCAGAAACCATTGTGCCGGTTAGTCTCCCTTACAATTCTGGAAGATCTCATGGTAATGCAGATGCTTTGTCAAGAAGACCTTGCTCTGAAGACTGCAAGCACTGCGTAAAAAAGAGGCAAAAGCAGACCTACCTGTGAGAATGCTAAACACGGATCTTAGCAATGAATGGAAAGAACCTTTCAGCACGCTCAGCAGTATGATGTAGACATCAAACCGATTCTCGAATGGATCAAAGCCGGTACTCCTAAACCTGCCTGGAGTGATATTGCGTCGATGAGTTCCATCACGAAGAGCTATTGGGCTCAATGGGACAGCCTGGTTATCCAAGATGAAGTCTTGTGCCGCAAATGGGAAAACGCTCGAGGAGACCGTTGTCATCTACAAATGGTTGTACCCAAAGCCAAGATACCGGATGTTCTACAGCTGTACCATAACGGATGTTCGGGAGGTCATATGGGAGTGACGAGAACTCTGTTGAAAATAAGAGAACGATTTTACTGGATAAATTGCCGTGACGATGTTGAAGATTGGTGCCGCAAGTGTACTAGTTGTGCTGCAGTAAAGGGACCTCATACACGCAGCAGAGGTGCATTGAAACTGTATAACGTTGGTGCACCATGGGAAAGGATTGCCATAGACGTTGCGGGACCATTTCCGGAAAGTGAATGCGGAAACAAGTACTTCATGGTTGTGATGGATTATTTCACTAAGTGGCCGGAAGTCTTCGCTATTCCTAACCAAGAGGCTTCAACAGTTGCGGATAAATTAGTCCATGAAGTCTTCTGCCGTTTTGGAGTACCCTTGGAAATTCATAGTGATCAGGGAAGAAATTTTGAGTCTCAAATATTTCAAGAGATGTGTCGAGTTATGGGTACCCATAAAACGAGGACCACTTCTTACCATCCGCAATCTGATGGAATGGTGGAACGATTTAACCAAACATTGGAGAGGTATCTTGCAAAGGTTGTGTCAAACAGGCAAAAGGATTGGGACAAGCACATCCAACCATTCCTGATGTCATATCGAAGCGCAGTCCATGAAAGTACTTCGGTGACACCAGCATTTGCAAACTTTGGTAGAGAACTACGGTTGCCTGCGGATCTACTTACTGGAATTCCACCTGACGCCCCGCGGAATATAACCGAGTACGCGAATGATTTGCGCAACAAGTTGAACGACGTACACGAGCAAGTCAGACAATCAAGCCACAGATGTCTGAGAAGATGAAAACCCGCTACGACCGAAATGTAAACAACAAGGGCTTTGAAGAGGGTTCGTTGGTGTGGCTACATAATCCAGTCCGCAGTAAAGGGAAATCTCCGAAGCTTCAAGCCAAATGGGAAGGACCCTATCGAGTTTTGAAGAGGATCAACGACGTCACGTACCGGATACAGCGGAATGCACGTAGTCCCTGTAAGATTGTTCACGTTGACCGACTGGCGAAATACCACGGAAATAATGATGCTCGGGACGAGCATGTCTTAGGAGGGGGTAGTGTTACGCCGGTGGCTTAGTAAAACTTCAAAAGTGATTTTCTGTGACTTAGAAACGTTTTCAGCAGGCTGAAACGTCGTTTCAGGCCGTTTCAGAAGTAGCTCTTTCACATACTAAAAAATCTAAATTACACCAAGTTACAGTAGTTTTCAGGCGCCTGAAACATGTTTTCAGTACGTTTCAGGCTACCCTCTATCCAACGCCGCAATAACCTGAAAACCCGTTTTCAGGCGTTTTCAGGACCCCTTATGAGCCATTAAGCCTACTTCAGTAAAAGGACATAAATTTCAATAGGAGTGAAAGAGATAGCAATAGTAGAAAGAGACAGAGATAGTTAGAACATTCGAGAAGTATTAGAATGAGAAAACATCATTAGAAAGAGATAGACAAACAGAATATTCGAGAAAGATAGTACGGGAATATTCGAGTATTGTGTACAAGAATAGCACAAGTATCGAGACAGTTATACTCGAAACGTCTCGAACGCGCGACGTCATTCCTACGCGCTTGTGTATTGACTACACATTCGAGTGTGTCCGCGAATGTTCTGGCAAGAGTGGCAAGTATCTTAGGGGACTATATAAGGCTGTGTCCGGCCGCCGGAGAGAGTATTGTTTTGCGATACAGTGCGAAAACATCTAAGTGATATTGGAGAACTAAGAAGCGACTTTCAGTGCTTTCAGTGAAGTGATTAGTGACTGTTAGTGTACTAATTAATAAAAGTTCAGTGTTTTGGTAGACCGCCGTTTAATTTACTGACCCCAGCTCGTAACAATACATTACAAAAAAAAAAAATTTACTACATAGCCTGTTTTGGATATCTATTACAGAAAATCCCACAGCTCTCACAGGCACAAATGATAACAAATGCCGTCACGCTTTTTAATGACTCACTGATAACTGATGTTTACGTATTGCGATGCGCTCACTTTGAATGCACAATTGGTAATGAAAGCGCACTCTAATTACTGAACCATTTATAGTTTTCAGAGGTACATATAGCAACTATCAATATAATGACAAGGAAAAATTTGCAAAACTAAAAGTAGGTTTTTAAGATTTATGACCTATGGGTGTCCCACTAAGCAAGCGCCGCAAACATGGCGCTGTATCTTCAAAAGTAATAATCGCAGATACGTCGTTACTTCTGTAATATTTCTCATCTAAAAGAGTACTTTTATTATGTATAGCAGGAGTTCCCAACCAGGGGGGCATGCCGCCCTTGGGGGGCGTAGTGGAATACCAGGGGGGGGCGTAATCGAGTACTTAAGCGCTCTAGCAAAGACTGAACCTAGAATCGACATACTGTTACAGAAGATGCAAGCTCAAGTATCTCATTAGTATTTAATAATTAAAATAAAACTAGGATATTTACCTAAAGTGAAAGTAATTAATGGTTTTCAAGTGCAGATACATATATCTTCTCTTATTCCTGAAACATAAATATCTACAAATATCTGTATTTTAATTTTATTCAAAGAAATAATTTAGTTGTAAAAAAATTATGTGTTTCTAATGGGGTATGAGAATATTATTTTGAATTGGGGAGGCTCAGTGAAATAAAGGTTGGGAACCCTGATGTATAGAATAAAAAACAATTGTCTATATAACTAAGGTATATGATTCACCAGAATCCGAATGCTGCCCCAATTCACGTCGCACGCTGTATGGGCTCGCCTCCTCGGCATGGGGGAGAGGGAGGAGGCAAAGGTCACAGTGTTCCACGGGGTGCCCGCTATGTATTCGCGTTTGGTGGCTGACCACGCAAAGATGTTCGATTCACCACGCACCGCCGAGTATGTCAGGAGCACGCTCCAAAAGACTATGAGGTTAATGTGCGCGGGGTCGGCGCCTCTACCTGATACACTGTTCAAGAAATGGGAGGAGGTAAGTTGCTTGAATTGTTACAGTTGAGGTTATTTGAGGGCAGAAACTTGGTGGGTCCATGGGGGACTGCCGGCTTCTCTTAGATATTATCTCGCAGAAGAAGGCTACAGAGGAAGATCCTTTTGCCACTCCGCTCTGGCGCAGGGTTGAAGGTAGTCTCTCACTTCCCTAGTGGCAGGGATGAAGCTAGCCACATCAGTTGACTGCTGACCAGAAAATATTGATTTATTTAATCATCAAGCAAACTTAACCTTTTAAGGTGCCTCAGTTAATTATTGTTATAACAAAAATACATTAAATATGGAGTACTAGGAATAGGAAGATGTGGGCGCGCCTTAAACTTGTCACCCGTTCGGGGGGTGACAAACGCGTAACCTGGCGATCTCGAACGAAGTCCCAGTTCATTTATACCACCGGTCACACGGAGATCATTTCGGTCAATTGGGCTCACCCTGATCCCGATTAGACCTTCCACGGGGGCCGGAGGTTAGAGGTTCCGGAGGGTTGTTTAGCCAGGTAGTCGATACACCAAGGGCCTTCACTGGTATGATCCGAATCCTACGGCATACTCAAGGTCAGTTTAGTCAACTGTTAGTCTGAATTAGTTTATCCCGCCTTAAACAAAATTAAGTGTCCAGTTTTGCTGCTGAGCTTGATGGGGTTTTATCAGCGTCACTAGAATCCGACCCCGTTTCTAAAAGGTACGAAGTGCAAATAATTTTTTGTAAAACATTTTAATTATTATTTTATTTGACTCTTTGTTGCACTGAACTGGTACAAACGAAGGATGTGTGCAACAAGGCATTTTCTAGCAGTCAAACCGAACGTACGTTACAAATGAGCTTTGTCTTCCAGATTTCAGGCGTACGCCTCCTAGAGCGCTACGGCATGTCCGAAGTGGGAATGGCCTTGAGTAACCCCTACATCCCGGAGTCCCGGGCGGTAGGGTGCGTGGGCCTCCCTCTTCCCGGCGTGGCGGCCCGTATTGCGGTGTCAGTGGAAGGGAAGGAAGACCTGGA